>CM034395.1:2141712-3341712 GCA_019925095.2 Dendrolimus kikuchii | reverse complement strand
CGTACACTTACTGTCTGCACCAGCAATTTTGTATAACTTTGTAACCGCGTATTAACATAATATCCAAGTATAAGATTTAACTAATTCCACAAACTTGGAACAATTGGATTAATTCGGCGGGGTCTGAAACTTAGAAGGTGTGGGCTTGTTAATGAATATTGATTTAGGGGATTAGACGTAAGGGATCATTGGCGCCGCTACACTCACCTCCTCCCATTGACGTAGTGGAAGCAGTGCTGGATGGGGAATCTCCACTGCGGACCACATCAAAAGTCGCGGAGTGCCTTGGTCGCATGATTACCTCACCATGACGGGTAACGTCGAGGCGTCACAATGAAGTGACGGCCTCTGTGGTTGAGCAGGCTAAAGCTTTGACGGCTTATCTCACTGCAACGCAGAGGCTCTGGGTTTGATTCCTGGTATAATAAATATCGGAAAACCAACTTTCGTCTTTATTTTACTATGGTCTGGGTTTCTGTGATCGGCCCCAGAGTGGTCCGTTGTATATTACCCATAACACAAGCGTAACTTGCTTAATTTTGGAATATACAACATGTGTATTTGTCTGCCGATTTCAAAACTTTCTGAGATATAATTCCGGCACAGCAATAAGCTGAGTGCAAACCTTTTTTGCTGAAGATCAGCCTTAAGGGTACCGTTGACTTAATGTTTAGGGAACCATAATAGATATTCCACCTCGCTCTTTTCCCAATCATTTACAGAAAGAAAGAAAAGAAGGAAAAAATACTTGAAGAAATAGCGACGTACGAGTACGAGAATTGTACAGGGCATTATCAGCAAACAAGGTCTGTACTCGGTTTATTGTTGTGCATTTGGCGTCGGTACAATATGTCAATTCTTTCCATACTCCGTATTTAATCCGGATTTACAATTCATTCGTGTAGGAGCGGAGAAACAATACAATATCCTGCGGACGGGCGCCCTGTCGTAAGAGGTGACAAAACAACACACAGCCAGGTGTTAGGGTATTTGCCCGTCTGCATGGCTAACACCCCTGGTCTAGTGTATGCCGCCATAACAACTTTGAGCTGTGTTACGACATTAGTAACCAGGCTCCAGTACGTCTTTAGACAACGGCAGCTTTGTTGTTACAAATATCCGTAGACCATGGTAACTATTTGCCATCAGGAGGGCCGTCTGACTGTCTGCTGAAATCTTAAAATATCACACCACAAATCTTCATGTCAGTCTTCACACAACCCATCCACGTCTTTTTTGATCTACCTTTAAATTTGTACCTATCAATGTTCCAATTTAACATTATTTTTGTCACTTGCCTTTCAACCTTCCCCATAACGTGCCCACAAATCAGTCTTCTTCCTATCAATTTTTCATTCACGGGTTTGTCTTTCAAAGATCCCCTTATTTCTAACCTTATGCATTCCACATACTCAAACCAACGCACACTACCATCGCATTGTATTACACGCACACTTCACAAACAAACCAAGACACACAAAGAGCCTAAAAATTAATAACCCAGGCACAGAAAAGAAAAAACCAACACACATGGTACTAGATAGGACTATATATAAGTATAGATATAAGGCCCACACTGCACATGCACTTCCTCACAACACCAGCATGTAACAGATACACTCTACATTAGTATAAGTTTAGTATTAAAAATAGGATAAATTAATATAATAAGTTAATCTTAAGGTACACCATAACATATAAATCACTAAATTAATGTCACACGGTAACAAAAATAAACAATAAGCGTGTATGGACTCTAAAATTTTTCATAGAAATTAAGTAGTAAAAAAAGGTACGGAACTCGAGTCCGTAGAGATGTTAATAATAATAAATAAAACCTTATGCATTCTACACCACACATGCATGAAGCTAGATATAAGAATCAGACAGTAATAAAATTGTAATATAATGTTACCATTTAAAATAGAAAAGAAAATATGTGATAAAAATATGTAAATACCATTTTTTTATCCCAAAGAAGTAATGAATAAAAAAGATAATAACCAATTTGGCGAGAAAAAAAATACACCGCACATCCATCTCAACATTCTCATCTCGCTGGGTGGAGACGTTTTTAGTCTGTCACTTTAGTGGCCTAACATTCGGACCTGTTAGGGTCCTAGCTCAATAAATGTTCTACCAATATGCCAAACTGGTAACAGTCCTCGTAAACCTAAATACACCCCGGGGTGTTATCATTTTTTTATCACTCGATGACGTAAGCCGACCACTTGACACAGTGACGTGCTTCGTCGAAAACAAATTGAAAGTGCTACCTACGGTGACGACATTGGTTGTTAACACCCACGCGTGGGATATGAGTTTATCGGTTGTTAAATTGATACACATTACACGACGTTATTGCGTGTATTGTCTGGATGTGATATGATTACGTTAAGAAATATATTTCTTACTTGGTAAACTGACACACAGTTATCCTGTTTAAGATTCAACAATTCGGTTAGACAGTTTTTTGAATTGCTATAAAACTAGCGCCCAACCGCTCGCATTTTGGCCGCAATCAGGATATTTTTTAAATATTGCATGGCTTTTTAAGAATTTTTCGTTTCAACTACTTTGTTGATAAAGATAATTATCGGTAATCAGTTAATTGTAGTCAAACATGAATGACCTAGCACTAGTGTAAAACAAATCTGTTTGCGGTTAATGATTCTCGTTGGTCAATTACCCGCCAACAAGGAAGGAGAATTGCCCTATAAGAAACTAATAAATATAATAAAAAACATTCAAAAACCTCCTCCAAATATACCTAATAGTTGCTTGGAAAAATAACTATGGTAGACAAAGATAATAATTACTATGACAAACAAAGATAATAATGACTATGACAGCTAAAGATAACAAAGACTATGACAGCCAAAGATAATAATGACTATGACAGACAAAGACGTGGATTTGGTGTGCACACTAAATCCATGCGTGTCTAAAGACATGTGTCGCCCATTTCACACTGGTTGAAAAAAAATCCTATCGTGGCCAACTAAATTTGACAGCTGGCGCTTGAATAATGACGCATCCAACGTCTGGGACATGAAGTACATACAAGTACGTAGTGTACACGCCTTTATGCGCCTTCACCATCAGACAAAAATCTGGGATCGCTAGAGCGCCGTCGCGTACGTAGCTTCGCATTGCATTGCATATATGTAATATACATACATACATAACTTCACGCCGGTTCCCTTGCCGGGTAGGCACGACCACTATGTAATATAGCTCTAAATAAATAGTCGCCATATAAAAGAGCCTAGAATATGCCGCCCCTGGTCTAGAGCAGTGTTCCGCAAAGTATGTGCCGCGGCACACTGGAGTACCGTGGTCGTTAATTGGTGGGTCTCGGAAAAATAAGGTTATGCTGCAATTTGAACTAAAGTTCAAATTTGTTGTTTGTTGATTAATAATAATAAATACCTTTTCTGCACTTTAGGTTTGTTGATTAATAATAAATATTGTTTCGATGATTAATAAATAAATGCTGATTAATATTACTTAAAAAAATATTTTTATTTGTAGTGTACCTCCAAAAATTTCCGTTTTCCTAGATGTAGCTTGAACAGAAAAAGTTTGCGGAACACTAGTCCAGAGCATGCTGCATTAACAACATAAAATTGTGTTCCGGTATTGGTGGCCAGGTTCCAGTCTCCCATTAGAGAGAGGCAGCACATTGATAGCACCTTTGGTGTTGGAAATAGCAGCTTTCCCTCGGGTGGGTCGTCTGCCTGTCTGGTGAACTCATGTAATATTTTTTTTATGTATAGGCTCCAATGTGCCCGAACGGCGTACATGGCCGACTTGACGACCGCGTAACGTCCTCACGGACAGGGTCGACGTTATTACAAAACGGCTGGCCCGCATCAGCCCGCCCGCGGCTACGACGGCAGGCTGGCAGGCACGGACAGACAGACACAGACGGCGGCGTCTCAGGCGCCGCCAATCAAGATCTCTCCACGTCCCTGCGAGGGACGCTAGGAGACATAGCCCCCCACAGGATAGACTAGGCGTGTTGCTGGGAAGTTTCTTTCGCCGTTTCTTCTCTCCCAGCCACAACACGTTGCGAAATGGCAGTAAGATAGCGTAGGCCGCCGCGAACCACCGATCCCGGCCCGCCGGGATCCTTCCCCTAGGGCTTTATATTACCTGTCGCCCGTTCTCAATTAGTGCTTTGTGTCGCCCTATGATGGGCATCATTAAATTCATCCCCCTCTCATGGCAACAGTTACCCCCCCCCCCCCCCCCGGATCGAGCGCCTTCGCCTCGCAAAGGCACTCGCCCCAAAAACCCCAGTAAAGTTGTAAGGTCTTGGGACCAACAACATAAAGTCAAGTCCAATAAAAAAAAAAAGTGGCCAACTTGTGCCTAATACAGTTCTTGCTTAAATAAATAGATATAGTCTATCCTCAACCATATAACCGCTTAAGAAACATCTACTTCACATCGTTGTTGTCAAATCCAACATACTATTAATAACACAATATTGGAGCTATTTAAAAAAATATAACTGGAATAGACTATATATATAAACTACGGAGAACACGATGCATTTTTTAGATTTCTTGTCTGTTAGTCGGTTTATGTTCATTCGGGATTCACGTAAAAACTACTGCACCGATTTCGATGCTGTGATCGGTGATCGATAGCAAAATTCATCGGACTTAAATCTAGGTTACTTTCTATTTCGAGAATCCCGCGGGATTTTTTCAGGGAACGATTTAAAGTGACCAGACTGAAGGAAAATGCAAATTCCAATATGATTTTTCCACTGATCGATAGCAACTAGCAACATTTGTGTATTTTTTTAGTATAAGTATATCAGTATTCATTCTTGTCCCATTAGAGAGAGATTATAACTAAAAAAACATATAATAAGAAATAATCTTGAAACGAGTCACCTTGAATAACCAATGTGCGCACTTTTCCGCAAATATTTGCACATCTGTTCACATACAATATCATAATACAGTGCGAATGATTATTTATCGTTTCACGCCTCATTTGATTATTTGTGTACAACCTGAAGAGGTTCGACTGATTTTCTTTACGGATTTTGTGTCAATAAATTAGATTGGATTGTAATTTTAGACTGATGGAACTAACAGTGAGCTAACAATGTCCCTACAGTTGTAGGGACACTGTTAGCTCAGCATAATTGCACTTATGGTAAACGTGCACCTGTTGGGAATACCTCTGTCCCGTAGCTGTTTTTTCAGACGGGGGAAATGCATTTCGCATATACCGGGTCCTTTGCAAGGGATTAGACCATAGTTGATCATGGAGGCTTTACCCTTTAATAAGGGGCAATCCAAACAGTAATCAACCAGCTTGTGTGGAGACTCCGAGAAGTTGCACGGGCAACAACCACTACCCACTAAAACCACCCTCCATCCATGTGCCCCGCGCTTTTTATGTAGGAAAGGCTGAGACTTGAACGTAGTGACGCCCAGTCCGATCCAGCGCAAAAAGTGCCTGAATATGACCCGGGAATCAGAACACATCCACTTCGTCAGCGGGGTGATGAATCCTTTGCTCTCTTGATAGCTAAAGGCCCCCCGAAGCGGTATTATTCAGGGTGGGAAATCATGCGCATAGCTGCGTCTCCGGATGCCACCCAACCGCCGGAGTCCGCGTGGAGTCGCATTAGTACGCGCAATAATACTCCCCTCCCATATTTAAAAAAAACCTACACTAAGGCTCGTCCAGACCCACCAGACCACTGTCACTGGGCAGTATGCCTAAACGGATGGCAACATTACCTCGCAAGATACAACGGCTAATCAGAAAGATACAAAAAAACTTAATTTCAAATCAAATCAAATAATTTATTGTAAAAAACATGGTAGTTATATTTTGTTAGTATTTTATAATAATCACATGTTTTTTCTGGTTTGGCGTACATTTTTTGAAACTCATATAAGTACAGTTATTTCAATATTCATTAAGCGTTAATTATTATGAAAGAATGACTAAACAGATATACAATGCAAAAGTGGATAGATGCAGAAGTTGTGGAAGGCCACGACACACCTTCCATGATCAAATTGATCGTGTACTAGCAGAAGGTGATGTCAGGAGCCTTAAGAACAGACGAGCGTGCATGACAAGAGTTATGAATGTCAAAGAAGCAAGTGAGGTGTGTAAGAATAAGCCTAAATGGCGCTCTGTTGCCCGTGCCTACCCCGCAAGGGAACTGGCGTGAAGTTATGTATGTATGTATGTTAATTATTATTACTAATGTTTCAATTTTATTATTACTGTTATCTGTGGACATCAATCTGTATGTTCAGTGTAATAAATATATTTAGTCTATGGCAACATTCCGGTGTTTCATTACAGGTTATGGGCCCAGGTTTAATTGATGTAGTGGGGGTGTCATCTGTGGACATCAATCTGTATATTCAGTGTAATAAATATATTTAGTCTATGGCAACATTCCGGTGTTTCCGGACCTTAAATTTAACAAAATACTAAACAATATATAATAATATATAATAATATCAACCCATTAATGTCCCACTGCTGAGCTCGGGCCTCCCATTATAGGGGGAACAGACAGTATACCCGCCACGCTTGTCCAAGGCGGCTTGGCAGGTTTGACACATCGGTTATCTCGATGTGCAGGTTGCATCACGATGTTTTCCTTCACCGTTGTTAGCACATGGTAATTGTAACAATATGCACATTAGATCAGAAAACTGACTAAGAGGTGCATGCGTTCCGTCCAGGATCGAACCCGCGCCCTCTGAGTCTGGGACGCGTGCGCTAGCCATTACGCTACCACGACTTAACAAACAATACGCAATGTAAATTTACATATGTTTCTAATAATAGTAATATGGTACAAATATTATAAATATATTTAATCACTTAACATTCTATCTTATCACTTCTATTTGAAACTTATCATTAAGGAACTCCGTTACACTGTAGTAGCTTTTTTTTTATAAGCAGTGATTTAAATAATTTAAATTTCAGAGCTTTCAATTCTTTTGGAATTTTATTATATATTTTTGGGGCCATGCTTACTATACTTTTGTAGTAACGTTGTTGTTGCAGGGTGCATACAAAAGTCTTTCTTTATTACGTATATCTTTAACCGCGACGTCGGATGTATTTGGAAACAAATGTAGATTCAATTTCAATCTGTACCATAAAACAATTAATCAATCCCTAATATCATCCGCGTGGTAACAATTTGTTAAGCTTTACCACGAAATTCCCTGAGCAAGCGACGTTCTCTAGCAACCGCCAGGCGCCTGTCTGTCGCCCCGTGATTACAGGCTGGCCTGGCGACAATTATCAATATATATACATATAATCAAGGGTACAATATTTAGTAGCAGCTAAGGCTTTTTAGTATGTATTTAGTCCATTACGTAGCCATTCTGACATCTGCCCGTATGTTTTTTTACATACGTAGCCTGTTTCCCATAGGGGTAGGCAGAGACTAGATCTCCACTTGCGACGATCCTGACAACGTTTATTTGAGATGAGATTTTACCTGACCTCGTTTTAACACTTCTGTTATTTGATCGTGGTGTGTACGTCGTGGTCTACCGGTACTAACTCTACCATTCACAATACTGTCATACACTTGTTTTATGATTCTATTTTCATCCATCCTCTCTACATGCCCAAACCACCTTAACGTTTCTTTTTCAACTCTTCTTATTACATCTTCTTTCAATCCACAACTTTCCCTTATTACACTATTCCGTGTCATATCATAGATGCTTACCCAGTGAGCTTGTGTTTACCTCCCATATACTTCTCAAATCTCTCATTTCGACTGTGTTTATTCTACTTTCATGCTTCTTCTGTCATATTCAACTTTCAACTTAACTTTTCTTTATTCACAGTAAGTATTTTTTATAATTAAATACATCTTTGGTAATGTGCAGTTCAAATCTCTCTTTCTTGGGGGTTGGTATACGCTTCTTCAATAAGATTCCGAGTGAAATGTTAGATCTGCCTTTCACTAAATTTAAAACTAAATTAAAAAGCATCTTGCTAAAAAGGGGATACTACACTATTGAAGAATACTTAAATGACAAAAATTCATTTACATAGCAGCTCGCTCCAACCTCCTATACTAAATTTTGTATAACTTTTTTTTTATCTTGCTATGCTTGTAAGGAATTTGTGGAGACATATTGCAGCATAACATTTTAGCACGTCATGTCATTATTATAACTATAAGATTATTTTTCTTTCCTTTTATTGTCTTGGTCTTATTGAGTATGCATTGTTTGCTACAACTCCATTAATTCTTCAAAAAGTAATTCTGTAACATACTTCTGTACAAAACTTATAAAAAAAAAGAATTTGAGATATAAATAGAATATGAAATATAAAGAAAAATAATATTTAGCTAGACGTGTTGCTGGGGAGTTTCTTGTCGCTTCTTCTCCTTTACAGCATCAACACGTTGCGAAGCAGTGTACATAGAATAGGAAGTAAAAATTAAATTTTAACTTACATGTATGACCTTAAAAAAGTGTTCTCCAGTGGAACTTATTTTGAATAAAAACTTTTGAATTTCAATTTGAATTTGAAATCTGACATTAAGGTGTATTCTACATGTATGCTGTTATGTGTGTATAGTGCCATATAGAAATACACCGTCACACGCTGTAGTGTGTGGTGTATTCCACTCACAATGAAAGCTACCAGACGCACTGGCATGCGGCACCACTATATGGTAGACATACCACCTATATGAACAAAGCACTTTGAGTCCACCTTCATTATGTGCACCGCAAAGGAGTGGAACTCACTGCCGGAGTCTGTTTTTCCCGAAACCTACAATCTGGGTGTTTTCAAGTCTCGTGTGAATAGGTACTATTTATACTGCTACCATCCGTGCAAGAACGGAGTAAGAATGCAATTTCCTGCGGCCGGGCGACCTGCCATAAGAAGCGACAAAACAACCCACAGCCAGGTGGGTAGTGCCATAACAACCTTGAGTTGTGTTCCGGCATTACTGACCAGGTTCCAGTCTCCCTTAAGAGAGCAGCAGCGCATTTGTAGCACCTTTGTTGTTGCAAATGTCCATAGGCGATGGTAACCGCTTTCCATCGAGTGGGCCGTCTGTCTGTCTGCTGAACTCCTGCAATAAAAAAACAAAATAAAATAGGTACCTTCTAGATAAGCATGCTCGATCTTAGACCATATCTCCGCTCAAATGGAGCGAGATAATAGTCAAACGCGAACCCATACGTGATTAAAAAAAAGTTCCGAAAAGGTGACCGACGTACATTGTTTTCTATAAGTAATACGGCATGTTTAGAATTTCATAACATTATAGATTAAAATCTTGTAAAAAACAGTCTAGACTCTACAATTATATCCTATAATAGTAACGTTGTAAGCCTAATGATTGAATGTCACGTAAGATAATCTCAAAACATCTCATGAAAATGCAAAGCAGGCTTTATCTCGTGAAATTCAATATTTATGAAGGTTTATGATAAATTCAGAATTTGCTTTGTGGTCGGTGAAATTCAACTCCAGGTATATGATACAAGGTTTGCCCTAGGCTAGACTTGGATATCAAAATGCATGACGTTTCCGTGCTAAAATTCAAGGTTTCGAGACTTTAGAAATTCAATTTTGTTTCGATGTGAAATCTCTTGTATGGAGATTTTGATGAGAATATTTTCTTATTTAATAACTATAAACTATTACAGTGAATTAAACTTAGCTTATATTATATGGTTACGAGTGCGGGACTCGAATTAAAAATGCCGTTGGAATTACTATAGAATTTATTAGAACTATACAAACACGTATAACAAAGGTACAAATATAACTGAACACAATCACTTCAAACGTAATGCGCGATTTAATAATACGCGCAAAGTCCGTCACTATATAGGTTGTCGAATGTACACAAGTCTCGCCTTGATCGTGGTTCTCGCTAGACTGACTATCTCTCCATTGGGCCATTGCTTTATAATGCCCCGATGCAACATGTCTACCTGGCAAGCGTCAACGCAATTTCCCAGAAAACGTAATCCGCACATCTGCGTAATTATGCCTGCGAACGGCCATAAACGAGTACAATACACGATAGGCTGTTTTCTAAATACAAATTTTAAACACAAAGTAAACTAAAGAAGACAGTCATAAATAGTTTCAATGTTATTAGCTCAAACGCCGCGGCAGGTAATAAATGTGCTCTGTCTACAGGTATGCAGGTGGCGCAACTTGTAACAATATTCCACCTATAATCCCTTTAGAATATAAGTAGAATACTGAGCCTAGGTCAACGAAGTCAATGGGTAAGGTTCCTAGAAGGCTGGCTACGTTACCTCGCTGGATCACCATACTGATCCGTTGTCCGAGGTAGGAACCAGATCTCTAAGCTCCCGAAAAATCAATAAGTCGTTTTGAAATATCTTTGTAGGGGCTCATGGCCTCAGGAGAGTTGCAACAGCAAACGGCACAAACATATAGCCCTCACCAAGGATTGCATATTTGCGCCGCTTGAGTGATTCACCTGTTTCCGCCGCCGAACCGGCCGATCTAGGCGTATTCAGTAAGCGGGATGCGGCCAACGTGTCCACGCAGGTCGTATCCCATACCTAAGGTTAAATTATTATTGATTAAATTATAAAGAACAGCAGTACTAGGTGCTAAATCACCTATCTTTATAATGTGTATGAATGAATAATTTATTGCTAAAACGTATTACAATATGCATTGTTTCAATACATTTTGCCTTATTAGGCGTGCAATGTCCGAATACACGTCAGAATTATAAAACTAAATTACTTTAACCTTAAGACCATTATCGATATACCAAAAAGCCGCAAGACTAACACTATCACTATCTCGTAATATACCAAGAAAATATACCCATTTCATACAAATCATACAACTCCTATATAAACAGAGTGAGACAACAACACAATTAACGATCACGTGCACAAACGCGATCTGCACTCTCATCGCGGACACATATGTGCTAATAGTGAGCTGAAGAGTTAAAAAAATATTAGAATATGATATAAAATATTGCAATAAAATTATATATCTAGTTACAAAATATTATAAGCCATATCTTTGTCATTCTCATGTTTATTTACAGTATAATAAACGTTGTAGAATAAAATTTTCTTAAGAGACTTTCTAAACAAATTTATAGGCTAAACTCGTAACATTTCTGGCAGTTCATTAAATGTGATGGGCGCCATACAGTAGATACTTTTGCGCATCATGGCCGTTTTTGAAGAGCAAATACAGACTCTATGCTGATCCCGTCTATTTCGAAGAACTACATCGGAGAGCTGGAATTCTCAATAGCAGCAGATGTTACGGACGTTTACATTGACTCCAAAAATTCATTTTATAGAAAGATATGTTTAGCCCAAAATTAATTAAACACAGACAAATAGACAGAGTAATTTCAATATCTTACACTTGTTTGTTGTTTTTATTATTAGAGTTTAATTAAATAACAGTGAAGTAATAATTGCAAGCTGTGTTCACCTATAATTAGTTTTTACATCTTTTGGGTTGTGGGCTGGCAGAGTGAAACAATTAACAAACAAACAATTAAACGTGGACACAGCGAGACAACGGTAACCAACATGACACAGAGAAAACATAAACCGACCATAGACAGTGTCTTTTACTTTTTAATTAATGGCATGGATGCCAGATTTATATTTAACATCATCGCACTGTAAACCTTAGTCATAAGCCCATTAACTGATCAAATGTAAAAAATTGTTGATGATCTTTAATAAATAAATAAAAATTGTTTAAGGATGATACATTCGAAAAATTTCAAAGCAGTGTAAGCCAATAATCTCAACTTTCGCTTGCTTACATAATAATCATACAAGCATACCTAATTAACGAACTGAAGAATTCTTAAACAAAACAAAAAAGCTATATCCTGAATTCCATTCTAGCTGTTATCCAACCTTAATCAACCAAACCAATGCCAGTGTGAAGTCAGCACTGGCTACCTTCGAATTTGAAGTCAGCAGCTGAATCAACTTAAATCAGTTTTAATGGCTAAGTATCCCCTTTTAAAATCATGGTTTTTAATTATTTTTGGTCCTCTCAGGTATAATAGTGCTGTATGTATTATGATATGTACTGTGTTTATATAGTATATAATAAAGATTTTTATTTATTTTATATATTTTGAACATTCTATATTATTTATTGTCTACACCGCCACTCTCATGTTTTAATATTTTTCTTAGTTTAGGGGGTTGCCTGGAAGAGGTCGCTTTAAGCGATAAGGCCGCCCTTTGTTCAACATTTATTGTATCTATTTTTTAAGTTTAAAATTTGGTGAACAATAAAGTGTTTTCATTCATTCATTCATTCAGGAATGGGATCGGATGGGATGCCGTCTCCTCCTTCTGCGAGCGCCTCATGCTTGCGAAGGAGGAGGCGGAAGGGAACCGTGCGCGGATGTCTTTGCTCCGCTCTCGTCAAAGGACTCGTCGACGCCGGAGGGCCAGTCCGGAACTTCGGCCGCCGTATGTGAGTGGCACGGGTAGTTCCCTGGAGAAAGGGTTCCCCACACGCAGTTCTGCGCGACGTATTCCGCGTGCACTTACCTCTCCTCTTGTAGGGCGCGTTACAGAGACCATGAAGATGCCGGGGGACAAAAGTAGTTCCCCGGCATCAAAAAGTTTTTTTTCTTTCTAAAAAGTATCACGAGTCTTCTTGGACCCCGGGTTGTCTGGAAGAGGTCTTTATGAGCGATAAAGTAACCCATTGTTCTATTGCAAATGTATTAATATTGTTACGACCGACAAAAGTGGATTCACACCTGCATACCAAAAAGCACACTTTATTACCTTTCAGCATTTGGACTTCTTTTGTTTACTTTGTGTTTAAAAAATGTAATTAGAAAAACAGCCTATTGTGTATTCTAATCCTTTATGGTAGTCATTAGCCAGCTGTGATTCTAAGAAATTCAGTCTGTGCGGCCGAGAGACATATTGTAACTGTGCAGTATAAAGCAATGCCCCAATGGAGAGATCGGCAGTCGGGCGATAAGCACAAGCGAAGCAGGACGTGTGTACTACATTCGGTAATCTATTTAGCGACAGGCTTTGCGCGTGTTATTATATTTGTACCTGTGTTATACGTGTTTGTATAGTTCGAATAAATTCTATAGTAATTCTATTTTAATTCGAGTCCTGCAACTCGTAACAATATTAATTAAATTATCTAGGTTTAAGTTTATGGTGAACAGTAAATAGTTTTCATTCATTCATATCATAAACAGTGGATGTTCCTCACCTCTATGGAACTCCACAGAGCGTGTGGTATGACATGCACTTGACTAATTTTATTTTACTAAAATTAAATCATAGTTAAGAAAGAGAGTGTCGGGGTGAAGGTAAGGAAAGGAATGCTCCGGTGGTTCGGGCATGTGGAAAGAATGCATGATGAAAGAATGACTAAACAAATATACAATGCAAAAGCGGATGGATGCAGTAGTCGTAGAAGGCCACGACACACCTTCCATGATCAAATTGATCGTGTACTAGCAGAAGGTGATGTCAGGAGCCTTAAGAACAGACGAGCGTGCATGACAAGAGTTATGAATGTGAAAGAAGCAAGTGAGGTGTGTAATAATAAGCCTAAATGGCGCTCTGTTGTTCGTGCCTACCCCGCAAGGGAAATGGCGTGAAGTTATGTATGTAAATCATAGTTAAGGACGATTTCATTGAGACTTTATCAAAGATACAGTAAAAGACATTACGAACAAATAACTCTATTGTTTTAAGAATATTATTTTTTATCTTTCAATTGTTTCACGACAAGAGAGGAACCATGTCAAACATTATGAAAATTGATTGGTTATTCCTCTCATGTAAACGAAACAAAGGTCCAGTCCCATTTATAATATTAGTGTTCGATGAGAGTTCGGCTCGGGCACAGTGTGAAAAATAACAGCACACCCTCGTCTTTGTTTTGAGGCGAGGGAAAATGCTTAACCGATTTACGCACAAACTGGGTCGTTGCTAGGGGAACGACACGCGTCGGTCGGGGGCGATAACACTGCAGCAATAGTATGCTCTTGGCAGCGCTCCGTCCGCGATCGACGTCACAGAATAGTGTGGAAGACTCCGAGCGTTGCTGTACGGGCGAGCAACCCCAATACCCACTAAAAACCCCTCCCCCCTGACGACCCTGCGCTTTGAATGTGTTGGAAAGGCTGAGATTTAGAACATAGTTACGCCCAGCCGAGTCGTCTAGGCATTGATGGAAGTGCCATTAACACTCAAATGATCCTTAACAATACAATAAAAATTATATTTCTAGATTTTCCATATGGTGTTCTGTTAAGATATTTCTTTCTCACTTCTTCTCTTTTTATCAGCAATAATTGACGAATATTTTATGTAGACCGCTGCGAATAGTCGCGTAGCGGTTTAATTATATTAATAGGGTATACGTTTGTAGGAATTTATCCGTGCAGGAACGGAGAAAGAATACAATTTCCTGCGGCCGGGCGGCCTGTCGTAAGAGGCGACTTAACAACCCACAGCCAGGTGGTAGGGCATTTGCCCCACTAGATGGCTACCAGCCCTGGTCTAAAGTATGTCGCCATAACAATCTTGAGTTGTATTCCGGCATTAGTGACCAGGTTCCAGTTTCCCTTAAGAGAGCAGCAGCGCATTTGTAGCAACTTTGGTGTTGCAAATGTCCATAAGCGATGATAACCGCTTTTCATCAAGTGGGCCGTCTGCCTGTCTGCTGATGTCTTGCAATAAAAAAAAAACTGGGAAAAGAGAATACTCTAGACATGTCGATAGTCCAGCAAAAAAAATAATTTAAAAATCCTGAACTCTACAAGACTACACGGTAATTCGTTCGACTCCCGATTGTTTACGTTATATTTTTAAAAATTGATTTAAGCCGTAATAACTAATTTTTAATGTCAGATTTAAACAGGTTATCAGAACTAAATCACCAGTTATCCACAGATTTGATGTGTCTAAAATTATGATAATTCGATACTAATGATATCTAGTGCTTTGTTTATTGCCTAAAGCAGATAAACAGGTAAACAGCCCATTTGATAGAAGACCTTTAAGAAATTTGATTAAATAACACCATGTCGTAGGACAGTGGGAAAGACCTGGGCGGGAAGTTCCCTCCAAATCATTGTTGTAGTGTACATGAGGGACAATTATCTATCAATGCGACACATTAAAGTACTACGATTGATATTCCCAATAATCTTTTTAATGATAAAACCTTTTCATAACACAAGTCCAGTAACCTACTATTGTGCAATTCACGCTGCAACGCTGTACTAATAGCAGCACTACCTCGGTAACAGCTAAAATAAAAACGTTTCGTCACAGCCTTCTAGAAACATCCATCTGTACTTCTCCGAAACTTTCCTCCGATCAATCGGTCTAGACAGTGTCATGTTACAACTGTCACTAACATATACACTGTGACACAGGCGTAGGCGGTGTGGGCGTACTGGCGCCTAGCTAACCCCCGACACAGATTCGACACTCCAATTGACACAAGTCTAGATTTAGGCAAATTACATGGCGCTGGTTTTACATATTGACGTCATTTCGTGTCAGGGAAGCTTTGCAAGTGGGCGTTCAATTAGGCTGAAATATAATATTATTTTAATCGACACGCAACCGGATTGCTTTTTCTCATTTGCGTCAACGGAACGCATTTGATCCTTGCAAAAGGTTGAATACGATTTCTGCAAACTGGAGTACCTTCGGTCAACTTCTTGCGGTTTCTTTTTAATTGCTGCTGTATAATAGAGTAGCGGTCTGGGCAGACGTTGTCCTGCCCTGAAAAAATAAAAGTCTAGAACCCGATTCCAGCGCCACCTACCGGGTCTAATTGTGAATCTAAGCCACCCCGGGACCCACTCAAACACACATAAAATCTTGAACCCGATTCCAGCGCCGAGTATTTTGTTTAGATTGATGGATTACATTATTAAAGTTTTAGTAAGGATCCCTAATTTTTATATAGCCTACATTCATCCGGGATAATGTAGCATTCGAATGGTGAAAGAATTTTTGATATCGGTCCAGTAGTTTTTGAATCTATTCGTTACAAACAAACAAATCTTTATAGTATTAGTATTGACAAGTCGTTGAGCCACTGTGCCATGGGAAACCGGTTACCGTCGTCTATGAACATTTTCAACATCAAGGGGCTTATCAATGTACTTCTGCTACTAATGCCGAAAGATATTATTGTTGTTATGGCAGGAAACTTTAAACCAAAGATGGCAGCAATCCAGACAGGCAAATGTCTGTGAGTTGTTTTGTCGCCTGAAAATCCACTAGTTCTCAGGGATTAGTATCTTTTCCTCTGTTCCTGTATTGATTAAAATGTGAAACATACATACATACATACATACATACATATATAACTTCACGCCAGTTCCCTTGCGGGGTAGGCACGAAAAACAGAGCGCCATTTAGGCCCATTCTTACACACCTCACTTGTTTCTTTGACATTCATAACTCTTGTCATGCACGCTCGTCTGTTCTTAAGGCTCCTGACATCACCCTCCGCTAGTACACGATCAATTTGATCATGGAAGGTGTGTCGTGGCCTTCCACGACTTCTGCATCCATCCACTTTTGCATTGTATAATCTGTTTAGTCATTCTTTCATCATGCATTCTTTCCACATGCCCGAACCACCGGAGCATTCCTTTCCTTACCTTCACCCCGACACTCTCTTTCAGACCAACTCTCTTTCTTACTTCGGTATTACGAACGCGGTCCGCAAGCGTCGGGTTCGATCCTGGCCGTAACGCTTGCACCACTTAGGCAGTTTTCTGACCTAATGTGCATATTGTTACAATTACCAAGTACTAACAACGGTGAAGAACAACATCGTGATGCAACCTGCACATCGAGATAACCGATGTGTGAAACCTGCCAAGCCGCCTTGGACACGCGTGGCGGAGATATTGTCCGTTCCCGCTATAATGGGAGGCCTCAGCCCAGCAGTGGGACATTATGGGCTGATATTATTGTGTTGTATTTATATATCAATCATAGAACAGCATGCTTACCGAAGAAATTTACAAGTGTACATAAACCATTTTTTTGTTTTGTTGTTGCTTACCTAAGAAGAACACAGATAAACGAAATTTGAATGATTAACGTAGGTTGTACCCAAAATATTCGATTAAAGAGGAGTTTATGGGTAAGATTTCACTAATCAGTTGCTGAGCAGTTTCTTTAAATTTAAGAAACGATTATAAGTAAGGCCCTTAAAGTTTGACCCAGATTTGTACTAAAAATAAATAAACTCATCACAACAGATCGATACTTAATAAATCAAAATTAAGTTCCTGTGAAAAGTTCTTGTCAAGACTTATAAGCTTAAAAGCTAACTCATAAAAAATGTCAACACCCACGAACTTTTGGTTGGGCAATAAAATTGGCGATAAGGTAGATATATATTATTTTAATAAAAAAAGTAAGAATGTAAGAATGGGCCTGAATGGCGCTCTGTTGTTCGTGCCTACCCCGCAAGGGAACTGGCGTGATGTTATGTATGTATGTAATAAAAAACATTTATATATTAGCTATATAAAAATTTTCTCGTCTTCATGATTATTATGCTTTCATTTATTAATACTCATTTAACTTTATCTTTCCAGGAGCAGTCAGTCGTAAAAGGCAACAAAACAACCTGCAGTAAGTTGGTAGGATATTCGCCCACCTGGATGGCTACCACCACTGGTCTAGACTCTAGAGTATGCCCCTATAATAACCTGAAATTCTGTTCTGGCATTAGTGGTCACATTCCTGTAATCCCTTTGAGGCTGACATCAGATCAATAGCAATTTTGTTCATAGGCGACAGTAGCCTTTTTCCAACAGCTGTGTGCTGTCAACCGATCTGTTGTACTCCATCGATTAAAAACAATCATTCATTTTATTTTTTCGGGGAGCTTAACAACTAAAATATTAGTAGCTAGATTTCAATCGTTTATAATCGTATCTTTTTCGCAGTAATACACATTATTTTTACTCGAAAGTTGCCTCCATAAAACACAAGTTTATGTTATTAAATGTAAAACTTGTTTTTTAAAAAGGTTTTTAAATATAAGCCTTTGAGATCCTGGATATCATGAGAGTGCTAGCCGAGACAAGTAAAACGAGCCTAAACACGACGGGTCTATCTTGTTTAGTACAGGAGTTCCTATGGCCACCTTCCGACTCCATCATCAGATCAGCTCCATGGTACCATATTATTGCATTCTCACGCGATATACATATGCGTGCAAAATTTCAACCGGAAATCGGGAATTTGGTCAAATTTAACTTGCACGATTCCACCCGAACTTACATACATAGGTGCATCCATTGCGAGTTAAATAAAAGCTTGTAATTAAGAATAAAATTGTGTGAAATTATTATATTATTTACCCGATATTAGTCATATAAAACTAATTATCTTTATTTATAGAACCAAACCAATTCTAAGCCGGATCTTCGACATAATTTGCCGAGAAACCTTCACATTACTCGTAGTTCTACACGTCGCATTATTCAAATAGGCAGCGAACGAGTTAATGGTCATTAAAACTGACAAGACGTATTAATGCCATTTACTTACTCGTCCGCGTACTTCACGAGTTACCGATTAGCCACCTGTCATAATTATTTATTATTGTAAATTATTTAGCAACAACCAATTCGTATAAATGCCTTGTTTGTACACTAATGCAACGTTTAATGTGCTTTTATAATACTAACTTGGAAGATATGCGAAATAGAAGTACAACAAAATTTTTCTTACAATTACGACGCGCTAATAGCAGTGACGGAAAACATCGTGATAAAACCTGCACATCGAGATAACCGGTGTGTCAGACCGGCCAAGCTGCCTTGGACAAGCGTGGCGGATATACTATCCGTTCTCGATAGTGGGAAACTTCCAACTATTGTTATAAATAAAAGAAATTAGGTTTTCGTACCTCACTTCTCTTTTAAAACTGCAAAAACTATTCTGAATTCAATGTCAATCGTTTCAATTACGTTAAAGGAAAAATACTTGAGTAAAATGTATTTTTTTCAATCTTAAGACATTACAATATTATGTCAATATTGGTTCAATCTCTAAACGTACAATCATTTTCGAAACGAAATAAAGTTTAAGTTTAGACCTTATATAGTTAATAAAAATTATAAATAAAAATTAAATTATCATGTTATGACAAGATTTCCAGCGTAATATTCAGTCAAAGGCGAAGTTACATCAGTGAAGCTGCATGGAAAGCTCTAGTCTTTAATAAGGAAGTATTAGTTATATTTACTATTAACTAGCTGATACCCGCGACTTCGTCCGCGTAATTAAAGTTTTTTTTTAACTATCCCACGGGAACTCTAATTTTTCAGGATCAAAAGTATCCTACATGTTGACCAAGGATATAAGCTACCACCATACAAAATTTCATTTAAATCGGTCCAGTCGTTTCGGAGATTAGCCCGTACAAACAGGCAAACAGAGAAATAAAAAACATCGAAATTACTTCTATTTCACTTCTTACATCCCACTGACTCGGTTTTTAGCAAAAAAAAATTTATTGTACAGAAATTCGACCTCTACAGTTTTATTATATGTATGTATAGATTACATTTTTTAAAATATGGGTAATTCATTACATTGGGTAATTGGGTAGTACATTTGTTTTTAAATAAATATGCCTAATATATTAAACATTTACTTATTTATCTATTGTAATATATGTTAATATATAGGTAAAATGCTTGTCACATATAATGTTAACAAATATATTTATTTAGCTTATTTTGTACATACACACACACACACACACATATATATATACATATATATATACATATATATATACATATACATATACATATACATATACATATACATATACATATACATATATATACATATATATATATATATATTACTATTATATTTATATAGGTATGTATATTTAAATTGTACAGTCCTATTTTTTCTGCTCCACCTACATCGCCATATAAGTTAAGATTTTTTTAAGCAAGGTTGCCTGGAAGATGTCGCTTTTAGCGATAAGGCCGCCTGTTGTTTTGCCAAGAATGCCAAGAATGATTATGCATTTTGTTTTTGTATTTGTTTATTTTGGTTATCTAATTCAGAAGCTTTTAATATAAACGCGTTTTTAGCGGCCACCCGTCAGCCATAGTACGCGAGGAGCATGTTAAAGAAATCTGTAATTAATGTCGGGACTAAAATGAAAACACTACACAATACACAAACGGAGGGGCGCAAAAAAATAAAGACCCGACTTAACTTACGAATATTTTCAAGAAAACCCAAAATTAAAGTTCTTGTAAACAATAATATGTGCTTAAAAGAAAATTGTATAACGTTGAAGTGATTCAACTAAAGTCGGCTTTTAAGATAATAAATATCTAAACATTTTCCCACGATTTAAAGTGAAAGTGTTGAACGTGATAATAACTCTTCTAAATTGGGCAGATCTTTTAAATACTTCGAGTGTTGTAATGATATAAACAACACTAGCTTTTGCCCGTGACTTCGCTCGCGTTAATGTTCTACCGTACATTTTTCCACGATAGAAAGTAGCCTATGTCCTACTCCAGACTATAGTTTATCTCTATGCCAAATTTTATCCAGATCCTTTCGGCCACTCTGGCGTAATTGAGCAACAACCATCCATCCAAACTTTTTTTTGCATTCGTAGTCTGTGATTGACCGACCCATTTTGTTTCATAAATGAGATGAATCAACAACTCACCACTGAGTTCCATCACTCACAGTGGTGAGTTGCACGATTTACACACGTCCCGGCGCGTTGGATTAATTTTGAGCTCTTATTTAAAGATTTTGAGTAGATCTTATTAGTTTGTACGCGTCTTGAAGAGAATTCCCGTATAGGGTGGAGGAGCGAGATGGAATGTTCCTCTGTCTCAAAGGAAGAAGGAAGTCTTCTTCTAGCGAGGCTATCGTTGTCCTTCGCAAACCTAGGCCCGTTTTTTTTATTGCAGGAGGTCAGCAGACAGGCAGACGGCCCATTTGATGAAAAGCGGTTACCATCGCCTATGGGCATTTGCAACACCAAAGTTGCTACAAATGCGCTGCTGCCCTCTTAAGGGAGACTGGAACCTGGTCACTAATGCCAGAACATAACTCATGGTTGTTATGGCGACATACTTTAGACCAGGGGTGGTAGCCATCCAGTCGGGCAAATGCCTTACCACCTGGCTGTGGGTTGTTAAGTCGCCTCTTACGACAGGCCGCCCCAACGCAGGAAATTGTATTCTTTCTCCGTTCCTGCACGGATAAAATCGATTAAACTCTATTAAATAATGTGAAATTAATATTTAATTTTATTCAATTATACTCCGCACCAAATATTGAACACGCTATATTAAAAGCAGCCGCTTTTGGTGAATCTCTTAGTAAAAGCAACAACACGTCTAGATAATATTGGTGAGACATAAATCATCTGTTATCGTTGGAAATTTGTATATATTCTTTCTACGTTTCGGGAATCGTTTGCGACCTCAATTATTGCACAGCGCCATCTATTGGCTTGTAAGTGTTCCACTATAGTCTCATTTGAACTGAAGGGGGTACGATATTTTGACCACGGAAAAGGGAAAACGAATGGAATGAATGGTGCGTACAATAAATATAGAATAAGCCTAAATGGCGCTCTGTTGTTCGTGCCTACCCCGCAAGGGAACTGGCGTGAAGTTATGTATTTATGTGTATTTATGGACTATTCATTTCTTGATACTTGCAGGTAAGCAAAGTGACAGCCACCACCTGGGGCCCAATTCTGCTACTTCAATATCTTGTCGTTGCGAAGAATATTCAAAGTACGATACCAGTGCGACAGTGTCAAAAGTTCGTATTCTACTAAATCCATAATATCTTCACAATATTGTCGCGGCAGAATAATATTACACTAGAATTATTACAATTACGATATTTAATATTGCTCAATAATTCACAGAAATATTAGGACAACTCCAAGAGTTGCATCCACTCTTATCAGGTGTCGAGCAGCAATTTGCCCTTCAAGAATACTGCGATTATCAAGCAGCCATTATCGACCACATCATATTATGTGCTCCTCGTCCAAGACTACCAATGTAGACTGTCGGTTTAAGACTGCCCCTCCTCTGCCCGAACACCTCGTATTTAACAGGTCCTCATAGCGCGCCGCAGTGACACCATCCGGTAATGTTGTGGCGCCACTTCAGTTACACTTTCTTCATAAAACTAACTTCTGCCATACGTATTAACTACCAACATCCGGTTACTCCATTTCCGATATCCGTTAGCTTAATAATAAATGCTTCTACATTGACATCCGGTTAAACAACTTCCGAATACTACATGAAAGAATACTCTATCCGGTTATCGACTACTTCCGTCATATGGTTGCTTTATAATAACTAATACGATTCCTACATATTTATTTCGCGAGTTTTCGCTTAATAAATATTTATATAGTGACGTGCCACGGGCGTGCCATAAGAATTAACAGAATACCAAATCTGGCAACCTTCGATTGAGACGATAGTGTCCGGCGATTTTGACAAGACAGTAGTAATAGCAGAATAGAATAGCATCTCAGACGAATAAAAAACTATAGACGGAGCCAACATGAAGAAAAATTTCAAATTAAATTAAGCATTCTTTACATATTTGTGTGCGTAAAATTATATAGTATACACATGATTTGCGTCTGTGTGGTTATTACTTAATAGTAAAATATCCACTGACAACTATTCCCCCTTTATCCGTACCAATTTGATTATTTAATACAAAGTTCTCATAATGCACTGCGGCGCGATCGGCTTCCTATACCAAAATCGGCTTCTTTTAGCTGGCTTCTGAGAGCTCAGGACTCGGGCTACCCATTTTGTTACTCTGAACCACCCATGGACATCTGCAACATCAAGGAAGCCGATATTTACCTGCTATGTTTTGTGGATTAAGCCATTCTTCCAATAAGCGACTAGAAATATTGATTACATTTTACCCATTATTTTTTTTTTCATTTAAATATAATATTATACAATTCTAAACATGCCGTGTCTGTATATTGAAGCTATTAAAAAAACGGGAATAAACTATATAAACTATGGAAAAGACGATAGAATTTTTTTAGACTTCTTATCTGTTTGTTCGAGATTTGCGTAAAAACTACTGAACCGATTTCGATGCGGTTTTCAGTGATCGACAACTAATTCTTATATTTAAAATCTGCGCTACTTTTTAACACGGAAATCCCGCGGGAATTAACCGGGGAGCAGTTTGAAGTTTTCGGGTGCATAAAAATTAGCTTATTCCGACACAATTTTCACTACAACGATAGCTTGCATTTTTCTTAAAATGCTGCCATACTCTGTATCCTGAGGATCCCGCGGGAATTTCAAGTCAAGCGTGGGCATATCGTAGTTTAAAATAAATTAGACGACCATAAATCACCACCTCTATACTTCAAATTAGTGTAGGGTTATCCGTTGTCTTTTGCTAATTAAAGACAGATTTTCATTTACGCGCCTACAATACTATTCGCGTGGGTGACGTAGCGGGCGTGGGCAGAAAACACTGAATAGCCGTTGAAAATCCACGCAATGCTTATAATTCAGGAGCAATTTCCACAATGACAGGCGTCTGTTACACCCAACAAGGTGATTTTCACACCCACACCCAAAAGTACTTGGGAAGCGCGTTCATGCTGAAGAAATTGCGCCCATTCTCTATTCATTGGGTCGTTATACTTGTTTTGTTACGATAAAATACATTGCCATTCAATACGATATATGATATTTTAATCCGTGCAGGAACGGAGAAAGAATACAATATCCTGCGGTCGGGCGGCCTGTTGTAAGAGGCGACTTAACCCACAGCCGGGTAGTAGGGCATTTGCCCGATTGGATGGCTACCACCCCTGGTCTAAAGTATGTCGCCATAACAACCTTCCAGACCAGGTTCCAGTCTCCCTTAAGAGAGCAGCAGCGCATTTGTAGTACCTTTCGTGTTGCAAATGTCTATAGGCAATGGTAACCGCTTTCCATCAAGTGGGCCGTATGCCTGTCTGCTGAGCTCCTGCAATTAAAAATGGGGTCGGCACAATATGTTTTTTCCTTCCACACTCCTCTATTCTGACATACATCTTCTGTCACACCACAAATCATCATATCATCCTTCGCACAGTCCATCCACCTGTTTTTGGTCTACCTGGACATCTGTACCCACCCATCTTGTACTTTAACATTCTTTTCATCACGTGACTTTCATCCCTCCTCATTATATGCCCATACCAACTTAGTCTTCTTCCTCTCAATTTTTCAGTCACTGGTGCAACTTTCAAAAAATCACTTTATGTATTTATTTCTCACCTTCTCCATTCTTGTAACACCACACATCCATCTCAACAATCTCATCTCAGCTGAGTGGAGACATTTGTGGTTTATCACTTTAGTGGTCCAACATTTTGAAGAACTTTATAATACATACATACATACGTTATGTATGTATTATTCACGCCAGTTCCCTTGCGGGGTAGGCACGAGCAACAGAGCGCCATTTAGGCTTATTCTTACACACCTCACTTGCTTCTTTGACATTCATAACTCTTGTCATGCACGCTCGTCTGTTCTTAAGGCTCCTGACATCACCTTCTGCTAGTACACGATTAATTTGATCATGGAAGGTGTGTCGTGGCCTTCCACGACTTCTGCATCCATCCACTTTTACATTGTATATCTGTTTAGTCATTCTTTCATCATGCATTCTTTCCACATGTCCGAACCACCGGAGCATTCCTTTCTTTACCTTCACCCCGACACTCTCTTTAAGACCAAGTCTCTTTCTTACTTCGGTATTACGAACGCGGTCCGCGAGCGTCACTCCGCAGATTTTGCGCAGTGCTCGCATCTCGACCGCGTTTACTCTACTTTCATGCTCTCTCTTCCATACCCAACTCTCGCTTCCATACGCGAGCGTAGGTACCAGCTTTATAATAATAATAATAATAATAATCGACAGACAAATACACACATTGTATACCCCCAAATTAAGCAAGTTACGCTTGTGTTATAAGGTAATATACAACGGACTACTCTGGGGCCGATCCCAGACACCCAGACCATAGTAAATAACGGAGAAAATACGTTTCCGAAATTTACTATACCAGGAATCGAACCCGGAACCTCTGCGTTGCAGTGAGGTACGCCGGCAAAGGCTTAGCCCGCTCAACCACTGAGGCCGTCAACTTTAAATATACTCCCAAAACAAATTAGCCCAAACAATATCTGTTAAGTACTTTATCATCTCTCATATTCTGTAAGTACGTTTGGAGTTGCCTGATCCCAGGGATCACTGGGAAACGTTTTTCCCTGCTATCAAAAAATTAAAAAAACTATACGAACCATAGATGCGAATGAGTTGCAACTTTTTTTATAGCCACTGTTAAATCGCGGCATAGATTGTAATAAAAAAAAACAAAAATTTTGTAACATCATTGTATACTTATAAAATACTTTTCAATTAATTGTTATTTATTTTACATTTTGAGCTAAATATTTACTATCATCAGTAACAAAAAAAATATTGACTGGTACAATGCCACAGAAAAAAAATTACTTAACGTTTCATATGTGACATATTAAATGAGTTCATTAGATTTAGATAATTATGGATTTAAGTCCTGATTTGATTAGAGAAGTAGTTTTTTGTTTAACCTAATCAGTTTTTGTTTACTTTCCTCATATTCGCAATGAAGTGTTAACCTCGGGTGAAGTGCCTATTTAGGCATTCGAACTATTAGCGTCCTCGATACGCTCGTTCGCCAAACCATATCATGTCACTTTCACCTCTCCTGTCATAATCTACTATTTAATATTTAGGCTACGATACGTCAATACTCTTTGAAATAGAAAATACTCTAAGGTTTCGCACAAATGGAACACGGGCCACACGTATGCGGCGATTTTTTAATCACCAAATAAAATTTATTCAAAGAATAAAACACAACATGTAAAAAATTGAATGGTACAGTTTCGTGTATAAAACAATTGAAGTGCTTCTTTCACCTTTACATAATTTATTCGACGGATATCTTTTACCTAACGATTGAAAACTCCGGCTCTAATTTAATTTATTAATAATATAATATAAAGTTTGCCGTGACGTCGCTCTAGGGTCAAGCGGAGGATCAGCGTTGGTCTAACAGATCGACATTTTTGCTGAGCTTGATCCAATTTTTAGGACCTAATATGTATATCTTCAGATACTTTGTGGTGGTTTTCTCTTTTTTTATTGTATTTAATTTTTACTTTTAATGTGTTTGTTGTATATGTCCTAAAAATAAACTTGTTTTCTTTCTTCTTTCTAATTATTTGGTACTTGCAATTTCCTTCATCTAAATATTGAACTTGTAGATTACTTAAATTGAAAGAACTAGACTGCAAAGCATTACGATTGCATAGTAGTGGCGTTAAATTGTAAACTGCCAGATTTGCAGGGTACAAAGCCTAAAAAACATGTCTTCACATCACAGGATAGACAAACTACGTATCCCACGCATTTCCCTTGAAGTAGTTTGCATACAAATTGATTAACGATGACGCAGGACGCCAAGTGTCAAAGTTCACTTGGACATTCTGTTACAAAGTTCTTTGTTTATTTATTAATACTTAAGGAAATTTTCAAGTCATTGCTTCGCTAACGACTTGTTCAGGAAAGTAATTTAAAGGTTTTAACCTAGTTTTCTTTTGATTAATGATGTTTGATCAATAATGTGGAGTGTTGAACTCGTTTATTATAATAGTACCGTAGCATTTATAAAAGAACTAGCTGTGCCCGCGACGTCGTCCGCGTGGAATTTGCTTTCAAAAGCCTCTGATTTTGAAACATTCTTCATTGGTGCTTCGCTCCTATTGATCTTAACATGATGATATATAGCCTATAGCCTTCCTCGATAAATGGGCTATCCAACACTAAAAGATTTTTTCAAATCAGACCAGTAGTTCCTGAGATTAGCGCGTTCAATCAAACACTAATAGTTATATTTAAATACCGCGATATCTTTTGAATGAAACGTCCGAATTGAATAAATCAAAAAAATTTAGAAAGGTATTGAATTCGTCTTGAATATGGAGTAATTTATTTTGATAAGGATTAATACCAAGGTACAAAATAAAGAGTTTTTGAAGCGACGGCATTGTAATTATTTAAAAAAATAAAAGAAAACACTTATTGTGAGATAACTACAATAGTTAGATATATGGTTACGCGATATTTTTTGTAGACAATTATATGTTCTGCAAAGTGGTAATACATTGTTTTATTCTATAATCAATAGTTCAATAGTTCAATAGTTTTCGCAGCGCACGCCGTGTCAGGATTTTTTCGGGTCATTTTTTTACACCTTGGGTTACATTATTGGACTTTTAGTAAGGATCCCTAATTTTTTTGAAAATATAATATAGCCTATAGCCTTTCTCGATAAATGTACTATTCAACACTGAAAGAATTTTTCAAATCGAACCAGCGGTTCCTGAGATTAGCGCGTTTAAACAAACAAACAAACTCTTCAGCTTTATAATATTAGTATATATGTAAGCCATCGTTTTAGTGAAAACTGTGTCGGAATAAGCTAATTATTATGCACCCGAACAGCTTCAAGCCGCTCCCGGGAAAATTCCCGCGGGATTCATGGGATAAAAAAATAACACGTTTTATTACACAAAATTTGCTATCGATCAGTGAAAAAATCACATTGGGATTCTATTTTATTCCCAGAAAAAGTCCCGCGTGATTCTCAGTATAAATAGTAGCGCAAATTTTAAGTCTACGAATTCGCCTATGATCAGCAAAAACCGCATTGAAATCGGCCCAGTAGTTTCTACGTGAATCCCGAACAAATAGACGAGAAATTTAAAAAAATGCATCGTGTTTATAGTTAATTTTTTTACACCTCGGGTTACATTATTGAAGTTTAATAGGGATACCTATGTTTTTCTAGTAATAAATATAGCCTATGTTACTCAGGGATAATGTAGCATTTTAATGGTGAAATAATTTTTGAAATCGGTCTAGAAGTTTTTAAGTTTATTCGTTACAAACATACAAAAATACAAATATTTCCTCTTTATAATATTAGTATAGATTCCAGTTGTTTTTTTTTTCATTAGCTTTAATGTTCTGTACATTGAGGCTAATAAAAACGCGTCATTTTTAGAATTTTATAATATTATAGATAAATTGACTGAGGTTACTTACGATAAATCTGTGTTCTGTAAATCTTAACAATAATACTAGGATTATTTCTGAAAAAATCACTTAGATTTATACATAAACATAGAATACCATCATATATAATTTTTTGACGAGTTGATTTTTTTATACAGCCTACAGGGTAAATTTTTCATGTAAGCGTCTGTGTTTAAATCAACAACTATAAGAAAAATAATCAAAAGAGTCTCCGGGCCGATTTTAATAAAAACTAAAACTACATCATTAGATTTATGGAAAATCAATTACTAGAAAGAAAAGAACGAAAATATTCCCCCCCCCCCCCCCCCCCACGCAAGCCCTCCAAAAGTCATATTATTCGTGCAGGAACGGAGAAAGAATACAATTTCCTGCGGCCGGGCGGCCTGTCGTAAGAGGCGACAAAACTACCCACAGCCAGGTGGTAGGGTATTTGCCCGACTGGATGGCTACCACCTCTGGTTTAAAGTATGCCGCTATAACAACCTTGAGTTGTGTCCCGATATTAGTGAGCAGGTTCCAGTCTCCTTTAAGAGAGCAGCAGCGCACTTGTAGCACCTTTGGTGTTGCAAATGTCCATAGGCGATGGTAACCGCTTTCCATCAAGTGGGCCGTCTGCTTGTCTGCTGAACTCCTACAATAAAAGAAAGAAAAAAGAATGTATTCATGCAGTCTTAATGAATTCTTTGCTTAGGTAGTAGCTCCTTATATGTAGATCAGAAGGCTATGGGAAGTTATGCTTAGAATAAAGTACTTACCACATTCGCTTAATTAGGGTCAATGTTGCAATGTTAATAAACATGTACCTGTAATTAATAAAATATTTCATTAATATCATTGTACTTAATTGTAACAGTCGTGGTAGCGTAATGGCTAGCGTACGCGTCCCAAACTCAAAGGGCGCGGGTTCGATCCTGGCCGAAACGCATGCACCGCTTAGGCACTTTACTGATATATATATATATATATATATATATATATATATATATAATGCTACATAAAATCAAGAACATTAATATACAAGTACGATCGGCGGTCTAATCGCCCATGGCGATTTCTTCCAGACAACCTTGGGATAGAGTATTGGAAGGACAACCAAAGTCGGTAGTTACTAAACAGCACTTGTACCATAATTTAGTTTATTAATTAATAAATAGTAATAAATATACATACATAAATATACATATTATATTATATATATACACATACAAAAGAATCGCGTCACTCCTTCACCAGCGGAGTGACGCTCGCGGACCGCGTTCGTAATACCGAAGTAAGAAAGAGAGTTGGTCTGAAAGAGAGTGTCGGGTAAGGTAAGGAAAGGAATGCTCCGGTGGTTCGGGCATGTGGAAAAAATGCATGATGAAAGAATGACTAAACAGATATACAATGCAAAAGTGGATGGATGCAGAAGTCGTGGAAGGCCACGACACACCTTCCATGATCAAATTGATCGTGTACTAGCAGAAGGTGATGTCAGGAGCCTTAAGAACAGACGAGCGTGCATGACAAAAGTTATGAATGTCAAAGAAGCAAGTGAGGTGTGTAAGAATAAGCCTAAATGGCGCTCTCTTGTTCGTGCCTACCCCGCAAGGGAACTGGCGTGAAGTTATGTATGTATGTATGTACAAAAGAAAACAATAACACTATAGCTTGAGATAGTAATCTTTAACTAATCTGTTAAAAGAAGGTAATGATCGTGTCTGATATACATATATATATATATATATATCAACCGTTTAGGAGGAGTTCAGTGACATACACACAAACTAAAGAATTATATATATTAATATGTATTGCTTTTGAGACAAGATATTTTTTATTTATAATACGGATTTACATACACATCCATAATAAGTATAATGATTTATCGTGTAGTGGTGGATGCTGGCAGTAGTTGGTGGAGTGCTGGTGCTTTCTTATAGTACAGTGAAGAAAATACACCTTGTTGCTTTCGGGGATTCTCGTACTATTAGATCTTGGATGCTGATCCCTAGGTTCAACTTAGTGGTAGTTGAAGTCGTATGTTACGACTAATAGCAACTCGATAGCAACTTGATAGCAACTCGATAGCAACTCAATATATTTGGAAGCGTTATTTATAGTAATATCATAATATTAAAGTAGCCTAAAGTAGGCCGCAGCGTCAGCAAAACGTTGTACGTTGAACCGTACAAATACATAGTTGAAATATATATATATATATACTTACATATATATCGATTTGTTTTGGGTCCAGTTGACGGTAAATATTACTGAAAAGAAATTACCACACAAAAACCGACTTTAAAAGTAACCGAAAAAACAAAAAAAATAATATTTCCTACATCTTGAAGTCAGTGCAGAAGTCGTGGAAGGCCACGACACACCTTCCATGATCAAATTGATCGTGTACTAGCAGAAGGTGATGTCAGGAGCCTTAAAAACAGACGAGCGTGTATGACAAGAGTTATGAATGTCAGAGAAGCAAGTGAGGTGTGTAAGAATAAGCCTAAATGGCGCTCTGTTGTTCGTGCCTACCCCGCAAGGGAACTGGCGTGAAGTTATGTATATATATGTATGTATGTATGTATCTTGAAGTCAGTGCGAAGTAAATTAGAAAATTTACTATGCTTTGCAAATTAGTTGTTTCTTTATGTTTCACTTGGCACCGACTTCGAGATGTTGTAGAAAGTATTTATTTTTTGCTTTTTTTTTTGTTACTTTTTAAGTCAGTTTTGTTTTAGTTACGCATATACTTGAATAGCTTTAGAAAACAGAACACGTATGTGCCTGTAGTATTTTTTTTTCTTTTTTATTGCAGGAGTTCAGCAGACAGGCAGACGGCCCACTTGATGGAAAGCGGTTACCATCGCCTATGGACATTTGCAACACCAAAGGTGCTACAAATGCGCTGCTGCTCTCTTAAGGGAGACTGGAACCTGGTCACTAAAGCCGGAACACAACACAAAGTTGTTATGGCGGCATACTCTAGACTAGGGGTGGTCGCAATCCAGTCGAGCAAATACCCTACCACCTGGCTGTGGGTTGTTTAGTCGCCTCTTACGACAGGCCGCCAGGCCGCAGGAAATTGTATTCTTTCTGCGTTCCTGCACGGATAAAAAGTATTTGAGGGTCGCTCTCGATTTTTCCTGGGATCCACTCATCAGATGCTGACTTAAAGACAATGGGAACACCTCAGGAATACACTCTATCGAATAAAGAAAAGTTGTAAATCGGTCCACAATTGACGGAGAAATCGCGTAACAAACATACAAAACAAAACACACAGTCGGACTGAGAACCACTTCCTTTTTTTAAATCGGTTAAAAAGCATAATTATGGAAAAAATTCTTTAAATTCATTAGCCGGCCTAAGTCGCTGGAACGCAGAGGCTCCGGGTTCGATTCCTGGCATGATAAATTTCGGAAACGAACTTTCTGTTATTTACTATGATCTGCGTGTCTGGGATCAGCCCCAGAGTGACCCGTTGTCTATCACTCATATTATCAACGTTAATTGCTTAATTTGGAGATACATAAAGTAGGTGTTTATGGGCCGATTATAATTTAAAAAAAAATGTTCTTGTTTCTTTTCATATTCTTATATTTCATACTAGCATTCTCCCGCAACTTAGTCCACGTTGGACAGAGAGCAGAAGATCAAAGTAGTTGTTGCGGACAGAACCACCCCCCTGACCTCTCCCCCGTAAATCCCGTACCCCCACGCCCCGCGTATCGCGGATACGTAGCTCGCTCCGTTAGCTGCTAAGCGTCTGCATTTTTGTAGTACCTTAGTAAGCGCGGGGCGACCCTACGGCATCAACCTTATCCACCTCGGTCGAATATATACACATAAGGAAGACTAAGAAGACCCTACAGCCAACGGACTCTCAGCGTGTCTACGTGGATATTGTGAACCAGCAGTGATTGTGATTAGTGCCACTCGTATTGATCGATGTAATCGATATAATTAGTGCTATCTACGTTCAGTGTAACGTCCGGGGCTAGTGCTAAGTTGTGTCGGTTAAACTCGAACGTGCCGTTTGATACAGTTGTGCTGATCGCACCTGTTGCTGTTGTAGCCCCTATAAATAAATTCAGTCAACTTGCTCAGGGGTATTTCATTTAGGACGACCCCTGCGCCCACACGCCCAACAGTCGTCTTACCAAAAATTTCCAAGGGATTCGCGTGATAAAAAGTACCACAGATTTTAAACCCGGGCATTTGCTATCGATAAGCGAATGCCGCATCGAAATCAAGTCAAGTAATTTTAAGTGAAACCCGAACAAACAGCCAAACACCAAAAAAATAAAAAAATACTTTTACTATTTTATCCTATACATATACATTTATATACAATAAAACTGTAGAGGCCGAATTTCTCTATAATGAAAAAAAATGCTAAAAACCGTGTCAGGGGGATGTGAGAAGTGTAATATATTTTTTTTTTTTATTGCCAGAGTTCAGCAGACAGGGAGACAGCCCACTCGATGGAACGGTTACCATCGCCTATGGACATTTGCAACAGCAAGTTGCTACAAATGTGCTGCTGCTGGTCACTAATGCCGGAACACAACACAAGGTTGTTATGGCGGCATACTCTAGACCTGGGGTGGTCGCCATCCAGTCGAGCAAATACCCTACCACCTGGCTGTGGGTTGTTTAGTCGCCTCTTACGACAGGCCGCCCGGCCGCAGGAAATTGTATTCTTTCTCCGTTCCTGCACGGATAGAAGTAATTTAGTTGTTTTTTCAATTTTTTTGTTTCTCTGTTTGTCTGTCTGTTTGTACGGGCTAATCTCCGAAACGAATGGACCGATTTAAATTTTGTATGGTGGTAGCTTATATTCCCGGTCAACGTATAGGCTATTTTTGATCCCGAAAAATTAACGAGTTCCCGTGAGATAGTAAAAAAAACTAATTACTTAAACAGCTTATAATACAACTTATGCACCTAATTAAGTATTGATATTGCCGGTATTATCATACAATAAAACAATTTATAGAGTCAAAAGACGCGATTTCGCGAAAAAGTAAAACCTTACAAAAACAGTGTCTAGCAAAGCATATTTCATCATCATATTAAATTAACTAGATGGCGCTTATAGTATTCCACATCGCGATCAACTCTCGGGCATAATCTAGTTTTATAATATTTTTAGAACAGACGAGCTTGCATGACAAGAGTTATGAATGTCAAAGAGGCAAGTAAGGTGTGTAAGAATAAGCCTAAATGGCACTCTCTTGTTCGTGCCTACCCCGCAAGGGAACTGGCGTGAAGTTATGTATGTATGTATGTATGTATAATATTTTGTATTTATATATCACTAGCGTCATGGTCAGACGTTGTCCTGCCCTAAAAAATAAAAACCTAGAACCCGATTCCGTGTAAGTCAATTTATGGCAATTTTATTTCCACCTTGGGTTACATTATTGAACTTTAAGTAGAGATTCCTAATTTTTCTAGTAATAAATATAGCCTATATTATTCAGTGATAATGTAGCATTCTAATGGTGAAAGAATTTTTAAAACCAGTCTAGTAGTTTTTGAGTTATTTCGTTACAAAAATACAAATCTTTCCTCTTGTGTATATTGTACTTTAATGGACTTTTATACAAAAATATTAATTAAATATAAGCTATAATGTCAAAATAAAACTAACTTAAAACATTTCCTCTTTCTAATTGATGATTTTGTATTCATAAATAGAGTCATATTTATGAATACAACATCTCACCACATAGTACACAAAAGACTTGAAAAGAACATTTGTTGGACATTGTGTTATTCATAACACACATAAAGGCTTGCCGATATTCTGTTGCATATTTATTGAGAATTTTCTAGTCTGTTGTCGCTTTATTTAGCGATAGTCTGCCAGAAAATGTGTTTTTATTCCCTTATTCTCGAGCAACAATAACAGGGATTTTTATTTAAATCTGAGCATTAATAAAAAAAAAATGTACAATAAGTGCATTGTTTAAACTACTCAAGGCACACATGGCACTAGATAGGACAATAAGGCCCACACTGCACATGCACTTCCTCACAACACCAGCATGTAACAGATACACTCTACATTAGTGCAAGTTTAGTATTAAAACTAGAATAAATTAATATAATAAGTTATTCGTAAGACACATACACCTCAACACAAAAGCAATAAATTAATGTCACACACAAGAACCGAAATAAATAATAGAAATTAAGTTGTAAAAATGGGTACGGAACTCGAGTCCGTAGAGTTGTTAATAATAATTTTAAAAAAACTACTCAAGAAGCAGTTTTATGTATAATATTAGGATATACCCGCGATTTCATCCACGCTGGACTTAAATTCCCGCGGGATTACCGGGACACAAATTACCACAGCAATAAAAAAATGTATGCTAGCGTTTTAGTGAAAACTGTGCCGGAATAAGATAATTTTTATGCACCCGAACTATTAGGAAGAAAGAAGAAGAAAGAAAGAAAAATCTTTATTTGAAGAAATAGCGACATAATTACATTCCTTATACATTTTTATACACAGAGCATATTTGGAGAATTTGTACGCCGCATTTTCAGCAAACAAGGTTTGCACTCAGCATATTACTGTGCCGGAATTATATCCGACACAACGATGACTTTCAGTGCAAACCTACCTTTTGGCCTAATACCAAAACGATCCAATTTTGTTAATTAAATAATAATTAATAAAACTAATTCTACTTACGTAATATTTAATTAGTAAAATTTTACAAACCGAAATAAAGAAAAAGCGGGAAAGTCGCGGCCATAGCTAGTTTTAAATAAATCTGAATACTTTCGATAGATGAGAGAATCATGTCAAGAGAGAGAAATAGAGTGAGCTTAGATAAAGTAAAGGTCATCAGCCCAAGGTTATTTCACAGTCTACACCAACCTCGACCCTGTCTAACATTTTCAAGACACGTACTTCTAAATTTATCATGTTATTCAAACAAGTGAAATATTATTACGAAAGCGAAGAATCGTGAGAATATGTTCATTGGAGCGTACTCTATCGGTACTTTACGTGAGTAAAAGTATATAAAATTAATATTATTACACTTGGCATTAGTTCAGATAATATATATAGGTATAGAGATAAGGCACACACTGCACATGCACTTCCTCACAACACCAGCATGTAACAGATACAACTCTACATTAGTATAAGTTTAGTATTAAAATTAGAATAAATTAATATAATAAGTTATTCTTAAGGTTCTTAATGACTAAACAGATATGCAATGCAAAAGTGGATGGATGCAAAAGTCGTGGAAGGCCACGACACACCTTCCATGATCAAATTGATCGTGTACTAGCAGAAGGTCATTTCAGGAGCCTTAAGAACAGACGAGCTTGCATGACAAGAGTTATGAATGTCAAAGAGGCAAGTCAGGTGTGTAAGAATAAGCCTAAATGGCACTCTGTTGTTCGTGCCTACCCCACAAGGGAACTGGCGTGAAGTTATGTATGTATGTATGTATGTATTCTTAAGGTACACCACAACACAAACATGCATTCATTAAATGTCACACACAATAACAAAGTAACAAATAAGCGTGTACAACCTACTAACTTCTTAAATTCAATTGTAAAAAGGGTACCGAACTAGAGTAAGTAGTTGTTAAAAAAAAATTGTGGTCATTAAGGAAAATGGACGGCAAACAATATCTAGCTAAGATTTTTTAATTGAATTTTTTATCTCCAATCACCATTCGAGGCAACAACATATTTACAAAAAAACTCAACAGTATTTTTTGTAAATATGTTTCTTTTAATTTCATTATACTGAAATTTAAACAAATTATATGAAGCTTTTCCTCATTTTCTTTACATGTAGACCTCTTCGATCCTGGCATGAGTCTGCGTAAGTTACTAAAACTAGTCCGGCTGGGTGTAACTATGTTCTAAATCTCAGCCTTTCCAACACATTCAAAGCGCAGGGTCGTCAGGGAGGAGGGGGTTTTTAGTGGGTATTGGGGTTGCTCGCCCGTGCAGCAACGCTCGGAGTCTTCCACACTATTCTGTGACGTCGATCGCGGACGGAGCGCTGCCAAGAGCATACTATTGCTGCAGTGTTATCGCCCCCGACCGACGCGTGTCGTTCCCCTAGCAATGACCCAGTTTGTGCGTAAATCGGTTAAGCATTTTCCCTCGCCTCAAAAAAAAAAAGTTACTAAAACTAAGACATCTCGGCGTCGATTCCCGGTAGAATAAATTTCATAAATTAATTTCCGAATTTTCCGTTATTTGATTTGGTCTGAGTGTCTGGAATTTATCCCAGAATTATCCGATGTACATATTATGTAATGTATAATTATCAATGGCACATGCCTAACTCGTGATGATTGTGTTTATGTGCCAATTTCTACTTATTTATTCTCCTCTTCTAGAGCAATAAAGCAGGATATAAGAAATGCCATGTTTAACAAGTTTTAGAATTTAATAAATATAGAGAAAATAATAACCATAAACAAAATTCAAACTAAATAATTAAAATGAACAAATGGCGGTAGGATAAATAAAACTTTAACAATACTCATTGACACTTGACATCTTGGTCTTCCGTGATCGCGGCTACTGAAAATTAAAAAACTTCGTTTAAAAAAACCGAATTCAATGTTAATAATAATAGCTTTAGAAATAAGTTATTTTATACTTTTAGCTTTTTAGTTTTTGAAGTTGGTTTTTTTAAACGAAGTTTTTTAATTTTATTTGTTACTTTTTAGTGTCTAGCTATGTATGGATAGACCTACGAAAGGTGCCGCGCTCCTTAAAAATTATAGGTCCCAAGAAACGGGAACAAAAAAATTATCATAAAATGAAAACTACTGGGCCAAACTATGTTAAATTTTTAGTGGACCAAATGGCAACTATTCCGCATCAAACTAAACCAGAATCACGTAAATCGGATCATAAATCTCAGCGTAATCGGTGTACATATGGAACGGAATCGATTTTTTTTCTTAAAAACGGTTCATAAAATGAAAACTACTGGGCCAAACTATTTTAAATTTTTAGGGAACCAAATGGAAGCTATTCCGCGTCGAACAAAAAAAGAATCATGTAAATCGGATCATAAATCTCGGAATAATCGGTGAACATACATAAAAAAAAAACAAAGCAAAAAAAGATCCCGACGAATTAAGAACCTCCTCCTTCTTTTGAAGTCGGTTAAAAAGTGGTCGAACCGTCGGAATAATGAAAATCAAATAAATTACCGCGCTTAAAACCGTTAAAACGAGTAGTTTTATTATGTATACTAATCGCGAAAACTTAAGAGAATATTTAGTTTTAGAATTTGCTGTAGTAAAGCATGTATTATTATTAATGCAAAAGACTCGTGTTGCAAACCGCAGAATCAATTGCCAAAACTATCATGTTTTAAACCTGACACATTACCTACAGGTATATTATTACATTAAAATATCGTATTGCCAATACATTTGACAAGTGGTTAACCAAGCCGACGCCTCCCATACTCTGTGGTAAAATATCAACAAGGGTCTACACTCTTTTTAATGTCGTCAGATCGTAGATCATACAGTCAGGTAATTTATTGTACATCATGTGCCATACATATTACACTATTTTGAATTAGTGTCGTTTTGCTGCTATATTCACTGCAATGCCTGTCATTATAGAATTTATTTAGGTTTATGGCTTGGCAGCTAGGCCTTTAAGCCAGATCTTAGTTTACAATATAGTTTCTTCATTTCCTTAAGCCTATGTGTAGCACAGTTGAACTGTAGGTAATCAGCTAGTGCCATTCATCGGAGTCCTTGTGACAACTCAAAAGGTCACATTTAACTATACAGTTAACATTTCTCACAAAACACATAATTACTACTCAAAAACTGGCAATATCCTACAACTATTGTTCATTTTAGAGTAATTTTACACATTTTTAGAAAATAAAATTGCACAGCACAACATCTCCTTTCAGTTCCCGCCAAAAACTCCCTGTCATTATAGATACAGAATACAGATATAGACACAAAAGCTTGTTCTAAAATAATATACAATCGAAAGGCAAAAGTGTAAACAGAGAGATCAAACTGTCACAGCCAACATCGTATTGGTTTATCAAAGTTGTCTGAACACAAGTAACTTCACTGGATTCCAATAAAAGCAATCTACCTCTCTGTAGAGGTTTCCAGGCGTATTTCACTTGTTACTTTTCATTTTCGACCTGAGCAAATATTAAAGTTATACATCGGTTTGTTGTTGTTTTTATATAGGTTCATGACATCCAAACTGAAAATTGGCTGTAGAGTGCGTCTCATGTCTTTGTGTTCTATGTCTTTTAATGTTCGCAAGGTCCGTGTTATCAGCGCATTATTGAGCAAGTTGATCCTAGTACTTAGAACATTTGTGTAAATGTTACATTATATTATTATTCTAAGGAATGCTCCGGTGGTTCGGGCATGTGGAAAGAATGCATGATGAAAGAATGACTAAACAGATATACAATGCAAAAGTGGATGGATGCAGAAGTCGTGGAAGGCCACGACACACCTTCCATGATCAAATTGATCGTGTACTAGTAGAAGGTGATGTCAGAAGCCTTAAGAACAGACGAGCGTGCATGACAAGAGTTATGAATGTCAAAGAAGCAAGTGAGGTGTGTAAGAATAAGCCTAAATGGCGCTCTGTTGTTCGTGCCTACCCCGCAAGGGAACTGGCGTGAAGTTATGCATTTATGTATGTATGTACTATTAAGCCCCCTGTTGCCGCAAAAGTTTGATAGTGGGGAGCAAACGAGGCAACTGATCAATAATTTACCAAAACAATATCATAAATCTTCACGACATGAGACGTAACATGCTTATTTTCGTATCAATAAAAAACTTATAAAAAAGTATATAGTAGAAATATTCGATGTTTTTTTTTTTATCGCGACCGAAAAACCACCTAAAATTCGGGCTTCTAAACCTGAAAACCCCCTAAGCAATAAGGCCGCCTATTATTTTTCTTCCATGATAATATTGTAATTGTGCATTTTTGAAATTGTATAATTGGTAAGCAATGAAGTGTTATCTATCTATCTTATTTATGCAGTTATAAATGTCATAATGATTTAAAGCAATTAAAGAACTGACATATAATAAAAGTTATGACGATTAAGTTATATACATACATACGTAACTTCACGCCAGTTCCCTTGCGGGGTAGGCACGAACAACAGAGCGCCATTTAGGCCCATTCTTACACACCTCACTTGCTTCTTTGACATTCATAACTCTTGTCATGCACGCTCGTCTGTTCTTAAGGCTCCTGACATCACCATCTGCTAGGACACGATCAATTTGATCATGGAAGGTGTTTTGTGGCCTTCCACGACTTCTGCATCCATCCACTTTTGCATTGTATATCTGTTTAGTCATTCTTTCATCATGCACTCTTTCCACATGCCCGAACCACCGGAGCATTCCTTTCCTTACCTTCACCCCGACACTCTCTTTCTTACTTCGGTATTACGAACGCGGTCCGCGAGCGTCACTCCGCGGATTTTGCGCAGTGCTCGCATCTCGACCGCGTTTACTCTACTTTCATGCTCTCTCTTCCATATCCAACTCTCGCTTCCATACGTGAGCGTAGGTACCAGCACCGCGTTGTGTATGGCGAGCTGGGCCTTCTGGCTGAGGTTCTTAGCGCCTAGAAGTTTACCTCACGCTCCATTCAAACTATTCCCCAAATTCACTCTTCTTTCTATATCAGCGGTGTACCTTCCATCCCTGCTAAAAGCACATCCAAGATATACAAACTCATTCACTTGCTCCAGCATAACATCATCGACCATTATCCTTGCATTCGTTCTGGTTTCTTCTCTTTCAAACACCATAACCTTTATTTTCTTCGCATTCAAATGTAAGCCTCTGGCCTGATTAAGTTGATTTATTAATTAATATTTTTTGCCATTTCTATCCAAATTAAAACACAGAAATGAATCTGATGAGTGCTGAGTTAAAATGTTTTATATTGCCAGGTGGTAGGGTATTTTCCCGACTGGATGGCTACCACCCCTGGTCGTATGTATGCCGCCATAACAACCTTGAGTAGTGTTCCGGCATTAGTGACCAGGTTCCAGTCTACCTTAAGAAAACAGCAGCGCATTTGTAGCACCTTTGGTGTTGCAAATGTCTATAGGCGACGGTAACCGCTTTCCATAAAGTGGAACTGGACTTTCCACTCTTGGAATAAATTTAATTGATGTGAATTTTTACTAAAATTTGAAAGTGATTCTTTAGCATTCAGTATTATAAAACTTGGCATTTTCTTTGATTTTCTCCCCTACAGCCGTATCTAATAGGGAGAAAATTAAAGAAAACGCTAAGGCTTACGGTACTATAGTACCGCCACCCGTTTAATGCCTTTTTACACAGAACCGCCCCTTCATTCATCTACCCTCCATTATTAAAAACCTTACTTTATCTTTATTTGCAAATCTCGTTAGTATCAAAGACTTCTTTTATTTACAATTCGTCTTCCTCTGTCTCAGGGGGCAGAGTTTTTTTGTGCTTTTATTTTTGCACACTATAGTTCTATTTCTACTTATCTATGTCATTATTATTATTTCTATATATCGTTATAGTTCCCGGCACGAATCTTGAGCGATCAACTTATCCTACGCGCAGTGATATTAGGGTTCTTTTTGTAGTATGATATATTATTATATACAATACATTAAGGGACAAAAACATAATATTTACGATATGTCGATATATACGAGCATATAGCAGCACATTGGCTAATGTGCTAAACGCTAAATACGTAAAGCGATTTCTACTATTCCGCCGACCATTCAATATATGTGCTGGGAATGTACTTACGTCTATTTAATATATTACTATATTATATAATAATAATAGTAATAATCGGCAGACAAACACACACATTGTATATCCCCAAATTAAGCAAGTTACGCTTGTATTATGGGTAATATACAACAGACTACTCTGGGGCCGATCCCAGACACCCAGACCATAGTAAATAACGGAGAAAATACGTCTCCGAAATTTACTATACCAGGAATCGAACCCGGAGCCTCTGAGTTGAAGTGAGGTAGGCCGGCAAAGGCTTAGCCCGCTCAACCACAGAGGCCGTCAGTTATATGTTTCTACATACCATATTATCTTTCGACCGAGTATTGATTTTGATTATATATAGATAGTAGTATCTCACAACGCCCAAAATGCTCCGTTAGTCGTTCCACAAAGCAACCGCCCTCGTTGTGGTCGTGGTGAAAACGTCACTAATGACGTCATCATTTTCGATCACACACGCTCACAACGACCCATGTCAAGATGGGGTCGAATAACCGTTCCACTTGGGTTTATTATTGTAACACCGGCAAGCAAGGTCGTATGCCAGGTGGTAGGGCATTTGCCCGACTGGATGGCTACCACCCCTGGTCTAAAGCATGTCGCCGTAAAGCTTGAGTTGTGTTCTGGCATTAGTGACCAGGTCCCGGTCTCCCTTAAGAGAGCAGCAGCGTATTTGTAGCACCTTTGGTGTTGCAAATGTCCATGGGCGATGGTAACAGTTTTCCATCAAGTCTGCCTGTCTGCTAAACTCCTGCAATAAAATAAAATAAAAGGAGCACGTGGAACGGGAAAAATCGCGGTCGTGAAAGTGGTCGTTGTGAGTCCCTAATGGAACGAAGCTTATATATACTATATTATCAAAGACTACGAGCCGCCATTACGCCACAAGGCATGTCAAGTTTTTTCTTAATAACTCGACTGAGCAGAGAAATAAAAAGGCAACAAGATCAATTAGTTAGAACATCGATTAATGCGTCAAATTACAGAGTTAATGGATCGGTTATTATTTGTTGCTCGCTTCGGATAGTTCTCGGTATTTTTGTTATATAATCTTGTTATACTAGATTAGTGATGGCCCGATGCACAAGCATAATTACAGAAGGCCTAAATTAAACACCGCTTTTAAATATTTTCAGAGAGGGGTGAATTTAATTCGGCATCTATGGTTGAGCGGGCTAAGCTTTTGCCGGCCTACCTCGCTGCAACACAGTCTCTGGACTCGATTCCTGGCAACATTTTTGTATAATATTTGGGTTACGCAAATATGACCACGTCCAGAACTTCGTAAAAAACTCAAATGGTTGCCAATTCGTTTTCGCCGGAATACTCATATTCGTTCACTCCTTTACAGTGTGTTGTTTATCCCTACAACCCCGTATTATCTCAAAGAACGCTTTGAATTCATCTCTTTCTCTCACAATTTACGACCTTCTACTAATCTTAGACTTAATACTCCGAAACATAATTCATCTTTTTTCAGTAATTGTATTTCTGAGCAGACTATTCGACTCTGGAATGCACTGCCTGTTACTGTTAGACAAGCTATCAGTTATCACTAACAATATTTAAGAACTTGACGAAAAAGCACTACCTGCAACATAATGATGTTTGATATTTTTATGTATATATTTATTAATAGGAGTTATATATGTCTATTAAATATAATTCTTACTTATATAATATTTTACATACTTATATGTTTATTATTGAATAAAATATAATGTAAGTAACTGCATATCGTATAATATTTATATTTACCACCTTTGACAAATTGAATATGTTTTATTCCTGCCACGGGTTGTCTGGAAGAGATTGCTTCTTCTTAACAATGCGACCACCCATTGTGCACATTTACAATATTTTTAGGCTATAAGTTTTCAGTGTTTTCTGTAATGGTTGTACAATAAAGTGTGATCTCTCTCTCTCTCAACATTTTAAACATTTATTTCAAAAGTTATCGCTTATAAATATTATAAAGAGAGAGTGGTATTTTTACGAGATTGTAACAGCAGAATTGGGCCCCAGGATCTTTTTTATGGTCCAAGAGAATAGGAAAACCTTAAAGCTTAATACTGTTTTTGCGCATGCCCCGGAGCATGACGCGGCTGCGCAAGCACAATGCATGCGCCGGCGCCGCACCGCACTACTTGCTCCTAGCCGGTCTTGATCCTTTTTGTTGTTTTTCTACTGCGCTGGGGATCTAACTGTTAATTACGTTTTTATAGTAAATGGTTAACAGGTTTTATGTTACCACGCAATAAACCTAAGCATTTATAGATAACTAGCATTTTTTTTATTGCGAAGCTAGTAAAGACCACCGTCTTGTTAATAAACGTAAATTAAATCTAGACTTACTTTACTCTTAATTTTGGTGGCAGTTGCTTCTTGTTTCGAAATTAAACTCGACGTAATAATGGACTGTATGATTATTATTATTGAACTTTTTACATGAATCGAAATATACAGAGAATAAGTACAAATTATGCAAGAGAGTCGTCGTTAAGAATTGTGAAGAATTATAAATGAATGGCTGAATTAATCTGAATTAATGTCAATGTCTTTAATTTTTTTTTTTTTTTTTGGAGCTGCACCCAGCTGAATAGCCGCAGATGGCTGTTTCAGCGATACCGGACTTTGACACTCCCTATTAACATAGCTTTCTAAGAGTAAAATAATTTTTAAAATCGGTTTAGTAAATCAAGAGATTACCCCTTACAACGTCACAAACTCACAAATTTTACCTCTTTATATAGTATAGATAATACGATAAACGGTGATTAAAGTATAACTTCAAATAAAAATTCTCGTAACACAAAGTACTAGGTAGAAAAGACGATGCTCCAGGAACGAATCGATGTAATTAACGGCATCTAATGAGAAAATGGCGATAATTGAAAACTCGATACTGTTGCCACAGAATGTGATGTGATGCGAGAGAATCGTCTAGCTCAACTATAATATTATAAAATTCTGCATAAATACATAACTTGACGCCAGTACCCTTGCGGGGTAGGCACGAACAACAGAGTGCCATTTAGGCTTATTTTTACACACCTCACTTGCCTCTTTGACATTCATAACTCTTGTCATGCAAGCTCGTCTGTTATTAAGGCTCCTGACATCACCTTCTGATACATAAATAATAAGTTAACTTTTCTTTATACTATCTCTATTCTCTTTCTCTATAATATATCTTAATATATATAAATTACGTGTCACGTTGTTTGTCCGCGATGGATTCCTAAACTACTTGACCGATTTTAATCAAATTTGCACACCGTGTGCAGTTTGATCCGACTTGAAAGATAGGATAGCTTACATTTGGACCCGGTAGGTGGCGCTGGACTCGTGTTCTAAATTTTATTTCTTCAGGGCAGAACAACGTCTGCCGGGACAGCTAGTATAATATATAATATAATAAATATTATAAGCGCGAAAGTTTGTAAGAATGGATGTATGTTTGTTACTCTGTCACGCAAAAACTACTGAATGGATTTTGATGAAACTTTACAGTAATATAGCTTACACATCAGAATAACACATAGGCTATAATTTATAAAGATATGGTGTCAATTAACCAAATTATTACGATTTTCCATCATCAGGCGGGTGAAACCGCGGGCGCAGCTAGTATATTATAAATTGAATTTAAAATCTATTTTATTTAGTATTTATTTTTAATTAAGTAATAACTAAGTAAATGTCTGCAGTCTATCCAAATAATAATAAGGATTTATTGGTAAGTTAACTAGTTAGTTACTCAATTTATTACTTAACTAAAGCCAATGTAAAATTAGGCTTTAATTCAAATTTTACAAATAACATAACGAGAATTTTTCAGTTGGGTTAAAAATATATGCAAGTCTCAAGTTTTCTGAAACCCGTCAAAGGCACAGTTAATTTAGTTATAAAAGTAATAAATATTGCAAACGTCCCAAGGACCTACGATGTCAACAACCCAGGAAAACTTTGCTTTAACATTTTTTCTTGTTGCAAAAATAGTGGAAGCAGTTGACTTATGGCTTTAATATTAGAAAATTAGATTTCCCGTTTTCTCGTTGAAGCCGTAAATTTTTAATCTGTATGGTTTTCATAAATCTTATGATTCCAAGAGTTTTTGGCGGGAACTGAAAGGAGATGTTGTGCTGTGCAGTTTTATTTTATAAAAATGTGTAAAATTACTCTAAAATGAACAATAGTTGTAGGATATTGATAGTTTTTGAGTAGTAATTATAGGTTTTGTGAGAAATGTGAACTATATAGTCAAATGTGGCCTTTTGAGTTGTCACAGGAACTCCGTTGAATGGCACTAGCTGATTACCTACAGTTCAGCTGTGCTACACATGGGCTTAAGAAAATGAAGAAACTATATTGTAAACTAAGATCTGGCTTAAAGGCCTAGCTGCCAAGCCATAAACTTAAATATAAAAAAAAATACTTATGATTCCAATTTTAAAACACGGTCGGTTTTTCTTAGTGCTGTATACGATTTTATTTTTTTAAAGTAACTTTCACAGAATAGACTTTTTAGTGTTAACTCATTTTCGGCTGTTTTATGCGAAAAAGTGTTTTATCTCTTTCGAAACGGATTCCCTAAAGATTTTTTTTTGTAAAGGAGAAGGCGAAGTTTTCACATATTCTTGGGCCCATATTGTAAAAAGATGAGAGTGATTTTAAGATTTATTTTTATTACGTTGATATTTTTATAATTGTAAGGGGTTTAGTTATTTTGTATGAATTAATCGTGTGGTTTATGTAAGTGTTATTATTAACTGATGAAATTCATTTACATGAATCGATTATGGCAATCGACAACTTATTTTATTTGTGATCTTATTTTTAAGATTTCTCGTCTTCCAGATAGAATTTAGGGTCCAGCCATCCCATCCATCCATTTCATAATAGAAAAATATAACGCTTTTTAAGCCATAGCTCAATTCATTTCTTGACTCAGAAGGCCCCGTCTCTTTAATTGAATGAAAGAAAGAAAAAAGATTTATTTCGAAAAAATCACTTGCATGGAATACTGCTTTCATCTTTGGGATGGTTCAACTGAATACCAGTTAGAGACACTCGAGTCAACAGACAAAAGAGCTAGGAAACTGATAGGCAATAACCGACTATTCGACGAGAGACTTCAGAGCCTAAGTCATCGACGTAAAGTCGCTATTCTATAGGATACACTTCGGGGAGTGTGCCACGGAATTACATGAATTGGTTCCTCCCTCACCATTTTACCACCGGACAAGCAGACATACGCACTCACGCCACCGATATATGCTAGAAATACCAAGGAAGCGGACGAAACGCTATGCTCCCTCTTTCATCATACGCACCGCTGAAGAGTAGAACTCTTTACCGTCGTCTGTTTTTCCTGAAGAATACAATCTAGGTGTCTTCAAGTCTCGCGTGAACAGGTATCTTCTAGGTAAGAATGATCCACCTTAGACTGCATTTCCGCCTGACACCAGGCGCAATGTCAGTCAAACGCGAACCTATTCATTATAAAAAGAAAACCAAGCAAATGTAGTTCTAAATTGGTTCTAGGTCAGTAAATTGCCGGTTGAGTTAACCAGCGCTGATCTTCCTCTAAGGCCATTAGTCACATACACGAACACAGGCAAAAAAAATAAAAGATACGATACGAAGTGAACATATGTTATTAAAATTATTATATATAAATAATAATCACAGCCCAAAGACGACCCACCACTGGGCTCGGGCCTCCTACTGCAGGGGAACGGACCGTATACCCGCCACGCTTGTCCAAGGCGGCTTGGCAGGTTTGACACATCGGTTATCTCGATGTGCAGGTTTCATCACGATGTTTTCTTTCACCGTTTTTACCACGTGGTAATTGTAAAAATATACACATTTGGTCAGAAAACTGCCTAACTACCTACCTAAATCTATACTAATATACAAAGCTGAAGAGTTTGTTTGCTTGAATGCGCTAATCTCAGGAACTACTGTTCTGACTTGAAAAATTCTTTCAGTGTTAGATAGCCCGTTTATCGAGGAAGGCTATATATAGGCTATATATAATCACGCTAAGACCAATAGGAGCGGAGCATCAATGAATAATGTTTCAAAATCGAGGTCTTTTTTCCTTTTGAGAGCTTCCGCTGTGTGCGCTGCGTAAACGGTTAAAGTTTCGCAAAAATCATGTGTGACAGAAGTTAGCGTTAGCCCAAAGTAACCATTCCACTCGGACGAAGTCGCGGGCAGAAGCTAGTAATATATAAAAGGCTGAATGAACTAAGCCACAGGCTGAAGTGATACAAATGGGGACGAGTAATAGAATTTATGGACTCCACCGGCGGAACCGTTTCTAGTCATCTTTACTACCGCTTCGCAACGTGTTATAGCTGGTAGAAAAGAAGCGGCAGAAGAAACCCTACAGCAACACGCCTAAGCTAGTCTTGTCGTGGGTTTAACGTTGTCCGGATGGACCGGGGCTCTCCGGCGCCTGTTCAATCTGAATTTCTGCAACATTTTATTTTATTTTTTGTGCAGGATCCAGCTGAATAGCCGCAGATGGCTGTTTCAGCGATACCGAGCTTGTAGGGCTTCCCGACTCCGTGGGAGAAGAGGCGTTCAGACCGAAAGCAGCGCGATCGAGGAGGCACCTCCTGTGACCTTCGACCTCAGCTCGACCGCTGCGGGGAGAATGACTCTATCGGATTAAGCCGTAAAAGGCTGAATGAGCTAAGCCAACAGGCTGAAGTGTTATAAATGGAGACGAGTTATGGACTCCGCCGGCGGAGCCGACCCTAGTCTATGTAGAAGAAACTCTCCAGCAACACGCCTAACCTAATCTTGTATCGCTACTTGATACTTGTGTCTGTAATGACTGGGTGCGATTGGTACTTTTTACTGGTAAAATCGAATAATACAACTGGATACACGATAAGGCAACCATAGTGCGATGCAGAACGACGGTGGCGCCATCTCTTAATGAATCTACAAAACTACACATTGATCGAAACCGAAATACATTAACAACACTAACTATACCAATCAATAAAATTTACACAGCTAGAGACTGCGAGCTAATTCCATTGAATAATCAAGCAGAAGCCTAGTAAAAGCTATTATAGACTAAGGTATAAAAATGAGAACAGACGAGCGTGCATGACAAGAGTTATGAATGTGAAAGAAGCAAGTGAGGTATGTAAGAATAAGCCTAAATTGCGCTCTGTTGTTCGTGCCTACCCCGCAAGGGAACTGGCGTGAAGTATGTATGTGTAAGTAAACAAATACGTAGAAGTAAACTTCATAAACTGGTCTCTAAGCAATTAAAAATAACCACCGCCCTTTTCACAATAACGGAGAACGGAGCACTAGGCGTCCTTCACATTTCAACTGACAGACCAACAACTATAATATTTGCTATATGTTGTTGCGGGCTTAGGTGCATTTGCATTTAAAATTACATTTAGCTTGTAATTAGTTGTTAGTATCGGAAATTTAATGGTGATAAAAAAAATGACTTTTTTTTATTGCAAGAGTTCAGCAGACAGGTTACCATCGCCTATGAGGAGATTTGTAACACAAAAAGTGCTACAATTTTATTTTATTTTATTAAAAAAAAACATACAATTTTACATCTTAAAACCCGAAATGATTTGACGAAGATGCTTAAAGTCTGCGCTTTATGTACAATTAACAAATATGAGGTAGTTTGAATTTTTACATCTACCCTTTCTCCATTTGTAGTACCAAGAGAAATTTTTAGTACCAAATGCGCAGCTGCTCTCTAAAGGGGGACTGGAACCTGGCCAATAATGCCGGAACACAACTCAAGGTTGTTATGGCGGCATACTCTAGACCAGGTGTGGTAGCCATCCAGTCGACCAAATACCCTACCACCTGGCTATGTGTTATTTTGTCGCCTCTTGCGACAGGCCGCGCGCCCGCAGGAAATTGTATTCTTTCTCCGTTCCTGCACGGATAAAAAAATCACAATGTTATGAGATGATATTTATCAATAAAGTGCAAACTAAACTAACTTAAAATAAATTCGATTTAATACTAAAATAAATTAGGTTAGAAATAAGTGGTAGTTTTGGAAGTTCAGTGAAAGTTTGACGTGGTAGAGCTAAACAGGAATCACTATTTTGATTAATGGTCTATCTAGCCCTAAGCTGTTTAATCTATCTAACCTATACTAATATTATAAAGAGGAAGGATTTGTATTTTTGTATGTTTGTAACGAATAAACTCAAAAAATACTAGACCGGTTTCAAAAATTCTATCACCATTAGAATGGTAAATTATCCCTGAGTAACATAGGCTATATTTATTACTAGAAAAATTTGGGATCCCTACTAAAACTACTAAATGTCCACCCGTGCGAAGCCGGGTGGGGCCGCTAGTGTCTAATAATATATTAATCAACTAATGATTCCAGCGTGTCTCGTACCACGTTTCTTTTATAGCTTGAGTTCAGCAGACAGGCATACGGTCTACCCGATGGAAAGCGTTTACCATCACCTATGGACATTTGCAACACCAAAGGTCCTACAAATACGCTGCTGCTCTCTTAAAGGAGACTGGAACCTGGCCACTAATGCCGGAACACAATTCAAGGTTGTTATGGCGGCATACTCTAGACCAGGGGTAGTTGCCATCCAGTAGGGCAAATGCCCTACCACCTGGCTGTGGGTTGTTTTGTCGCCTCGACAGGCCGCCCCTCCGCAGGAAATTATATTCTTTCTCCGTTCCTACACGGTTAAAACAGAGCGTCAAATATAACAGAAAATACTTTAAAAAATTTGTCTACATTAGTGTAGACGAATTTTTAGCATACAGTAGGTATACTAATAAGAGACATTACAAACACATAAGTCTTGTACAATTAATGATATACTGATTGGGCCAATTATAAGTCTCTTGCAATAGAAAATTGCCAATAATATCCGCATTTTGTTTGCAACTTACATACATACATACATACATAACTTCACGCCAGTTCCCTCGCGGGGTAGGCACGAACAACAGAGTGCCATTTAGGCTTATTCTTACACACCTCACTTGCCTCTTTGACATTCATAACTCTTGACATGCAAGCTCGTCTGTTCTTAAGGCTCCTGACATCACCTTCTGCTAGTACACGATCAATTTGATCATGGAAGGTGTGTCGTGGCCTTCCACGACTTCTGCATCCATCCACTTTTGCATTGTATATCTGTTTAGTCATTCTTTCATCATGCATTCTTTCCACATGCCCGAACCACCGGAGCATTCCTTTCCTTACCTTCACCCCGACACTCTCTTTCAGACCAACTCTCTTTCTTACTTCGGTATTGTCAATTATTGTATTCTTATTGTCAATTATTATTGTCAATGACCTGTTCACAATCAAAATCATTGTTGTAATACCAGTGGGCAATACAATCGCTGCCAGGTGCTTGTCGGTCCACGTGGAAGGGCTGTTAATGGTTGGTGATGCGTTATAGGAGAATAGGTGTAAGGAACACTCACTTGATTGCTGGGTTTGTTGGTTCGTATTTTTGTAATTTGTATTTTTCACACGTTAAAGTACTTCAAGCGGTCGCGTAGCAAGACTGGATGATTTGACAGATGCGACTTAGTCTTCCGTTCCGTTTCTGCGTCTCGTTCGCGCGAGTGCTGTGGCGGATAGGACAGAGAAGGAAAGGACTCTGGGAGGATATTAATTTTTTTTTTATGCGGTGTATATGGCGCCAACAATGGTGAAGAACGTTCGTTGATTGTTAAAAAAAATATATGTAAAATATAGTTGTTTTTTGACGTATTCCCCTGAAACGCCGCAAATATGCATCCATCGGTGACGGATACATATTTGTGGCTTTCGGGGTTGAGACTTTGGGGCCATGGGGACGTGAGGCTCAACAAGTTTATCGAGACCTTTCAAAGCGATTGAAAGAAGTCTCGCGTGACCAAAAGGCTGGCCTATATTTAGGGCAACGAATAAGCGTTGCCATACAACGGGGGAATGCGGCCAGCATTTTGGGAACGCTCCCCATCGACAGCGATCTGGACTACATCTTTTACTTGTAAATATGTTTATAGTAGTATTTAATTTCTAATTTTTTGTTTGTAGTACATTTAATTAATTTGCAAAGGAATATATTTTTAATTCGAATACAATTATTAATTTAATATAGTTTTTATGTTTTACTTCGCACCGACTTTATCGAATGTTCTTTCGCATAGCAAAAAAAATTATTAAAAATCGGTCCACAATTGACGGAGAAACCGCGTAACAAAACAAACACAATCGAATTAAGAACCTTCTCTTTTTAAAGTCGGTTAAAAATATTTAAATTGCCATCTTCTATAAGTGCATCTATGTATATTAAATTTTTTAATCGTGTAAGTTTTGGCAACACTTTTCTGTTGATCTCTCTTCGTTGTGAAAAGTGATTCGTGATCATTGTAACAATACTAAAATACTAATTAAAGTAAGGTATTTCGTTGTGTAAACTCATTTTATTAAAACTCTGCAATACCGTTCTTGGTATTTGGTTGTAGGACTAAAATAAGCGTATAATCTAAATATTAAATACTTCAAAAACTATTAAACAAATCGTGGTAATCGTTAGGTAATACCATTTTGGTTCTTGTTTTTTAATTTCTCTCAACTAAATTGTTGTCAGAATTTTCTAGTAATGATAAATATTTATAGAAATACTAGCAGCCCCAGAAGACGTTGTCCTACCTTTAAATAATAAAATTCTAGAACCCGCTCCCAGAGCCACGTACCGGTTCTAATTGCGAATTTAAACCATCCGGGTACCCACTCAAACACAAAAAAACAAAATCACCAAAGTCGCTCTAGGTGATTAGGAGGATTCCAGAACCCGATCTCAGCACCACCTACCGGTTCTAATTGTGAATCTAAAAGAGTAATATATTTATTTTTATTCTAAGTCATGACAAAATAAGATTAAAAATCTTGCCAAAAAATTTAAGTTTATCATTAACAAATAAAAAATAGGGGTTGATCGTAGAGGGGTGAAAATTTAGGGTTGTATGTATTTTTAATGCTGTATCCTAAAAAAATAAAAAAATAAAAATTAATCTCAAAATTACAAAAAAAAAAATTAGGGGTGGACTACCCTTAACATTTAGGGGTATGAAAAATAGATGTTGTCCGATTCTCAGACTTACCCAATATGCACACAAAATTTCATGAGAATCGGTCAAGCCGTTTCGGAGGAGTATGGTAACTAAGACTGTGACACGAGAATTATATATATAAGATAATGGTTATTTCCAATATATATATATATATACATATCCGTATTTTTTTGTTTTTCTTTTTGGTCTATGGCCTTGAAAAAATCGTGATTTAAACTCTACATGGGCCACATAACTTGTTTATTCAGCTTTAACTTATTTCTTTATAAAAAACACTTTCCTTCCTTATTTAACTAATATTGAGCTGATATACTTCAAGTAGAACGACTACGACATACATACTCATTATAAGTAAATTAGAAAAAGGCTTCTATTCTTATAATAGGTCAAGAAACCTTTAACAAAGAATTAAGCACACCGTAACAGCATTCTGGCGATTTAGCAAAAAATCCAGCATAATAATACTATTCCCCTGATAGACCTTGCTGTTGACACTTGTGGCTTCGACGACAAAAAGGAAAATGAAGGAAAATCTACACCTTATTTCAACAATTTTCCATCCAGACATATCCTATTTATTTACATTAAGATAACAGCAAATTCTCATTACAAAATCAACTTTATCATTGAGACAATAGGGTGGAAAATTAAAAAAAGAACACCCGCTCATTTATAAGTTAATGAATGTTCTAACAATTTTCAACTGTAAGTCAAAGAGTTAGAATTGAGTTCTGCTTGTTTGCGTCGTAGATGGCTTTGTACTCATGTTATGTCCTTTTGACCAGACCCCGGGGAATTTATGCCCTATCCTATTGAACGTTAAGGTATGTTTTACTTTCTTGTTCTTTGTTAGAGGTCAGTGGAGCAACCTCCTCACCCTGGAGCAACAAGTATCGATCGTGGCGCCATCTACCGTCCAACTATGCGTTAAAATTCCAGACTTTATGAACAAAACAAACAGGTTGCGCACGGGACGTCGTGGGAAGTCGTTATTTTCCCCCGCTCGTGTAGTTTAAAGCCTATGGGAACGCATTCTGTTATTCATATTCCTTTTGGTGTGTTTTTATATCAAAATAGCTGCCACACATAAAATTGTGGACGGATGTGTGGTGTTGCAAGACTGGATAAAGTGAGAATTGAGTACATAAGGGGATCTTTGAAAGTTGCACCTGTGACAGAAAAATTGAGAGGAAGAAAACTAAGGTCATGTAATGAAGAGGGATAAAATGATTTACGAGTTTGGGTGTAAATGGTAGACCAGAAAAGAGAGAGAAGAAATTTCTAACCTCTGACGTGACTAAAAGGCTGGCGTCTATTTTGCTTAAAGGTTAAGCATTGCTATTCAACGTGGTAACGCCGCCAGCCTTTTGGGAACGTTCCCGGTAAGTGACAGTGGTATGGGACCAATATTTTATCTATAATTATGCTTTCTTTTCTTTATTTAGTTGTAGTATTTAATTTTAAGTTTCTTTTTTATAGTTTAGTTTAATTTTTAAAATTATATATATATATATATATATATATATATATATATATATATATATATATAATTATATATATATATATATATATATATATATAATTGAGTAGAGTAGCCAGGTGGTAGAGTATTTGCTCGACTGGATGGCGACCACCCCTGGTCTAGAGTATGCCGCCATAACAATCTTGTATTGTGTTCCGGCATTAGTGACCAGGTTCCAGTGTCCTTTAAGAGAGCAGCAGCGCATTTGTAGCACCTTTGGTGTTGCAAATGTCTATAGGCGATGGTAACCGCTTTCCACTAAGTGGGCCGTCTGCCTGTCTGCTGAACTCCTGCAATAAATATATATATATATATATATATATATATATATATATATATATATATATATATATATATATATATATATATATATGTATGTATATGTATATATATAACATATATAGTGACTCATCACGATATATCAGGAACTATAACTATATACTATAATGTTACTGACATTCACTTTGACTCCAAAAAAATATTTTATAAAAAGATTCGTTTAGCCCAACAGGACACTTATTAGACAGACTGACGGACAGACTAATTTCAATACCCTGCACATTTTTGTTATATTTATTATTAGAGTCTAAGTAAATAACAGTGAACAAATTATACTGAAAGTTGTGTTCACCTATAATTAGTTTTTACATCGCATTGTAAACCTTAGTCATAAGTCTAGTAACTGATTAAATGTACAAAACTGTTGGTGATCCTTATTAAAAAATTAAATATAACACCTACAGACTTGAAATTTGGCATGGACCTTCCTTTCACCAAGTAGAGGTTAGCAAAGAACGGATTTTACGGCACGCGAAGCGGGCGGGTATCAGCTAGTTTTAGAATAATGTGAGAAGAAATATTTTACATTCAAGAACAGATACGAAGATAACGTACGGATTTCATATTTGGATAAAATTATTACAGAGCCAAAAGTAATAAAAACAAATTGAACCAATTTACTTAAATTCATTGCCTGTTTTTGATAGCATCCGGTAGCAAAAATTATCTAAAATGAACCAAATACAATTGCGTGATTGTAAAAATTGTCCGTAAATAGCTATATAATCATTGTGTTTGAGGAAATTATTTATTAAGGTACATGTTGTATTGACTTCATAAATACAGGGGATCGTGACTTATATATTTGTTGTGTATAAAAATGATTAGATATTCTTTAGGTGTACAATAATCAATGTTTATGAGAATGGCTGAAAGGATGTGAAACTTAGCAACAATTTTTAAAGCTAACTATAATATTGTTACGAGTGCGAGATTCGAATTAGAATGCCGTCAGAATTACTATAGAGTTTATTAGAACTATACAAACACGTATAACACAGGTGCAAATATAACCGAACACAACAAGTCCAATCGTAATGCAGAAGGACGTATTTGCATAAAACGCGCAAAGTCCGTCACTATTACATTCCCGATTGTAGTACACACGTCTCGCTTTGATCGTCTTAAAAGTGTATATATATATATTTTTATTTTCTTTCGAATAAAAAAAGATGGAAATCGGTACACAACTCAAAACTAATGCTACCAAGCTCCAAACTTAACATTCATAATAAAACTATGAAACGTCGGAATAACCAAAATCAAATAAATTACCGCGCTGAAAACTGTTAAAACGTAGTTTTATTATGTATACAAGTCGCGAAAACTTAATATTAACGTTCATAGTTGCACCCCGAATGCATTATCATTACAATACATACATACATAACTTCACGCCAGTTCCCTTGCGGGGTAGGCACGAACAACAGAGTGCCATTTAGGCTTATTACAATACATATATAATAAATTGCCTGCTAAATTAAAATACACCAAAGACACCTTTATAAACGAACTAAAAATCTCTCTGTTTCTTCTCTTTCTTTTTTTTATCTCTTCCCACTTATTTAGGGTTGGCACAATTTTCTTTTTCCTTCTGCCTGACCTTTTTTTTTTTTTATTGCAGGAGTTCAGCAGACAGGCAGACGGTCCACTTGATGGTAAGAGGTCACCGTCGCCTATGGACATTTGCAACACCAAAGGTGCTACAAATGCGCTGCTGCTCTCTTAAGGGAGACTGGAACCTGGCCACTAATGCCGGAACACAACTCAAGGTTGTTATGGCGGCATACTCTAGACCAGGGGTGGTAGCCATCCAGTCGGGCAAATACCCTACCACCTGGCTGTGGGTTGTTTTGTCGCCTCTTACGACAGGCCACCCGGCCGCAGGAAATTGTATTCTTTCTCCGTTCCTGCACGGATAAACACCTTTTGCCACACCACAAATCATCATGTCATCCGTCATCAACAATTTGTCAATATACAAACAATCTATATTATGTTAAACATTTATTCATTATTTAGTGACATTTACTATCATAAAAGTATTGTCTATAATATTATACTGTTTACAAAGTTATAACTTTGCAGGCATAGCAAGAACTGAAACCACAATTTCAAACAATCATGCTTACTATACGAACAGTCGAAGCGTGTCGTGTGTCGCATCTGTGACCTTGACATTGTAACTGTGGACACATAATCACACCCTGCGGCACTCCGGCGCATTACACAACAACTACGCCATAAAGCAACGTTTGGCGAAGACGGTTACACTATGCTAATATTGGGACCTCTATTTCAGGATTTTTATTGGAGTACAGTAGACAGACTGACGACCCAACTGTGACGGAAGTTGTTACCGTCGCCTATGGATAATTGCAACATGAGAGGTGCTACAACAAATACGCTGCTGCTCTCTTAAGGGAGACTGGAACCTGGTCACTAATGCCGGAACACAACACAAGGTTGTTATGGCGGCTTGCTCTAGACCAGGGGTGGTCGCCATCCAGTCGAGCAAATACCCTACCACCTGGCTGTAGCTTGTTTTGTCGCCTCTTACGACAGGCCGCCCCAACGCAGGAAATTGCATTATTTCTCCGTTCCGGCACGGATACGATGATGCACTGATGCCGGAACATAACTCACAGCCAAAGTTGCTATGGCGGCTATAGCCATCCAGACGGACCAATGAAAGAGTGTAGAAATAGGAATAAATTGTTTAAGTGCTTGGTGGTCTCGCATAACGAAGGATTCCGTAGAGTTGACTAAGGTGTCCTATTTTCGTAATTTGGACACAAAACTAAAAACTACTTATTTAAATCAATTTTCGTCGAAAGAATGATTGAATATAAATATTATAATAATTGAATATTACTTTCGATATTATGTGTGTTGTATATATAATTATATATAACTATCTATTCTGCTGTAATATAGGTAACTACATATCATTTATAGAATTAACCCTTCACCCTTTTATCGATATTACCAAAATCCGCAAGACTAACACTATCACTATCTCGTAATATACCAAGAAAATATACCCATTTCATACAAATCCTATATAAACAGACTGAGACAACAACACAAAAACGATCACGTGCACAAACGCGATCTGCACTGTCATCGCGGACACATCTGTGCTGCTAGTGAACTTAAGGGTTAATTTTAAAAACCTGTACATAAAAAAAAAACTATTGCACAAGAAGATTAATGGCATAGGTTAATCAGTCTACTTTAGAATACTAATTTTTAGCATTAATTAATATCTATATTTTTACAAAGACCCCATGGCAGAGGCCAACATAATTGGGGAGATAAAATCTCACCGTCTCCGCTGGCTCGGTCATGCAGAACGGATGGAGGAGGATCGGGGAGTGAAGAAAGCATACTTGGGGCGACCAGTTCGTCGGCGACCGGTTGGTCGTCCCAAGTATCGCTGGAAGGATAGAGTGGAAGCTGATCGCAACCTGGCAAGACACTGCGCAGGACAAAGGAAAAAGGCGTGCTCTCGTTTCAGAGGCGAAGACTCACTCTGGGTCGCTGAGCCAACGGAGGTAGTAAGTTATACATACATACATACATAACTTCACGCCAGTTCCCTTGCGGGGTAGGCGACGAGAGGCTTTAGAGCCTAAGTCATCGACGTAAGGTCGCTAGTTTGTCGGTATTCTATAGGATACACTTCGGGGAGTATGCCACGGAATTACATGAATTGGTTCCTCCCTCACCATTCTACCACCGGACAAGCAGACGTACGCACTCACGCCACCGATATATGGTGGAAATACCAACGAAGCGGACGAAACGCTATGCTTCCTCTTTCATCATACGCACCGCTGAAGAGTAGAACTCTTTACCGTCGTCTGTTTTTCATGAAAAATATAATCTAGGTGTCTTTAAGTCTCGCGTGAACAGGTATCTTCTAGGTAAGCATGCTCCACCTTAGACTGCATTTCCACCTGACGTCAGGTGCAATGTCAGTCAAACGCGAACCTATTCAATATAAAAAAATAAACAAAAGTCACGAACAACAGAGCACCATTTAGGCCCATTCTTACACACCTCACTTGCTTCTTTGACATTCATAACTCTTGTCATGCACACTCGTCTGTTCTTAAGGCTCCTGGCATCACCCTCCGCTAGTACACGATCAAGTAAGTAGTAGTAAGTTATATCTTTACAAAATATATTTTTGTTTCATTTATTTAATATCAGCATCTGACAGTGAAACTTCGTTCATATTTTCATGATGACGACGTATTTGTTAGTCATTTGAAACGACGCTGACCTCATAAAAAGTATCCCAAGTTAGCTAATATATCGGGTCACCACAAGAGATATAAGCTAACTTTGTGTCAGGTCTCATTGCAATAAATCTCATTGCTTGTAATTTTAGTAACTAGCGTATTGAAATTCTTAACGGTAATGTGGTGCAATCTTAATACAATCTTCTTTTTTTTTTACCGACTTTAAAAAAGGAGGAGGTTCTCCATTCGTCGGGATCTTTTTTTTATGTATGTTCACCGATTACTTTGAGATTTATGATCCAATTTACGTGATTCTTGTTTAGTTTGATGCGGAATAGTAGCCATTTGGTCCCCTACAAATTTAACATAGTTTGGCCTAGTAGTTTTCATATTACGAACATTTTTTTGTTGCCGTTTCTTGGGACCTATATTTTTTAAGGAGCGCGGCACCTTTCGTAGGTCTACCCATACATAACTAGACACTAAAAAGTAACAAATAAAATAAAAAAACTTCGTTTAAAAAAACCGACTTCAAAAACTAAAAAGTATAAAATAACTTATTTCTAAAGCTATTATTATTAATATATATTATCTAAAACGTCTTGAAGTCGGTGCAAAGTAAAACATAAAAATTGCTATATTTTGAAAATTACGAAGCACCGACTTTAAGATGTTTTAGATAATACATATTAATAATGATAGCTTTAGAAATAAGTTATTTTATACTTTTTCGGTTTTTAGTAGGTTTTTTTATTTTATTTAGATTAATTTGTACAAACTCAGGTCCTTTAGAGATTTATTATATATTACATAATTATGAATGTATTACGAGAAGTTAATAACGTTCAATTATATCAATAATATGGTATAGAAGTTTAGGTAAGTTGAGTGAGCCGGGGTGGGTGCACCGAGCGCCTTTCACGGAAGTACTGGCAAGGCCGCGGCTTGCGTGCGCCCGCGCACTGTTCAAACTCGGAATGTTTCGGCTGTTAGAACTTGTTATATTTCTATTACAAATATTGCTAGTTATTTTACATGAAAATCTATACTAATATTTTAAAATAACTTTGATTATATGATGGTTTTTTCTTTTTCACGACCTTGGCTATAAACTGATTTAGTGAAATTTGGTACATATCTCTTTATTCCCCGCGATCAGGAATATTACTGCCACGGGTTGTCTGGAAGAGGTCGCGTTTTAGCGATAAGACCCTTCTTTGTACACAATTAGAATAATACTAGTTCGTAAGTTTTCTGTAGTGGTGTACAATAAAGTGTCTATCTATCTAATAAGGGAGGGATATTATTCAGTACGGATTCGTCAAATACAAGCCAAAATGCGGTGATACGGCACATCAAGCCAATTTCGGATGTCACTGACAGTAATATAGGGCCCTTTGCAGTCAAATTCGTCTTTTATAATCATCACCCTACCGGCTACACTTACGTATTAAATAAGACAAAAACAAAAAAGACAAACAAGATACCGACCTGTTTCTCCCGGTTACGAGAGTGCATTTACGATTTTCCGGGTTATCGAACTCCACGATAAAATCAAAAGACGCGGTATGCCAAAGTAGGACGGTTAAATTCTTGCTTGCAATTTTGAAATTAAGTATTTTGTATTGGAGGACTACAGTAGAGAAGCTGATGGCCTGTCTAATTAAGTGTCTACCGTTCTCATGGATAATTGGACATTTGTAACTCCAGGTGCTACTAATGTGCTGCTGGGCACGAAGGAGGCATTAGAAAATGGTCACTGACATAAAATATAATATTTTTTAAAGTTAATAAAACTACGTTTTAACGGTTTTAAGCGTTCCTCTTCCAGCCACAACATCTTTCGAAGCGGTGGTAAATTAGTAAAGGCTCGCATAGAGTAAAGAATAACCATAAACAAAAAAATAAAACTAAATTACAAGTTGGCGGTAGGTTAAATAAAAACTTTGACATTATTCATTGACACTTGACATCTTAGTCTTGTACGATGTGGCTCCCGTTACCATAATTCCTCTGAGACTCGGCCGTATCTGCACACCGGTTTTCTTGGCGAAAAACTAAAGTCCGTGACCATTCCCTTTGTGAGTGGGGCTTAGACGAGGGCACTTTGGAACACATCTTTTGTCACTGCCCAAAAGTTATTACTCCACTCTATGATATTTTACCAGGAGATTTCCCTCGCCATGTCAACATAAATTTCCTTTTAGCACTGGCCAATAAGAAAACTGTTAATACATTATGTAAATTTATAATATTAAATAACGTTTATTTATAAGGTAGTTTTTTTTAAGGCGGGGGAAATGCTATTTACGCACAGTACCGGGTCCTTTGCAAGGGATTAGACCATAGTTGATCATGGAGGCCTTCCCAGAAGGGGCAATCCAAACAGTAATCAATCGACTTATGTGGAGACTCCGAGAAGTTGCACGGGCAACAACCACTACCCACTAAAACTACGCTCCGCCCATGTGCCCCGCGCTTTTTGTAGGAAAGGCTGAGACTTAGAACGTAGTTACGCCCAGTCCGATCCAGCGCAAAAAATGCCTGAATGTGCCCCGGGAATCAGAACACATCCACTTCGTCGACGGAGGTGATGAATCCTTTGCTCAATTTATAACGTAGTTAGGTTAACTCTGTTTATGTTGTGTTGTCCCTAGGTTCACAGAAGTCACACTTGGAAAGAAAACCGACCATTTTTTTTTTGAGCTACTATTGCCGTTAACCCTCACCTGATATTCTCTGTTACTGTGTTAATGTCACAACATTGGCCGAATCAGCGCCAGTATCCGTGCAGGAACGGAGAAAGATAACAATTTCCTGCGGCCGGGCGGCCTGTCGTAAGAGGCGACTTAACAACCCACAGCCAGGTGGTAGGGCATTTGCCCGACTGGATGGCTACCACCCCTAATATAAAGTATGTCGCCATAACAACCTTGAGTTGTGTTCCGGCATTAGTGACCAGGTTCCAGTCTCCCTTAAGAGAGCAGCAGCGCATTTGTAGCACCTTTGGTGTTGCAAATGTCTATAGGCGATGGTAACCGCTTTCCATCAAGCGGGCCGTCTGCCTGTCTTGTGATCTCCTGCAATAAAAAATAAATAAAAAAGTAATGTTGAAGCCAAATCGCCAAAAATAGAATAGTAGCAACTGCCTGCATGTATAAAAAAATCTATTAAAACTGTCGTATTTTTGGAAATAAATTAATATTTATAAGCATTAATTTAGTCATTGGCAGTACAGGAAAAATTATGTTTGCAGAAAAGATACTGTCAACAATAAAAAACGCAGTTCCACTGTCGTCCTTGCTGTTTGTTCTGGTGACGTCACGTCCGGCCGATCATCATCCCATCAGTGCGCATGATTACTGTCATTACAGTCATTGTCAAGCCGTCCTTCAATGAGTGACAAATGTTATTTAATTTTTTTTTAAATAGTTGTTTCTGTAAATTCCTATTTTTTCTTTTAGATTTAACTTTGAGCATGTAAATACCGTAGAATACATTAGGTTTCCATGGAAGTAAATAATAAGAATAAACGAAAAAAATAAATAAAATCAACAAGTTGGGAGAATGCTAAATAATATCTTTAACATTACTCATTGGCACCTAACCTTTTTGTCTTCCGTGATCAGGACCACGGCTACAGAAAAGTGGCCAAAATGCCGCACTTAAAATCGTTAAAAGGTTGTTTTAATTGTATATACTAGTCACGAAAACTTAAGAAAATACTAGATATAAATCATATCTAAAAGGCTAAGTGATAAGTATACCTGAGCTAAAATTCTTGGATCGCAGCCAGATTCTAAATCTCACTACCGGGTTCATGAGTTAGGACATGCAGTGATTGATAAATACTTGCTATATAGAAAGAATAAAATAAATATATAACAGTGATAATGAGTTATCCGTGCATGACAATTTAAATACTAATTACATTTAAAATTATTAAAAAAATATAACGCTAAAAATAAAAGCAATATATAAAAAATAAAAAGTTATAAATAACTCGTTCTCCTTACTAACTATCCGTGCAGGAACGGAGAAAGAATACAATTTCGTAAAAGTCGTAAGAGGCGATAAAACTACCCACAGCCAGGTGGTACGGTGGTTACCCGCTGGATGGCTACTACCCTTGATCTTGAGTATGCCGCCATAACAGCCTTGAGTTGTATTCCGACATTAGGGGCCAGGTTCCAGTCTCCCTTTAGAGAGCGGCTGCTCACTGGTAGCACCTTCGGGATTACAAATGTCCATAAACGACGACAACCGCTTTTTATCATGGGTAATCTGCCTGTCTGCTGAACTCAAGCAATAAAAAAAAAAGAAAAAACCCAAACCACTGTCGCATGTCGCTTGTTAAGAACGTTGCCTAAATGCTGAACGGATTTCTAAAATAACTATTAGAAAAATCTTACATACATACATACATACATACATAACTTCACGCCAGTTCCCTTGCGGGGTAGGCACAAACAACAGAGCGCCATTCGGGCTTATTCTTACACTTGCTTCTTTGACATTCATAACTCTTGTGATGCACGCTCGTCTGTTCTTAAGACTCCTGACATCACCTTCTGCTAGTATACGATCAATTTGATCATGGAAGGTGTGTCGTGACCTTCCAAGACATCTGCATCCATCCACTTTTGCATTGTATATCTGTTTAGTCATTCTTTCATCATGCATTCTTTCCACATGCCCGAACCACCGGAGCATTCCTTCACTCCGACACTCTCTTTCAGACCAACTCTCTTTCTTACTTCGTTATTACGAACGCGGTCCGCGAACGTCACTCCGTAGATTTTGCGCAGTGCTCGCATCTCGACCGCGTTTACTCTACTTTCATGCTCTCTCTTCCATACCCAACTCTCGCTTCCATACGTGAGCGTAGGAACCAACACCGCAAGAAAAATCTTTATTTTAATTTCACTATTTCTAGATACTACATAAAAGTGAGTATGATTCCAATATACATATCTACTGTGTCTGCCGATCTTAAAATGGTTACATTTGGATTGCGTTCTGAAACCGAAAACTTAAAGCTAGTAATCTTTAGTAAATTTCTGTATTTACTTAAACCTCTGCTATGGAAATACAGACTTTAAGTATCACAGCATATAGTCGATATTTACTTATCAATAAAATAATTATAATAGTAATGGTTGTCGCTACACTGGCACCACACGCTCACCATATTTCTCATGAACCGCACCGCATCACGAACTGTCTAATGTAATGCAAAAATCGTGATTCACACTACACGATTACTTTATTACACAGAGTGTGTATTATTTTCATAATTTAGGTGTAAAACCCTTCACATTTGACTTGCTAAACGCGATCACCTAACAGTAAGGATATCTTACAACCCTACAAAGTACTTTAGACCCTTTAGGGTAGAAAATTATAATAATTTCCATGTTCGTAGTTTTTTTTACATAATAAATAATAATATCTTTACAACGACACTTGTCATTGATTTATTAGATTAAAGCTACAAGTTGATGCTCAGTATACCGTCTTTTAAGAGTCCATCCTACGCACTATCGATTTACATCCTCGTTGAAATATTTTCCTCATTGTCATCTGCAATCGGCTGGATCACTTTGTTGGTCTATACTCCAGTGAGTACTTAACCATTCCAATAAATCAGGCGGCTTATACCCTTTGGTCTAGGTTTAATATATGCCATCTCTTTAGTCGATTGATTTCGTCGTTTCTGTCGAACAGCACTCTGGCCAAGCTATAGCTGTGATACTGTAAGGGGTTTTTTTTATTATTATTATTAATATCTCTACGGACTCGAGTTCCGTACCCTTTTTTACTACTTAATTTCTATGAAAAATTTGAGACTCCATACACGCTATTGTTTATTTTTGTTAGTATAGTATGTAGTAATTTTTCTGTTTTGGTGTACCTTAAGAATAACTTATTATATTAATTTATTCTAATTTTAATACCAAATTTATACTAATGTAGAGTGTATCTGTTACATGCTGGTGTTATGAGGAAGTGCATGTGCAGTGTTGGCCTTATATCTATACTTATATATAGTCGTATCTAGTGCCATGTGTGTTGTTTTTTTCTTTTCTGTGCCTGGGTTATTAATTTTTAGGCTCTTTGTGTGTCTTGGTTTGTTTGTGGAGTGTGCGTGTAATGCAATGCGACGGTAGTGCGCGTAGGTTTAAGTATGTGTATAAGTTTTATTGTTAGTTATGTGTTTGTGACTTTGTGTGGTGTTATAATTTATTGTTTAGTTGTTGTGACACTGTAAGGGGTTTTATATTCTTTGCTGTAGTATTTCACTTCTTCCTTTACAATATGTATATTTAAATATTCGTGCACTTCAGAATTCCGAAACAGTTTGATATTGGTCTCAGAGCAATATTTTGAAACCTTTGCAGGATTTCAAAATTCGATTCACGTTGAAATTGATTGCAATAATATATAATAACAGCCCATAAACGACCCACTGCTGGGCTAGGGCCTTCCATTATTGCAAGCTATAATTAAATTGCAAACAATGTTAAATTCTAATCACTTACACTTGTAAGTTTTACATACTCACTCCGAGATTAACAAATTTAAAAACAAAGCATTGGTGCCATCGCCGACCAAGAATAAAATAGAACAGAAATTAAATTACATTCCAAACATCATATTAAACACGTTTAAGAAATTTAAGAATGTTGTAATTTGTTCTATTCAAATACTTGCTACTTTTATAAATTCGATGATTTATATTGTTAAATATCTAGATGACTGGATACGAATGGCTCTTAAATACAGAACAATTTATATCATCCCGTTTTAAAAAGGAATTTGTAGGTTATGTCTATAGTTACACTGTAATTTATCTATTAAAACTTTGTTGGTACTTCACCAATTAATAGACTGCTTAAAATGTTATATACGTAATTATGTAAAATGATAATATCTTTTCTTATAGATAAAATTCTTGGGTTCGTGTGTATGTCGCTGAACTCCTTCTAACCCCTGGACCGATTTTGATGAAATTTTTTGTGTGTGGTTGAGTGGGCCCCCGTTGAATTAGATTCACAATTGGAATCGGTAGTCGGCGCTTCCATCGGGTTCTAGATTTTAATTTTTTCAGAACAGGACGTCTGCCGGTCCCGGTAGTCTATATCTAAATTGATAATATCTAAAGTGAAACTAATGATTTGTGGTATAATGACCACATGTATTTTTACACATCCGTTAAACGTTCCTACTTATCTTACAACCGCAACAATTGCGGTATTATTTAAAATTAATTAATACCTGCATTGTTTACGTCACTTGTTTTTTATACTTGATCCATACTGCTTTGCATGTGAACATTACATCGGAAGGTAAATCCGGATCCGGACTTTACTTTCCACGAGATAAAGAAAAGTAGTTGGAATGTCACGGTTAATATTTTAAGAAATCAAAGTAATAGTTAAAATGATGATTTTTGTATGTCTGTATGCTTGTTTATTCCCTCCCTAGATTTGGAGCAATTAGGAAATTGGAGCTGTAAAAGTTCACGCCATGTGAACAAACTTATTATTTTACAAAAAACTTAAATTATATAATTATGTAGGATGTGCCCGCGACTTCGTTCACGCTTGACTCGAAATTCCCGCGGGATACCCGAAATAAAAAAATTGCTATCGATCAGTGAAAAATTCACATTCTAATTCGTTTTTTAAATCTGAAAGTTTTAAATCATTCCTACCTACCTATTCCTACCTATGAAAGATTTGATATTCGTCCCGTCAAATCAATTAAATTTTAAAAGTCGTTCAGAAATCAAATTAAATTTAAAAGTGAAGTTCTTTTTCTTTTTTTTGCTTTGAATGTCAAATGTTTGATGTTCGTCCCGTCGTTCAGAAATCAACGTTTTTTATTGATTGATTCTGAGGCGGTACGAAGTTTGCCGGGTCAGCTAGTAAAGAAATAAAATCGTTTCAGTGTTGTTTAAATTAACATAATTAGGTCCCGAACAATAATGATTCTTTGAAAGTCGAAGTATTTAGAAAGAAAGAAAGAGAAAAGAAAATCATTTTATTCAGGATAAATTACATTGGATAGTGTAAGTATATTTATTATGGGAACAAATGTCTAGCCATGCCGCCACCGCCAGGTCCCGGTCGAAGGGGAAGGTCCAAAAAATTTTGGCTTGACGTTGTGAAGGATGACATGCGTACCAATAGACACCAGAAGACCGCGCGAAGTGGAGTAGAAAAAGTAGGAAAGCGGACCCTGGGCGTCGGAGTGAACGCTCCGAACGCAACCGGGATTTAACGCTCGAATGATGATGATGAGTGTAAGTATATTTTTTAACAAATTTAAACCTAACATAACACAATCTTGTCCTGAAAGGGGCATCAGTCTCAGCATAATGCTGGTCTTTTAAAACCAGCGCTGATCTTCCGTTGAACCCTTAACGTACTGTCACGGCCGACATTACACCAGCGCAAAACATGAAAGTAGAATCTTAAATAATATGTATATATAAACACACACACATACATACGTAGTATCGTTATATTAATACGTGAAGCAAAAACTTGTACCCCTTTTTACGAAAATTGCGCCGACGGAGGAGTATGAAATTTTGCACACTTATAGTTTATACATAGAAGAAGCTACGAATGCAATTTTTTTTTAATTATGCATAAAAAATACACTAGATCAATAAAAAAAACATATAACATATTTGACACATACACGCGTATATTTTTTTTTTTATGGCAGGCGATCAGCAGACAGGCAGACGGCCCACTTGATGGAAAGCGGTTACCATCGCCTATGGACATTTGCAACACCAAAGTTGCTACAAATGCGCTGCTGCTCTCTTAAGGGAGACTGGAACCTGGTCACTAATGCCGGAACACAATACAAGGTTGTTATGGCGACATACTTTAGACCGGGGGTGGTAGCCATCCAGTCGGGCAAATGCCTTACCACCTGGCTGTGGGTTGTTAAGTCGCCTCTTACGACATGCCGCCTGGCCACAGGAAATTGTATTCTTTCTCCGTTCCTGCACGGATAGACATATATACTCTTTTGTTTATTGTTAAGTCAAATTAACAGTGTAGCCTTAGCGAAATCTGTGATTATAAAAGTATAGTCTTGGACATTATTCTGGTCGAATTTCGACCACGGGCGACCACTATTATACAAGAAATAGGGAAAATAATAATCATGAATAAATCGTAAGGGTATTTAAGCGTAGCTGTAACTAAATAGTCGCTTCAAAACACACATCTCTCGACTTTAGGCGGTCAAAAGATCGAAACAAAAGCCGCCGCCAGCTCACCGCCAAATTGTTAAGCACATATTGTCAACCTCACACAATAAAGGTAAGTACTACAATAAGTGTATTGAATTACAACGTCTTTGAGGTCACATTGACGCTCCTGACCTTTGCTTTTGTCTATTATTTTTTTACTTAACATCAATTTGGAGACAATTCAGTGTTACCTAAGTACTGACAAAGGTATGGCCTGGTATAGGTTAAAAGAGACGTGCTATCAAGGTCTTTCGAAGCTTCTATTATTCCACATGTGATGGTCAGGAGTTTACGTTAAAACGTAGGTTTAATTGTAAACTGGTCGAATTACGTTTTTAGCGGTTTTAAGCGTGGCATTTTATTTAGTTTTTATTTAGAAAGTTTCGGCCACTTTTCAATATATCTATACATACAGCTAAATAAAATTGAAGTATCTGTTTGTAATTTATCCGTGCAGGAACGGAGAAAGAATACAATTTCCTGCGGCCGGGCGGCCTGTCGTAAGAGGCGACTCAACAACCCTTAGCCAGGTGGTAGGGCATTTGCCCGACTGAATGGCTACCACCCCTGGTCTAAAGTATGTCGCCATAACAACCTTGAGTTGTGTTCCGGCATTAGTGACCAGTTTCCAGTTTCCCTTAAGAGAGCAGCAGCGCATTTGTAGCAACTTTGCTGTTGCAAATGTCCATAGGCGACGGTAACCGCTTTCCATCAAGTGGGCCGTCTGCCTGTCTGCTGATCTCCTGCAATAAAAAAAATGTCAAAATAACAGCTTTGTTCTAATTGCATATGACAGTATATGCGATAGGCACTTATATCAAAAAAACAAATTTTAGTCTGTCTGTCTGGATGTTCCGTATAATTTCTAAAACAGCTGGACCGATTTAGACAGGACTTTCATGTGAGATAGCAGATGTATTTAATTGGGCTACGTTTTTTTAGGGTTCCGCGATAAAAAATTCCTCGTGGACGAAGTCGCGGGCACAACTAGTAGTAAAATTTCATTCCCACGGGAATTTCAAGTCAAGCGTGTACGAAGTGGCGGGCATATCCTAGTATTACTATATTTTTATTTATTAGAGTATAGCAAACATCAGCCACACTAAGCCCCGCATTCAGATACCTTGGTACACTATTGCAGAGTAATTGTGATATAAAGAAGTATTTAAGGAGATGAATAAATGTAGCATATCTAAAGTGGAGACGGGTAACCGATGTGACATGCAACAAACTAATGCCACTGAAACTAAAAGGTCAGATATATAAATCTGTCATACGACCGGTCATGTTATACGGGTCCGAATGTTGGGCCACTAAAGTAATAGACCACAAATCTCTCTATTCACCTGAGATAAGAATGTTGAGATGGATGTATGGGTGTTACAAGAATGGATAAGGTGAGAAATGCTTTTTTTAATGATTGAAAGAAAGAGTCGTGTAGAATCGGAGAAAGAATACAATTTCCCGCGGCCAGTCGGCCTGTCGTAAGAGACGACAAAACAACCCACAGCCAGGTGGTAGGGTATTTGCTCGACTGGATTGCGACCACTCCTGGTCTAGAGTATGCCGCCATAACAACCTTGTGTTGTGTTTCGGCATTAGTGACCAGGTTCCAGTCTCCCTTAAGAGAGCAGCAGCGCATTTGTAGCAACTTTGGTGTTACAAATGTCCATAGGCGATGGTAACCGCTTTCCATCAAGTGAGCCGTCTGCCTGTCTGCTGAACTCCTGCAATAAAAAAAGAAAGAAAGGAAGGCAGGAAGAGTCGTAAGAGTACCAGTAGTCGTGGTAGCGTAATGGCTAGCGCACGCGTCCCAAACTCAAAGGGCGCGGCTTCGATCCTGACCGGAACGCATGCACCACTTAGGCAGTTTTCTGTCCTAATGTGAATATTGTAACAATTACCTCGTGCTAACAACGGTGAAGGAAAACATCGTGATGCAACCTGCACATCGAGATAACAGATATGTCAAACCTGCCAAGCCGCCTTGGAGAAGCGTGGCGGGTATACTGTCCGATTCCCTTATAATGGGAGACCCGAGCCCAGCAGTGGGACATTTATGGGCGTGTATAATTTTTTATTATATTATTTGAGAGGAAGAAGACTAAGGTGGTATGGGCACGTAATGAGGAGAGATGAAAGTCACGTGAGAAATAGAATCTTAAATGCAAGGTTGATGGGTAGAAATGTAGAGGTAGACCAAAAAGGAGATAGATGGATTGTGTGAAGGAGGATATGATGATTTATGGTGTGACAGAGGATTTATGTCAGAATAGAGGAATGTGGAAGACAAAGACATATTGTACCGTCCCCAAATAATTGGGAAAAAGTGAAAGTAAAGAGAGAGAAAACATGCGGACGGTCCACTTGATGAAAACTGGTTACTATCCTGAAAGAAAGTTCACGATATCCTTCTTTACAATACTCCATAATACATACATACATACATACATAACTTCACGCCAGTTCCCTTGCGGGGTAGGCACGAACAACAGAGCGCCATTCAGGCTTATTCTTACACACCTCAATTGCTTCTTTGACATTCATAGCTCTTGTCATGCACGCTCGTCTGTTCTTAAGGCTCCTGACATCACATCATTCTCCATAATACTGTGGGAAAACCTCACAATGGAGATGTGGACACGTATTATAATCAATTTAAACATTACTTTACAAATAAAATAACAAGTTTTGAAATAAAATATTATAATTTTAATTTATAATATCATAATTGGAATACTTTTAAACACAGTTTAAACAACTATTAATGAGCATATTGCTTCCTATAGAAACGTATGATGTCATAAGTTTAAATGCTCGTATAAAATCTTTGAGACCGCTACGTTTTGTAAGTATCTCGGTTTGTTCGACTGACCACTATTGATGCGATCCACAATTACCAAAAAGCAAACCGACTTCAAAAAACGAATGTGCAAAATATAGTAATTTTTTTGTTTTACTTCGCTCCGACTTTAAGATGTTGTAGAAAGAAGACGGTTAAATATTTATTTTTTACTTTTTAGTTGCGTAAGCACTTGAATAGCTTTAGAAATAATATATTACGCGCCTATAGAAATTGTACTACTGGCAGGTGTTTACAAGGTTACTTACTATCTTACCCTACGGTGATGACGCTCATCAACAAGGCTTGTTCTCGAATTACCTGCTATCCACTCATCAGATCCTGCCTTGGTAATCATGGGAACACCTCGGGTATACTGTTATAACAAAAAAATTGAAAATCGGTCCACAATAGACGGATAAATCGATTACCGAACATGGAAAAAAACAACATACAGACGAATTAATAACCTCCTCCTTTTTGAAGTCGGTTAAAAAATCTTAATCTAGAAAAGGTAGAGAAAAGAAAAGAAAAACCTTATTTGAAGAAATGGAGACATAATTACATTCCTTATACATTATTATACACAGAGCATATTTTGAGAATTTGTACGCCACATTTTCAGCAAACAAGGTTTGCACTCGGCATGTTGTTGTGCTGGAATTATATCCGACACAACGTTAATTTTCCGTACAAACATTCCTGTGCTTTTAGCAGGGATGGAAGGTAAACCTCTGATATAGAAAGAAGAGTGAATTTGGGGAATAATTTGAATGGAGCGTTAGGTAAACTTCTAGGCACTAAGAACCTCAGCCAGAAGTCCCAGCTCGCCATACACAACGCGGTGCTGGTACCTACGCTCACGTATGGAAGCAAGAGTTGGGTATGGAAGAGAGAGCATGAAAGTAGAGTAAACGCGGTCGAATTGCGAGCACTGCGCAAAATCTGCGGAGTGACGCTCGCGGACCGCGTTCGTAATACCGAAGTAAGAAAGAGAGTTGGTCTGAAAAAGAGTGTCGGGGTAAAGGTAAGGAAAGGAATGCTCCGGTGGTTCGGGCATGTGGAAAGAATGCATGATGAAAGTATGACTAAACAGATATACAATGCAAAAGTGGATGGATGTAGAAGTAGTGGAAGGCCACGACACACCTTCCATGATCAAATTCGATCAATTTGATCATGAAGGTGTATACTAGCGGAGGACGATGTCAGGAGCCTTAAGAACAGACGAGTGTGCATGACAAGAGTTATGAATGTCAAAGAAGCAAGTGAGGTGTGTAAGAATGGGCCTAAATGGCGCTCTGTTGTTCGTGCCTACCCCGCAAGGGAACTGGCGTGAAGTTATGTATGTACAAACATTCCCTTTTGGCGTAAGACCAAAACGAACTTATTTCGATGATGAAATGATAAATATCAATAATAATTAATAAACCTATTTCTATTACGAATGCTATTCAAAAACAAACTTATACTTTTGGAAACAGCTTTGATACCTCTTCTAGTGTTAATAACACGTAACTTCTTCGAGTTTTATGTCGTTTCTTTATTAACGGAGTAGAGCAATGAAATAATATATGGACGCCCTTGACGGCAGCGCTCCGTCATCCTTAGCAATATCGATTTCCAACGTATATTCGACTACAATAGGGCTTCACTATCCACTACAAATATACACATTAACAAGGCATAACAACCTTAGCGAGCATATGAAATTGACACCATAACGCAATAAATATAAGGTCGATTCTGGAATGAATATTTAAATTTGATACGCCGTTTTGACTTGTCAGATATTGTTACGAGGTAGTGACCGGCAGACCAGTAATTAAGTATACGCATTAGTCGTGTTGCTGTGACCTTGTACAAGATTCGTTTTCCATTTGTTTGTATGTAGGAAGCAAAGACTAAGAAACAGGAAAAGACATTTAATTACGTGCAAATAATATCGCACATATACGTCGTACGTCCTCAAAATAATATGTCAATAGCGTATACAGACATTGCTATTCATATATTTAAGAGTTACATATTTCTGATGATATAATAAGGTATGTCGGCCTGTCGTAAGAGGCGTCATAACAACCCACAGCTAGGGTATTTGCCTGACTGGATGGCTACCACTCCTGGTCTAGAGTATTTCGAGGGTGTCTCGATTTCCCTGGGATCCACTCATCAGATCCTGACTTGATGACAATAGGACTTTTTTAATTAAAAGAAAAATTTGAAAAATCGGTTTACAATTGACGGAGAAATCGAGTAACGAATATAAAAAAACATAAAGACGAAAGTCGGTTAAAAATAGGGAATGTTTGTCACGTCTACGGATTTCATAGTTCGTGCATTGTTACGAATAGTTATGCGTGGTCCTCACGCACCTGGCCGAATTTATAAGTTTTTATTGCTCGAGTTTCACAGATAGGCCTCGTCTCATGGAAAGTGAGACAAATACTCTAGTAGTACTTCTTGCCGCTTCTTCTCCTTCAACAGCGATAACACGCTGCGAAGCGTTGTACATAAAATAGGAAGTAGATTTCAATTTTTACTTACATGTAAAAAAATATCTCCAGTGGAACTCATTTTGAATAAAAACGAGAGGAAGACGACGAAGGTGGTATGTAACGAGGGGGGGATTCAAATCATCTGACAAAAAGATATAAAGCTGGAATACTGGTGGATAATAAGAGTAAGACCAAAAAAGAGATGGAAGATAGTCGTGTAAAAGAGTATATAGATTTGTGTTGTGACAGAAGACTTATGCCAGAATAGAGGTGTATGGAAGAACAATACATATATTTCCTTCCCCAAATGAATGGAAGAAGATGAAAACAGAGAAACAAAGAAGGCGACTAATAAAAAGTTGTCTCTCTCTGTATAAAGATTCTTTTTATTCTATTTTTTGCTACAGAAAGCACTGAAAAAAAACCAGAAAGAAGAAAAGTTGTTTTTTTTTATTTATTTTTATTTATTTATTTTTATTGCAGGAGATCAGCAGACAGGCAGACGGCCCACTTGATGGAAAGCGGTTACCATCGCCTATGGACATTTGCAACACCAAAGACGCTACAAATGCGCTGCTGCTCTCTTAAGGGAAACTGGATCCTGGTCACTAATGCCGGAACACAACTCAAGGTTGTTATGGCGACATACTTTAGACCAGGGGTGGTAGCCATCCAGTCGGGCAAATGCCCTACCACCTGGCTGTGGGTTGTTTTGTCGCCTCTTACGACAGGCCGCCCGGCCGCAGGAAATTATATTCTTTCTCCGTTCCTGCACGGATGAGGAAATGATGTTTAATATAGTAATAGTAAAAATATTGTTAAAACTCTGGAAATATTTATTGTTTTAGCATTTTTAGGTATTATACCTCTAGGTATAAACATATCTTTGGTAGGAACTATAAAAAGGTGTTAATTGGAAATGTTGGATGATTTTCATTAAATCAAAGATGTTACAAAAAATCTGTGATGATTTGCATGTATTACTTTGTTCGTTTATTACTGGGTTTATGTTTTATTATGTAATAGAGTTACATAAACATATTATGCACGATATTATGCCGTCATACTGGCAAGGAAAAACAGTTCTTGCTGTGTCTTTAATTCTTCCTGTTTCTAAAATTGAATTTTTTACCAATTTGGTCTACGAGTGCAACTTTAAATAAACTGGGTAAGTGCTTGATAGTCTGCGTATAATGATGGATTCCGTAAAGGCGATAAACGTCGACTGTGTTGGTTAGGGGCCATCCACAAATTATGCCATTTCATGATTTTTTGACGCCTCCCTCATTCTTGTCACAACCGGTCGAATTCATGATACTCCTTCCTCCCGCCGTCTCCCTTCCATCATCGGACAACCAGAGGCACTGGCATGCGGTACCGCTATATGGTGGATTTACCACCGATACGAACAAAGCGCTTTGAGTCCACCTTCATTACGCGCTCCGTAAAGGAGTGAAACTCACTGCCGGAGTCTGTCTTTCTCGAAACCTACAACTTGGGTGTCTTCAAGGCCCGTGTGAATAGGCACCTTCCAGGTAATCGTGCTACATCTTAGATCATATCTACGCTTGAAATTGCGCGACATAATGGTCAAACGCGAACCTATAGATTTTTTAATTTTTTTATTGCAGGAGTACAGCAGACAGGCAGACGGCCCACTTGATGGAAAGCGGTTACCATCGCCTATGGACATTTGCAACACCAAAGGTGCTACAAATGCGCTGTTGCTCTCTTAAAGGAGACAGGAACCTGGTCACTAATGCCGGAACACAACACAAGGTTGTTATGGCGGCATACTTTAGACCAGGGGTAGTAGCCATCCAGTCGGGGAAATGCCCTACCACCTGGCTGTGGGTTGTTAAGTCGCCTCTTACGACAGGCCGCCCGGCCGCAGGAAATTGTGTTCTTTCTCCGTTCCTGCACGGATAAAACTTTGACACAGTTCGCTTCTCGCTAAACCCAGCGCCGCTGCACCAAATGGTGAGCCGAGTGAGCTCACTGCCGGAGTCTGTCTTTCCCGAAACCTACAACTTGGGTGTTTTCAAGGCCCGTATGAATAGACACCTTCCAGGCAAGCGTGCTACATCTTAGATCATATCTATGCTCGAAATTACTCGACATAATGGTCAAACGCGAACCTATAGAGTAATGAAAAAAAATCTTAGGTAAATTTGCTCCATCCTAGACCCGATCATCCTTCAATATCAGGTGAGACAGTGGTCAAACGCGAACCTATACGAACATAAAGAATCTAAAAAAAACCTCAACTGAGATGGTTTAAAATAATTTTAGTTGTAATATCAATTTGCATCTAGTCTCTTACGTCAGAGTTAATATTAAATTAGTTAAATATGTTAATATTAACTAGTGTGCTTTGTTTTTTAGGACAGGATTTTTTTTAATTATTATTTCATTGTTTTGTTACTGTATAAGCATATCTTATACTCTTATAGTTTATACTAATATATAAAGCTGAACAGTTTATTTGTTTGTTTAAACGCTAATCTCAGGAACTACTGGTCTGATTTGAAAAATTCTTTCAGTGTTGGATACCCCATTTATCGAGGAAAGCTATAGGCTATATATCACCACGCTAAGACCAATAGGAGCGGAGCAGCAATGAAAAATGTTTCAAAATCGGGGGGGGCTTTGAAAACAAATTCCACGCGGACGGCGTCGCGGGCACTGCTAATTATTGTATAATTCTTATGTGATATTTTATTCATGTAATAGCTTAAGGTTATCTACATGCTTGAGGCTTATGACATGTTATTATGTGATTTTGAAGGTGGGCACTGAAAACCAGTGCTGTGTCGGGCCATGTTTCGATACAACAAAATACTAAGTACCAACCTCATTTCTAAACTTGCGGAATTCAATATCCGTATGTATTTGTAATGTGTTTTCTTATCAGTTTTATTGTGTGTGTCGCTATTGGAAATGAATATTTTCTTTCTTTCTTTCTTTTGTTTCAAATACATTTTAAACTATACAACCTAGATTTTTTATCGAAATTATATTTTATCAGCTCAGCGGAATATCCGCGCTGGTCTTAATAGACCAGCATTATGCTAAGACCTGTGCCCCTATTAGAAAAGGTTTATTTTATTTTAGTTTTAATATTACTCCTTAATTTAATGTAATTTGTCATAAATAAAGCTGTTTCATTTCTTTCAAAATAACTGAAGTAATTCCAAATGATTAAAGTCTACGGGCACTAAAAACCAAAGTATTAATACAAACCTCAAATGTTTTAAATGTTATTTTTGTTAAACAAATATAGCCTTACTTATAATCGTCTCCTAAACTTTAAGCAATTGCTTAGCAACTGAATAGTGAAAATCTTACCCACAAACTCCTCTTAAGGATAATAGATAGTGATGTAAGTCATAAATAACTGTCAAAAATAACCAACATCGAGAGATAGATTACGTGACTGCTAAGAGGCAAGATGGCAATTTTTATTTGAAACAGCTGATTGTCACCAAGTACGTGAATAAGGGGACCGAAATTGTGTATTAAGCTTCTCTTACTTAAGAGATGCCTGATCCTTTCTTAACCAGGTTATTATAAGTAAGGCCGTAAATTAATAAAAAAAACATTACACACACTAGCATGTATTTGACACACACACGCATATATACTCTTTTGTTTATTGTTAAAGTCAAAGTAACAGTGTAGCCTTGGCGAAATCTGTGATTATAGGAGTATAGTCTTTATCAACAGAACCTTAATAATGTTCATAGTAAAAAAAAAAAAAGTTCAAACTCATAATTTAAATTAATTATTATGGTCGAATTTCGACCACTGCGCGGCCACTAGTATTAGTAAAAAGGCATTAAGTTAGTGACGCTACCGTAGCTAAGGGCTAATTTTTAAAGAAAATACTAAAAGTTTTATATATAAAGTATATACTCTATACACTTATAATATTATTTCAATTTGTTAGTTAATAATACCAACAGCACTTCCAATTCGGAGCCAAAGTCCCGGCTAACAAATAAAACGAACCTATTTAGGGAACGAAATATTTATTAAATTAGTTTACCTTTTGTTTTGCTGAAATTGGGTACCGTTTCCAAGACGACTGACTGGACTTTTTGGGGGTGAAATTATTAATATTTCCACGTTAAGGTATTTTGCAGACGTTACACAATAATAGAATAAATATCATTACGATCTGTAACTGTGTAGTATTTTACTGTAAGTAACATACATACATAACTTCACGCCAGTTCCCTTGCGGGGTAGGCACGCACAACAGAGCGCCATTTAGGCTTATTCTTACACACCTCGCTTGCTTCTTTGACATCCATAACTTTTCTCATGCACGCTCGTCTGTTCTTAAGGCTCCTGACATCACCTTCTGCTAGTACACGATCAATTTGATCGTGGAAGGTGTGTCGTGGCCTTCCACGACTTCTGCATCCATCCACTTTTGCATTGTATATCTGTTTAGTCATTCTTTCATCTTTCATTCTGTAAGTAACATTTTGTCTATTTATAGTTTTATATATCGTAAACTACTGTACCCTTGCCAACTAAGCAACTAAGCTACACTTGACTATATCTTGCGTCTAGTTCGTTATCTACATATGAATACGTGAAGCAAAAACTTTGTAACCCTTTTCTACGAAAATTGCGCGGACGGAGGATTATGAAATTTCGCGCACTTTTTTTTTAATTGCAGGAGTTTAGCAAAAAGGCACCAAAAGTGCTACAAATGCGCTGCTGCTCTCTTAAGGGAGACTGGAACCTGGTCATTAATGCCGGAACACAACGCAAGGTTGTTATGGCGACATGCTTTAGACCAGGGGTGATAGCCATCCAGTCGGGCAAATGCTTTGTCGCCTCTTACGACAGCCGCCCGGCCGCAGTAAATTGTATTCTTTCTCCGTCCCTGCACGGGTATTTTATACTCTATATAAAATATACGGATATTTATTATAGTGTATATAGAGAAAAAGCGAAGAATGCTAATATTTTTTAAAATTATTACCATATATTTGACAAACACGCATACATACTCTTTTGTTTATTATTCAAGTCAAATTAACAGCGTAGCCTTGGCGAAATCTGTGATTATAGAAGTATAGTCTTTGACATTAATTATTATGGTCGAATTTCGACTACGGGCAACCACTAGTACATATAAATTTAGAGATAAACAGAAAAATTTCAAAATTCAGGCATAGTTTCAGCATTTTGAAAATACTAATATAAATATTTTCGCGAGCTGTACCGAATAATTTTCTAAAATTATAATATCCCAAATCGAACCAAAGATACGGTTTTTATTATAATACCGTTAAATATATACTTTATATAATATATACTCTTTAATATACCAAAGATCTCATCCGTGCAGGAACGGAGAAAGAATACAATTTCCTGCGGCCTGGCGGCCTGTCGTAAGAGGCGACAAAACAACCCACAGCCAGGTGGTAGGGTATTTGCTCGACTGGATGGCGACCACCCCTGTTCTAGAGTATGCCGCCATAACAACCTTGTGTTGTGTTCCGGCATTAGTGACCAGGTTCCAGTATCCCTTAAGAGAGCAGCAGCGCATTTGTAGCACCTTTGGTGTTAGAAATGTCCATAGGCGATGGTGACCGCTTTCCATCAATTGGGCCGTCTGCCTGTCTGCTGAACTCCTGCAATAAAAAAATAAAATAAAAAAGATATAATCTATAATATAATCTATATCTTTGGTATATTAAAGAGTTCACTCAATAATGGATAAAATTTGCTTATAGCTTCTTTTTGCTGTGGTTATATTATACTTGTCTTTCTTGTCTACATTTTCAATCGGCAGACAAATACACATAATATTATATATCCCCAAATTAAGCAAGTTACGCTTGTGTTATATCTATACTAATAATATTATAAAGAGGTAAAGTTTGTGACGTTGTAGCGGGTAATCTCTGGATCTACTTAACCGATTTTAAGAATTTTTTACTGTTAGAAAGCTACGTTAGCAGGGAGTGTTATAGGCTATATAACATGAAGATATATACCACGGGAGCGGGACAGAGCGCGGGTGAAATCGCGCCGGGCCGCTAGTGGGTAATATACAACGAACTACTTTGGGGCAATGATGCAATTAAGAGCAAAAGTAAGAGCATAATTGAATTATTTTTAGACAAATCCTTCCCATTAACCACGCGTCTCAAAAATCACAATCAATGAAACATTCACAATCCAATCCAATCGTAATGATATAAGATGATGTACGCAACCGCAAATCAATTGGACCGCGTCATTGATTGACACATTCGCTGTGTAACCGCAAGATGACTTCTTTGAAATGTTTACAGGTCGATTTAAAAATGATCATCTTGCATTTTTACAACAACAAATCTGTAGCTAATTCAGTCAGTTGCACCTAAAGCGGAAAGAAATAATTTATTACATTAATTAGGTATATTATTATATTATATTACCAATATTAAAAAATGTATGTGTGTGTGCAGTTTACACGCAGTGGTAGTATAATATAGTGTGACAAAAGGTGGGAGGGATTTTAAATTTCGTGACGTCATTTCATATATTATATCGTTATAATATATTTAAGCTTTAAAACACGCTGGCAAACACTGGGAATCAAGCAGAGGGCCAATTAATGAATTATTATAATATGTATCAATTATGATTATGATGAACTTTATTCAATACGAAGGAAAAAGAGTAAAGGTATTTATGTACAGACAATTCCATAATTTAAAGGTCTAAGTTGCGATTCGAAAACTAATATCCAATCGATGCTTTGAAATAAAAATATTGAGAAAATCATAATAGTATAAAGCAATAGAGCTATGTTATCAATTGACACACTCTCCGTGCAAGGCAATATGACTTCTTTCAAATGTCGCAATTAAAAAACACGAGTAGCCGATGTGAATTATTTAAAATTTGTTACGATTTTTGTTGTACTGCGAGCGAGAAGCGACGAATACGTTAATCTCAAAAATCTCATCGCGATAAAAATTAATATACTTAGGTTTTCATTTTATTGTAACAAAAATATTTAAATGTGTTCTATTTTATGGGTTGTTCAATGAAAGATGGTGTGGGAAGTAGTGATGCAATAGGTAATTTATTCAAGCAAACAACGCGTAAAAGAAAAGAGATTTTATTGCCCACGTAATATTACTAACAAAAGAAGAAGCAAGAAGTGATCTTTTCAGTTGAAATAATATACCCACTACAATATTTTAAATATGAATTGATTGAACTTGTAGAAAACTAGGTAGGTAATATCACTGCATAATCTACATAATTATGGTCATACAAATATTTACTTAAGTATTTCAAATCAAATCAATTGTAATCATTTATTTGTTTAAAAATATGGTTAGTAAAAACATTAGATGACAATATGTCATTTTATGTTTCACATGTGATTGCCTTTCAGGCATACAAACAGTAATTAAAAGTTGAAAATCAACTAATTAGCAAAAACAGACTATAAATCCACTCAATTGACAGACATAATTTTTACTTTTTTTCTAGAATTATACAGTAACTAGATGATACCCGCCCGCTTCGTGTGCCGTAAAATCCGTTCTTAGCTGACCTCTACTTGGCGAAAGGAAAGTCCATGCCAAATTTGAAGTCTAGAGGTATCATAGTTCCTGAGAAGTCATGATGTGTCACTGTATACGTGGATTTCGTCAATCTAAAAAAATAAGTGTCTAAATATATCGAATTCATACTTACGAACACGAACTTAAGTTACATTTGTACACATAAATAAATAAAAAATAGTGAAAATTGTATGTATCTCTGAAATCACAGAAATTAAGATTTAACTCATGCGGTAAAGCAAGATTTGTATTCTTAGAAAATTCTTGCGCAAACCGACGCTTGAAATATTCGCTTTATCAGTCAGTATTTTTTATACAACATATTTTAAATTAAAAGTACGTGTATTGCGTATTACTTACGCTACACGTCCTAAATAAGTAAGTAACTTAATCTACTTTATGCATTTCCTTAGACCACCCAAGAGCTGACGTCACCCGCTAGCCGCGCGTACGCTCGCCCCCGCCTTACGACGATGCAGGGAGATTGCGCACTCTTGCATAACGCACATTCGCCGTAACATCTGAGAGCGAATTGCTTAAGTGAATTGTCTATGCAAATTATATATTTAAAAATTGCACAGATTATTTAACCATTCGGATGGCATACTATATACGTGAGTCATAACCATTTTGCGTTTATGCTGTTTAGATTCAAATAAATCTAGCTTAAAAGCATGCGTATGCATTATAAATACCAGTCCCAGACCTAGGTGAATCGGTTATCATCCTGTTATATATGAAAATGAACAACCAATAATAATGAACAGACTTGTGATTATTTTTTATTTGTTTATTGCAGGAGTTCAGCAGACAGGCAGTCGGCCCATTTGATGGAAAGCGGTTACCATCGCCAATGTACATTTGCAACACCAGTGGTGCTGCAAATGCGCTGCTGCTCTCTTAAGGGAGACTGGGACCTTGTCACTAATACCGGAACACAACTCAAGGTTGTTATGGAGACATACTTTAGACCAGGAGTGGTAGCCATCCCATCGGGCAAATGCCCCACCACCTGGCTGTGGGTTGTTTTGTCGCCTCTTACGACAGGCCGCCTGGCCACAGGATATTGTATTTTTTCTCCGTCCCTGCACGAATTGTAAGTGGTTATTAATTAGTTAGTATTTTTTTGTACTGAATACATGATTATGATTAATTTTTGAAGAACTGAACGGCCTGTGCCGCGACGATGGCAGGAGACCCGATGGTATGTCATTGGTGCCCTGGAAGATGGGTCGCCCCTTAGTATGGGACGCGTCTTGCGTCAATACTTTGGCAGCGTCCCATCTTCCAGCTACTAGCATGTCTGCCGGTACAGCTGCACAACAGGAGGCCCTAAAACGCCGCAAATACTCAGCCATCGGAAATGGCTACATATTTGCGGCTTTTGAGGTCGAGACCCTGGGACCATGGGGGCCTGAGGCGCACAAGCTTTATCGAGACATAGTCAAACGTCTGGTGGATGTCTCACGTGACCAAAAGACTGGTTTATACCTCGGACAACGCATCAGCATTGCCATTCAGAGAGGCAATGTGGCCAGTCTTTTGGGCACGTTTCCGACTGACAGCGGTCTAGAACTAGATTTTACACTTTAATTTTAGTTTGTATATATAGTTTATTTTTAGATTATATCTAAGAAATTATTATAAAATGTTTATAGATGAATTTAAATATAATATCATTTTTAAAGACATCATATTATATTAAAATGTAATTCCAAAAACTGTTGTACCTAACATCGCTCTACAAAATACATGCAGGTCTTGGCGACATCAAGAAAATTATTCTATCCATTTTGATACATATTTTATTAAAAATTTAAAAGTTTTTATTCAAGTTAAGTTCCACTGGAGAACATTATTTTGAAGGTCGTACATATAAGTTAAAAATAAGTCTACTACTTATTCTAAGTACGCACTTCACAACGTGTGAAGACGCGGGAAGACTTTCCCTAGCAACGCATTTTACTACAAAATCTTTTACTTCATAAATATGAAGTAAAGGAACTTTGAGATGATAAGCCTCAGATAATTAAGCATCTATCTCAGGCTCTTTTAAAAAACATGTATTTTATCCAATTACTTTTTGAATAATTTACGGAGTTGTATTTGTATTTAAGTTTATCTTCTTCTTCTCCGTCGTCACACTCTTGGCAGAGTGGTCGTGGTCCTCATGACAGGGGTGGTGGCAAGCTTCACAATTCGTCGCCATTCCTCTCGTACTGTAGCTAAGTTTATCTATAACTTGTTATATTATACAATAGACTTATCCGTGCAGGAACGGAGACAGAATACAATTTCCTGCGGCCAGGCGGCCTGTCGTAAGAGGCGACTAAACAACCCACAGCCAAGTGATAGGGCATTTGCCCGACTGGATGGCTACCACCCCTGGTCTTGAGCATACCGCCATAACAACTTTGAGTTGTGTTCCGGCATTAGTGACCAGGTTCCAGACTCACTTAAGAGAGCAGCAGCGCATTTGTAGCACCTTTGGTGTTGCTAATGTCCATAGGCGATGGTAAACGCTTTCCATCCAGTGGGCCGTCTGCCTGTCTGCTGAACTCCTACAATAAAAAAAATAAAAAAAAAGAATAGAATAGAATATTCTTTATTGCACACAAGAGAATAATACACATGAGTTACAATCATTTACTAGTACAACCGACGGTCTTATCGCTAACAGCGATTTATTCCAGACAACCTTCTGGAGATAATTTCACATTTCTAATAGTGGGTCGGTATTCAGTGCACATAGTTTAAAACATATACATATATAAATAGTCAATAAAAATACACATACATATCTATACACAAATATATGTACATAGAGTTACTTATACATACATAAATTACTGTTTATAAATTTAGGTAGTGATCTTTGAGGAGTTTATTAAAAGATGTAAGTGATTTTGCGCTTCTGAAGCTCATTGGCAACGCATTCCACAACCTTACAGCCTAAAATATGTATTGATCAATGATTTATATATGAAGCATATTTAATAGAAATTTACATTTGATTGAATAGACAAAACAAAACAAAATTGCAGCTATAACACTATAAAAAAAAATTAGCGCCATAATATTATTGCGCACCAAACTTGTATACAAAAGCATCCATTACATAGGCAGTTGCTAGGCGCGAATTATAACCTGGCTACGTAATTAATGCTAACAGTCATTAATATTACTAAAAATAATTATTACAATATAACAAATTGCTTATAAAACATTTCCATTATACCTTTATGTAGCAAATAATTGTAATACGATTTTTTTTTTTATTATTTGTCTAATTAAATTTATTTCGGCGTAACAACAGTTGTAAGTATAACAAATTTGAACATAATATTACATGATTATAATTATGTTTTGACAGCTTTAAATAAGTGTGTCATTTTGTAGTATCACAATTAATCATTTAAATTGTTTCTATTTAAATATAATTAAACGAGTTTTTTAAATTACAATCTAATCATAGAACAAGGGTAATAAATAATTGAAATACTAAAATACTAGATATAATCATTTATACTAAGAATTTCACCAATAACGATATAAAATTTCTTAAAGGTCTGCAACGCGCTGACGACACTCCTGGTGTTGCAAACGTCCATAGGCGACGGTAACCGCTTTCCATCAGGTAGGGCGTCTGCCTATTTGCCTGCTTCAGGCAATTAAAAAAAGCTAGTATATCAAACGTCCGTAGGCTACGGTAACCGCTTTCCATCAGGTAGGTCGTCTGCCTGTTTACCTGCTTCAGGCAAATAAAAAAAGCTAGTATATCGCCAAGGATTTCACTTTATAAAAAAATCAATAAAAACAAAATTTAACAATCTTATAATATTTATATTTTAAACTAGCGGTTCTAGCAGACGTTGTACTGCCTTGAAAAAATAAAAATCTAGAACCCGATTCCAGCGCCACTTACCAGGTCTAATTGTGAATCTAAACCATCCCCGCATCCACTCAAACACAATTTTTTTTATACCTTGGGTTATATTATTGAAGTTTTAGTAGGGATCCCTAATTTTTTCTAGTAATAAATATAGCCTATATTAATCTGGGATAATGTAACAGTGTAATGGTGAAAGAATTTTTGAAATCGGCCCAGTAGTTTTTGAGTTTATTCGTTACAAACATAAAAATATAAATCCTTCCTCTTTATATTATTTGTATAGACTAACAAGATCTACATTTTTGTTTGCTCACATTACTACCTACATCAAAGATAGGTATTTTATATGGCTACTGCAAAACTTGGTAATTTGAGCAAAAAAGTTTTGTCGGTTAACCGTCGATGAAAACTGATCCTCGTGTCTGCTTTTATTTCTCTAGTACCTACATATTTATTTACGCCATTAATGTATATCAATTGGAGCTATGAGTATCTAACAAAAGTATAATATTCTTCCGTTATTGTTAAAATGTATTACCGTAAATGCCAGCCGTCCTATTACCGTCCACATTCACTGCCGGCTATTCAATGTAGGGTTATATTGTTTACGCCACCTATAAATTCGATATTGATCGCATTGATTTACAAACGGTTCAATAGGCCGAAAGATATAAAGGTTCATGTCCACTCAACTTCGATGTGATGTTGTTCTTGATGTAATATTCTCCGTCTTGTATTCGCAAAGAGTTCGATAAAGGAGCATGCTCACTCAACTGTTTCTATATCTTACTATCCATTCATTATCTTTAATAGGCTCAAAAAGAATACTGATACTTATAATAGAAAAAAAGAAAAAGAAATTGATTATATAGATACACTAGGATATGCCCGAAGCTACGTCCAGTCTTGACATGTAATTCCCGTGGAACTCCCGGGACACAAAATACTGCAGAATTTGTAAAATAATGTTATAAGTCGTGCGCAGAAGGTTTGCCGATGGTCGCCCCTGCCACTTCTTACGACTGGGATTGGGGCTATCTAAGTAGTACTAAGAATTAAACGACCGCGGGTCGCGGATGTAAGAGGCGGGAGTGGTTGTCATCGGCAAACCTTCTGCGCACACTTGTAAGCTATCGTTTTAGTGAAAACTGAGTCGGAATAAGCTAATTTTCACGCACCCGAACAACTATAAACCGCTTCCGTGAAATTTCCCGCGGGATTCCCGGAATAAAATTATCACACATTTTATTACATTAAATTTGCTATCGATCAGTAAAAAAATATTGGAATTATAATTTTTTAGTTTACAATTTTATAATATTATAGATAATAAGACGTTAACTGAAACTGTTAACTGTATTATTCTATATAAATAAGAAGTGACTTGAGGTGCCGATTGTGATTGCAGAGTACGTTACGAGTCGAATACCTTAGTACCCTTGTTCAAAGTTAAAATTAACTTAAGCCTGATTTACATATTATAATTCAATATTTAACTTGTGAAACTGACGAGTTAAATCGTTATCATCGTTTGGATAGTCATTTTCCATTTACGTAAACGTACGTTCCTCTGGTACCAGGTAGTAGGTTATCTGCCGGTCTGGATGGCTACCACCTCTGGTCTAGACTATGCCACCATAACAACCTTGAGTTGTGTTCCGGCATTAGTGGCCAGGTTCCAGACTTCCTCAAGAGAGTAGCAGCGCATTTTTAACACCTTTGGTGTTGCAAATGTCCATAGGCAATGGTAATCGCTTACCATTAGTTGGGCCGTCTGCGTGTCTGTTGAACTTATGCAATAAAAATAAATACATAAATAAGTTGTCGATGCGATGAATTATTTTTGTGTGTGTTCAAGTGGGTCCCGGGGAGGCTTAGATTCAAATTTTATCTAGGTAGATAGGTGGCGCTGCAATCGGGTACCAGGATTTAGGTGAAATTATTTTTTTTGTGTTTGTCCAAATGGGTCCCGGGATGGTTTAGATTCGCGATTGAACCCGGTAGGTGGCGCCGCTAAACTCCTCCTAAGCGGTGGGACCGATTTTAATGAAATTTTATTTTTGTTCAAGTGGATTAGAGAAAAGTTTACATTAACATTTGGTCGCAGTAGATGGCGATACAATCGGTTTCTAGATTCTTATTTTTTACATTACAACGTCTGCCGGGCACAGCTAGTAAAAAATAAAAACATAAATAAGTTTTCGATGCGATGATAAAGACTTATTCGCAAGTTCACCCACTACTTAAATAATACAAATGTAAATGAGGCTTTACACATAACTCGCGGCCAGTGGATTAAGCCCTAAGAGAAAGGCGCACCGTCTTACACAAATACTAAACAGTTTTGTAACGCAAACTTACAAATGACGTAACTGCTGATCTTATATTAGCTTTTGAGATCACGTACACTGCACTCAGATATTTCTGACACAAATGACGGTTAGCATAAAACTAACATTTACGTCGTGTTTGAGCCGTATCGGAGTTACTTTAAGGCGTTATGTTTTTGAAGTGAGACTTCTTTAGAATCCTCCTGATTTGAAACTCGTACACATATATCTATAGGACTAAGCCTTTTTTTTGTAGGAGTTCAGCAGACAGGCAAACGGCCCATTTGATGGAAAGCGGTTACCATCGCCTATGGACATTTGCAACACCAAAGGTGCTACAAATGCGCTGCTACTCACTTAAACGAGACTGGAACCTGGTCACTAATGCCGGAACACAACACAAGGTTGTTATGGCTGCATACTCTAGACCAGGGGTGGTTGCCATCCAGTCGAGCAAATACCCAACCACCTGGCCGTGGGTTGTTTTGTCGCCTCTTACGACAGGCCGCCCGGTCGCAGGAAATTGTATTCTTTCTCTGTTTCTGCATGGTAAAAAGCCTGCGAGAGAATGAGACAGAATACATTACACAGCGTTTCGTACTACTCGGTCTCTTTTTTGTGCGGTGCTTTGTAGCCTCCTCACGCTTGTCTTCTAAGCGTTGTAGATATAATTATGTTCACCTGTTTATAGGTATTCTGTGAAGTTTCACTCTTACAGCATAAATCCCGGAAACTCCAGTAAAAAGTCGGGATGGGATAATTGTTTTACTAACAAATATATCGATTAGTGAACATTTCGCATCGAACCTCACCCAAGAAAATTCCCGTATGATTCTCGGGATATAAAGTGCCGCAGAGTTTAAGTCCGGGTATTTAATATCAATCAGCGAAAACCACGTCGAAATCGTCCCAGTAAAATTTAAGTGAATCCCGAACAAACAGACAAACACAAAGGTGTGAAACAGACTATACTTTTACAATTTTATAATATTGTAGATTTATTTTAATTTATAATACCTCTACCAAAATTTATCAAAACGACTCATTGACTCTTCAGGCGATCAGTATGGCGATCCAGCGAGGAAATGTAGCCAGCCTTCTGGGCACCTTACCCATAGAAGACTGTGATCTAGGCTCAGTATGCTACTTATGGTCTTGAGGGACAATGGGTAGAATACAATACAAATAAGTTAAGTTTTCTTTTATTGTATTCGATTATATGTAAAAATATAATCTCATATATATTACAAAAATAAATGGAACATTTATTTGGTTGATAATATATAACTTTTTATTGATACATTATATAAGTATAATGCATGACAAGAGTTATGAATGTCAAAGAAGCAAGTGAGGTGTGTAAGAATAAGCCTAAATGGCGCTCTGTTGTTCGTGCCTACCCCGCAAGGGAACTGGCGTGAAGTTATGTATATATGTATGTAATATTAGAAAACATATTGTACTGACTTTTTTCCAAATGTACCAAAAACATTTACGTTCTAAGACGTCTTTTTTTTAATTTTAGTGTTGCTACCAAAGGGTTGTTACATTATATTATAGATTTTACAAATTTTTCATTGACCAGCAATCATTATTGTGAATGATCTTGTAGTTCACGCAAACTAAGTGCAAGCCAAAATGCCTGTGGACCTATTTAAAAAAAAAAAATGTGCGTATACAGTCCACACGCAGTAGAAGTGAAACCAAGTGCGACAAGGGGTGAGAGGGATTCTAAATTTCGTGACGTCACATTTCATATATTATATTGGTATAATATCGAGGGGTCCAAGGTTATTTGTTTTAAGCGACATTTGCGAAATTGTGTCGATAGAGGAGTTTGAAGTTTCAATGACCCACAAAAAGACTTCATTAGTAAACTACATACTATATTTAAAAAAGAAAACAATCTGTAGTTTTTAGTTGGAACCCAGGTTCATTATAATTCCTTAAGTTTGAGACATTAGGATCCAAGAAAACCATCAAGTCAATTCTGTCACAAAATGTCGCTTAAAACAAATAGCCTTTCACCCCTCGATATATATTTAAGCTTTAAAACACGAAATTTGAAGTAGTAACGAAAACCTTCAAAACATTTCGAACTCTATCTGTATGAGCATAGTATTTAAACTAATAAATATAATGAAGTCCATCTCATTCTCTCGCAGGCCTAGTCCTATAGATTTATAAGTGTATCTCTTTTTAGTGTCGATTTTTCGTTTCAACGAGTTTCAAATCACGATTCTAAAGAAGTTTCACTTCAAAATGTATATCGTATGAAAAAACGGGGTACAAATGAAATCATTGCGGTTATTGTGACTGAAAAACCACAATATTTTACTTTTAGCAATGTCGTGTCTAATGTAACACTACTTTTACTTTCGCTTCATAATAGCTATCATTTGGACACGGAAGTAGTATTAGTGGCCTTTTGGATGTTAATTTAATAATAATGTACAAATTTGATTGCTAAATTACTAATAATATAATTTTGTTAAGAGTGCAAAAAACTACCGGACGATGCTAAATATGAAGACGACCATATATCTTAATATATATAAATTACGTGTCACGTTGTTTGTCCGCGATGGACTCCTAAACTACTTGACCGCTTTTAATCAAATTTGCACACCGTGTGCAGTTTGATCAGACTTGAAAGATAGGATAGCTTACATTTGAGTCCGCTAGGTGGCGCTGCAATCGGGTTCTAAATTTTATTTCTTCAGGGCAGAACAACGTCTGTCGGGACAGCTAGTATATATATATAAGGATATTGGATCCGACGTGATAGATAGGATAGCTTACATTTGAGTCCGGTAGGTGGCGCTGCAATCGAGTTCTAAATTTTATTTCTTCAGGGCAGAACAACGTCTGTCGGGACAGCTAGTATATATATATATATATATATATATATATATATATATATATATATATATATATATATAAGTTTGTTTTAAGATTTAAATAAATTTCGTATTCTATATATATATATATATATAGAATACGAAATTTATTTAAATCTTAAAACTGTAAAAGGGCCGTGTTTATAAAATTATTTGTGAAATATGAATTTAGGACATTATTTTGAGCATTATGTACATGTAATGTCCCTACTCTACATCCGTTAGTATTAGTGTCCAAATACATATATACATGCATAGCTTCACGCCAGTTTCCTTGCGGGGTAGGCACGAACAGCAGAGCGCCATTCAGGCTTATTCTTACACACCTCACTTGCTTCTTTGACATTCATAACTCTTGTCATGCACGCTCGTCTGTTCTTAAGGCTCCTGACATCACCTTCCGCTAGTACACGATCAATTTGATCATGGAAGGTGTGACGTGGCCTTCCACGACTTCTGCATCCATCCACTTTTACATTGTATATCTGTTTAGTCATTCTTTCATCATGCATTCTTTCCAAGTTGTAATTCTTAATTTAACAATAGAAAATATTGGTTATACATCTAAATTGTCACTACAGAATAATGTTTACCAATGACGAGAATCCTACTGTGGCCCGCCACACAGGCTCTACGGGGACCTAGCGCAGAAATGATGTACTGTTCGTTGTATTTTAGTCATTTTATATGCACCCTGTACTTTACTTACATGCTAATAAATTTCATTTATATTATTATGTATAACATGCGTATGTATAAATATATCTAATATATAAAATTCTCGTGTCACAGTGTTAGTTACCATACTCCTCCGAAACGGCTTGACCGATTCTCATGAAATTTTGGTGCATTTTGGGTAGGTCTGAGAATCGGACAACATCTATTTTTCATCCCCCTAAATGTTAAGGGTAGTCCACCGCCAATTTTTTTTTTATTTTTAGATTAATTTTTTTTTTTTGGATACAGCATTAAAACATACATACAACCCTAAATTTTTACCCCTCTACGATCAACCCCTATTTTTTATTTGTTAATTATAAACTTTAATTTTTTTGACAAGATTTTTAATCTTATTTTGTCATGACTTAGAATAAAAAATTATATTACTCTTTTAGATTCACAATTAGAACCGGTAGATGGCGCTGAGATCGGGTTCTGGAATCCTAATCACCTGGAGCGATTTTGGTGATTTTGTTTTTGTGTGTTTGAGTGGGTACCCGGTGGTTTAGATTCGCAATTAGAACTGGTAAGTGGCTCTGGGATCGGGTTCTACAATTTTATTTTTTAAAGGCAGGACAACGTCTGCCGGGGCCGCTAGTAATATGTAAAAATGTAATCACATGGCCATTTTTCTTCAAATAAAGTCTTTTTCTTTCATGTGAATTTTTCAAGTGGGCCTTCAGAGCCTTCTTGAAAGACAGGAGTCCCGAGGCCGATATTGACGAAAACTAAAATGGTATCATTAGATTTTTGAAAAATATATTATCTTTGTAAGGAATCGAATCAGCTGATTTAAAGAAAGAATTTAAAAAGAAACACAACCTGTATTATTATACTAAATGATAGTGTAGCTTGTGAGGATCAATCTCTAATTCAGAGAAACAGAATATACTGTATAAACGTATATAAATGATCGAGAGATTTTAATAAAATCCGTTAAACTGTTTGAAGTCTATTCTAGATCAAATGTAGCAGTTGAAGCAGTTCTTACTTAAATCTTGACATTTATTTTGAAATCGAAGACAGAGACCCCATTTCCATGAGCTCCCATACTCAACACGCAACGGTTCTTTAAAATATTTATTCCGGGTACGACAGTGATTTGAAGGGTGCTTCCCGACGCGGTTTTCCCTTTGTACTATGACATAGGGTTTTTTAAGAAGGGCGTTATAAAACTTCTTAGAGGTCGGCAACGCGTTGGCGACACCGCCGTTTAATCCGTGCAGGAACGGAGAAAGAATACAATTTCCTGCGGCCGGGCGGCCTGTTGTAAGAGGCGACCAAACAACCCACAGCCAGGTGCTAGGGCATTTGCCCGACTGGATGGCTACCACCGCTGGTCTAAAGTATGTCGCCATAACAACCTTGAGTTGTGTTCCAGCATTAGTGACCAGGTTCCAATCTTCCTTAAGAGAGCAGCAGCGCATTTGTAGCACCTTTGGTGTTGCAAATGTCCATAAGCGATGGTAACCGCTTTCCATCAAGTGGGCCGTCTGCCTGTTTGCCTGCTTCGGGCTATAAATAAAAACACTTCAACTTTTTTTATATATCTAAACCAAAAGAGTAGGTAAGTTAAGAATCATTAATATAAGTGAAAACTAATACCTAAAGGCAAAGCCGTAGGTGTTTTTCTTCTTTCCCATGTGTTATTTGCTTTTTTATCATTTTATTTTTACATGTGCGTAAAATTTTTACAAAAGGGTATAGCAGGTTCTCTAAGTAAAAACTGCCCCCGCGCCCTTTTCTACTTTTACTATAAGGATAGTTTTGTTATGAAATCAAAATAATTCACCCCCTGTAAGCAATTCTGCTGCCATATAATCTTGTATAGATCGAGGGTAAAACCGGTACATGAAGTAGAAACTTAGATAAATGTTAAAATAGCTAACGTAATGGATACAGTAATAATAATAATCTAGATGTAAACATTGAAAACAAGTCTTATCAACAAGTATTATCTAAATGGAAAGTTAAATAGAATTGAACTCACCTTAAGAAGAGCATCCATGGCCAGGCGCTCGATGTCCACATTGTAGAAGCTGATCTGAGGCACGTGTCGCCTTCTCGGTCTAACGTCGTCATAATACGCCACCACATCATTGATAGACACCACGGGGCAGTCATCTGCGGTGCTACACCCGCTGCTGACCCCATCCACACCACTATCCGAATCGCCCTCCCCGCCAAAACCCTCCTTAGAATCCCGACGATCCCCGTAACTCTGCTCAGAACCCTCTTGGTATCCCGACTCAGACATATCATTTAGATCGTCAGGTGTTATTATGTCAGGTATTTTTGTCGTATCGAATTCGTAACCGACGTCATCGTCGACCTCTAGGTCTATGATGTCAGCCATTTTGAATTTCGTTTTGATATTTTTAATTAGTTTTAAATATAGAACACGCGATCGTGTGTGGATAATTTGCACTCTTTTATGTACCCACTACATGCTTGTTTGCTTGAACTGGATCGCACTGATAGCGTCCTGTGGACAAAAAAAACTTATTAAAGATAATAAATAATAATAAAGAAAGATTATGCATCATCTACATCCTCAGATTAGCTAAGCTAAGCGATAAAGCCGCCTATTGATTTTCCCAAAACTATTGTAACTAATGTTTTGTGTCTGTCATTTTGATAAGCAATAAAGTGCTATCTGCCTATCTAAATCTATACTTACTAATATTATAAAGAGGTAAAGTTTGTGAGTGTGTCGTTGTAGGGGGTAATCTCTGGATCTATTAAACCGATTTTGAAAATTCTTTCAACAATGGAAAGCTACATTATTCCTGAATGACATAGGTGTATTTGATTGTGATTAATAATAAGTTTTTTTAAATTATTTTCTGATGCCCAGCGAAGTGGGCACGGATCAGCTAGTTCTAAATAAACACTATTAATAGTTAAAATAAATACATAACTAAGAAACAAAACTTAGTTGCCAGTGTTCATAACTTGTCTGTTGCTATCTTACCTGACATCTATACTAATATTATAAAGAAGTAAAGTTTGTAAGTTTGTTTGTAGGGAGTTATCCCTGGAAGTACTGAACTGATTTTGAAATTTATTTCACCAGTAGGAGGTTAAATTATTCCTGAGCGACATGGGCTATATATTTGTTTGTGATTATTTTTTTCTGACGTCCAGCGAAGTGGTCATAAAAGTGCCTCAGCTAGGATCGAACCTCCCCATTTCAACATAATTATGCAATGTCAATATCTTCCTTCACTAGTAATACGTGACTTCTATATCTTATATACTGCTTACTATTAGTAATCATTGTAACCGCAGTTGTTCGAATAATTATTATTATTAAATTGTTATGTCATTAGATGTCAAGTCTTAATAAACAAAACCTTCTTTAACTATCAACGCAGCCCTGCAATTTCAAGACTAGTCATTTACATTGTTTTTAAAAAAAAACTGTTTATGAATTTATTGTCTTACTAGGCATATGCTGATGTATTGTGCTTACCAAAACATGTAAACGCTGTATTGCAATATGATATCGCTTCTAATACGGTTCATAAATAGTTTTGAAATCGCATATCATTGAAGTTCATAACGTTTTTATGTGCTGGGGTTCAAAATTGTTTGGAATGCACTTGCTAGGTTTTAAAACTGGACAACTGAACTGTTTAGATATAGATTCAGTTGTTCGTTCACTTCTACTATCTCCATTTACTTTTTTTGATGATGCAGAGAGAATGTCTTTTCTTGTGACACCAGCCACGGGCTTTACACAGAGGGATGTGAACTTCTTAAACGGCCATATGTCCAACGTGACCTCCGACGGAGGTCCCGGCGATGTCGGTCGTCAAATTACCCACCAAACCTACACCTGACGCTTTTACGAGGCGCCAAAAGAACTAGACCAGTAGGTACTGCACCTTTGACCCACAACCAGGGCTTGAAATACCGGTAAAAATGTGGTATCGGTATTTATGCTAATTTCAGATAACGGTAAAAAATATATATCGTTTTAAAAATAACCGTTATTTCTAGACATTTATCGGTAAAACAATATAACGTTAATACTATTCCTATTACGCCTATCTGGCGTGAAGTTATGTATGTGTGTATGTGCAATTCCTATCGGTAATTTTACCGTTAAAACTATATTCTGTTTTTTTTTATTATTATTACCAACTCTACAGACTCGAGTTTCGTACCCTTTTTTACAACTTAATTTCTAGATTTAATTTAACACGCTTATTAGTTATTTTGGTTCTTGTGTGTGACATTAATTTATTGATTTTTGTGTCGAGGTGTATGTGTCTTACGAATAACTTATTATATTAATTTGTTCTAGTTTCAATACTAAACTTATACTAATATAGAGTGTATCTGTAACATGCTGGAGTTGTGAGGAAGTGCATGTGCAGTGTGGGCCTTATATCTATACATGTATATTGTCCTATCTAGTGCAATGTGTGTTGTTTTTTTCTTTTCTGTGCCTGGGTTATTAATTTTTAGGCTCTTTGTGTGTCTTGGTTTGTTTGTGGAGTGTGCATGTAATTCAATGCGGTGGTAGTGCGCGTTGGTTTGAGTATGTGTATAAGTTTTATTGTTAGTTATGTGTTTGTGACTTTGTGTGGTGTTATAATTTATTGTTTAACTATATTCTGTTACCACTGTCGATCTCTTTCACTCGCAATGATTGTCCAACAGCACTGTGCTAAGAGCGCGGGTAATATTTAAAGTTGTGTTTGTCGATTGTTTCGGTAACATGCAGTCGTAATAAAGCTAATTCTTAAAAATGTGCAACGTCGCTTGAAACAACGTCAAAATTACCGATACGTCTAACGTTATACATACGATTTTTAACGATATATTATAACGTTAAAATCGTAAAAGTTACCAAGTAACGGTAAAAAAATATACCGGTATGGCAGAACCGTTTTCGAATATACCGCTATCTATATTTTTTTTAGGAAATTGTTAACGTTTTCAAGCCCTGCTCTCAACTCTTGTCGACGAGCCCAGGATGTCCTGTGGGGGAGGACACCCTCTAAAACAACAGAGGTGGAAATCCGCGGGATACCCGGTTCCTCGCGGCCCCCGTGTTGGAATCATGGTAGGAGTTATTGTGCGTAGCGGCGCCTCCAACCCCGAAGCCGCCTCCTGCGATAGACCTAATCAAATGAACTAATACTTACTACGGGAAACCGAACTACCCGAATATCACCACGGTAAGGAAAGACTTAATCTTTCTTTTATTTTTATTGCAGGAGTTCAGCAGACAGGCAGACGGCCCACTGGATGGAAAGCGTTTACCATCGCCTATTGACATTTGCAACACCAAAGGTGCTACAAATGCGCTGCTGCTCTCTTAAAGGAGACTGGAACCTGGTCACTAATGCCGGAACAGAACTCAAGGTTGTTATGACGGCATACTCTAGACCAGGAGTGGTAGCCATCCAGTCGAGCAAATGCCCTACCACCTGGCTGTAGGTTGTTAAGTCGCCTCTTACGACAGGCCGCCCGGCCGCAGGAAATTGTATTCTTTCTCCGTTCCTGCACGGATAAACTTACTGACAAAAGGTTAATAAATAAAATTTTAAAAACCATGAACAATAATAACACCAAAGCGAATCAAACAACAAAAGTGAAGCGCACAGTAATAAAATAAAACGTAACTTTTTATTCCAATATTGGATTGGCCAATACTCTCGACTGATTCATACGTGTTCAGTGATACGTGAAAATAAACAGCCGCTACCGGTTTGAAAGCTGAACGGGTTAGAATACGAAATTTATTTAAATCTTAAAACTGTAAAAGGGCCGTCTTTATAAAATTATTTGTGAAATATGAATTTAGGACATTATTTTGAGCATTATGTACATGTAATGTCCCTACTCTACATCCGTTAGTATTAGTGTCCAAATACATACATACATGCATAACTTCACGCCAGTTCCCTTGCGGGGTAGGCACGGACAACAGAGCGCCATTTAGGCTTCTTCTTACACACCTCACTTGCTTCTTTGACATTCATAACTCTTGTCATGCACGCTCGTCTGTTCTTAAGGCTCCTGACATCACCTTCTGCTAGTACACGATCAATATTATCATGGAAGGTGTGTCGTGGCCTTCCACGACTTCTGCATCCATCCACTTTTGCATTGTATATCTGTTTAGTCATTCTTTCATCATGCATTCTTTCCACATGCCCGAACCACAGGAGCATTCCTTTCCTTACCTTCACCCCGACACTCTGTCAGACCAACTGTCTCTCTTACTTCGGTATTACGAACGCGCGCGTCACTCCGCAGATTTTGCGCAGTGCTCGTATCTCTATTTTCATGCTCTCTCTTCCATACCCAACTCTCGCTTCCATACGTGAGCGTAGGTACCAGCACCGCGTTGTGTATGGCAAGGTGGGCTTTCTGGCCAGCGTCCAAATGAGTCTTATTTATAAGGTTAAAATGTAACGCGTAAACGATTAACTACATTAATGTATACATAGTTGTCGGTTCATATTTAACGTCATTAACAATGTTACATCACGATAACGCATTGAGCTCTTGGTTACATCTGTGTCACGTCTTTATTAATGCGTTAGCTATAGTATTACGGCGATGGTGTAGCAGAAACACAAAATAAAAAAAAATATGGATGGAAAAGAAAATGCGTAGACTCAAATTATTAAGAACAGATGAAACAATAACTTATACAATTATTCTGTCATAGTCACTAACTGCCCCACTCGAAGAGATTAACGAATAATTCACTTTAATAAATTCAATTACTATGTAAATTATAAAATAAACTGTGTGAATTATGATAATTTACAATATTAGGAAACAATATTCACAACTCACTGTTGACTTTGCTTAAGTGACGTAAATTACAGACTTGAATAAGAGATACAATAAATTTAAGCCAAATTAGTAACGAACCATTACTCGTCTCTGAGTGTGGCAGTAAGCATTTTTGAAGTTGACTTAAATTTTAAAATAAATAAATTGCCACTTAAGCAGTGTTACTAACTGACTATAGTTAACCATTGTACATGTATTTCTAAAATCAATTGAACGTGGATACATGCGATTTTTCTCATTCCTACTTCTGATATTATTATTTCTTTAGTAATATAATAGATAGGCTGACGAACTACCTGATGGAAAGTGGTATTGCCTATTCACGATAAGGGGCCTTTCACAGATTATGTCACACGATAGTCATTATTTTTTTAACCCCTCCCACGTCCTTGTCAGCAGCTGGTCACATTTGTTAGATTCCTTCCTCTAGAGTGTCAATAAATTATTAAATTAAAATAGCAGTTCCGTAATTAGTTTTACTTCCATTTAAATTACTGAAGTGAAACTTCTCTATAAACGATGGGGCTTAGGATTTTTCTGTCACGAAAAAGCGTTACGGCCGCGTGGAGGAGCGACATAAATTTAGACTAGACGTGGTGATAGGCGGCATAATTTTAGAGTATACTATGGATGCGATTTTTGGTTCCGGATCGAAATCAGTTTTTTTGTTTAATAAAATAAAATATTTTTAAATAAAAAATGCATTTATTAAAATGTACCTAACCTAACCAATTCATAATTTGCAGTAAACCGGCGAAAAATCGAAATGTGTGCTGGGACACATAGTAGAAGTGAAACTTCAACGGACAAGTGGAAAAACGAATGGCAACGGACAAGTGGCAAAACGAATCGCAACAAAATTTATCTTGAAGTTTTACAGGCAGGTTGTTAATGTACTTGTCCAATTTGAAAACCTGCCCGTAAAACTTCAAGTTAAAATTTTGTTGCGATTCGTTTTGTCACTTATCCGTTGAAGTTTTTCTCATACACATTGAGTTCGAAATATTTTGAAGTTTTTCGTTAATAGGTCTAATTTCGTGTTTTAAAACTTAAATAAATATACAGGATTTTGAAATAGAATCCCCTCCCCTACCGCTCCTTGTCACACAATGTCACACTTCGTCAACACCCCACCCTTGACGTGTGACATAATTGATGGATGACCCCTAACATGACGCACAAGAGTTACCAACAATAAAAATATTAACACTAGCGTCAAAAACACTTAAAATCGCGATAATTATTAGAAAATTCCAACTAAAATGAAGAATAATTTACGTTTTGTAATAATCTCTATTTATAACATGATATTAAGTGACATTAATTCTTAGAATATGGTAAGTGATGTTAATTTTTAGAATTTGATAACGTCAAGTTATCGTGTGAACGGGGAAAAACCATTGCCATTGTACTTTTGCAATGCCAGCAGTGTTATCAACGTCCTTCTACATTGTAGACAAAATATCGCAGAAAAATGTAAGAATATTAACATTAGGGGTGGCTGCCATATGTTTGTGTGTGTGCGCTCGCCCGTGCGTGTGTGTGTGTGCGTGTGTGTGTGTGTGTGTGTGTGTGCGTATGCGTGCGTGTGTGTGCGTGTGTGTGCGTGTGTGTGTGTGTGTGTGTGTCTTTGTCGGAGATGTAGTGGACTTGTTATTGTTTTGTAAACTGATGAACATAGAACCTATTTTGTATGTAATAAATGAATATAAGTTTTTTCAACACACTTGCTCATAAAGTGGCTCTATGGTCACCGCAAGTAGGCACAGAATGACACCCATTATCAAACTGTGAGTAAAAAACATTACAACTCACTAGTGAGTTATAGATTATTTTTTTTTAAATTATTAGTTGAGTTGCTTTGTTCTTAAAAAAGTTTTTATTCAAAAAAAAAAGATCGTGTTCTATAGAACAAATAAATTAATGTTCCTATTGCTTGCTCATTTCATGCAACTTCTTATTTAAATAGATAATTTTAACTCGTACGTGTTTAATAAATAAAACTTTCACTCATATATAACTTTTTTTTATCTACTAAATAAAATGAGTTTTTGTTGTTATTTTATTCACAAGTGTGTTGAAAAACGTCGTATGATACACGTGTGTATTGATGATTACCGTCCTCGGCTCTCTTAAGACCCTCGCCTACGGCTCGAGTCTCAATGGCGCCTCGGCGGTAATCACCAATGTTACACACTAGTACCATAATGTACTATAATACAATACGTTGTTGTCTTTGTAAGTTGCTTGTGCCACGATTGGGAGTATATCTGAGTATATCTTGTGACAATGAAAAATCTCATTTTTATCTAGAAAGTAAGAAAGAAAAAGTTATTTGAAGAAACAGCGACGTACTTTACATAGCTGACATGTATTTTAAAAATAAACACATATTTTGAGAATTATTACTCCGCATTTTCAGCAAGCAAGGTTTGCACTCAGCTTATTGCTGTGCCGGTATAAATTCAAATTCAAAAGTTTCTTTTCAATATATGTTCCACTGGAGAACACGTTTTTGAAGGTCATACATATAAGTTAAAATTTAATTATTACTTCCTATCCTATGTACACCGCTTCGTAACGTGTTATTGCTGTTAAGGATAATTGCTGTTTCCCAGGTGGTAGGGTATTTGCTCAACTGGATGGCGACCACCCCTGGTCTAGAGTATGCCGCCATAACAACCTTGTGTTGTGTTCCGGCATTAGTGACCAGGTTCCAGTCTCCTTTAAGAGAGCAGCAGCGCATTTGTAGCACCTTCGGTGTTGCAAATGTTCATAGGCGATGGTAACCGCTTTCCATCAAGTGGCCCGTCTGTCTGTCTGCTGAACTCCTGCAATAAAAAAATAAATAAAAAAAGGAGAAGAAGCATAATATCCGACACAACGCTGATTTTCAGTGCAAACCTTCCATTTGGCGTAATACTAAAACGACCCCAATATTTTATAAATTTATTTCAAAAACTATTTAATTTGTAAATAATAATATATACCTACATAGAATAAACTGTATAAATATTTTGTTAGTTTTATGATTTAAATAAAAAATATAAGTCATACATACATAACTTCACGCCAGTTCCCTTGCGGGGTAGGCACGAACAACAGAGCGCTATTTAGGCTTATTCTTACACACCTCACTTGCTTCTTTGACATTCATAACTCTTGTCATGCACGCTCGTCTGTTCTTAAGGCTCCTGACATCACCTTCTGCTAGTACACGATCAATTTGATCATGGAAGGTGTGTCGTGGCCTTCCACGACTTCTGCATCCATCCACTTTTGCATTGTATATCTGTTTAGTCATTCGTTCATCATGCATTCTTTCCACATGCCCGAACCACCGGAGCATTCCTTTCCTTACCTTCACCCCGACACTCTCTTTCAGACCAACTCTCTTTCTTACTTCGGTATTACTGTAACATGAACATTATAAATTGTTATCTCGTCCTCTTTCCAGGATTTTGATGAAATTGTTATTTGTATTTGAGTGGGTCACGGAATGGTTTAGATTCACAGTTAGACCCGATAGGTGGCGCTAGAATCGGTTTCTAGATTTTTATATTTTCATGGCAGAACAGCGTCTATCGGGACCGCTATCATGAGACAGGTCCATAACAAAGGCCGTGAAAAATGTAACTCCAAAGAAACAAACAAAAGAAAGAAAAAAAAGCCGAAATCGAAGAACTGGTGGAAGAGCCCAATATAATAGGCGAGAACAAGGCATGTCGCTTGCGCTGGCTTGGCCACCTATATGCAAGGGGGGAGGATCGGGCGGTGAAAAGGCCGAGATATCGCTGGAGGGACGTAGTGGAGTTTGTTCTGCGCGAGCTTCATGTCTATGACTGGCAGGAGACAGCGCTGAACAGGAAGGAGTGGAGTATTCTCATTTCAGAGGCCAGGACTCATTTTGGGTCGTTGAGCCGCAGCAGTTAGTCAGTTAGTTAAAGAAACAAACACAATCTTACAATAAATATTTTATTAGCATTAAACAACAAAAACCATACTCCTCACTTTTTATGGCGGTTAGTATATTTGCTTTATAATTAACCAACATACCGTCTAAGTAAATCAGAACTTGTGAAATTACACGCCTAATTAACATTAAATAAATAGATAATGTGTAGTTAGTTACTCAAATATGCGTACGTAGGCTGAATGGACCCATATTACTTAGTGTAAGCCTTTTTATGACGAGTCTTATAAAACGCAGACTAGGTACTATTTTAAATTCAACATAATCATAATATTTTGTTAAGTTTTCGCGGCTTGTACAAATAATAAAACTATGTTTTAACGGTTTTAAGCGCGGTAGTTTATTTGATTTTTATTATTCCGACGTTTCGGCCACCTGTTTGGGATCCTATCATTAAAACTATTAAGACCCAAACCCAGCAAAAACCAACCGCCAGACCTCAAGACACTGTGAGCTGTTTCTGCGTGCAACGGAACACAAACCAACTTGATTGATATATTTGTTTTCCTCTCACCCATTTTAATATTATATAAAATTATTAGAGTTAGGCATGTTTGCTGAAGAGTTTCTTGCGCCGCTTCTTCTCTTCAAGCCACAACAGGTTGCGAAGCGGTTGTAAATTAGATTAAGCTCCCATAGAGTAAATAATAACCATAAACAAAATTAAAACTAAATAATTAAAATGAACAAGTTGGCGATAGGCTAAATAAAACTTTAACAATACTCATTGACACTTAACATCTTTGTCTTCCGTGATCACGGCTACTGAAAAGTAGCCGAAACGTCGGAATAATAAAAATCAAATAAATTACCTCGCTTAAAACCGTTAAAACGTAGTTTTATTATTAACATAATCATGTTTTGTTTAAAATAGTATGTACCAGCCTGTCTGCCGTACTCCAGCAAAAGATAATATTTTTTTACTGCAGCACGGTGGACAGGCTGACGATCCACCTGGGGCCCAATGAAATTAACAGCATATCAAAATCAGGCAAACCTACCATCAAGACGATAGACTTCTCCGACAAGTTCGACGATGATAATAGCAGAATTGGGCCTTTGATGGAAAGTACAATGCCAAAAGTGCTACCAATGTCCTGCTGGTCTTGAAGAGGGACTGCAATCTGGCCAGTGATATTTTATTATTAAGTATTTTTAGAATGGGGTAAAAGCACTGAAGTCGCGTGACCGCCACGCTTAGATACAAAGCTTTCACTTCTGGCATGCAATTAACAGTTTTTTCTCAATGAAATAAGGACCAAGTTATTATGGCGGTATACCCTATACTAGGGGTGGTAGTCATTCAAACGAGCAAACACACTACCTGGCTGTGGATTGTTTTGACCCCTCTTACGACAAGCCCCCGATACTAACTCCTAGTTAGCATTCACAAAGACTAAATCCCAATAAGCATTCTGACGTGGTAGAGCTGTGCTGGAGTCATTGTTTTGATTACAGCTCATGGGGCCGGCTCGATCGGTGTAATACCACGCTGTCACAAAATATCGGCGTGAAACCGTTAGCCTTGAGCTAATTATTTATTCAATTGGACTGCTTCTTTGGTTGAGCGGGCTAAGCCTTTGCCTGCTTGCCCTGCCTATTACCCATAATATAGCGTGACTTGCTTAATTTGGGGATATACAATATGTGTTTGTCTGCCGATTATTATTATAATAAAATCCAAATTTTGTTTCTTACGATGAGTCAAAGTTCCGGTAATCCACTTTCCCCTCCCGTTATACCCCAATGTCCCATACAATCTCCCATTCAAATCCTATATCCCCCCTCTATTCCATAGTTGCCAGTAATCACTTTCAATAAGCTGGGTTTACCTATTTGTCAGATTCACAATTTTAAACAAATGTGTGTGTGCAATTCATACGCAGTAGAAGTGAAACAAAGTATGACAAGGTGAAGAAAGGATTCTAAATTTCGTGACATCACATTTCAAAATATATACTAATATTATAAAGCTGAAGAGTTTGTTTGTTTAAACGCGCTAATCTCAGGAACCGCTGGTCCGATTTGAAAAATTCTTTCAGTGTTGAATAATACATTTATCGAGGAATGCTATATAGGCTATATTATATTTTCAAAAAAATTAGGGATCCTTACTAAAACTCCAATAATGTAACCCAAGGTGTAAAAAAATGACCCGAAAAAATCCTTACACGGCGTGCGCTGCGAAAGCTATTGATTATAGAACAAAACAATGTACTACCACTTTGCAGAACATATAATTGTCTACAAAAAATATCACGTAACCATATGTCTAACTATTGTAGTTGTCTCACAATAAGTGTTTTCTTTTATTTTTTTAAATAATTAAAATGCCGTCGCTTCAAAAACTCTTTATTTTGTACCTTGGTATTAATCCTTATCAAAATAAATTACTCCATATTCAAGACGAATTCAACACCTTTCTAGAACTTTTTGAATTATTCAATTCGGACGTTTCATTCAAAAGATATCGCGATATTTAAAATGTAAGTATTATTGTTGTAGCCAAATATACTAATATATTGTTTGATTGAACGCGCTAATCCCAGGAACTACTGGTCTGATTTGAAAAATTCTTTCAGTGTTAGATAGCCCATTTATCGCGGAAGGCTATAGGCTATATATCATCACGCTAAGACCAATAGGAGCGGAGCACCAATGACGAATGTTTCAAAATAGGGGGGTTTTGAAAACAAATTCCACGCGGACGTCGCGGGCACAGCTAGTCTAATATATTTAAGCTTTAAAACACGAAATTTGAAGTATTAACAAAAAACTTCAAAACATTTCCAGCTGTTATCTGTACGAGCGTAGTGTTTCAATTATTACACATACTGTATTCCATCTTTTTTTTTTTTTTTATTGCAGGAGTTCAGCAGACAGGCAGACGGTCCACTCGATGGAAAGCAGTTGACATCGCCTATGGACATTTGCAACACCAAAGGTGCTATTAAGGAATATCATTTTCTTGCAGTCTTAGTCCTATAGATTTATGTTTAAATCTCTTTTAGTGTCGCTTTTTCGTTTCATCGAATTTCAAATATAATTCTAAAGTTGCACTTCAAAAATCCAAAACAATATGACACATTTATTGCACGTCATAATTACTTAACTACATTGTAAAACATTGACAAGAGACAATTTAATTTAAATCCAACAACTGAATCAAGAAATCTGAATGAATTTAAGAAATAACAAAGTTCAAGTGTCTATATCATTCCGTAGATGGTTAAATAGTAAAAAAAAAAAATTTTTGTTACACAAACAGCTGATCGATGTCTCGAGGTCACTGAGCCATGTTGCGTTTCGAGCGAAAGTTTGTGAATAGTAACCCAATACCGCCAAGTTTGGGAATGGCCTGCTGTTCACTAAGCTCGCTTCGTAACTTTGTTAAAGATAGGTCGGATACTACCCAATAGTTTTGTCTTTGTATTTATTTGCTTCAAGGAGCTTCAAGATTTCTTTGAAAGTGTCTGTTCTGTTGTGATACAAAAATCATCGTCGATAGATGATAAGGAATTAATTGGAAGGGGTTAAATGGTGGCAAAGCGTGCATGTGTTAAGCGATTCTGGGAGTTTTCCCAAATTCGTTTTGCGAACATGACAAGATTTTTTTTCCGGAGGTCAGCAGATAGGCAGACGGCCCACTTGATGGAAAACGGTTACTATCGCCTATGGACATTTGCAACACCAAAGGTGCTACAAATGCGCTGCTGCTCTCTTAAGGGAGACTGGAACCTGATCACTGATGCCAGAACACACCACAAGGTTGTTATAACGGCATACTCTAGAGGTCGTCGCTATCCAGTCGAGCAAATACCCTACCACCTGACTGTGGGTGGGTGGGTGGCTGTTTTTCTCCGTTCCTGCATGGATTAAAATCAAAATCTATAATATAATCAGTCTCAAAATCAAGTGAAATTTTGTGCTGTCTTACACCTAGCAGTGGATTTAGACGTGCATCATTTCACTAAGCGATTTCCCAAAAGGAGCCGCTTTAGGTCTCCTGACTTAAGTCGGGTTTTATATATTTAACTAGCGAGCCCGGAAGACGTGGTCCTCCCCTTTCTTTCACTTTCACTTTCTTATTCTAATTATTTGGGGTCGGCACAATATGTCTTTTCCTTCCACACTCCTCTATACGTATTCTGATATACATCCTCTATCAGTGTGGTCAGTAGTGGTCAGAAGTGGTCCTCCTCTAAAAAATAAAAGTCTAGGTTGCAGCACCACCTACTGGTTCCAATTCTTGATTTAAACCACCAAGGGGCCTACTCAAATAAACATGAAAAATTCGACAAAATCCTGGAACTCGATTCGAGCGCCTTCTACTGGGCACAACTCTGAATCTAAACCATTCTGTCATCCCCTTGAAGATACCCAAAAAAAAACATCAAAATCGGTCCAAATGTTTAGAAGGAGTTCAGTGACATACACATGAACAGAAGGATTATATAATATATAAAGATAGTGCAAGAGTGTGAGCGTACCAGCCTGTTTCACTCCCGTCAGAGGAGGACTCACCGGAATCCATTACTCTCCGATCGCCGTGAGCTTTCCTGTGGAACGTTTTCCACCCGCCATTAGCGTCATCGAGACGAGGGTGTGCTGTTATTCAGCGTACAATCACTTCACGTCCCATGGTGTGCGATCAAACGCTCCACGCAAGTGAGAGGGAAGATGACGGGGGCTTGGTACTCCTCGGCAGTAGAAGAGCCGCAAGCTCGCGAAGTTGGTCAAGTCATTTTTCCCGCAGTGGCATAAGACGTAGGAACGCATACTGGAGAGTTTTAGTGGGTATCCCCGACTCGGGTAGGCATTACAGAAATACTATTAGCAACGCAACGTAGCGAATCCACACTCCTCCACCGCAATTCCCCGGCGGTCAGCAGTCCTGAAACGGACGAAGGGTAATGGGTTATGTTCTAGAATGGAGGCGATGAATGAATGAGTCATCATCATCCGAGCATTAAATCTCGGTTGCGTTCGGAGCGATCACTTCGACACCCAGACTTGTATTGAGACCATTGGTACGCATGTCATCCCTCACAACATCATGCCAACATTTCTTGGGCTTACCCGTTCGACCGGGACCGGGCGTAGGCAGCATGGCTAGATGTTTGTTCCCCAAGTAACTAACCGGTTTCTGTAAAAGACTGCCGCGGGTGCGAGAGTTCCTGACACGATCCTTGCGTGACTCCACACATCCACCGAAGCATATTCCGAGGAATTAATGAGTCTTTAATATAGTAACACTAAAATCTCAAATATTTATTCACAAAACGGTAAACACTATAGAACTTTCGTTTTCCGTGACCCCCTACCACACAAATCGAAGTTCGGTTCACTTTCGATGTCTTCCAACGCAACAGGTTGGCGCATTGACCTCGAGTCAAATGGTTTTCGTCTAGTTATACTTTTGATGTTTGCATGACGTACATTCAAGATTCTAAACTTTAGATTTAGATAAACTAGTCGCCCGTGTTCGAAATTCGACCATAATAATTAAAGTCAACGACCACACCTTCCATGATCAAATTGATCGTGTACTAGCAGAAGGTGATGTCAGGAGCCTTAAGAACAGACGAGCTTGCATGACAAGAGTTATGAATGTCAAAGAGGCAAGTGAGGTGTGTAAGAATAAGCCTAAATGGCGCTCTGTTGTTCGTGCCTACCCCGCAAGGGAACTGGCGTGAAGTTATACTATACTACTATACTATACTATACTTCTGTAATCACAGATTTCGCCAAGGCAACAATATACATAAGAGTATATATGCGTGTGTGTGTCAAATACATGGTAATGTGTGTAATGTTTTTTTTATTGATTTAATGTATTTTTTATGCATAATTTAAAAAAATATTAGCATTCATCGCTTCTTCTCTATATAAACTATAAGTGTGCGAAATTTCATACTCCTCCGTCCGCGCAATTTTCGTAAAAAGGGGTACAAAGTTTTTGCTTCACGTATTAATATAATGATAGTATGTACCTGTGTGTAGTTCATAAAACTATATAATAAAACACTACACGGCGACAGCGGCGATAAACTAAAACCTTTTAAAAACTATTTAAAACGTGATAATTTCATTAATATTTAGTGTATTAATGTGTGTCATCATGACAAGAGTTATGAATGTCAAAGAAGCAAGTGAGGTGTGTAAGAATAAGCCTAAATGGCGCTCTGTTGTTCGTGCCTACCCCGCAAGGGAATTGGCGTGAAGTTATGTATGTATGTATGTAAATTATTTTTTAGTTTAGGGTTTAGACACAGGAATACTATAAAATATTTTTATCTGCTCTAATATGCATATTATTCCAATTACCACTTGCTAACGTTGTAGGAAAACATCATGAAGAAAGCTATATATTAAGATAACCAATGTGTCGAACCCACCATTCCGCCTTGGACAAGAGTCGTGGATATTTTGTTCGTTCCTCAATAAATGGCCCGAGCCCAGCAGTGAAATGTTTATGGGTTGTTATTATAAAATAAATATATTTAATAAGCTTAATTGTAACTAGAAATGTAAATTAATAATGTTTTAAATCATTGAATGATGCTATATACCTTGAAAGAGTAAATGTATAAATCTATCTATAAAATTCTAAACAAGCCGCGTCTGCACATCGAAGCTATTTAAAAAAAACAATTGAAAACGATGGAGAACACGAAGCATTTTTTTTAATTTCATGTCTGTTTTTTGGGATTCACGTAAAAACTACTGGGCCTATTTAGATGTGGTTTTCGCTGATCGACAGCAAATTCTTAGCCTTAAAATCTGCCCTACTTTCTATTCTGAGAATACCGCGGGCGCTATTCTGGCGCTATTCAGAATGGCGCTCTGTTGTTCGTGCCTACCCCGCAAGGGAACTGGCGTGAAGTTATGTATGTATGTATCATTGTGTAATGTGGAGCATGTAAGACCTCCGGTTGAATTACACAGGATGGTGGTTTTCTTTTTTTATGCATGAGTTCAGCACAAAGGCAGACGACCCGCTTGCTGGAAAGCAGTTACCATCGCCTATGGACATTTGGAACACCAAATGTGCTGCAAATGCGCTGCTGCTCTCTTAAGGGAGATTAGAACCTGACTACTAATGCCGGAACACAACTCAAGGTTGTTATAGAGGCATACTCTAGACCAGCGGTAGTAGCCATACCGTCGGGCAATTACCCTACCACCTGGCTGTGGGTTGTTTTGTCGCCTCACAGGCTGCAGTAAATTGTATTCTTTCTCCGTTATAATAAATATTAGTCTTTCCATTAATGGTCTAAGCCCCAAAAATAACTAATCTTTGAACTCAATAATATTAGTCGAAAGAATACAGGCAAGTTTACCAAGCATTTAAAGCATGGAAGGAAATGAAGGTTGAGGGACGTAAACAGCATCCCCGAAGGAATAAAGGAAGATAAATGACTTAAATACGTGTTCCGAATGTTATTTAGGCTTTAACGTCTGCTCGTGGAAAAGATTTTGATGGATGAAAAAGTTAAACGTGGCTGTTTTTGAATTTATACCGTTTGTACAAAGGAGACAATAGTGAGTTGATATATTTCGACTTTCAAAATAGTCAAAAATAGAGTAACTAAAAAAAGCAATAAATAAATGGTTTCTACGACTTAATGCTACATTTTGATTTGTTTTATATAAATTTACAATCAATGCTAAATAAATTAAGGGTCTCATTTTCAATCAAGAATTTAACTAATTAGTTATTAAAGTTATTTTGCTAAATATAAAATCGAAGTTTATAATATTTTCTTCAGTTTTCACGGCTAGTCTACATAATAAAACTACGTTTTAACCGTTTTAAGCGTGGTAATTTATTTGTATTTTATTATTCAATTTTAATACAATTGTTTTTCTAGACATTTTATCTATCAGCGATAATTTTTTACCTGGTCACTTTAAACCTCTCCCAAGATAATTCCCGTAAGATTCTCGGGATATAAAGTACCGCATGTAGCATATACATCCAAAAGGACGGTAGCTATTGTATTGAAACACCCCTTAGCAAGTTGACTGAATTTATTTATAAGCGCTACAATAGCAACAGGAGCGATCAGCACTACTGTATCAAACGGCACGTTCGAGGTTAACCAACACAACTTAGCACTAGCCCCAGATGTTACATTAAACATAGATAGCAATAATTGTATCGCTTACACCGATCAATACGAGTGGCACTAATCACAATACACTGGTAGTCCACAAGATCCATGTAGTCACACTGAGAGTCCGTTAGCTGTAGAGTCTTCCGAATGCTCCTTGATCTTCCTGATCTTCTTTGGGTGTATATACTTTTCCGATGTGTGTATATATTCGACCGAACGAGATAGATGCAGAAGGCTCGCCCCGTGCTTACTAAGGTACTACAAAAATGCAGACGCTTAGCAGCTAACGGAGCGAGCTACATATCCGCGGTAAGAGGGGCGCGGGGTACGGGATTTCCGGAGGAGAGGTCAGGGGGGTGATTCTGTCCGCAACAGCTATATTATGGGAAGATACGTCGATTCTGATTTTCTACATATTTTTCGGACTCGATCGATGTTTGAAGTCTAGGCTTAGCAGTAAGGATATAAGCAAGTACTTACCGGATGCTGCTAACACCTCTAGATTGTAGTAATATTAATTTTGTTCGATTTGACGGGAATGATTGTTCAGATTCACACGCGTGTCGTATTATTCATAGTATCCAACGGCTGACTGACAGCTCTCGACTTTGACAGATAAGAACGTGCTAGACAACCAAAAAATTGGTGTCTTCGATACCACTAGAGCCGTGACACTCGAACATCGATTATTCGAATAATAAAAAACATATATGCAAACGAAACACCGCAGTTTTTAAGTCCGGGAATTTGCTATCGATCAGCGAAAACCGCATCGTGATCATCCCAGTAGTTTTTACGTAAATCCCGAACAAACAAACAATTTAAGAAACAAAAGACTACACTTTTACTATTTTATAGTATTACTAGGGTGTACCCGCGACTTCGTCCACGCTTGACATGAAATTCCCGCGGGATTCCCGGGACACAGCATCAAAAAACGAATATAAGCTATCGTTTTAGCGGAAACTGTGGCGGAATAAGTTAATTTTTATGCATCCGAACATCTTCAAACCGCTCCCGGGGAAATTCCCGCGGAGTTCCCGGGATAAATAATATCACACATTTTATTACATTAAATTTGATATCGATTAGTAAAAAATCACATTAGAATTCGATTTTTTTTAATCTGGCCATTTTAAATAATTCCCGCGGGATTCCTAGAATAAAAAGTAGCGCAGAGCTTAGGTCTAAAAATTATCTGTCGATCAGGTAAAACCGTATCGAAGTCGGCCTAGTAGTTTTTACGTGAATCCCGAACAAACAGACAAAAAGACCAAACTGCAAACAGACAAGAAATCTTTAAAAAATAGCATCGTGTTCTCCGTCGTTTATATAGTCTGTACCAGTCGTTTTTTTAAATAGCTTCAATGTACAGACACGGCATGTTTAGAATTTTATAGATAGATGTTAATGCTTACACGCTATTTTTGTTTTGTTTATTATATATAGAGTTATACAGTTTGTTTTGGGGTGTTAGTAACAATTTTCCCTACACATCCGTGCAGGAACGGAGAAAGAATACAATTTTCCTGCGGGCCGGGTGGCCTGTCGTAAAAGGCGACAAAACAACCCACAGCCAGGTGGTAGGGCATTTGCCCGATTGAATGGCTACCACCCCTGGGCTAAAGTATGTCGCCATAAAAACCTTGAGTTGTGTCTATAGGCGATGGAAACCGCTTTCCATCAAGTGGGCCGTCAGTCTGTCTGCTGAGCTCCTGCAATAAAAAAAACATCCAGATAACAAATATGTTCAATTCGCCTTGGGCTAGAGTGGCGTCTATGCTATACATTCCTCCCTGTAAAAAGAAGGCTTGAGTCCAGCAGTGGGAAGTTTATGAGCTGTTATCATTTTATTAATACTAATAAGAAGTATGTATACGCGCTATAGTAAAAAATAAAGTTGTACTACTGATTCATGAATAAAATTCTCCCCATCACTGCACCCCGATGAAAGCAAGTGGAACAGGGAGGGAGTACCTGTTGCTTCGGCCGGGAGTGCCCTTGACACCACCAAACTGGGTCAATGGGGTATACTTGTTGCGCCTTGAATATGTGTCATGAGGACGATAACAAATTCATTACAATAATATCGATTTAAAGTTACGAGACCTTGAGACAGAGAATTATTTTTTAAGGTATTTCTAAGACAGACAGACATTAATTATGTTCTACCCTACTACTATTACCTACCTACTACCCTAGCTATCCGTACAGGAACGGAGAAAGAATACAAATTCCTGCGGCCCGGCGGCCTGTCGTAAGAGGCGACAAAACAACCCACAGACAGGTGGTAGAGTATTTGCTCGACTGGATGGCGACCACCCCTGGTTTAAAGTATGCCGCCATAACAACCTTGTGTTGTGTTCCGGCATTAGTGACCAGGTTCCAGTCTCCTATAAGAGAGCAGCAGCGCATTTGTAGCACCTTTGGTGTTGCAAAAGTCTATAGGCGATGGTAACCGCTTTCCATCAACTGGGCCGTCTGCCTGTCTGCTGAACTCCTGCAATAAAAAACAAAAAAAAGCGAGCGGGCTATGTAAGGAACTTCCACCCCACGGTTTCCCAGGGCGCTACAATATGGGACTCTTCAAAAAGGGCGTAAACAGATATTTAAAGTCTCAGGTAGGCAACGCATCGGCTACCTTAGTGTTGCAGATGTCCATGGGCGACGGTAACTATTTGCCGTCAAGTGGACCCGTCTGCTAATTTGCCAACAAGCGAACATAACTAAAGCTTGAAAGCATTCCACAGAACAATTGAGACTTTCAACACACAATCTTGCTTTTGAAGTGAAACTTCTATATAGACGGGGTCTTAGCATTTTTCTATCATTAAAAAGCGTTACGGCCGAGTGGAGGAGCGGCATAAATTTAGACTAGACGTTCTTTGTTTGGTAAAATAAAATATGCATTCATTAAAATGTACCTAACCAAATCATAATTTGCAGTAAACCTGCGAAAAATCGAAATGTGTGCTGAGACATATAGTAGAAGTGAAACTTCAACGGACCAGGGGCAAAACGAATCGCAACAAAATTTTAACTTGAAGTTTTACGGGCAGATTATTAATGTACTTGTCCAATTTGAAAACCTGCCCGTAAAACTTTAAGTTAAAATTTTGTTGCGATTCGCTTTTCCACTTGTCCGTTGAAGTTTCACTTCTACTATGTGTCCCAGCACACATTTCAATTTTTTTTTAACTAATGAGGTGTCTTTGGGATACCTCGTTTGTATGAAGTTTCGAAGACCATCGAAGAAATTGTATAGTAATAAATATAATTATAATAATAACAGCCCATAAACGTCCCACTGCTGAGCTCGGACCTCCCATTACAGGGGGAACAGATAGTATACCCGCCACGCTTGTCCAAGGCGGCTTGGTAGGTTTGACACATCGGTTATCTCGATGTGCAGGTTGCATCACGATGTTTTCCTTCACCGTTCTTAGCACGAGGTAATTGTAACAATATGCACATTAGGTCAGAAAACTGCCTAAGTGGTGCATGCGTTCCGGCCAGGATCGAACCCACGCCCTTTGAGTTAGGAACGCGTGCGCTAGCCATTACGCTACCACGACTTTCTAGTATAGTAATAAGGGCAACGAATTGGTTGACGAAGTGTGACATTACGTGTGACAAGAGGTGGAAGGGCATATTGAAGCTAATTAAGGAACTGCTGTTTTAATTTAATAATTTGTTGATGTAAAATTGCTAAATATGTGATGTCACACGAGGTAGGGAGGAGTATCACGAATGTGACCACCTGTGACAAGGACAGGAGAGGAGTCAAAAATCATGAAATTCCTGTGACGTAATATATGGATGGTCCCTTATCTTCTATTTTCTCCTTCTAATTTCAAAACAACGTACATTACACATTATTTCATTGCATTACATACATGCATACATACATAACTTCACGCCAGTTCCCTTGCGGGGTAGGCACGTACAACAGAGTGCCTAGTGTTTGCAGTTCTGATGGCGATTCGGCTAAAAGCACGGCATCATCCGCATAAAGCAAGGTGCTTACAACTAGATCACTCATCCGCACCCCAACATCCATCAATCTTATTCTCTGGAGACAATCGTCCAGGTATAGGATGAACAGCAAAGCCGACAGCACGCAGCCCTGGCGGACGCCAATATTGACGTCAAACCAGGGCGACAGGCTGCCTTCCACTCGCACGCATACCATACAGTCCTCGTAAGTGGACTGCACAGCACGCATCAATTGGCCATTAATCCCATATCCGGGCAATATGTCCCAAAGGTCCTTCCACACAACACTGTCAAATGCTTTCTCTAGATCCACAAAACCGCAGAAAACCTTCCGGCCCATAGCCAGCTGCTTCTCTACGATATTGCGGAGAGAAAACTTAATCCATTGCATTAAAATTCAAAATTGTATAATAATATACAGTGGTCAGCATTTTATTTTTCATTATACTGATTTCGTATAGCCCCAACTAGCTAAGTGACGTGCGATAAGCAACATCGTTCCAACAATAGCCTACAATATCTAATCATAGAACTGCAAAACAAATTATAATTATCGCTTCAAGGTCCTAACCAAATACTATTATTTTTATTATTTTATGTTAAAATCGGGTGATTTTGCACGGAAAACCAAACTATCGGCATAAATAAACAAAACAAATGATTTATGAGTCGATGACACAATAGCATGAGTCAATTTCTTGTTTTCCTGAAAAAAATTAATTGCGGTTTCAATTCTACGCACACAGCCCTGGACATGTAGATAAATAACTGCAAAACAAGCCAAATGCATTTCCATCTATCTAATCTCCAAACGAATAAACTTGAATTTGAAGTTTTTCAGAATTTTCTACGTTATGGTTTAAGTGCATCCGACCAGCACCGGATCGTCCCGCTTGCGAGTTGTCCACACGCGGACGGTAAGGCCGCAAATTCGGAACGGCGGCGCGTGCTACTGAACGTATGGATCTCCGGCAGTAAGATAGCGTAGGCCGCCGCGAACCACCGATCCCGGCCCGCCGGGATCCTTCCCCTCGGGCTTTATATTACCCGTCGCCCGTTCTCAATTCGTGCTTTGTGTCGCCCTATGGTGGGCATCATTAAATTCATCCCCCTCTCATGGCAACAGTCCAGCCGAGGTACTCGCCCCAAAAACCCCGGTAAAGTTGTAAGGTCTTCGGACCAACAACATAAAATCAAGTCCAATAAAAAAAAAATCTCTTGGTATATTTGTAGAAGCGTTTTTAGCGTGTAGTTAAGCGGCGTGATCAGTGTTTTGGCGTTTTAACGAGCGTTTACAAGTGATATTTTGTTCAGTGTGTCAATCAAGATTTGCCAGTAAAAGAAATGGTGTGTTCATAAATAAGAAGAAGTATAAAGAAGAAGACAATTCATTTTTAAGATGTGAATTATTTAATGAAAGAAAAACTAAACTAATGCTATTTTTGGACAATGGATGACTTGAAAGCCGTAACTCCGGCCGTGATTGCACTTCGCTAATTATCATTTCGAATGATATTATGTTGACATTAATACTATAATAGTCGTGGAAGGCCACGACACACCTTCCATGATCAAATTGATCGTGTACTAGCAGAAGGTGATGTCAGGAGCCTTAAGAACAGACGAGCTTGCAAGACAAGAGTTATGAATGTCAAAGAGGCAAGTGAGGTGTGTAAGAATAAGCCTAAATGGCACTCTGTTGTTCGTGCCTACCCCGCAAGGGAACTGGCGTGAAGTTATGTATGTATGTATGTATTAATACTATCCCGGAAGGATCGCATTCGTAGATTAAACAAAACAAACAACAACAATTATACACGAATGTCTCGTAATCTCTCGTGTCTCTTTGACATGATGAGACTTGCCCTTGAATGGCGGCCTCCGATTGGTCAACGCACTCCCCGCTCGCACGCACGCTCTAGCGGAAACTAGTTGCGTGCACGCTGTACGCTCCGCTGCACGCCCCGCCGTTCCAAACTTACGGCCTAAGTGAACCCCGCAGTAATAACGCATTGCTCGGAGTGATTTACGTATAGACCTACCAATCGTTCATAGATTACTCGGCAATTCGTTGACCACGCGGGATTCAAAGGTTAATAACGCGGCATCCACCCGTGAACAGCGAACTGCTTTTATCCGTGCAGGAACGGAAAAAGAATACTAATTCCTGCGGTCAGGCGATCTTTTTTTTTTTTTTTATTGCAGGAGTTCAGCAGACAGGCAGACGGCCCACTTGATGGAAAGCGGTTACCATCGCCTATGGACATTTGCAACACCAAAGGTGCTACAAATGCGCTGCTGCTCTCTTAAAGGAGACTGGAACCTGGTCACTAATGCCGGAACACAACTCAAGGTTGTTATGGCGACATACTTTAGACCAGGGGTGGTAGCCATCCAGTCGAGCAAATGCCCTACCACCTGGCTGTGGGTTTTTTAGTCGCCTCTTACGACAGGCCGCCAGGCCGCAGGAAATTGTATTCTTTCTCCGTTCCTGCACGGATCTGTCGTAAAACATGAAAAAACAACCCACAGCCAGGTGGTAGGGTTTGCCCGTCTAGATGGCTGCCACCCCTGATCCAGGGTATAACGCCAAAACAACCTTGAGTTGTCTTCCGGCATTAGTGGCCAGGTTCCAGTTTTAAGTTTAGCCAAATGTTTATAAGCGACGGTAACCACTTTCCATCAGAGTTGGGCCGTCAGCCTGTCTGCTGTACTCTAGCAATAGAAAAATAAAAAAACAGGGGTGCTTGACCAGTACCCGGTGGCTCTGATGACCCTAAAAGTTAGGGGGGACAAAATTTTACAAGTTTGAAAGAGAGATATAATCACTTATCACTTAAATGTTCACGATTTTTATAAAAAAGTTTTCAACCCTCAATGACATGGAACGCAGCCACTAATGTTTAAAAAATTCTAAAAACCCACTATAGCAGTATGTAACGATACATCGAGTGTTTTCCGTTATTTTGTCGTAAGCGACATTTATACCTAAATATATGTTTTGTTGTAAAAGGTATTTTAAACTGCTATTTTAAGACTTTCAGCTTTAGTTAGATGAGACTCTACTAAATCAAAAACGACTCTACTGAATCAAAAACAGAAAGTCTGAAACTTAAATACATACATACATACATAACTACACGCCAATTTCCTTGCGGGTAGGCACGACCAAAACAGAGCGTTATTTAGGCTTATGCTTACACACCTCCTTTGCTTCTTTGACATTCATAACTCTTGTCATGCACGCTCGTCTGTTCTTAAGGCTCCTGACATCACCTTCTGCTAGTACACGATCAATTTGATCATGGAAGGTGTGTCGTGAAGGTGAAACTTAAATAATAAATGAAAATACCTTTTGCAACTAAAAAATATACTTAGGTCTAAATGTCGATTACGACAAAATGGCGGTAAAGACTCGATATTATATTTACCAATACCCTGCATTTTAGCAAATTTTATCCAGTTAGAGGTTCATATAAATAGCTGTGTAGACAACACATGGACGCGTTCCGTTAGTAGCTCACAACGCCCAAAATCGCGGTCGTAAACGTGGTCGTCGTGAGCTTCTTGTGAAACGTAGCCAAAACATATGGACAGAAGAACTGATGGACATGACGGGTTTATTAGTAATCCGTAATATAAATTACTAGCTGTCCCGGTTGTTCTGCCCTGAAGAAATAAAATTTAGAACCCGATTGCAGCACCACCTACCGGGTCCAATTGTGAATCTAAACCATCCTCGAATCCACTTGAACACACACAAAAAAAAAACATTCAAATCGGTCCAGCCGTTTAGGAGGAGTTCACTGTCAACACACGTACAGAAGAATTATATATATACTAGCGGCCCCGGCAGACGTTGTCCTGCCTTTAAAAAATAAAATTCTAGAACCCGATCCCAGAGCCACCTACCGGTTCTAATTGCGAATCTAAACCATCCCGGTACCCACTCAAACACACAAAAACAAAATCGCTCCAGGTGATTAGGAGGATTCCAGAACCCGAGAAACCCAGAATCTCAGCGCCACCTACCAGTTCTAATTGTGAATCTAAAAGAGAAATTAAAAATTTTGTCTAAAAAAAAAAAAAAAAAATTAGGGGTGGACTACCCCTAACATTTGGGGGGATGAAAAATAGATGTTGGCCGATTCTCATAGATACCGGATAAGCACAAAAAATTTCATCAAAATCGGTCAAGCCGTTTCGGAGGAGTATGGCAACGAAAACTGTGACACGAGAATTTTATATATTAAGATAAAGATAGTCGTATTATTATAAAAGTGTATCCATATATTATGAAGCAAAGAATTGTAGGTACATAAAAGAAACTGGAAATCATAGTAAGTCATGTTTGAACAGCCTAGCACTTACAATACACTGTATGGCAATAATAAACCCGACTAAGCCAATATTTGTATAAGAAAATCGAATAGGAAAGTGCATGAACTGTGAAGGTCAATGCGACACCTGTTGCAACTTCGTTGGCATTCAGCCACTATTTGGGTCTCTCGCGGTCTGTATGTAAATATGTTATTATGGTTTTTAGATCGCTACTATATTTCTCTATCCACGTTAAACTGAAGGTTATCTTATTTTTGAAGTGTAACTTCTTCAGAATCGTCTTGATTTGAAACTCGATGAAACGAAAAAGCGACACTAAAAAGAGATATACACATAAATTCGAGAGAGATAAATACTAGTTTTACATTGTGCAGTATACATTAGAGAATCAATAAGACCGATGATTAAACATAAGTCCAAGTTGGACAGAAATAAAACTGATAATAATATTGTTTAGACTAAAAGAGTGAAAAATAACAATTAATATCAAACTAAAACTAACTTAAAACATATAATTAAATACTAAAAATAAATTAACTTATAAATTAAACTATACAATAAATTAAACTAAAAATAAACTATATATACAAACTAAAATTAAAGTATAAAATCTAGTTCTAGACCGCTCTCAGTCGGAAACGTGCCCAAAAGACTGGCCACTGTGAAAAATTGAAAGTAATATTTAAGAAGTTTATTTTGAAATAATATGTTGACGGATGTACGCTAAAGGAATTATATTTATATTATCAAAAGTCAGAGAAGAATTATCGGTGAGTATATTCTCTGAAGTTTCACTTTAGTGCGTGTGAACCGCACACACACATTTTTTTATGGCATTAATTCAGCAGCAGGCAGACGGCCCACATGATAGAACATAGTTAACATCGCCTATGGACATTTGCAACACCAAAGGTGCTACAAATGCGCTGCTGCTCTCTTAAGGGATACTCAAACCTGGCCACTAATGTCGGAACACAACTCCAGGTTATCTATATATACATATAATAAAACTGTTGAGGTCGAATTTCTGTACAATGAAAAAAATGCTAAAAACCGAGTCAGGAGGATGTAAGAAGTGAAATAGTACTAATTTAGATATTTTTTAAATTTTTTGTTACTCTGTATGTCTGTTCGTCTGTCTGTTTGTACCGGCTAATCTCCGAAATGGCTGGACCGATTTAAATGAAATTTTATATGGTAGTAGCTTATATCCCTGGTCAACATATAGGATACTTTTGATCCCGAAAAATTAAAGAGTTCCCGTGGGATAGTTAAAAAACCACACCACGTGGACGAACTCGCAGGCACCAGCTAGTTATTAATAAATGTAAATAATTAAGCTTTACATTTGAATTAGTTCAAATTTAAACTAAGTTCCACTAGATATAACTTATGAAGGTAATACATACGTATATATAGACATACATACATACATACATACATAACTTTACGCCAGTTCCCTTGCGGGGTAGGCACCAACAACAGAGCGCCATTCAGGCTTATTCTTACACACCTCACTTGCTTCTTTTACATTCATAGCACTTGTCATGCACGCTCGTCTGTTCTTAAGGCTCCTGACATCACCTTCTGCTAGTACACGATCAATTTGATCATGGAAGGTGTGTCGTGGCCTTCCACGACTTCTGCATCCATCCACTTTTGCATTGTATATCTGTTTAGTCACTCTTTCATCATGTATTCTTTCCACATGCCCGAACCACCGGAGCATTCCTCTCCTTACCTTCACCCCGACACTCTCATGTATATAATGACTATTTTATTTAGATATAATGACTATAAGGTGATAGTTTTACGGAGACCGGCTAATTATGTGGAGCACAAATGTCTAGCCATGCCGCATCCGCCGGGTTACGGTCGAGGGGGAAGTGGACATGCGTACCAATGGTCTCTAAACGCGGGATGCTGAAGACCGTGCGAAGTGGAGTAGAAAAAGTAAGAAAGTGGACCCTGGGCGTCGGAGTGAACGGAACGCAACCGGGACTTAACTCTCGGATGATGATGATGATGTAAGGTGACAATTTATGAAGTTGTAAAGTACTAATGTCATATTTACGTGTCGATGTGTACAGTTCAACGTACCGCGTTTTGCTGACATTGCGGTCTACTTTAGGCTACTTTAATATTAGTATAAATTGCTCACAAATACTTTGTTTTATTTTATTTGGGGGGCTAATAGCTATCATTATTAATAACTAAAAATAATATAGATTTAGAGAAGCTATTAATAAGCCTCCACAGACAACAGTAAAAATAAGAAGAGAAAAAAAAATGAAAATTATACATAGAAACAATAATAAAAATGTGCAATGACATAAGGTATTTAAACTGATAAATCCGATTTTGAATAGAACTTGACCAACTTTGCGCTAAACAATGCTACCTTATTAATAAATAAGTCTTTGTGATCGAGTTGCTATTATATCGCTACGAGTTGCTATTGAGTTGCTATTATTACATCGCTCCGAGTTGCTATTAGTACAACGTATACGACTTCAACCACCACTAAGTTGAACCAGGGTTCAGCATCCAGTAATTATGGGAGGAGATTCGCGTAGCGGCGCCTTCTACCGCCGGTCCGCCTCCTGCGGATGGGGTCCGCGTTCGCGTCCTCCTCCCTAACTCTTTCTGCGGCCTCCTTCTGCGCCAGGACGGACTCGCAGAAGGAGGAAACCGCAAGCCAAGATTGCTGGCCCTAGAGCATCGCCTCGACCATGCTACGAAGCGAGCTCACAGGGCCAACGACGTTTTCTAAGAGGGGTTTCTAAGAAGATAATTACCGTCACAGGGGGCCGCTGCTACGGGGGTAGCAGTGGACTTCCCCCCCCTGATTGATGAAGTGGGTCACTCTGCCACCGGGGTGGCCCAGTATTACCGAGCGTGGGGGCGTCACGGTGCAGTAACTCTGTTCTAGATCCCGTGACGCCCCGTAAAAGCGTTGATACAGGGGCGCAGGTTTAGGTTTAGTGGGTAGTTTGGCGATCGGTTTCTCGCGACTGCTTCTGTTTGAAGCTAGCGTGGAGAACCGGCCGCCGAGAGTCCCACACACCCTCGATGCATGCTTCTGCGCTGCATTTGGCTCTTCCCCCGAAGAGCCCGAGGACGGTGTCCAAAGACATTCCCCCTGCGTTATCAAAAAAAAAAAAGCAGTAGCCGGGGGATACGTCCCCTGGCATAGGAAAAGGCCCAGTGAGGGGGGCCCACGCCAACCAGGGCACTGCGGAGTCGGGCAGTCCATTTCCCGTAGCCCTGGCATAAGGCGCAGGACGGAACACCCAGGGGTTTTAGTGGGTATCCCTAGCTGGGGAGTGGCAATAGCGTGGCACCGCTTCTGACCGGGCACGCTAGTGCCACCCCCGATCTGGCGAATCCCACTGGCTTCTGTGCCTGTCGCGGCTTAGTCCTCAAACGGATTTCCCCTGGCCAAAAAAAAAGGGATTCAGCATCCAAGCGTAACTACTACAAGAATAAATCCCTGTAAGCGACAAGGTGTATTTTTTACACCACCAGCACCCACAAACTACTGCCAGCATCCACCACAACAATCAAGTGCAAGTGTACAAACTGTACACCATGATTTGGCTGACATAATAAGGTCTCGCCGGAATAAAAAAAAAAATAGTAGATTAGGGATCCGGAATCAACAAGTACGAACAAATTAACCATAACTTTGACAAGTATCTCAGGCAGCTGTTGCATGTGTTGATTCAATTTCCACTCCGTTCAATGCACTTCATTGCAACAAGGAACTCACGGTTCGGAGAAATTTTCATTCGGATTTAATAGGACTAGAAATATTATACTTCGAGAGAGAGAATAATCGCATCAAAGCCGCATTTCTATATCTTACTATGCATTCTTCTTACTATCAGTAAAAGTTAGTTTAGTTGTATAGCGTTGATATCAAATTGTAGCGAGCAAGTTTTCTGAATTTTGTGATACATACATTTTTTTAAAGTGAAACTTCTATATAGAAGGGGGGGGGGGGGGTGTTAGGATTTTTCTGTCACGAAAAAGCGTTACGGCCGCGTGGAGGAGCGGCATAAAGTTAGACTAGACGTGGTGAGAGGCGGCATAATTTTAAAGTATACTATGGATGCGTTTTTCGGTTCCGGATCGAATTCAGCTTTTTTGTTTGATAAAATAAAATATGTTTAAATAAAAAATGCATTAATTAAAATGTACCTAACCTAACCAAATCATAATTGGCAGTAAACCTGCGAAAAATCGAAATGCGTGCTGGGACAAGGGTAAAACTTCAAGTTAAAATTTTGTTGCGATTCATTTTGCCACTTATCCGTTGCCATTCGTTTTTCCACTTGGCCGTTGAAGTTTCACTTCTACTATGTGTCCCAGCATACATTTCACTTTTTTAGGAACGCTTACAGACTAATTCGTATCAATTCTAGTAAAAAAAAAGTAGTATATAAAAAACAAATACTGATAACAAGCCTCCACTTATTGGTAACAACACATCCATACACGATTCCTAATGATAATATGATTACTAAGTTTCTGTCTTTACAAAAAATTCTTGAGGTAGTATTAGCTTGACCGAATTTATACTAGTGCAGTATAAGGTTCAATTTTACTACTATTTTGTTGAAACAATTTGAACTTCGTAAGATAGAGGCGTTGGTCTATAGTTAGTGGTCACTAAAGCTGTGTGAAGCAATCCTCTCTGTCTAAGACCAAGCTGATTAGCCCGGAATATGTTTTTGAGGTTAAGTCTAGACAATCAATATCGCCTCTAGCCAACTTCATCAAAATAGATATATCATTTATATTGCGTCTAACATTAACCTACGCTCACGTATGGAAGCGAGAGTTGGGTATGGAAGAAAGAGCATGAAAGTAGAGTAAACGCGGTCGAGATGCGAGCACTGCGCAAAATCTGCGGAGTGACGCTCGCGGACCGCGTTCGTAATACCGAAGTAAGAAAGAGAGTGTCGGGGTGAAGGTAAGGAAAGCAATGCTCCGGTGGTTCGGGCATGTGGAAAGAATGAATAAACAGATATACAATGCAAAAGTGGATGGATGCCGAAGTCGTGGAAGGCCACGACACACCTTCCATGATCAAATTGATCGTGTACTAGCAGAAGGTGATGTCAGGAGCCTTAAGAACAGACGAGCGTGCATGAGAAGAGTTATGAATGTCAAAGAAGCAAGTGAGGTGTGTAAGAATAAGCCTAAATGGCGCTCTGTTGTTCGTGCCTACCCCGCAAGGGAGCTGGCGTGAAGTTATGTATGTATGTATATACAGGGGATTTCAGTTCTAACGACAATGAAGGGATAACTAAAATTCCGTTGCTATATCCGGAAGTCTTTATATACATAGGTAGAAAGAAAGAAAACAATATTTATTGCCAGACTAGTCTATCTAATAATACTGATTCTTGAACTTAACTTTACCTACCTGAACACTTAAACGCGTTTTATCACAACTGCTGACCATATGTGGATGTACACAAGAGATAAGGAAACTATGATTCTATGAATGAATCTGTGTTTGTTTGTAGACTCAGCCGGAATATCTCCAAGGGATTTCTTGGAATTTAATGCAAATGGTATACACTCACTCCCCGTCCTGATCTACGAGGCCGTGACACTGATGGCAGGATTGGTCCAAAGTTCCAAGTCGCTCAACGGGCTATGGAGCGAGCTACGTTGGGTGTTTCTCATATGGATAAAATTAGAAATGCGGATATGCGTATGAGAACCAAGGTAACTGACATAGCTCGCAAAATTAGCAAGTTGAAGTAGCAGTGAGCCGGTCACGTCTGCCGCAGGACCGATGGCCTCGGCGCGGTAAACGTAGTGTCGGACGCCCTGCAGCCCGATAGACCGACGACCTGTGCAAGGCCGCAGATAGACGCTGGATGAGGAAGTCAGAGGACAGGGTTGAGTGGCGCCGACATGGGGAAGCCTTCGTCCAACAGTGGACTGCGAATGACTGACGACGACGATGATACACACGTTAATTGCTTAAGTGTATAACGATCATTTCTATCGACTTATTCATATCGATAAATTCATGTCGTAATGAACATAGCATATAATATAATACAACAATATATTAAAACAAAAATTCGGATCGTGTATCAACGCAGCACGACGCTCATTAAATTCGCAATCCACAGATATTTCTACCAAACGTAATACATATCATAATGTAATCTAATTAATAAAACAAATATACACACATATATATATACATACAGCAGGGAGTGTAATAATTGTGTTTATTTCATTACATTTTAAATAATGTAATGGCTTTTCATTGACTTGTTTACGTAAGTACTACATGACAAAAATGACGATAATTGAACCATGAACAGTCTAGAACCCCTTGTCTAGAGTATGCCGCCATAGCAACCTTGAGTTGTGTTCCGGGATTGGTGACCAGGTTCCAGTCTCCCTTCGCCTTCCAAAGCAATTTTAGTTACTGTTAAAGTAGAATAAGCGGCGTAACAAACTCCCCAGCAGCCCTTTAGACAGCACATTGGTAGCACCTTTGGTGTTGCAAATGTCCATAGGCGATGGTAACCGCTTTCCATCAGGTGGGCCGTCTGCCAGTTTACCAACTTCCCAATTCCAAAACTCTCATTTCTCATGAAAACATCCTTTGGCATTGAAAACTTCCGATAGCATCAGGCCACAAAAATAATGCATAGTAATAGCTTAATTAGTAAATAGCTAATTTAAATGCTAATTACTTTTCAAACTTAATTATGTGAGTATTGAAATTTGATCAATAGGGTTGGAAGACACGAAACTAAAAGGACTTGACGATATCCATTGAAATTGAATCAATTTGGTTGAAAGACACAAATCTAAAAGGACTCAACAATATCTATTGAAATTGAATCAATTGGGTTGAAAGACACAAAACTAAAAAGAGTCGACGATATCCATTGAAATTGAATCAATTGGGTTGAAAGACATAAAACTAAAAGGAGTCGACGATTAAATTGAAATTGAATCAATTGGGTCGAAAGACATAAAACTAAAAGGACACTACGATAACCATTGAAATTGAATTAATTTGGTTGAAAGACACAAAACTAAAAGGAGTCGACGATATCCATCAAAATTGAATCAATTGGGTTGAAAGACACAAAATTAAAAGAACTCGACGATATCTATTGAAATTGAATCAATTTGGTTGAAAGACACAAAACTAAAAGGACTCGACGATATCTATTGAAATTGAATCATTTTGGTTGAAAAACACAAAACTAAAAGGACACTACGATATCCAATGACACCGAATTCTATGGTTCACTTTGGTCGATTCATCCAAATCGTGACACGAGAATTTTATATATTAAGATAAAGATAGTCGTATTATTATAAAAGTGTATCCATATATTATGAAGCAAAGAATTGTAGGTACATAAAAGAAACTGGAAATCATAGTAAGTCATGTTTGAACAGCCTAGCACTTACAATACACTGTATGGCAATAATAAACCCGACTAAGCCAATATTTGTATAAGAAAATCGAATAGGAAAGTGCATGAACTGTGAAGGTCAATGCGACACCTGTTGCAACTTCGTTGGCATTCAGCCACTATTTGGGTCTCTCGCGGTCTGTATGTAAATATGTTATTATGGTTTTTAGATCGCTACTATATTTCTCTATCCACGTTAAACTGAAGGTTATCTTATTTTTGAAGTGTAACTTCTTCAGAATCGTCTTGATTTGAAACTCGATGAAACGAAAAAGCGACACTAAAAAGAGATATACACATAAATTCGAGAGAGATAAATACTAGTTTTACATTGTGCAGTATACATTAGAGAATCAATAAGACCGATGATTAAACATAAGTCCAAGTTGGACAGAAATAAAACTGATAATAATATTGTTTAGACTAAAAGAGTGAAAAATAACAATTAATATCAAACTAAAACTAACTTAAAACATATAATTAAATACTAAAAATAAATTAACTTATAAATTAAACTATACAATAAATTAAACTAAAAATAAACTATATATACAAACTAAAATTAAAGTATAAAATCTAGTTCTAGACCGCTCTCAGTCGGAAACGTGCCCAAAAGACTGGCCACTGTGAAAAATTGAAAGTAATATTTAAGAAGTTTATTTTGAAATAATATGTTGACGGATGTACGCTAAAGGAATTATATTTATATTATCAAAAGTCAGAGAAGAATTATCGGTGAGTATATTCTCTGAAGTTTCACTTTAGTGCGTGTGAACCGCACACACACATTTTTTTATGGCATTAATTCAGCAGCAGGCAGACGGCCCACATGATAGAACATAGTTAACATCGCCTATGGACATTTGCAACACCAAAGGTGCTACAAATGCGCTGCTGCTCTCTTAAGGGATACTCAAACCTGGCCACTAATGTCGGAACACAACTCCAGGTTATCTATATATACATATAATAAAACTGTTGAGGTCGAATTTCTGTACAATGAAAAAAATGCTAAAAACCGAGTCAGGAGGATGTAAGAAGTGAAATAGTACTAATTTAGATATTTTTTAAATTTTTTGTTACTCTGTATGTCTGTTCGTCTGTCTGTTTGTACCGGCTAATCTCCGAAATGGCTGGACCGATTTAAATGAAATTTTATATGGTAGTAGCTTATATCCCTGGTCAACATATAGGATACTTTTGATCCCGAAAAATTAAAGAGTTCCCGTGGGATAGTTAAAAAACCACACCACGTGGACGAACTCGCAGGCACCAGCTAGTTATTAATAAATGTAAATAATTAAGCTTTACATTTGAATTAGTTCAAATTTAAACTAAGTTCCACTAGATATAACTTATGAAGGTAATACATACGTATATATAGACATACATACATACATACATACATAACTTTACGCCAGTTCCCTTGCGGGGTAGGCACCAACAACAGAGCGCCATTCAGGCTTATTCTTACACACCTCACTTGCTTCTTTTACATTCATAGCACTTGTCATGCACGCTCGTCTGTTCTTAAGGCTCCTGACATCACCTTCTGCTAGTACACGATCAATTTGATCATGGAAGGTGTGTCGTGGCCTTCCACGACTTCTGCATCCATCCACTTTTGCATTGTATATCTGTTTAGTCACTCTTTCATCATGTATTCTTTCCACATGCCCGAACCACCGGAGCATTCCTCTCCTTACCTTCACCCCGACACTCTCATGTATATAATGACTATTTTATTTAGATATAATGACTATAAGGTGATAGTTTTACGGAGACCGGCTAATTATGTGGAGCACAAATGTCTAGCCATGCCGCATCCGCCGGGTTACGGTCGAGGGGGAAGTGGACATGCGTACCAATGGTCTCTAAACGCGGGATGCTGAAGACCGTGCGAAGTGGAGTAGAAAAAGTAAGAAAGTGGACCCTGGGCGTCGGAGTGAACGGAACGCAACCGGGACTTAACTCTCGGATGATGATGATGATGTAAGGTGACAATTTATGAAGTTGTAAAGTACTAATGTCATATTTACGTGTCGATGTGTACAGTTCAACGTACCGCGTTTTGCTGACATTGCGGTCTACTTTAGGCTACTTTAATATTAGTATAAATTGCTCACAAATACTTTGTTTTATTTTATTTGGGGGGCTAATAGCTATCATTATTAATAACTAAAAATAATATAGATTTAGAGAAGCTATTAATAAGCCTCCACAGACAACAGTAAAAATAAGAAGAGAAAAAAAAATGAAAATTATACATAGAAACAATAATAAAAATGTGCAATGACATAAGGTATTTAAACTGATAAATCCGATTTTGAATAGAACTTGACCAACTTTGCGCTAAACAATGCTACCTTATTAATAAATAAGTCTTTGTGATCGAGTTGCTATTATATCGCTACGAGTTGCTATTGAGTTGCTATTATTACATCGCTCCGAGTTGCTATTAGTACAACGTATACGACTTCAACCACCACTAAGTTGAACCAGGGTTCAGCATCCAGTAATTATGGGAGGAGATTCGCGTAGCGGCGCCTTCTACCGCCGGTCCGCCTCCTGCGGATGGGGTCCGCGTTCGCGTCCTCCTCCCTAACTCTTTCTGCGGCCTCCTTCTGCGCCAGGACGGACTCGCAGAAGGAGGAAACCGCAAGCCAAGATTGCTGGCCCTAGAGCATCGCCTCGACCATGCTACGAAGCGAGCTCACAGGGCCAACGACGTTTTCTAAGAGGGGTTTCTAAGAAGATAATTACCGTCACAGGGGGCCGCTGCTACGGGGGTAGCAGTGGACTTCCCCCCCCTGATTGATGAAGTGGGTCACTCTGCCACCGGGGTGGCCCAGTATTACCGAGCGTGGGGGCGTCACGGTGCAGTAACTCTGTTCTAGATCCCGTGACGCCCCGTAAAAGCGTTGATACAGGGGCGCAGGTTTAGGTTTAGTGGGTAGTTTGGCGATCGGTTTCTCGCGACTGCTTCTGTTTGAAGCTAGCGTGGAGAACCGGCCGCCGAGAGTCCCACACACCCTCGATGCATGCTTCTGCGCTGCATTTGGCTCTTCCCCCGAAGAGCCCGAGGACGGTGTCCAAAGACATTCCCCCTGCGTTATCAAAAAAAAAAAAGCAGTAGCCGGGGGATACGTCCCCTGGCATAGGAAAAGGCCCAGTGAGGGGGGCCCACGCCAACCAGGGCACTGCGGAGTCGGGCAGTCCATTTCCCGTAGCCCTGGCATAAGGCGCAGGACGGAACACCCAGGGGTTTTAGTGGGTATCCCTAGCTGGGGAGTGGCAATAGCGTGGCACCGCTTCTGACCGGGCACGCTAGTGCCACCCCCGATCTGGCGAATCCCACTGGCTTCTGTGCCTGTCGCGGCTTAGTCCTCAAACGGATTTCCCCTGGCCAAAAAAAAAGGGATTCAGCATCCAAGCGTAACTACTACAAGAATAAATCCCTGTAAGCGACAAGGTGTATTTTTTACACCACCAGCACCCACAAACTACTGCCAGCATCCACCACAACAATCAAGTGCAAGTGTACAAACTGTACACCATGATTTGGCTGACATAATAAGGTCTCGCCGGAATAAAAAAAAAAATAGTAGATTAGGGATCCGGAATCAACAAGTACGAACAAATTAACCATAACTTTGACAAGTATCTCAGGCAGCTGTTGCATGTGTTGATTCAATTTCCACTCCGTTCAATGCACTTCATTGCAACAAGGAACTCACGGTTCGGAGAAATTTTCATTCGGATTTAATAGGACTAGAAATATTATACTTCGAGAGAGAGAATAATCGCATCAAAGCCGCATTTCTATATCTTACTATGCATTCTTCTTACTATCAGTAAAAGTTAGTTTAGTTGTATAGCGTTGATATCAAATTGTAGCGAGCAAGTTTTCTGAATTTTGTGATACATACATTTTTTTAAAGTGAAACTTCTATATAGAAGGGGGGGTGGGGGGGGGGGGGGGGGGGGGGGGTGTTAGGATTTTTCTGTCACGAAAAAGCGTTACGGCCGCGTGGAGGAGCGGCATAAAGTTAGACTAGACGTGGTGAGAGGCGGCATAATTTTAAAGTATACTATGGATGCGTTTTTCGGTTCCGGATCGAATTCAGCTTTTTTGTTTGATAAAATAAAATATGTTTAAATAAAAAATGCATTAATTAAAATGTACCTAACCTAACCAAATCATAATTGGCAGTAAACCTGCGAAAAATCGAAATGCGTGCTGGGACAAGGGTAAAACTTCAAGTTAAAATTTTGTTGCGATTCATTTTGCCACTTATCCGTTGCCATTCGTTTTTCCACTTGGCCGTTGAAGTTTCACTTCTACTATGTGTCCCAGCATACATTTCACTTTTTTAGGAACGCTTACAGACTAATTCGTATCAATTCTAGTAAAAAAAAAGTAGTATATAAAAAACAAATACTGATAACAAGCCTCCACTTATTGGTAACAACACATCCATACACGATTCCTAATGATAATATGATTACTAAGTTTCTGTCTTTACAAAAAATTCTTGAGGTAGTATTAGCTTGACCGAATTTATACTAGTGCAGTATAAGGTTCAATTTTACTACTATTTTGTTGAAACAATTTGAACTTCGTAAGATAGAGGCGTTGGTCTATAGTTAGTGGTCACTAAAGCTGTGTGAAGCAATCCTCTCTGTCTAAGACCAAGCTGATTAGCCCGGAATATGTTTTTGAGGTTAAGTCTAGACAATCAATATCGCCTCTAGCCAACTTCATCAAAATAGATATATCATTTATATTGCGTCTAACATTAACCTACGCTCACGTATGGAAGCGAGAGTTGGGTATGGAAGAAAGAGCATGAAAGTAGAGTAAACGCGGTCGAGATGCGAGCACTGCGCAAAATCTGCGGAGTGACGCTCGCGGACCGCGTTCGTAATACCGAAGTAAGAAAGAGAGTGTCGGGGTGAAGGTAAGGAAAGCAATGCTCCGGTGGTTCGGGCATGTGGAAAGAATGAATAAACAGATATACAATGCAAAAGTGGATGGATGCCGAAGTCGTGGAAGGCCACGACACACCTTCCATGATCAAATTGATCGTGTACTAGCAGAAGGTGATGTCAGGAGCCTTAAGAACAGACGAGCGTGCATGAGAAGAGTTATGAATGTCAAAGAAGCAAGTGAGGTGTGTAAGAATAAGCCTAAATGGCGCTCTGTTGTTCGTGCCTACCCCGCAAGGGAGCTGGCGTGAAGTTATGTATGTATGTATATACAGGGGATTTCAGTTCTAACGACAATGAAGGGATAACTAAAATTCCGTTGCTATATCCGGAAGTCTTTATATACATAGGTAGAAAGAAAGAAAACAATATTTATTGCCAGACTAGTCTATCTAATAATACTGATTCTTGAACTTAACTTTACCTACCTGAACACTTAAACGCGTTTTATCACAACTGCTGACCATATGTGGATGTACACAAGAGATAAGGAAACTATGATTCTATGAATGAATCTGTGTTTGTTTGTAGACTCAGCCGGAATATCTCCAAGGGATTTCTTGGAATTTAATGCAAATGGTATACACTCACTCCCCGTCCTGATCTACGAGGCCGTGACACTGATGGCAGGATTGGTCCAAAGTTCCAAGTCGCTCAACGGGCTATGGAGCGAGCTACGTTGGGTGTTTCTCATATGGATAAAATTAGAAATGCGGATATGCGTATGAGAACCAAGGTAACTGACATAGCTCGCAAAATTAGCAAGTTGAAGTAGCAGTGAGCCGGTCACGTCTGCCGCAGGACCGATGGCCTCGGCGCGGTAAACGTAGTGTCGGACGCCCTGCAGCCCGATAGACCGACGACCTGTGCAAGGCCGCAGATAGACGCTGGATGAGGAAGTCAGAGGACAGGGTTGAGTGGCGCCGACATGGGGAAGCCTTCGTCCAACAGTGGACTGCGAATGACTGACGACGACGATGATACACACGTTAATTGCTTAAGTGTATAACGATCATTTCTATCGACTTATTCATATCGATAAATTCATGTCGTAATGAACATAGCATATAATATAATACAACAATATATTAAAACAAAAATTCGGATCGTGTATCAACGCAGCACGACGCTCATTAAATTCGCAATCCACAGATATTTCTACCAAACGTAATACATATCATAATGTAATCTAATTAATAAAACAAATATACACACATATATATATACATACAGCAGGGAGTGTAATAATTGTGTTTATTTCATTACATTTTAAATAATGTAATGGCTTTTCATTGACTTGTTTACGTAAGTACTACTTGACAAAAATGACGATAATTGAACCATGAACAGTCTAGAACCCCTTGTCTAGAGTATGCCGCCATAGCAACCTTGAGTTGTGTTCCGGGATTGGTGACCAGGTTCCAGTCTCCCTTCGCCTTCCAAAGCAATTTTAGTTACTGTTAAAGTAGAATAAGCGGCGTAACAAACTCCCCAGCAGCCCTTTAGACAGCACATTGGTAGCACCTTTGGTGTTGCAAATGTCCATAGGCGATGGTAACCGCTTTCCATCAGGTGGGCCGTCTGCCAGTTTACCAACTTCCCAATTCCAAAACTCTCATTTCTCATGAAAACATCCTTTGGCATTGAAAACTTCCGATAGCATCAGGCCACAAAAATAATGCATAGTAATAGCTTAATTAGTAAATAGCTAATTTAAATGCTAATTACTTTTCAAACTTAATTATGTGAGTATTGAAATTTGATCAATAGGGTTGGAAGACACGAAACTAAAAGGACTTGACGATATCCATTGAAATTGAATCAATTTGGTTGAAAGACACAAATCTAAAAGGACTCAACAATATCTATTGAAATTGAATCAATTGGGTTGAAAGACACAAAACTAAAAAGAGTCGACGATATCCATTGAAATTGAATCAATTGGGTTGAAAGACATAAAACTAAAAGGAGTCGACGATTAAATTGAAATTGAATCAATTGGGTCGAAAGACATAAAACTAAAAGGACACTACGATAACCATTGAAATTGAATTAATTTGGTTGAAAGACACAAAACTAAAAGGAGTCGACGATATCCATCAAAATTGAATCAATTGGGTTGAAAGACACAAAATTAAAAGAACTCGACGATATCTATTGAAATTGAATCAATTTGGTTGAAAGACACAAAACTAAAAGGACTCGACGATATCTATTGAAATTGAATCATTTTGGTTGAAAAACACAAAACTAAAAGGACACTACGATATCCAATGACACCGAATTCTATGGTTCACTTTGGTCGATTCATCCAAATCGAAAGACAGAAATGAACCGTGTATTATCGGCTTAAGATATAGAAATGGGCTGTTAAAGAATAAAGGCACGTGCACATTCGCCACACATCACGGTCGCAGTCGACTAGCCATGTTTAATAACCAGCAGTTTTATAAACATGATAATTGTTGTCAAGGGCTGTTATGATGCATATCAAACAAAATTTACCGATAATGTTATAAAATTTATTTATTTCCATGTCAATACAGCTCTATGGTGAAAAGCAGATAACTTGTTCTATTAAGGGCCGTTTTTTCAATCATCAGAAAAAAGTTTTCAGACAAATAAATTATAAACTGACTGGATTCAAAAATGTAACAATTCAACATTTTAAAACGCTGAAAAATTTGAATTTGAATTTATACTGTCTATTCTCACATCTATAGTTAGAGGCCCGAGCCCAGCAGTGGGACATTTATGGGCTGTTATTATTACATACATAACTTCACGCCAGTTCCCTTGCGGGGTAGACACGAACAACAGAGCGCCATTCAGGCTTATTCTTACACACCTCACTTGTTTCTTTGACATTCATAACTCTTTTCATGCACGCTCGTCTGTTCTTAAGGCTCCTGACATCACCTTCTGCTAGTACACGATCAATTTGATCATGGAAGTTGTGTCGTGGCCTTCCACGACTTCTGCATCCATCCACTTTTGCACTGTGTTTATATAATATAAAATAAAGGCTTTCATTTATTTATTTAATATGTTTTGAATGTTTTATATTATTTACTGTCTACACCGTCACTGACATGTTTTAATATGTTCCTTAATTTATGAGGTTGCCTGGAAGAGATCGCTTGAATCGATAAGCCCCCTTTTGTTGAACATTTATTGTACCTAGTTTTTAAGAACATAGTTTTAATTTTGATGGACAATAAAGTGTTTTCATTCATTTATTCAAGATAATTATGTTGACAGACAATGGACATTAGTCACTTCTACGGAATCTTTCGTAGTCCGTGGAAACACACGCTTTAGCAATATTATATTTTAGGAACGTTAATATTAAAATTCACATTAATATGCTTTTTAAATACAAGCTTTTGAAATCCTGGATATCATGTAGCAGCAGAGTGCTAGCCAAGATAAGCAAAACTAGCCCAAACATGACTGGTCTATCTTGTTTAGTACAGGAGTTCCTATGGCCACTTTCCGACTCCATCATCAGATCAGCTCCATGGTACCATATAATTGCATTGCCACGCGATATACATATGCGTGCAAAATTTCAGCTCAATCGGAAACCGGGAAGTTGGTCAAATTTAACTTGCAAGATTCCACCCGAACTTACTACACTACATACATACATAGGTACATCCATTGCAAGTTAAATAAAAGCTTGTAATATACAGTAATTTCATCATTATAAACTTAAATGTCCAAAAGTTATTCACACTTTCAATTTATGGAAATAGATACGCACTGTTGACAGTAGATTAATTTCGCCTAACTTGCATTTGTTGCAATAACAATGGTAGTATGCAAAAATATGAGACATGTGTAGAAATGCTGATGTTTGTGAACGTAGAGTAGGTTAATGCCACCCATAAGGAAGGATTCTATTACTTAATAAATTTAGTAACGATTTCACTCAAGCATAAACTTACTAATCTAGTTATATATTTAGTAAGTTAGTTACAAACAGACGGATTTCCCTCACTTTTTTACACGCATTGTACAAACTCGAACCATTTACAGATTTACTATAGTATAGATTTCTCTTATTTATAGAATTAGTGAGGACATCCGTAAGAGAAGCAAAGTAACTGACTTATCTCGCAAGATGAGCAAGTTGAAGTGACAATGTGCCAGTCATGTATGTTTCACGCCGATATTCTGTAAGAGTGTGGTATCATACCAATCAAGCTGGCCCTAAAAGCCGTAATCTATACGTGAAGAAAAAACTTTGTACCTCTTCTTACGAAAATTGCACGGACGGAGGAGTATGAAATTTCGCACACTTATAGTTTAAATATATCGTGTACTAACAGAAGGTGATGTCAGGAGCCTTAAGAACAGACGAGCTTGCATGAGAAGAGTTATGAATGTCAAAGAGGCAAGTGAGGTGTGTAAGAATAAGCCTAAATGGCACTCTGTTGTTCGTGCCTACCCCGCAAGGGAACTGGCGTGAAGTTATGTATATATGTATGTATAGTTTAAATAGGGAAGAAGCGACGAATGCTAATATTTTTTTTTAATTATACACAAAAAATACATTAAATCAATAAAAAAAAACATTACACACATGTATTTGACACACACACGCATATATACTCTTTTGTTTATTGTTCAAGTCAAATTAACAGTAGCCTTGGCGAAATCTGTAATTATAGAAGTATAGTCTTTGACAACAAATTATTATGGTCGAATTTCGACCACGGACGACCACTAGTTAAGATAATCATTCCAGCTTGAAACTACAACGTAAAAAACTATATAAACTCATCTATACCTATTACGTATACGTTCCAAATACAATCTCTTCAAAGCGTTACAAAATCTATTTTAAACAATTCCTACCGTTCTTTTTTGACCTTTTACAATCATCAATAATAATAGTCCGCCTACATCTTTATTAAATACCATTTAAAAATATAACAATAAGTACAAAGTCACACAAGGAAAGCTAGCTCCATTTAAGGATATTATATCTAAACAAAAATTTGGAGTATACCAGTTTCATATAGAACCTTGTTGTTTATGTAATAAAGATCAATTTTGTATAGCGAAGCAAATTCGAGCATATTGCTGCGTGAACCAGTCAGCCTTGGTACACTCACTTATTCTTAAAGATTGTCTACATTTATACGGCTGTACACACCAGTTCAATTACCAAAAGTAAAATGTAATTTTTTATGTTGATTGATGATTAACGCCGTCTATGGTCATCTGCAACATCAGGGTATTTTCGCGACAAAACAACCTACAGCCAGGTGGTAGGGCATTTGCCTGCCTGGATGGCTACCGACCCTGGTCTAGAATGTGCCGCCATAACAACCTTAAGAGAGCAGCAGCGCATTTGTAGCACCTTTGTTGTTGCAAATGTCCATAGGCAATAGTAACTGCTTTCCATCAAGTGGGCCGTCTGCAGGTCTGCTGAACTCCTGCAATAAAAAAAAAGAAATAATCTCACCAAAAAATGTAGTTACAAGGTCCTAAACTGACGCCGACGATATGTTGCCTTTCTATTTGGATTTTTTAATATCCGTCTTCAAAAAGAGCGTTCCTTTTGAAGAGCCGTATATCGCAGCAGTCTGGAAAAATCTCAAATGAAGTATATTGCAATATGTACAAAGACGTACGGCTTAAAGGACTAGTGATATTAGTTCATATGCCGTAGACAGCTTTTATTATTATTTATTGGCATGGCTTAATGATTCAGCACCATTATATTTACTTCAACACTAGTTCCACTAAAGTCGATTGCGTTGAAATAATATCTAAAATAATAGTAAGATGTTTATTAATCTTATGAAAATAAATTATATAAAAAACGATCTTCAAATATTTCCAGCTGAAATACAGCAAAGAGACGTCAGCGGTCCGTCAGGCTTACCCGATGGAAAGTGTTTTTGCAACATATTTTATAAAGATTGTATGTTGTTGAACAATTTTTTAATAATGGTACAATTTGGGCCACCTGCATATTTGTAGAAAAAGCACATTTATTACCCGCCGGCGTTTGTGCTAATAACATTGAAACTATTTATGACTGTCTTCTTTGGTTGACTTTGTGTTTAAAATTTGTAATTAGAAAAACAGCCTTGTAATCTTTTATGGTAGTCATTAGCCAGGTGTGTCGAATTGATTCTAAGAAATTCGGTCATGCAGACATATTGTATCGGTGCAGTTTAAAGCGATGGCCCAATGGAGAGATCGGCAGTCGAGCGAGAACCACGATCAAGAGGAGACTTGTGTACATTCGGTGATCTATTTAGTGACGGACTTTGCACGTGTTATTGAATCGTGTATTATATTTGCACTGGTTGTGTTCAGTTATATTTGTACCTACGTTATATGTGTTTGTATAGTTCTAATAAACTCTATAATAATTCCAACGGCATTGTAATTGCAGTTCTGTAATTCGTAACACAATAGAATAAATCATAATAATTTCATATGACGTCAATTAAATGCACTGTAAAAAAAATACATTACCTACTCTGAGATCGATGTCACAAACTACGTCAAACAAAAGCGTGATAAATAACCGTGTAACTATTACACAATAACAACATATTTATAACGCTATATGTGACGTAAAAATATGATTTAATGGAAACTCCTTGATGTCATAGTAATAGTATTGATTAAAAACACTACAATAACTAATAAATCCATACATCGACCCTTGCTTCGGCAGTAATGTACAATATAAATACCAATTTGTTTTTTATTTTATTTGTTTGTTGGTTCCTTCTTTATGATTTTGAGCATGAACGGATTATCATGAAATTTGTTATTTATAGCTTCAATAACAGGGATGAACATAAAATCCGTGCATTTTATCCGTGCAGGAACGGAGAAAGAATACAATTTCCTGCGGCCGGGCGGCCTGTCGTAAGAGGCGACTTAACAACCCACAGCCAGGTGGTAGGGCATTTGCCCGACTGGATGGCTACCATCCCTGGTCTAAAGTATGTCCCCATAACAACCTTGAGTTGTGTTCCGGCATTAGTGACCAGGTCCCAGTCTCCCTTAAGAGAGCAGCGGCGCATTTGTATCAACTTTCGTGTTGCAAATGTCTATAGGCGATGGTAACCGCTTTCCATTAAGTGGGCCGTCTGCTTGTCTGCTGATCTCCTGCAATAAAAAATAAAAAAATACTTCTAGTCAAAGTATAAAACTCAGCCACTTAGGTTAAAGACAGAGTTTTAATATGTTATCTCGTTTATAAATTCAATCAATAATAATCAATATTTATGTAAATTTTATTTCTAATATTTTTAAGTGAACTAGAAAATTAAAAACAGTTCATACTTTAAAGAATACTTTTAATGCCAATATAGATGTTAAAATTATTTATCATTCATTAATGGCCAGGTTCATCTCCCTTCAGGGAGTGGCAGCACATTGATAGCACCTCTGGTGTTACAAATGTCCACAGGCGATGGTAACCGCTTTTCATCAGTTGGGGTCAGGTCATAAACTATAACTATTACTAACTACATTAAAATTAATTAATACTGAATCACTGTACTTTTAATGTTGGAGTACGACCCACCCGAGAGAAAGTGGTTACCGTTGCCTATAGAATTTATCATCACCAAAGTTGCTAGAAATGTGTCGTCGTCCTCAAAGGGAAGAAGGGAATTTGACCACTAATGCTAAAATACAACTCAAGGTTGTTATGGTAACATTCCTTAGCCCAGAGATAGTAGGCATCTAGACGAGCGAATGCCCTACCACCTCGAAACGAATCTAAATCTTGTCTTTTTTTATTATATTTACTGCAGGAGTTCACCAGATAGGCAGACGGCCCACTTGATGGAAAGCGGTTACCATCGCCTATAGACATTTGCAGCACCAAAGGTGCTACAAATGCGCTGCTGCTCTTTTAAGGAGGACTGGAACCTGGTCACTAATGCCGGAACACAACACAAGGTTATTATGGCGACATACTTTAGACCAGCAGTGGTAGCAATCTAATCGGGCAAATGCACTACCACCTGGCTGTGGGTTGTTTTATCGCCTCCTACAACAGGCCGCCCGGCCGCAGGAAATTGTATTCTTTCTCCGTTCCTGCACGCATAGAAATTGTCTGTAATATTCACACTAAATGTAGTTAATCCTTAACAACTTATTAGTAGATTGCTGATTTGTAGACCATACTAATAGATACCTTCTATAAAATCTTATGTGTTTCGTAATAAAATGCATATTTGCAGATAAAGTAAAATATAAAAACTTGCAAAAGTAGGCCATTACTGATTGACGTTTTAAATGGTATTTATAAATAGGTACATAACATTCGTATTGTTTTTGATTAAAGAATTATATCTTTATAATATTGTTGTAACTTTTGAGTTCTTATTCCGCTATACAACGGCCTCGAGCTCGAACCTCTGAGCGCAATCGACCAACGTTTGGAACGCAGTCTCTCGTGCGACGCACTCGCGGCACTGAGGGGAAGGCAGACATCCCACAATCTGATGCAGAGGTACTTATCGAAGCACCCGTGCCTGGTAAGTATCTGCGTCATCCTAAAAAGTCAGGATCCCGCGTTTAAAGAAAAGACATTGTGCCGAACTCAAATGATTGGGAGATCACGAGCCCTTTTTTATATTGTATAAGTTTGCAATTAACCGATATTGGAACCAGTCAGTTGGAAATTCAGCGTAAGATGGAGGGCGCTTACTTCAAAGACACCTTTCACGAGGGACTTGAAAACACCTAAAAGGATGATTCAGGAAAAAACGACGGCAAACAGTTCCACTCCTTAGCGGTGCGTATTATAAAAGTGGAATCATAGCTCTCTGACCGCTTGGTTGGCATTTGTTTGTCCGGTGGTAAAAACTGAGGCCAAGCGTGTAAGGAATTTATGGAAATAAGTTGCAGTATAAGTCGTGGAAGGCCACGACACACCTTCCATGATCAAATTGATCGTGTACTAGCAGAAGGTGATGTCAGGAGCCTTAAGAACAGACGAGCGTGCATGACAAGAGTTATGAATGTCAAAGAAGCAAGTGAGGTGTGTAAGAATAAGTCTAAATGGCGCTCTGTTGTTCGTGCCTACCCCGCAAGGGAACTGGCGTGAAGTTATGTATGTATGTATGTGTAGTTGCAGTATAATATTTAAGTAAGTCATGTCATTATTATTACTATAATAATATTTTTCTTTCCTTTTTTTTCTGTCTGTGTCTTACTGAGTATTTGTTTTGTTACAACTCCAATAATTCTTCGAAAAGTAATTGTGTAAAAAACAAACAGTTTGAGCTAGATAAATAAGAAGAAAATCTTTTGCGTAGTTTCTTGCCGCTTCTTCTCCTTAAAAGCAATAACACGTCGCGTAGCGGTGTACATAGATTAGGTTGTAAAATTAAAATTTTACTTATATGTATGACCTTCAAAGAGTGTGCTTCAGTAGAACTTATTTTGAATAAAAACTTTTGAATTTGAAAGAGGAATTAATTCGAGCAATTCCGCGACAAACGCGCCGAAGTGCAATCCTGTAGAATTCTTTACGTCAATGATCTAGGCTTTGGGTCCTTTTATCAAACAACCGGTTACCGCCTAAATAGCTAGGAAGCAGTTCTAAACTCTTTTCTAACCTCCATACTACTCACGGTTAAGATTACCCTTATTTTTCTAATACAATACGAAAAGCTTTCGATTGTAGTTAAAGAAAACAGGGCAACAAAAGCGCAGTTCTTGGAAAAGGGATATTTTGGTCTCAATGCCTTACACCTACGCTTTTGTGTTGGAACTTAGAAAGGCGTTTACTCGTATTCTTTTTTTGTAGTAAGATTAAACGGAGTAATATAATTACTTATCAATGTAATAACAACTGTCAAGCTTTGGTTAATCTATACATATAATAAAACTGTAGAGGTCGAATTTCTGTACAATGAAAAAAAAAGCTAAAAATCGAGTCAAGGCACCCCCCTGACTCGGTTTTAATCGGTGTAACGGAACGGAATGGAAAAACAATCATAAAAAATGTTCATAAAATGAAAACTACTGGGCCAACAAACTATGTTAAATTTTTAGGGAACCAAATGGCAACTATTAAGCATCGAACTAAAAAATAATCACGTAAATCGGATCATAAATCTCAGCGTAATCGGTGTACATACATTAAAAAAAAATACCAATCAACTTCAGAACTTCCTTCTTTTGGAAGTCGATTAAAAAAAGGGATACGGAACTAGAGTCCGTAGAGTTGTTAATAAAAATAAAAAATAAATCCTTTTTTTGTCACTTGGCTACTAAATCTTAAAATATCGGTAAAAATCAATTCCAATCGGGAAACTGGTGAAACTAGTTGTTCTGTGTCACAGACATGTTAAATGTCACCATGTTTTCATAAGTTTGTTATTTATTTGAAAGCTTTAATACATAACAAAACTTCTGGTACCTACCTACACGCGCTATAGTGTTTTATGATAACACTTACGGTACATGCAGAAGTCAGGATCAAATTGATCGTGTACTAGCAGAAGGTGATGTCAGGAGCCTTAAGAACAGACGAGCATGCATGACAAGAGCTATGAATGTCAAAGAAGCAAGTGAGGTGTGTAAGAATAAGCCTGAATGGCGCTCTGTTGTTCGTGCCTACCCAGCAAGGGAACTGGCGTGAAGTATGTATGTATGTACGGTACAGGTGGTCATATTTTGGAATTAGTTGCTTCTTCAATCCAGAGACGTCGAAACTTTACTGAAGTCTTAAGAATCTATATAAGCATTTGATCCTTTCTTAAACAGCTATACAAATTACATGCATTTATCTATCATACTAATATTATACAGAGGTAAAATTTGTGAGTTTGTGTCGTTGTAGGGGGTAATCTCTGAATCTACTAAACCGATTTTAAAAATTCTTTTACTGTTCGAAAGCTACGTTAACAGGGAGTGTCATAGGCTATATAACATGACGCTATATACCACGGGAGCGGGACAGAGCGCGGGTGAAACCGCGCCGGGCCGCTAGTCTGTTTTTTTTTTTTTAATTGCAGGAGTTCAGCAGACAGGCAGACGGCCCACTTGATGGAAAGCGGTTACCATCGCCTATGAACATTTGCAACACCAAAGGTGCTATAAATGCGCTGCTGCTCTCTTAAAGGAGACTAGAACCTGCTCACTAATGCCGGAACACAACACAAGGCTGTTATGGCGGCATACTCTAGACCAGGGGTGCTCGCCATCCAGTCGAGCAAATACCCTACCACCTGGCTGTGGGTTGTTTAGTCGCCTCTTACGACAGGCCGCCAGGCCGCAAGAAATTGTATTCTTTCTCCGTTCCTGCACGGATAAAAAAACTGTTTATATAGTTATAAGTGACCCTGTTATATTTTATGAATATGGCTGTAGATAAACCGTACACATACATTTTACATACATGTGTATGTTTAAGTATGTAATAACTTTAGACGTGCAATTTAAATAAATTAGAAAAAATCTTTTGTATTGTTCCAGTCACGATGAGGAAGAACTAAATAGAAATGCAATTCGTGTAATACCCAATAAAGATGGAAAATAGCAGCTCACCATAATTATAGCAATTCAACAACGTTTATCGAAAAACTAAATTCACCGAACGTTGCAACTGTAACGTAATACGGAAATTACTTCAAATATTGATGATAACGAAAGTAGAGTAAACGCGGTCGAGATGCTAGCACTGCGCAAAATCTGCGGAGTGACGCTCGCGGACCGCGTTCGTAATACCGAAGTAAGAAAGAGAGTTGGTCTGAAAAAGAATGTCGGGGTGAAGGTAAGAAAAGGAATGCTCCGGTGGTTCGGGCATGTGGAAAGTATGTATGATGAAAGAATGACTAAACAGATATACAATGCAAAAGTGGATGGATGCAGAAGTCGTGGAAGGCCACGACACACCTTCCATGATCAAATTGATCGTGTACTAGTAGAAGTTGATGTCAGGAGCCTTAAGAACAGACGAGCGTGCATGACAACAGTTATGAATGTCAAAGAAGCAAGTGAGGTGTGTAAGAATAAGCCTAAATGGCGCTCTGTTGTTCGTGCCTACCCCGCAAGGAAACTGGCGTGAAGTTATGTATGTATGTATGTATTGATGATAACTTAACCTGCTACCCTTATAGGCTCCTACAAAACTAAAATATCATAAGTATCTTTCAAGGTAATGTCAATGCACATAAGTCCATCCTGTTCGCAACTATTTAACTTGCCTATGTCTTCTCTATTTGATATTCTCTCTATGAGTCATGACTATTTCGAAATATTTATCTTTCATTTTACTCTTAAAAGACCAGTATTAAAAAGAAAAGAAGTATCTACATGGTATTAATTTTTTAGACTCGTGCGCAAACCGAATGTGTAGGCGACTCAGTAGACCACAGTTTCTTTAAGGGCTTAAACACACGATGCGCTGGCACCGCATCGCTTGTATTACCGTTACATTGCAGCGGATAGACTACAGTAGTAGTACATGACTCACCGCCTCGTCTCGAGGACTGCAAGTGCAGTGTGCATGTAGCACGGTGCCGGAGTGCAAAATACACCATACAATGGATATTTGTATTCATGTAAAACGGGGGTTCCCAAAGTGAAATCGATTCCCCAGGGTCGACATAAACGAAAACAGTATTTCAGGAGCCAAGCGGTCTAAGCCTCAAATTTTTCAACAGTGACTAAGCATCTCGGTGCCTTTTTTCGTCGACATGTTACTTTTAAGTGAAGCAAGTGAGGTGTGTAAGAATAAGCCTAAATGGCGCTCTGTTGTTGGTGCCTACCCCGCAAGGGAACTGGCTTGAAGTTATGTATGTATGTATGTTACTTTTAACCAATAGCTTATTCGTGATAACTTGACATTGGCTTTCTTTTGATAATTATAGTTATCGGATCGATGGGTACAAATTTAAAGGTAGACCAAAAAAAAGATGGATGGATTGTGTGAAGGATGACATGATGATATGCGGTGTGACAGAAGAGGTATGTCAGAATAGAAGAGTGTGGAAGGAAAAGACATATTGTGCCGACCCCAAGTAATTGGGATATGGTGAAAGAAAAGAGAGAGTATCTAATCAAATTGTATTTAGCTGTAGATTTTCCATAAATAAATAAAACTCATTTTGGGTGTCAACGACGTCTAAAAATTAACTTCTATTAATTAACATAAATTCTTATTTGAAAATTTCAAGATACTGTATAAGTTATGTTACGTATACCAACTTGTTATAAGATTGTACTAATATTTTAGTAGGAAGTATCATTTTTCTACTTAAAAAAAACTCAACATGACGATAAGAGAGCACAAGTTCGTTTATTAACTGAATTTTATGTCTATTTATTTCGTTAAATTTTGATAAGAAAATATTATCAAGTTTACTCACTTAACCAACCGCATTTTTCTTCAATTGGTAAGTATTTTATATCAATACGAAAAAAAACTAGGCAGTAATTTGGTAATGGGGGTCTGAGGTATCTGTTCATTTTGGAAAAGGGGTCTCTTGCCCAAGATAGTTTGGGAATCAGTGATGTAAAATGTCGCAGGAGCACTGCTTCGGCGCCGCGCTCCCGCTGCAAAGCATAATGTCAGCACGGAAGGGCCCAGTTGAGTGCACAAGTATCACGAAGGCGCAAGAAGGGCTCTTGGCAACAGGTAGAATAGACTATGTTGGATAAATTGTGCTCCAATCAGCTGTTAATTCACTTTCACTGAGCGCGGCCACCGCACCGAGCGCCGCGGCCGCGCGTTTTCGCAACCCGCTAGCCCAAACGGGTTTTTGTTTTGTTTCTACTAATTCGTTGTTTTATATCTGATTTATAAAATATTGTTCTAGGGTTCTTTTATCTACTTTGGCAAAATCAGAACACTTAGACAATAGTCATTTGTTAATTTTTTTATTAGTTTGTACATGTGGATATAGGGCGTGCGCAATTTCTGCAGGTGTTCAAATTATTACTTTTTTTATTTTTTTTATTGCAGGAGTTCAGCAGACAGGCAGACGGCCCACTAGATGGAAAGCGGTTACCATCGCCTATGGACATTTGCAACAACAAAGGTGCTACAAATGCGCTGCTGCTCTCTTAAAGGAGACTGGAACCTGGTCACTAATGCCGGAACACAACACAAGGTTGTTATGGCGGCATACTCTAGACCAGGGGTGGTCGCCATCCAGTCGAGCAAATACTCTACCACCTGGCTGTGGGTTGTTTAGTCGCCTCTTACGACAGGCCGCCGAGCCGCAGGAAATTGTATTCTTTCTCCGTTCCTGCACGGATAGGACCTCGCATTCTAAAGCCAAACTAATTTTTATCTCTCCAATATATCAAAAAGTAGAAAAAAAAATTCTAACAAAAACCGACTTCATACTAAAAAGGAAAAAATAAATATATGCTACAACTTGTCGAAATCGATGCATTTGCAATTTTGTTGTTGTTTTTTATGTGTTTATTTTTCTACTTTTTAATTGCTTGAATAGTTTTAGAAATAATATTTTCAGCGCCTGTAGAAATTATACTATTGGCATACGTAAACAAGTTTTGCCTTTCGAAGCGTGTAGGCGATCGGCGCTCTTCAAGGTTTGCTCTCAATTTCCCTGGGATTCGGTTATCAGATCCTCACTAGGTGACAATAATACTACTTCAGGAGTGTACTCATTCGAATAAAGAAAAAAAATCGAATTGCGAACCTCCTCTTTTTGGAAGTTGGTTAAATTCCGTCAAAAGTGGACCGTAAGCCTGTGTGCAGAATACCGGCAATAAAAAAATGATCATAAGTGAAAAATTAGGTCATAGTAATCACAAGCGATTGGTACAATCCTTTCAAGAACAGCCAGTCACCGATGCACGTAATAAAGATGTGAGCGGATGATCTCTTTGCCTTATGCAACGTTTGCAACGGCGATCCATCCGCATTCCTAGCTTTGATTGCTATAACACGTGTAAATTTACAATTTTTGTTTTTCTATTACTAGTTACTTTTGTCTTCATGCTTACATCAAAAAATACATATAAAATTATAACCTAATACAGTAAAAAACTTCTATTGAATTCTACTTATAATTCCTTAAAGCTATAAAGTAGAATACTAAGCCAAGGTCAATGGTCGTCTCCATAGACGACGGTAACCACTTTCCACCATGTCCGTCAGCCTGTTTGCTGTACTCCAGCTATAAAAAAAACGTGCGTCTCGGGACACCCGACAGAAGTGATAACTTTAACTAATCAAAGTTGAACTATTTAATATTAAAATTGTTTAACTTGAGAAAAGCTTAGGTTATTACTTGACGTTATGCCTAATAATATACATAGGTATATAATTATATATTATAATTTTTTTTTTTTTTAATCGGCAGACAAACACACACATTGTATATCCCCAAATTAAGCAAGTTACGCTTGTGTTATGAATAATATACAACGGACTACTCTGGGGCCGATCCCAGACACCCAGACCATAGTAAATAGCTGAGAAAATACGTTTCCGAAATTTACTATACCAGGAATCGAACCCGGAACCTCTGCGTTGCAGTGAGGTACGCCGGCAAAGCCTTAGCCCGCTCAACCACAGAGGCCGTCTTTATATATATATATATATAGTATATAAATATATAGTAAACGTCTGTCCGAAATACGACTAGTAGGGGCGTGCCTACCGCTGCCGTATGCGTGAGAGAAAGGGAAGCCAGACAGACTGGCGCCGTAACGCGTTACGTAACGAAGCGGTTTACCCTCCCATAAGAAGTTACGACTTCAAAAGCAATTTTTCAGAGCCCGGAATTGGTGACTTCATAACAACGGTGATAGTCGCGCGGTAATCGATTGCGCGGCACACGTTATCTTGATAACGCTGTATCGATGAAAGCAACGGAAGTGACCTTCGTTTGATTGTATGTACTAGAAAGTATACGTCTGTATTATACTAGTTATTACCGGCAACTTTATTCGCTTCTTTTTACTTTCTGAAAATCGTAAAAATCGGACGACGGCATAATAAACATCCACTATTTTGGTCATTTGGCATAAAAAGACGTTTAATCAAAAATACCTGATATCTCAAAAACTTTTTTTTTTATTGCTTGAGTTCGGTAAACAAACAGACGGCCAACCTGGTGGAAAGCGGTCACCATCGCGTATGGATATTTGTGACACCAAAGATGCTACCAATGCGCTGCCGCTCTCTAAATTACGACTGGAGCCTGGCTACTAATGTCGGAATACAACTCAAGGTTGTTATGGCGACATACTCTAGACCAGGGGTGGTGATCCAGACGGGCAAATACCGTACCACCTGGCTGTGGGTTGTTTTGTCGCTTCTTACGACAGGCCGTCCGGCCGTAGGAAATTGTATTCTTTCTCCGTTCCTGCACGGATGATATTGAACGATAAGTCATTATTGAAATGACATTTCGTTGAAGTTTTGAACATTTTTGTGCTATAGTATTAAATCTATTGGAATGCACTTGCTAGGCTAGACAGATAACTTCTTATTGACAAAACAACTCATATTCAGGTGGTAGTGTATTTGCCCGCCTGGACGGCTACCACCCCTGGTCTAGAGTATACCGCCATAACAACCTTGAGTTGTGTTCCGTCGTTAACGCCCAGGTTCCAGCCTCCCTTAATAGAGCAGCAGCGCATTTGTAATGCCCTTAGTGTTCCAAATGTCCATAGACGATGGTAACCGCTTTATATCAGGTGGGCCGTCTGCCTCTCTGCTGAACTCATGCAATAAAAAAAATATTTATTAAGCTTATTGGGAGCAATATCTGATACAGTATTTACGTGTTTGATACCTCTTCAGAAAATAATTACACATTCATTAAAAAAAAAAACAACGTCACTTTTAACTATATATATTGGTTTTGAAATTGTAAAGAAGTTTTGAGAAAAATGGCTGTGATATACAAATATAGCCACACGGAAGGACAAGAACAACATAAGGGTTCTGTTTTTGCCAAATTGCCACGGAACCCTGTAAAGGTATTTCCTATACATGACTAGCATAAACGTGATAATCGCGATACACCCATGTACTCTACGTATTGCAATGTTTGTATAGAGTAGCTGCCATAACCGAACTGCGAAGTTTGTCTGTATGTCTAAAGGCGCGACCACACGTTGGCTTCTACTTTGCATATGAGCTTGGCTCCAATTTAATATAGAACCAAACTACTGCACCACACATTGGCTTCAATACCAACTTTGTACCCAAACACTGGAAATAGCAATAACAAGCGCATTGGACCTGTCCCAATTGCGGACGCAGATCAAAATACTACATACATACATAACTTCACGCCAGTTCCCTTGCGGGGTAGGCATGAACAACAGAGTGCCATTTAGGCTTATTCTTACACACCTCACTTGCCTCTTTGACATTCATAACTCTTGTCATGCAAGCTCGTCTGTTCTTAAGGCTCCTGACATCACCTTCTGCTAGTACACGATCAATTTGATCATGGAAGGTGTATCGTGGCCTTCCACAACTTCTGCATCCATCCACTTTTGCATTGTATATCTGTTTAGTCATTCCTTCATCATGCATTCTTTCCACATGCCCGAACCACCGGAGCATTCCTTTCCTTACCTTCACCCCGACACTCTCTTTCAGACCAACTCTCTTTCAGACCAACTCTCTTTCTTACTTCGGTATTACGAACGCGGTCCGCGAGCGTCACTCCGCAGATTTTGCGCAGTGCTCGCATCTCGACCGCGTTTACTCTACTTTCATGCTCTCTCTTCCATACCCAACTCTCGCATCCATACGTGAGCGTAGGTACCAGCACCGCGTTGTGTATGGCGAGCTGGGCCTTCTGGCTGAGGTTCTTAGCGCCTAGAAGTTTACCAAACGCTCCATTCACACTATTCCCCAAATTCACTCTTCTTTCTATATCAGCGGTGTACCTTCCATCCCTGCTAAAAGCACATCCTAGATATACAAACTCATCCACTTGCTCTAGCATAACATCATCGACCATTATCCTATGAACGATAATTATTTGCACTAGCGGCTGGCGCATATAGTTCAGGTGCACATGTTTATTATTTGCATCGTACAAGAAAATGACGAAAGAAAAGGCGTTGGTGGATGATTAACAGAAGCCGCAACTCGCGACGAGTGACAGACCAATGTTCGGCGCGCGCGCGGCGTTCTGTTCAAGATTTCATTCCCCTCGCCTTTGAACTTGTTTCAAAAACCAACTCGTTGCGCGTCGGTATTGGACATTAGACGGTGATTGGACGCAATGTTCAAATTATATTCAAAGACTGGTCCACTCATTGGAGTATTGGCCGCAATATGCTACATTGCTGCAAATATGACCAATGTGTGGCTGCAGCATAAGTTCTTAGTAAAAAGGTCAACATTTACATAATAATTATTATTATATTATATAGTATTTACTTCTTAATCCTATAGTTTATTTGAAAGCTCTTAATTTCCTGCTCCGTCTAGGCTAATATTAATGGTAGTGACCGCTTCACGTAGTGATGGGTTTAATGCGTTATTCCTGATGCGATATTATTATTTATTTTTAATGACGTTGAACATTGACAGATAAGGTAATGTATATATGTTATAGTCAGAGGTCGATGTACAGTCTCTTCCCGGAATGACTGGTTTATCCTAGGCTTGACCAAAGCCTTTCGACGAAACCCGAAATAAATTCCAATTTCGGCCTTTGACTAAGTTATTTTTAGTCATACCTAGAAGTAACTAAATTTTTTGTCAAACGTCGAACATAAGATAATCTGTGTCGGGCTTTGTCTAGTCGATCCTACAAGCGACTAAGGCAGACTCGGTCAAACGTCAATTCGTACTGCACTTGTTACATGTTTAATGACTGTATAAATTAGTCTCTCCTAGGTTAGACAAAAAAGTTAGGCAAAGGCAGGAAAACGTTACTAATTTGGACTTTGACTTTATGTCAGACCTAAGGTTTGACTAGTCAAACCTAGGAGCGCCAGAGCTTCGATGTTTGACTATAACATATACAGTAGTGTGGCTAATAATTACCAGCGTTATTTTTAACATTATGAACAAGATGCAATTGGCCATAGGCCATCCTTATTTACACTAACATTATTCCAGATAGAGGAGCACCAGATTAATTAAGAATTCTTCCTAAATATGTCATTAGCTTGTATAAATTGAACTATTGGGCTAATTAAACAGGTAGTACAATTCGCCACAATGGCAAGTATAGGAGCTTGAATGTCCATAGAGCCTCGTCTGATGTGTTAAGTTTTACAATGTATCCCAGTCAAATTGTAGGTTTTTTAACTTACACTAATCAACTGAGCTCATGTGACAACTCGAAAGGCGACATTTAACTACACAGTTCACATTTCTAACAAAAACATAATTGCTACTCAAAAACTATGAATATCCTACAATTATTGTACATTTTAAAGTAATATTACACATTTGAAAAAACTAAAACTACACAGCACCACATCTTACTTCAGTTCCCGCCAAAAGTCTAAGGCAAAATGGCTTGTAATTCTGTTATGATTTTTAAACATTTAAAATACAAATCAAAGGATTTAAGTCCATACATCCATAAATAATAATTTGACATGTCAAAACGTCGTAAATTGCGGGAATTCAAGACTTTCAATGTGTACACAAAAACAACATAATTCTTTAAATGCAGCTGAGTGTAATCTCCCAATAAAATATTTCATATTACCTTTAACGTTGTATGTTTTGAGAGAAATGCTAGGCAAAGGACTCGAGTGCATATATCTATCGTAATAATCTGACACATCTATATATATATTACATATATTAGCGAGAATTTAAAGTGTACAGTCATCATGATTCTGTAAGTGCAGCTAACTGTAACCTACCCAAAGATTATTTGATTATACTTCAACAACATTGTATGCTTTCAGAAAAATAACTGCATCACAAGTTCTTTTTATATGTTTTTAGAAAAAAAGCCGCCTTCAAAACCAATGCACGTATGCAGCAAATTACCTCCGAATATATTTACATTAAACAATTCGTTTTGTTACTAAGCTCTTTGTTGCTCGGAAACTTCGCAGAAATATTACGTAGGCATAAATAAAATACACTTCCTTTTATTTTTTGCCTGGAAGTGCAGACATAATTGAATCTATAGAATTCTCATCAAAAATACTCGTTAAATTCTTTCTTAAAAGAATTTTTGGCGGGAACTTAAAGGTGATAGATACTGTGGTGGCCCGATACAGGGCGAAGTATCTGGACGCCCCAAGTAGCCTCCGAGAAGTCTTCAGCCACGTCTAGCTGGTGGACTTCCTAGAGGAGCTGGGCTGGATGGAGTAACCCGTCCTCCGCCCTCGCACCCAAAATAGGCGCTATATCTTCGAGTTGCGGAAACTGCTCGCTTGCAGAAGAAGAAGTAAAATAAGACGATGTTGTGTTGTGCAGTTTTATTAACTAAAAACTAAATTAAACAATAGTTATAGGATATTGATTGTTTATTAGTAACAATCCTATTCCTATTTACATCAAAATATACGTAACTTATAAACTAGTACATTGTTACGAGTGCGGGACTCGAATTAAAAATGCCGTTGGAATTACTATAGAATTTATTAGAACTATAGAAACACGTATAACACAGGTACAAATATAACTGGACATAACCAGTACAAACTACACGATTCAATAACACGCGCAAAGTCCGTCACTATATAGCTCATCGAATGTACACACGTCTTGCTCGTATCATAATCGTCGCTTGACTGCCTCACCCCTCCGTTCGGGCATTGATTTATACTAAACTATAAAATATAACACTCGACTGCGTGGACTGAATTTTCCAAGGATTACACCTGGCTAGTGACCGTCATAAAGGATTACAATACACAATAGGCGGCTTTTCTAATTACGAATTTTAAACACAAAGTTAACAAAAGAAGTCCGAAAGCGGGAAGGTAATAAACTGTGCTTTGTGGCAGGCAGGTGTGCATTCACTTTTGTCGGCATGTAACAGTATACTATAATCTGCTTTATTCCTGCAACGGGTTGTCTGGAAGAGATCGCTTCTTAGCGATAAGACCGCCCATTGTGCACATTTAGAATATTTTTAGGCTATAAGTTTTTCTGTGTTTTCTGTAATGGTGTAAAATAAAGTGTTATCTATCTATCTAATACAATGAAGAAAACTTAACATACAGTGAAACCTGCATAAAAGGGGCCCTTGACAAGTGAGAAACCTCTGTTATTGATAATTACAAAGAGCTCCCGACATTTTTGCATTGAAATACTTATGTTACTGGGAGTTTTCAAACCTTTTAACTGAGACTTGATTTCTTAGATTTTTTCATGTATTTTTGTTTAATCATCAGTCTTATTGACTGATGATTAAACATAGGTCCAAGTTGGACAGAAATAAAACTGATAATAATATTGTTTAGACTAAAACAGTGAAAATTGAAAGTGATATTTAAGAAGTTTATTTTGAATTATAATATGTTGACGGGTGTAGGCTAAATTTATTTATTTTTTATATATGTATTGAAACAGCGCGTATTAATAATACAAACAAACAAAAAAAATATTATAATGTAGGTCTAATAACAGGTTTTTCAATCGAGTTAAATTGTGAGCAAACAAGCGAACTAAAATGTAAAAATGAAATAAATATATACGTAAGTTAATAAGTGAGTGAAGTGTATACTTACACACATACATACATACATAATAATAGGAAGAAGTAATAGAACGATAAAGAAATTATATTTATAATATTAAAAGTTAGAGAAGAATTTGAAGACATGAGTAGATGAAGGAGTTTTATGACATTAAAAAAATACGTTAAAGGAAAATGTGATGTGTAAAATATATAATGTAAACAGGCAAGGAAACCATATTAGAACTTAAAACAACGCTTTTTGAATTTGATTTTGAAAATAATAACTAATGAAGGAGTTAATGTGTAGCAAAGTGATAGTTTTTTTTTTATTTTTTTTTTATTGCAGGAGTTCAGCAAACAGGCAGACGGTCCGCTTGATGGAAAGCGGTTACCATCGTCTATGGACATTTGCAACACCAAAGGTGCTACAAATGCGCTGCTGCTCTCTTAAGGGCATACTGGAACCTGGTTACTAATGCCGGAACACAACACAAGGTTGTTATGGCGGCATACTCTAGACCAGGGGTGGTCGCCATCCAGTCGGGCAAATACCCTACCACCTGGCTGTGGGTTGTTAAGTCGCCTCTTACGACAGGCCGCCCGGCCGCAGGAAATTGTATTCTTTCTCCGTTCCTGCACGGATAGAGATAGATAGTAAAAGAGCTTTGTAGGCCAATTTATTAATATTTACCTATTGTAACATATCCCTTTCATTCACTCATGTCTTCAATTATCAGTGTGTATATTCTTTGAAGTTTCACTTCTACTGCGTGTGAACTGCACACACACATTTTTTTATTGCATGATTGCATTTAGCAGACAGGCAGACGGCCCACCCGATGAAAAGCAGTTACCTACAATGCTACAAATGTGCAGCTGCTGTCTAAAAGGAGACTGGAGCCGGACCACTAATGCCGGAACACAACTCAAGGTTGTTATGGCGGCCTACTTTAGACCAGAGTTGGTAGCCACCTGACTGTGGGTTGTTTTGTCTCCTCTTACGGCAGACCGCAGGAAATTGTATTCTTTCTCCGTTCCTGCACGGATACCATGTTTACCTCCATAATTGGGACTTCGTTGCTCAGTGGCCCGTATAAGTGAGACAATTTATTATAGGTTGAGACAAGTTATGACACATTTGTTTACAAACAGTCTAGTCTAATCCCTTCCATTATGTTAACTTTTGCATATTAATATTTCCACCTGTTTACTTGGAAAATGGTAAATTGCGACCCCTCATAGTGTCACCTTTACAAGATAAGACAACATGTCAATCTGCCTATTTGAGAATTTGGGTAAATGCAAAGCCTCTATAAGTAATATTTACAGAAGTTTCACGACTTGCATCATATTAAAACTACGTTTTAACGGTTCGGCCACTTTTCAGTAGTCGTGATCACGGAAGACAAAGATGTCAAGTGTCAATGAGTATTGTTAAAGTTTTATTTAGCCTACCGCCAATTTGTTCATTTAAATTATTTAGTTTTAATTTTGTTTATGGTTATTATTTACTTTATGCGAGCTTTACCTAATTTACCACCGCTATGCAACATGTTGTAGAGCTAGGCATGTTTGCTGAAGAGTTTCTTGCGCTGCTTCTACTCTTCAAGCCACACCTAATTTACGAATGTGATATTTGAATGAAAATTAGTTGTAAAACAATATCTATTTTAAATAAGAATTTTGTGTGAGCAGTTTTCACGTGACGATAGATAGAAATTCCAAAATTTGTTTTTTTGAAATTAGATTTTTTAGTTTTTATTAAAATTCATTATAGAAACTCATCCCCTCTAAAAATGTATTACATTATAGATATTATTATTGCAACATACACTAAAAACTATCCAAAACTGCAGGCAAATACGGTATTTGGTAATAAAGCGTATGTTTACATTGGCACCCAACGCCTACGCCAGTTCGTGTTATTCGAATATCTAGATCATTTTACCTCCACAGGGTATCAACGAGTGTTTGATTAAATAGGACAAACGATAAATCCCACTGATGCCCTACCACACACGTTCAGTCAATACAGCAATTTATGCATTCACGATTATCTAAACCAATCCCGGTTACAGCGACGGTTATGTATTGTAAGTATTTTGAACGGTAAACACAGTTCAATAAGTAACGCATGTTTTATCGCTAATAACAATGGATAACTGAGGGGCTGATCCCAGACACTCAGAGAGTAAATAACGGAAGGTTCGTGGACAAAATATATCGAAGCCTTTTTTTATAGGTGAACTGACAGGCAGACGGCCCACCTGCTGGAAAGCGGTTACCTATGAACATTGGAGAGACTAAAAGATGCTACCAATGTGCTGCCGCTCTCTAAAGGGAAACTGAAACCTGGCTGCTAATTCCAGAACACAACTCAAGATTGTTATGACGGACTACTCTAGACCAGCCATCCAGACGACCAAATACCCTACCACCTGGCTGTGAGTTGTTTTATCGCCTCTTACGACAGGCCGCCCGGCTGCAGGTAATTGTATATTTTCTCTGTTCCTGCACGGATTAACTCTTAACCTACTAGACTACAAGCGTAGCTCTTTCATGGAGTTAGTATTGTTACGAGTTTAGCGGGGCTCGAATTAAAATGCCGTTAGAATGATTATAGAGTTTATTAGAACTATGCAACACGTATAACACAGTAACAAATATAACCGAACACAACAAATCCAAACATAATGCAGAAGGTCGTAATTCAATAAAACGCGCAAAGTCCGTCACTATTAGATTCCCGAATGTACACTGCCCCCTCTCTCCACAAATGCAACTGTGCCAGCGCGGCAACGTATACACCATTTCCTAGAATTTGCTTGTAATTTGTAATTCGCAACACCTGGCAATTGATGAAGCCTGCAAGCGGCCGTAAACGAGTACTATTCAACAATATGTTCTTCTCGACAATAATTAGTAACGTATGCCAATAAATAAGTGAACAATAGAAGACGGCGTTAAAAGGATTACAATTAGTTCAAATGCCGACAGATTTGTACGTGGAATTTGTCTTTGTCGACGCCTAGGTTGTAACAGTATGTATAGCAATATGCAGGTAATAGAAAATCGGAGATACTTGTATATGTAATTTGCATTAACTGCGTAGTAAATTACTTTATCTCTTAGTTAAGCATAAGACTTACAAAGCATAATCTTGCAAAGTTTAATTAATTTACTTAGCAAGTTGGTCCATGGAGCGCGGCGCCGCTGACCACAACATAGGCCGTGGTTTACTTATATCTTTAATATCAGAATAATCCCAATTTATAGTGTATACCAGGGATTCTCAAAGTGGTCGATATCGACCCTCTGGAGTCGAAATGATGTAGGCTAAAGGAATTATATATTTATATTAATAACAGTTAGAGAAGAATTATCTGTGAGTATATTATTAGAAAGCGGTTACCATCGCCTATTGACATTTACAACACCAAAGGTGCTACAAACACGCTGCTGCTCTCTTAAGGGAGACTGGAACCTGGTCACTAATGCCGGAACACAACTCAAGGTTGTTATGGCGGCATACTTTAGACCAGGGGTGGTAGCCATCCAATCGGGCAAATGCTCTACAGCCTGGCTGTGGGTTATTTTGTCGCCTCTTTCGCCAGGCCTCCCAGCCGCAGGAAATCGTATTCTTTCTCCGTTCCTGCACGGATATTGTTTCACTTCTACTGCGTGTGAACTGCACACAAATTTTCTTTTCATTGCTAAATTGTAAAGTAAACTAGCAGCGCGTCTGATGGACATCCCTGAGGCGCTACAGTAGCGCGGCAGCCCCATCAGCATCCTAAACGCGTCATTATATTGGACGCGCTGTATGCCCTCTGAGTACAGATAACCCACAAGCTACAAGTGTCAAGTCTGACAGTACATAACTATGCTCAAATAAAACGGCAGTTATAGGTAATAAGTATACAATCTATCGATTGATTTACAAGTTCCATTCGAGCATTTAGTAAGGAGAAAATTGTGTATACCAACCTTGGCATTCTTGACGTTGCACGCACTGCGGCCGTTATCGTGCGGAACGGAGTAACGCGTTATTAAGTAACGTCATTGTTAAAAATTATTATTATTAACAATAACGTATATTCATATTGTATTCTTTAACATTATAAAATTCAAAATTTTTAGGTCCAATGTTGTATAATAGTACTAGCTGTCCCGGCAGACGTTGTTCTGCCGTGAAGAAATAAAATTTAGAACTCGATGGCAGCGCCACCTACCGGGTCCAATTGTGAATCTAAACCATCCTCGAATCCACTTGAACACACACAAAAAAATCATTCAAATCGGTCCAGCCGTTTAGGAGGAGTTCACTGTCAACACACGTACAGAAGAATTATATATATAAAGATAAGCAGCAAATTAGTTTTGGTTACCATGACACACTTACAATTAAGAAAAGGCTTAAACGATTACTTACACTCTCTGCCATTTAAAGATGCTGAAGAACTTTTACGATTTATTTGCTAGTCACCTTCTACTGAGCATTTGAAAATAGTTATCACTTTATTTATTTTTTTGCAGGAGATCAGCAAACAAATGCGCTGCTGCTCTCTTAAGGGAGACTGGAATCTGGTCACTAATGCCAGAACACAACTCAAGGTTGTTATGGTGACATACTTTAGGCCAGGGTTGGTAGCCATCCAGTCGGGCAAATGCCCTACCACCTGGCTGTGGGTTGTTAACTCGCCTTTTACGACAGCCCGCCCGGCCGCAGAAAATTGTATTCTTTCTCCGTTCCTGCACGGATAAAACTTACGCCTACACAGGACACTACGCACGCACACACACACTCTCATGCATATTCGAATATAAATAAATACACCCCCCTCACACACACAGACTTACACAAAAGCATAATGTCATTACTGACATCTTTAAATATTAAATTGTAATTTTTAATTTAACAATAAAAAATATTATTTATACACATAAATTTTGACTAAACAAAGACATTGCATTAATGTACTATCAGCAATGATGAGAATTATACGACCGAAGCGAATCCTACTGTGGCCCGTCACACAGGCTCTAAGGAGACCTAGCTCGGGAAACAGAGTTTCATTTCATTTCAATTCTAAAAATTCCGTGTCTGTACATTAAAACTATTTTTAAAAAAAACAACCGGAATAATACTTCTACAATATAAACGATGGAAAACACGATGCAATTCAATTGCAATCCCCGGTACTTTTTGTCCTGGGAATCCCGCGGGAAATTTTCTGGGAATAATTTAAAATGGCCAAATTAAAAAAACAATGCCAATTACACTGATCGACAGCAAATTTTATGTAATAAAATTTTAATCTGTCTAGTGCGCTTATATGGTTTATAATTTATTTTTATTGCAAGAGATCAGCAGACAGTCAGACGGCCCACTTGATGACAAGCGGTTACCATTGCCTATGGACATTTGCAACACCAAAGTGCTACAAATGCGCTGCTGCTCTCTTAAGGGAGACTGGAACCTGGTCACTAATGCCGGAACACAACTCAAGGTTGTTATGGCGACACTTTAGAACAGGGGTGGTAGCCATCCAGTCGGGCAAATGCCCTACCACCTGGCTGCGGGTTGTTAAGTCACCTCTTACGGCAGGCCGCCCGGCCGCAGGAAATTGTATTCTTTCTCTGTTCCTGCGCGGATAAAATACTTTATTGAGTAATATACAATCCATATAACCCACATGTTTATACTTCAAAGTGAAATACAAGCAAAATCATGACATTTTAAACCTAAATAAATGGCGCGTTGTTTTCTTTTAATTAAAATATTTTAATATCAAAACGATTAATTTAGATAAAATTTAGGTATGATCACGATAGTTTATAGTCTATGCATAAATGGCTGCTTCCTACATCTTACTATTCATTCACTGACTTATAGCAGATATAGGCACTAGCTTATATCAAAATTTAACCGATAGTAAGGCAAATGATTACTTCCTCTGGAAGAATTGTAACATTTGCAAAGTGTGAGATTAACTGCCAAAAATGCCCTACTTGATAGACGTGCAAACGTTAAAGTTAAATAGATAGAACATTGTAAATATAAAGTTGGAAGATTACACTATAATCTTATAACATGTATATGTTACTAGCTGCCCCGGCAGACGTTGTTCGGCCCTGAAGAAATAAAATTTAGAACCCGATTGCAGCGCCACCTACCGGGTCCAAATGTGAGCTATCCTATCTTTCAAGTCGGATCAAACTGCACACGGTGTGCAAATTTGATTAAAATCGGTCAAGTAGTTTAGGAGTCCATCGCGGACAAACAACGTGACAAGTAATTTATATATATTAAGAATAATACTGTCAGTGTCAGCAATATTAAATACTAATATAGTACTAACCATAGCCAATCGCTTCAATATGAGCCGTTACAAAATCCCGATTAAAATGTTACGCCACGGTCGAGTTAACTTAATTAAATAAACTACATGACGTGGAATGCGTAAAAATTTTGATAACCTTCAAAGTAATATTATGAGTACCATAGTGTTTCCTTGTGTTCAAAAATTCTTCCTAATTAGGTATATATGTCAGCTAGTTTATTGTGTATATGTCAGCTAGTTCCTATATATTTTAGTCATCTCGTTCGTCCGTTTTTTATATAATAATATGTAGATTTTATCGGATTCTTTCCGCGCAGGAACGCAGAAAGAATACAATTTCCCGCGGCCGGGCGGCCTGTCGTAAGAGGCGACGAAACAACCCACAGCCACGTGGGTAGGGTAATTGCCCGACTGGATGGCTACCACCCCTGGTCTAAAGTATGTCGCCATAACAACCTTGAGTTGAGTTCCGACATTAGTGGCTAGGCTCGTTACCTATTAGAGAGCAGCAGCGCATTTGTAGTACCTTTGGTGTTGCAAATGTCTTTAGGCGATGGTAACCGCTTTCCATCAGACGGACGTTATGCCCATGCACAGATTGATTATCGGCACATGACCTGTCGGACTGCGCAGCCGAACAAAAGTGCAAACAGACCAATCTCAGACCTAATAACATAACAGACTATGCAAAGCAAATGTTATTGATAGATTATCTGCATTAATGAAAACATCTCTGGCGAGAAAGAATAACACTCCAGGCTATTACGATATACGAACAATGTAAGTTTTCTCACGGTAACTATGAATTAGATCATTTGTATAACTATTAGGGATGTTATGGATAAGAAATGTCGGATATGTGCGCGGATATTATATGAGTAATAAATATTATACCAGCTACTGTTACGAATATTATATTATTTCGTATTATCCGAAAGTTTGGGTTTTGGATGTTAAATTAGATTAATTAATTAAGATTCGTAATAGAATAATATATAGTAATACAATTGGGCTCTGGCCTCCCACTATCGAGGAACGGACAGTACACCTGCCACGCTTGTCCAAGGCGGCTCGGCAGGTTTGACACGTCGGTTATCTCGATGTGCAGGTTGCATCACGATGCTTTTCTTAACCGTTATTAGCACGTGATAGTTGCAACAATATGCACATTAGCTCAGAAAACTTGCTAAATGGTGGATGTGTTCCGACCAGGATCGAACCCGGGGCCTTTGAGTTTGGGACGCATTCGCTAGCCATTACGCTATCACTACTTAAGAGAATAGTATAAAATAAGCACAATGTAAACATTTGACCGCTAAGTGTGTCGTCAAATTGTTACATTGAAAGCTCTAACAGTGAAATCCTATCATAAGAGTTTAAATTTATAGTATTATTAAATAAGGTGCATAAATAAAAAATCTTTTATATTAAATAATTATGAACATAGTTTACATGACTTAAAATGTTAAACTTCACTTCTGTCCGACAATATTCGAATCTTTTGTATCAGATTAGTTACGCTTTCGGATATTTCTTAAAATTATCCGAAAATTGTTCCCCCTAACTTTTAAAGTATGAAGTGGAAAAATAAAAAATAGTTTTAATCATGATTGGTGGATGGTGTGTGGGATATTTTCGATTTAATGTGTTTCTTATGGTTCCGTGGTCAAATAACAAAAACAGGGGACGTTTGACTCATCTACAGAACCCATTGATGTACACTTATCCATGTGTATTTTTTAATGCTTTTACAAATATATTAGAGGGATATTTTGCAACAATTGATCTTGTCCTTAAACTAAAATTAAACTGGTAAATATTTAAAAAAAATATAAAAACGTTTTAAAACTATAAAACGAGCTTTCGTAATTATTAAAAAAAGGTTTCCTAAGTGACTTTCTTTTATCTAATTTTAAGTATTTTTTTAAATTTTATTGTAAAAAGTTCTAAATATTCTTTTTTGTATTAGTTATACACAACAATATTTTCTACTTTAAACGCAAATTTGTCTTTGAAAGCCCGGCATCACCTAAGAAACACTATTAAACGCCAAATAAGCAATTTTAAAAGTCATATATGAAACCTTTGTTTAGCAAGTAAATTGGTTTCTTTTTTAAAGTTGACTACGCCTCATGACTGTCAAAATTGAAAGACAGAAATGAGCCCTCTATTTTCGGCATTATACAGATTTTTTTTAAAGAAATAAATTGTAATAGAATGAAATCATTGTATACGAGAAACAATTAAAATATATTGCTAATTAAAATATATTTTACTATTGTCTGTTAATTAAACAGGAAATATTAATTTAAGGAAGTCACAATACTCTTTGTACTGTCAGACGTACATTTTTTGAGAGAAAACACTGCTTGCAACAGTCATAATATTATTTTGCCAAAGTAATCATGTTTAAATTATTATTTATGTAAAAAAATATTATAATTATCTTTGTTTATTGAAACGTTAATTAATTTAACGGAACACAAATCTGGAATTTGGATTATTAGATGTTTTAGCACACATTTTTTAATAGATGCTGTCATGTATAAATTAATATGGAATAATTACATTGTTGTTGCATTATGTTGTATACATATATTTGGCCTGATCATTTTGAGAGAGTGGATTGGTTATCTAGATAGCACACAGATTATCTAAATGTGTATGTATGTATATAAACATACCATAACTTATTTCCAACGTGCTAAGTGACATATGAGTCCCATAGACGGTGGTGAAAACAAAGTTGGTGGTAAGCGTTATCTAAATCTGCCTAGATGGTCCTTATCATTTAAAGGATTTTGGTAAAAATAGCCATAAGTCATTTAAAATTTAGTTATACTTAATACGTCTAAACCAGCCAGAATTTAGGATATCATAAGAAATCGCTGTACTAAACAACGATAGGAAAGCAGCATAATATGAACTAAGAAGAGAGAATATTTGTACTTATACAAGTCAGAAAAAGGAGAGTAAGAAAAAAAGAGTGAAAAATAATAAAATATCAGCCCATAAATATCCCACTGTTGGGCTCGGGCCTCCCATTGTAGGAGGAACGGACAGTATACCCGCCACGCTTGTCCAAGGCGGCTTGGAAGGTTGGACACATCGGTTACCTCGATGTGCAGGTTGCATCACGATGTTTTCCTTCACCGTTGTTAGCGCGTGATAATTGTAACAATATGCACATTAGATCAGAAAACTGCCTAAGTGAGGCATGCGTTCCGGCCAGGATCGAACCCGCGCCCTTTGAGGATAGGACGCGTGCGCTAGCTATTATGCTACCACGACTTCGAAGTCGTAATCTTAGTTGAAGATTTAAGTCGAAAAATAATAATAATAAAGCTGGTAGCTGGTTGAAGGGTCGGATGCAGAAGGCAGCTCTGTTGGACACGGCCCGTATTGTGAGGAGATTCCTGTCTGGAGCCTTAACCACCGGTAGCCTGGACCCTAGGCTCCACAGCCGGCGAAGATCAGTTTTTTTTATAAATAAATGTATATATTTTGTAAGAAAAATGTAAAAAAATTTGAAATAAAATATATATGTGAATAATAATAAAATCCAAAATAACCCTCTAAAAAGAAATGAAACAGCGCGACTTGACAAATCGAGCATTACGAGGCTACGAGGGCATAGGGTCTTACCGTCATGAAACCTTAAAAGTGCATGCCAAGACTAAAAACTTTAAAGCGATTGTAGAATTCCACCTGGCTTTAAATTTTACCTCAAAAAGCCGTAAATTGTTTTAATGTTGGAGAGTGACAGGCGACCTTGAGGAGGTTAGGGCAATCAACGAATTAAATATATAGGTGACAAAGGCAGCAGAACATGTCTGAGAACGAGTTTCGCTTAGGAATTATGTCATTCAGATTACGTCTGTCCAGTTGGGGAATTGAGAAGAATTTAATATAATTAATATTATAATCGCAATCACTATTAACTTCATAATTTAGAAGGTCAGTAGACAAACCGTCGAACTTTTACTAATAAAGTATTAAAATTTTAAAATAGGTTAGAGACTTGTTCTATGTGTAAACTGTCTATGGTTTTCAAACTTACATCATTTGTACAGAATCTGTAATTCATTATAATACCTACCTAGGACTACACATAGCATGACAATCCAGCGAGATAAGATGGCCAGTATTCTGGGTACCTTACCCACAAAAGCCAGTGCTACAGTCTCAAAGAATTATTATAGATATAATACCATACAAGAAATAAATATTGTTACGACCAAGGTGCCGACAAAGGCAAATTCACACCTGCAGCCCCGTAGAAACACATTTTATTACCTTTTCGGCATTTGGGCTTCTTTTGTTTACTTTGTGTTTAAAATTTGTGATTAGAAAAAAAGCCCATTGTGTATTGTAATATTTTATGGCAGTCATTAGCCAGGTGTGATTCTAGAATTTTACTAGTCTAGATTCGACATTTTAATTCGAGTCCTGCAACTCGTAACAATATTTATTAAATTTACTTAGGATACATTTTTCAAGAGAAACGTAGGGAAGGATTTAGTACGGTATAAAAATAAAAAAGCGTCACGTTTTTTTGCAACGTGTCATCGTCACGGTTTCACGAGTATACTATTTTTTTTTCTTGTATTACCTAATTTAAGTAAATAGATGACAGGTATACAGTTTAGTATCACCGCAACAAGATGTTGAATAGAAGTCTATACTATACTTTTTTGAATAATTAGTAAAATCTGCCAAGTGCATGACAGTACACGACTTTTGAAGGGTTCTATAAAAAAAGGCAAATGTCCACTATTTGCGTCATTTGGCTATTATCCTTGCAGAAACGGAGAAAGAATACAATTTCCTGCGGCCGGGCGGCCTGTCGTAAGAGGCGACAGAACAACCCACAGCCAAGTGGTAGGACATTTGCCCGACTGGACGGCTACTACCCCTGCTCTAAAGTATGTCGCCATAACAACCTTGAGTTGTGTTCCGGCATTAGTGACCAGGTTCCAGTGTCCCTTAAGAGAGCAGCAGCGCATTTGTAGCACCTTTGGTGTTGCAAATGTCCATAGGCGGTGGTAACCGCTTTCCAGCAAGTGAGCCGTCTGCCTGTCTGCTGAACTCCTGCAATAAAAAAAAATATTAAATCTCATTTTACCTATGTATTATTTAAAAATTTTGATTGTAAATAAAGTCTCATGATAATTTTTCTCAACATTACAAAAAGTTGTAAACATCATTATATTATAATACGTGAACCAAAAACTTTGTACCCCTTTTTTACGAAAATTGCGCGGACAGAGGAGTATGAAATTTCGCACATTTATAGTTTATATAGAGAAGGAGTGCAAAATGCTAATATTTTTTTTTAATTATGCAAAAAAATACATTTAATCAATAAAAATAAAAAACACAAACTACCATGTATTTGACACACACACTCATATATATACTCTTTGTTTATTGTTAAAGTTAAATTAACAGTGTAGTCTTGGCGAAATCTGTGATTATAGAAGTATAGTATTTGACAACAGAGCCTTCATAATGTTCAAACTTATAATTTAAAAAAAACCGACTTCAAAAACTAAAAAGTATAAAATAACTTATTTCTAAAGCTATTATTGTTAATATATATTATCTAAAACATCTTAAAGTCGGTGCTTAGTAATTTTCAAAATATAGTAATTTTTATGTTTTACTTTGCACCGACTTCAATATGTTTTAGATAATATATCCCTATTAATATTATAAATGCGAAAGTAACTCTGTCTGTCTGTCTGTCTGTTCCGTTTTCACGTAAAAACTACTGGACCGATTTGGCTGAAACTCAGTATATATATATTTTCGATGCCGAGAATGAACATAGGATACTTTTTATCCCGGATAATGGGATAGTTTCCGGGATAAAAGGATATTTGTCTCTCTGTTTGTTATCCTTTTACGGAAAGACTTTTGGGCCGATTTGGCTGATACTCGGTACATATGTAATTTGAATACCGAGGGTGGACATGGGATATTTTTCATCCCGGATAATGGGATAGATTTTGGGATAGATTTATGTAAAGATTATCCCAAAAGTGGGACATGCTTTGGTTGGTTTTGTGATTTGCCATTTTCATCATTTTGGTTATTTTGTCCTTTTTGCCCTTTTGCCCTTTTCACCTTTTGCCCTTTTGCCATTTTGCCCTTTTGCACTTTTGCCCTTGGGCCCGTTTGCCCTTTTGCCCTTTTGCTCTTTTGCCCTTTTGCCCTTTTGCCCTTTTGCCATTTTGCCCTTTTGCCCTTTTGCCCTTTTGCTTTTTTGCCCTTTTACCATTTTGCCCTTTTGCCATTTTGCCCTTTTGCCCTTTTGCTTTTTTGCCCTTTTACCATTTTGCCCTTTTGCCCTTTTGCCACTTTGCCCTTTTGCCCTTTTGCCATTTTGCCCTTTTGCCCTTTTACCATTTTGCCCTTTTGCCCTTTTGCTTTTTTGCCCTTTTACCATTTTGCCCTTTTGCCCTTTTGCTTTTTTGCCCTTTTACCATTTTGCCCTTTTGCCCTTTTGCCATTTTGCCCTTTTGCCCTTTTGCCCTTTTGCTTTTTTGCCCTTTTACCATTTTGCCCTTTTGCCATTTTGCCCTTTTGCCCTTTTGCCCTTTTGCTTTTTTGCCCTTTTACCATTTTGCCCTTTTGCCCTTTTGCCCTTTTGCCATTTTGCCCTTTTGCCCTTTTGCCCTTTTGCCCTTTTGCCCTTTTGCCCTTTTGCCATTTTGCCCTTTTGCCCTTTTGCCATTTTGCCCTTTTTCCCTTTTGCTTTTTTGCCCTTTTACCATTTTGTCCTTTTGCTCTTTTGCCCTTTTGCCCTTTTGCCCTTTTGCCCTTTTGCCCTTTTGCCCTTTTGCCCTTTTGCCCTTTTGCCCTTTTGCCCTTTTGCCCTTTTGCCCTTTTGCCCTTTTGCCCTTTTGTCCTTTTGCCCTTTTGCCCTTTTGCCCTTTTGCCCTTTTGCCCTTTTGCTCTTCGACTCTTTTTTGTCCTTTTTGTCCATGTTGCGCTTTTTGTCCTTTTTGCTGATGTGGTCCCTTTTGACATTTTTGTAGTTTTCATTGACGGGGGATAGATAAATAAAACTAGGACTGTTTGTAATAGAGGATGAAAGTTTGGATGAGACCAATCATTTCTCAAGTTCATAGATATAAAAATGCATTGTCTATAAAAATGCGATAGTAACTCGATATGTCTTACTGTTAAGTTTTCGGAAAACACTGGGAATACTGGATCGTTTTTATTTTAATTTTGTTTAAATGTAGTTTTAATGCCGAAAATGGACATATATACTCATGCCAAGAGATCGGCATGAGAATATATCAAGCATCGAGTTTGCGATATAAAATGAAGTGAATTTTTCGGGGGCAAATGGCACTAACATAAAAATGGTGTACATTGTAACCTGTATTAACGCCTGCTCTTTAAACAAGAAGCAGGAACTAGAGGTTAACCCGCGGCGCAGCCGCGGGGTAAACTCTAGTATTAATAATAATAGCTTTAGAAATAAGTTATTTTATACTTTTTAGTTTTTTAGTTTTTGAAGTCGTTTTTAAACGATTTTTTTTTATTTTTTTTTTACTTTTTAGTGTCTAGCTATGTATGGGTAGACCTACGAAACGTGCCGCGCTCCTAAAAACATATAGATCCCAAGAAACGGGAACAAAAAATGTTCATAAAATGAAAACTACTGGGCCAAACTATGTCAAATTTTTAGGGGACCAAATGGCAGCTATTCCGCGTCGAACAAAAAATAATCACGTAAATCAGATCATAAATGTCGGAGTAATCGGTGAACATACATAAAAAAAAGATCCCGACGAATTGAGAACCTCCTCCTTTTTTTAACTCGGTTAATTAATTATGGTCGAATTTCGACCACTGGGCGACCACTAGTTTTAATAAATTCATCAGATTTAAAAATGACATTGACAGTATTATTCGAATCCTAATAATAAATTCTATAAATAATAAATAAAAAATCCTTATACCTCTATAACGAAGGTTTGATATAATTCAAAGAAGAATACAAGTCTAATGAAATTTAATGTTTCGTCAAGCCGCTACTTTGTATAGCAACAGAAAAATAACTTGGAAGCCTCCAGTAAAAGCGATTAACTCACACAGTCGCGTTTTAGTAACAGGATTAAGTCAGATCTTCATTACGATGTCATCTGTCATAATATATACGTAGTGATGTCATTGTGATCTTCGGGCGATGAGTTAAAAAAATCTATGTTCAACTCGGTGACTATATTTTATGAGTAAAATAAAAATGTATGAAATGTTTGTAATCATTAGAACCTATAATGTGCAAGTGGGCAGAAATGTTTTAGGCGTCTTAGGCCATTTTTATAATTGTCGCAGTCGCACCTATGACTGAAAACTTGAAAGAAAGAAGATTAAGGTGGTATAGGCATGCGATGAGGAGGGCTCAAATTCACGTGACAAAAAGAATGCTTAACTAGAAGATTGCCAGGTACAACTGTAAAGGTGTACCAAATAGGAGATGGGTGGGGTATGTAAAGGATAACATGATGATTTGTGGTGTGCCAGAGGAGGTATGTCAGAATAGTGGTGAATGGAAGGAGAAGACATATTGTGCGGACTTCAAATATTTGGGAGAAAATGACAAGAAAAGAGAGCTGTTTTTACAAAAATGGAAGCTTTATATTTTTGTCTTGTCCGTCTGTCTTCATGTCATATTCTAAGAACTGGTGTTAAGTCTGCGAAATAACAAATACTTTGAGATAGTCATTTTGTTGATAGTCGTTCATTAAACAGCCATTTTGTCAGTGAGACCTTGAAAAATCTCGTAACCTTGTGTTGCTAGGTGAGAAGATTTAGTTTTCCTATAGCCCCAAAAGCCAACCCCAAAATTCCGGGTCATCTTTAGAGACCGTGTTTTTTTTTAATAATGATAATTACTCATCAAATTTTAATAAATCTTTACATGTTGATACCTTATACTTCCGGATCATGACAATAAATCCCGGAATGTGGAAGGGTTCCCGTATAGTAATCAAAATAAAATCCTACTTATTGATACCTTATACTTCCGGATCATGACAATAAATCCCGGAATGTGGAAGGGTTCTCGTATGGTAATCAAAATAAAATCCTACATATTGACACCTTATACTTCCGGATGATGACAATAAATCCCGGAATATGGAAGGGTTCTCGTATGGTAATCAAAATAAAATCCTACATATACCTTATACTTCCGGATCATGAAAATAAATCCCGGAATGTTGAAGGGTAAGGTAATCAAAATAAAATTTATACGTACAAAGTTATGAGAACAACTTACATCTAAAAATATCAAAATACCTATTAAAAGCTTTTAACCCTTCACTTAAATCGATTTCATAAACTAAATTTATTGGCAACCAATTTTGCCCAATAAAGTTTTGATTAACATGGGGCTAACTCCCGAGAGGTATTAGTAAATTGGATCTACACATTGTATATGTTATTAACCAAAGAAATTATATAGATAAATCTACACATAGATTAAACAACTGCCGGCAGCATGAGAAATATACAGATACAATATAACTAGGTATATATATTACTGAAATGTTGTGGTTAAATATGTCAAAATTACTATAATATAGCTATAACTATAACATAAGAAAGGGTTTGCTGGGGTTTACATAACTGTGAAGGTTCAGTCTCTTTAAAAAAATTAAATAAATTTGTTAAGAAATTGTGACTAAATAATTGTCGTTTGTGATGCCACGGCCGTATTAAACTACATGATCATAGTGTCTATGGTCAACTATCTTGGTTTAAATTCAAATTATAAAAGAGTTGCGAACTATTTTTTTTACCATACAGTGGTGTTGCATGTATTAGTTTTTTCGTATCGAGCAATCATGCTATATGTTTCGTGACCGCTATTTTCGAGCTTCTAGTAATAAAAAATCAAGCAGTAGTATGCCTGAGCGTCACATACCTAACAAAGAAGGGGAAGGTAACCATAGGGTTGTAGATAGTCTGACTAGCACACAAATTCCGCGGGAACTAGACCTTTGTTCCGTCCACCTCGGGACACAATGGTAATTAAAACATTGCTAAACTTTAAATCTTTCACCTTTAAAACTAATTTAATCTTCGGTCACATACAGCCCACGCTTAACAACATCGGATTTGATCCTTATTTTAATCACTAGAGGATTTTAAAATCAAAGGTCCGGGTTATACCACCGCATATAAGCAATGATAACACGTTGTATAGTAACTTAAAATTGGAATACACGTTCTATTTTTAATATTATGCAAGACGAAAAATGCTTTATGTAAATTAAATTCTTATTAAGAGCATTTGTTGAAGGTCATAAGTACATTTCCCAGCCAAATGTGTTCTATACCTATAAGTGTATAGCGCTTTAGAACATGTTATGGTTCTTTTACACTGAAGAAGCAGTCAGATAAAGTAGATACATATATACTTAAAGAATTAGTATTATAGCTATTTGTACATTTTAAGAATTAAGCCAGGGTATACACAGGAGAGAAGCATGTGGGAGGACGCAGTGTCATATATAGTGAATTATCTATGGTGTCAGCTATGCGTAGCTACGCAACGGGTGTCTGGCGCTCCTGTAGCTATTCCACGTACATTCGTGACGCCACACATCTTGCATTCCCAGTCTCTCTTTTAAGTTGTATAGCTATATCAGTATAAAATTGTTTTTTAAACGCAGAACTCTTTTTGACACGTGACAAATCTAATTAAAAAAGACGTGTATTATGCAGTTATAACCTACAGTATACGAATAAGTATTTCAAGCGTTTAACGCCATTTTATTGTAGGCGACATTAGGACCTAAGTTTTTTTTTTAATTTTGCAAAAGGTTAAACTAATATATTGTTGTAAGACTTTCTGTTTAAAGTAGATTAGAGACCCTACTGAATCAAAAACAGAAAGTTAAAAAAATAAATAATTTAAAATACCTTTTGCAACAAAAAAAATTCTTAGGTCCAAATGTCGCTTGCAATAAAATGGCGGTAAAGACTCGATATGTTAGAGGTAAATAGCGTAAACGCAATCGGTATTCGAGACAAATTAATTCCATATAGCCTTTTGCAGCTCATCAGAATTTTGACTAACTTTTTACAACAAATGCTATTCAAAAAGTTTAATACAAAGTTACGGCTAAACTCAACTGTCTGACGATGTTACATCACGCATTACAAGTGTTCTCTATTTTAATAATTTATTGAAATATGGAGACAAAAATTAATTTACACATCGTCTAGGTTGTTAGCCCGAATACCGCATCATAAAGCAGAACTGGACGTAGCTCAAGTTGACATTAAGAAGCCTCGATCCTTGACATTTAGGCATTTGAAGTGCACAAGCGCGGGAACTAATAAAGTCTACATTTTAGACGCAAAATTTAGTTATGCCACTCAAGTAGCCTCTTGGGATAACATTTTCAAACGGGCAAACTTCTGCTTAACTCTTATATGCTTAGAAAAAGCAAACCACACATAATGAGTTATAAAGTAGAACTTCGTCTGATACTAGCATAACTTACAGATCGTTGATATTTGTATCGTGGTATTATTAAATTTAACTTTATTAAATCTCAATGCGCTAGCTATTTGCTTATAATACAAATTAGTTCTATGCATAAGTTATATATTTGAAACTGATCTTTTATTTATTTAGTGATTGCATCTCTCAATATAGAAGATTATAGACTTGCGGAAAATTTTAATTATAAAGAATAGAAGATGGTGAGGGGAAATTTGGAAACAAGAGAATAATATACTTACTCTTTCAGCTTTATCAAATTACATGATTAATAAATTGTTTAAAAGGGATCGGAGTATTAAGAAAGCATAGTTTCCCCATCCTCCTCCGACTCTAGGAGCAATTCTTTTTTTAACATTTTTATATATTTTTTTTTTCTTTCGGAATAAGTAATGAACTCACATTTAAAAGGTTTACGAAAGCATAGATAGAAATGGGAACGTGGGAAAATGTTTACATTTAGCGAAAACTATACAGGAAATATAGTGTTTTAATTTTAAAAACCATAACAAATAGATAACTGAGCAAAAGCAGTTAAATTTTTAGACAGTCGTTGGTCTAGCTTGGGCATTTCTGCATAATTATAAAATTATCCTTTGTCTATATCAATACATGTCAGATACGATAAAACAAGAGAGACCATCAGATAGACGTATAGGTAGCCACGATCGCATTAACCTTGATGACATCAGAGTAAATACTGATTATTTTAATAGTTCAAATAGACACACTATTAGGTCAGGTTCTATCAACATACATTGCAATATATTTACTAATGTCATTGCTTTTCCTTAGTGATAAGACGGTGATTTATCTTTCGTCAATATATTATACGATTGCTCCTTAACCAATATTGAATTATCGAGTACCTACTTAATAAAGAAGAATTTATAAAATAATACTTATGTATTTTGCTCGAAGATGCAAAAATATCGCATCGTTAGGTCGTGGATTTTTCCAAACAAGAAATGCTGTATTTGTCTATGCAAACGAAGATGCATTCATAATCTAAACTAAATATAGATTAAAGACACAATTTGCAGCAATTCACAATCTCGGTAATACTCAATTAAGACTAATAAGTGAGTATAATCAAAATAATGATACGCTATGTATTGACGTTGTTCAGATCATTCGAGATTCCCAACGTTTCTAATCAAGCGAGTTTACTTTCAATCATGGAAACCCACGCCTGGTGTCTTTTGTTTTCTTTTACTTTATTAGAACATTTACAAACGTTACAGCATGTTTTGATTGAGCATATTAAATTGGGTAATTGGATGGCGAAGATCGCGCTCTATGAGGTATCGCCCGTGAAAAGTTTAGTCAGCTGGATATTGCATAATAGGGTTTACTTAGGCTGAATTAATAGAATAAAAACATGGACGTTCCTAGCTCTGAGCGTACTAAGTAAGGCTTCTTAAGCAATTTGCATATAAGTTTTTGTCCATTAGCAGAGATATTTGAAATAGAGAATTTGCAGATATCGGTAGTACTTATTCAATACTTTTCAGTGATAAAATTTTATGTAACTCATTAGAAAACGAATTGCAATTAAATTTAAAGTAATCGCTTGATCCACGACATAGATTTCAAAATTTACAGTGGTTTTAATATCAAATCTTAGGTTAACTTAAAACTATTTGTTTTGGAAAGCGTCGTTGGATGAAGCAAGCACCGCAGCCGAATGCCACCGAATCAACAAGTGCATAGCAATTTTCGCTTTGTAAACAAAGAAAACCGAATGGAATTCATCCAGCCGATCGTGAAAACTGGGCCGGACATATGTGCCTCGGCCGTGACCGCCTTACAATCACTTTTCAATTAATAAAGACCAAGCAAAGCACCTGCAGAATGCAAGATTCTAACTGTCACACGCAACAAACATGCAAAAGTACGCACGAGTAGTAGCCGCTCCTTAATCACCGCACTTTCACAGGTCGCTAGTGTTTTTGTTTACTTGTTTGTATGATTTTGAGTAACACAGGACACAGGCACACAGCGTCTCGCGGTTTTATTTGTATACGGTTCGATCGAGGCGACGTGCAATGTACGCTCCGCTCGGCGACCGTCGCGGTACTGGCGTGACATAAAGTCCAAGTCAGAACTCGGAGCTAGCAAATCGGGCTTGCGTCGCTACTCACCACTCGATTCGCAATTCGAAATACCTTTAACGTAACTTATCCATAATATTTTATAGTTTCGTAATCATGTATCTCGATTACTGCGCGCCGTTCGTTTAATCGATGTCACGATTTCGGGAGCGGTGCATAGTGCATAGGTGCCATTTGTCACGCTGCGACAGTCAACATATGGGTGGGTACGACGCGCATTCCTCGAACCAGGACGTAAAGGTCACATGCAGGCGTCCTCGGCAACACCAACTAAATATTGTCGTTTGATGACATAAGACGGTGATTAATAAAAACACATGTGTTAAAAATTGACCTGAACAAAGTAATAATTTTCATTCAACCAATATTTCGGTGTATTTGACGATTTGGAAAAGGAAATAATTATAATAAATTAGGAGCAATTACTTTGCACCAAAGGGGCACGAACTTATTAAACATTTTTGGAAGACCTTTTAACAAGTACATACATTGAGGTCAACATATGGGTTCAATACGTGAAACAAAAACACAGCGAAATCTTTGTATCCCTTTTTACGAAAATTGCGCGGACGGAGGATTATGAAATTTCGCACACTTATAGTTTATAGGGAGTAGGAGTGCAAAATGCTAATTTGTTTTTAAATTATGCATAAGAAATACAGTAAATCAATAAAAAAACATTACACACACTACCATGTATTTGATACACACAATCATATTTGTTTTGTTCATTGTTAAAGTCAAATTAACAGCCTTGGCGAAATCTGTGATTATAGAAATAGTCTTTGACAACAGAACCTTAATAATGTTCAAATTTATCATTTAAATGAATTAATATGGTCGAATTTCGACCACTGGCGACCGCTAGTTAATTTCAATAAATACTCGAGGATAAAATTATTAAGAACATCATAGACAAATTACAGAGTTATGCCGTAGCCTAAATGAAAAATTGAAAAATGTCGGGCTAAATTAAGCTGCTAGCTAAATCGATTAGCTTACAGACATACTTGATCAGGAAGTCAAAGGTTCGATTTCAATGCAACATTTTATAAATGACATCTCCAACATTTTAACTGGTGTAGATGATCCAGAATAAATTAGCCTATAAAGTAGTCCGTATCAAATCAATTTTTTTTTTTAATAAAAGCGTGGTTATACATATAGGTCTCGTTATTTTATACTGATCATGTTTTTTGCCGGTTGGGCGTACAATTTTTTGAAACTTATGTTATATAGGTACATACTTATTTCAATATTTATTTATAAAAGGAACTTAGGAGTTTTTGGCGGGAACTGAAAGGAGACGTTGTGCTGTGCAGTTTTATTTTCTAAAAATGTATAAAATTACTCTAAAATGAGCAATAGTTGTAGGATATCGATAGTTTTTGAGTAGTAACTATGTGTTTTTGCGAGAAATGTGAACTATACAGCCAAATGTGGCCTTTCGAGTTTTCACAAGAACTCCGTTGAATGACGTCGCTTGTAGCCTAGAATACAACGGCGCCTGGCTTAAAGGCCTAGTTGCCAAGCCTTAAACATAAAATAAAATAAAAATAAATAAAAGGAACTTAATTTTTTATTAAGGTCAATAGTTTACTGTGTCCAAAAAACTCCAAAGTTGTAAAAAAATTGTGTTTGTCTGGAAAATTTTGAAACAAATCAAGATTCACTGCAAAAACTTGTTACATACGAGGACCTTCTATCTATAATATTATAAAATTGTAAACATGCCGTGTCTGTATATTAAAGCTATTAAAAAAAAACTATATAAACGAAAGATAACACGCTTCATTTTTTTTAGATTTCTTGTCTGTTTATATGTTTGTTCAGATCACGTATAAACTGCTGGGCCGATTTCGATGCGGTTTTCGTCGATCGACATCAAATTCTTAGACTTAAATCTGTGCTACTTTTTATCGCGGGAATTTTTCTGAGAATGTTTTAAAATGGGCAGATTGAAAAAAATCCAATTTGTAATGCGATTTTTTCAGCGATTGATAGCAAATTGTATGTAATAAAATGCGTGATATTTTTTATCCCGGGAGTCCCGCGGGAATTTTCCCGGGGGCGGTTTAAACTTAGCATAGCATACATTATTTTTTAAATGCTGCGCTACTTTGTAAACTGGGAATCTCGCGAGAATTTCAAATCAAGCATAGACGAAGTCACAGGCATATCCTTCTACTAAATATCATAGCTGGGCACCGTTAATCAAATAGTTAACTTCGTTAATCGCTAATCCGTTACTGAAAAAGTTAACTTCGTTAAAAGTTAAAGCGTTACATTTCAGAAAATTTAACGCAAGTTAACGTTATCGTTAATCCGTTAATACATGATAAAAATTGCATCTTCTTATAAAAACTGTTGATTCTGGAAGTTAACAGGTTAGAAAAAAAAAAGACGGGTATAATTATTAGAGTGTTTAATATAGCCATGTATAGCTACAAACAATGTATTTTTATTCATTTGGATTAAGGTTTAGAATTTATTTTATTAAGATAGACTAGTTGCATTTTGGACCAAAACACTAATTTGACCAACTAATTTTAAGACGATTTGATAGTAATACAATGACCAATTGCTATTTAGATGATTTGCTACATACACACTTACATCTTAGACGAAACGATACTAAACCGTCCAATTTATCTGTCAATTTAGTCATCTGGCAGAATATGAATATTCCCCTACATGAACAATAATATGTTGAAGTTCTCGTCTGAAAGCGAGGCTCGTTTCGGCTGTAGTATATCCTTGCCCGTGGAGACAAGACATTCAACTGCAGCGCTTGAGGGTATAGCAGTTATATATTTAAAATAAACAGATTTGCAAATATCTGTTCCCCGAGAATGCCGCATCATTTAACGAGTCTTTTGACTTTATGTCTAACCACATTTTGAAGAGACTTTGAGCTTTGCTCTTTAAAAATTTGTTACTGGATTAACGATTAACGGACTTTGGGAAATTTAACGGAAACATATTTTTAAGTTAACTTAAAAGTTAATCTGTTACTCGAAATGTTAACTTCGTTAATTAACGATTAACAGATTAACGAGTTAATGCCCAGCTATGCTAAATATGCCTTTGAACACATAACCATCTTTCAACAACAAATTCTGACAATTCAGCAGACAAAGTAATTAATCAAAAAAAGTTAATTTATTCATAAACAACCAGAAGCGTGTAACATGATTGTCTATGACGTAACAAATATTGGAATCGGTATTGACGCCTCTATGGATTTATTTCGATTGACTGGCTCTAACCTTGTCTTTGTTGTCTATATTTTATTAATATTGGACCTTTTTGTATTTTAGGTACTAACTGAAGCATATTTTTTTTATAAAAATCATTGACACGTATTGTTGTGTAGAATACCAGATGTTGCCGGCAGACATATAAAGTTTATTATATTAGATCCTAGCACACGAATTTACTTGTACATTACTTTTAACTACATATTCGTATCATAAGAGAATTTTACCATTTTTCGGGATAAATAGTATTCCAAATTTTGTAAGTATTCTTGCTATAGAAGTATATACATAAAAATTTGAACGTTATACACATAATAATATCTATAAACTATAATAAATAATAATATCAGCCCATTAATGTCCCACTGCTGAGCTCGGGCCTCCCATTATAGGGGGAATAGACAGTATACCCGCCACGCTTGTCCAAGGCGGCTTGGCAGGTTTGACACGTCGGTTATCTCGATGTGCAGGTTGCATCACGATGTTTTCCTTCACCGTTGTTAGCACATGGTAATTGTAACAATATGCACATTAGATCAGAAAACTGACTAAGAGGTGCATGCGTTCCGGCCAGGATCGAACCCGCGCCCTCTGAGTCTGGGACGCGTGCGCTAGCCATTACGCTACCACGACTTTTGACTATAAACTATAATATTATAAAATTCTAAACTTTAAATTTTAAAAAAACAACTGGAATAGACTATATAAACTATGGAGAACACGGTGCATTTGTTTGTTCGGGATTCACGTATTCACAGCAGCCCATTGTTCTAATGGAAATGTATTTATATTTAATGTCTAAGTTATGGTGAACAATAAAGAGTTTTCATTCATTCATTCACGTAAAAGCTATTAGGCCGATTTCGATGTGGTTTTCATTGATCGACAGCTAGTTCTTAAACTTAAACTCCATGCTACTTTTTATCCCACGGGAATTTTTCTGAGAATGATTTAAAAAAGCCAGATTCAAAAATCGAATATCAATGTGTTTTTTACCGATCGATAGCAAATTTGATTTAATAAAATATGTGATGTTTCTTTGTCCCGGGAATGCCGTGGGAATTTTCTCGGGAGCGTTTTGTAGTGATTAGGATGTATAAAGTGATTATTCCGAGACAGTTTTGACTGAAAAGATTGCTTACATTCTTTTCTAAATACTGCGGTAGTTTGTGTCCCGGGAATATCGCGGGAATTTCAAATCAAGCATGGACGAAGTTGCGGGCATGTCTTCGTATTATGTTACTCTAAATCCTGCAAAATATGAAAATGTGCACCAAAAGTATACTTAATCTTAATATTTTCTTAAGTTTTCGCGACTTGTATACATAATAAAACTACGTTTTAACGGTTTTAAGCGCGGTAATTTTATTTGATTTTGGTTTTTCCGACGTTTCGGCCACTTTTCAGTGGCCGTGATCACCGAATACAAAGATCACGGCCACTGAAAAGTGGCCGAAACGTCGGAAAAACCAAAATCAAATAAAATTACCGCGCTTAAAACCGTTAAAACGTAGTTTTATTATGTATACTTAATTTTCTTTGAATCTTATACTTAATAAATTAAGTTGAAGTTTGTTTGTTTGTGTTTTTGCTTGAACACGCTAATCTCAGGAACTACTGGTCTAATTTGAAAAACTCTTTCAGTGTTAGGTAACACATTTATCGAGGAAGGCTATAGGCTATATATCATCACGCTAAGACCAATAGGAGCGGAGCACTAATGAAGAATGTTTCAAAATTGGGGGATTTTTATAGGATAAGCTCCTATAGAGTAAATAATAACCATAAACATAATTAAAATAAACAAGTTGGCGGTAGTCTAAATAAAATTTTAACAATACTCATTGACACTTGACATCTTTATCTTCCTTGATCACGGCTGCTGAAAAGCGGCGGAAACGTCAGAATAATAAAAATTAAATTAAATTTCTTTAAATAAAATCTTTTCCTTTCTTCTTTCAAATGAACCTTCTAATATTAGAATACCAGCCCAATTCTAACAGATACATGACAATACGGTACTTCCCCTGAAGATATTATGGGTGCAAGGACTACATATAAGTGGAATACACGGCAGTACACTGGATATAACGTTTTATTGTTACGAGTATTCCCGGGGAAGGCTAATGTCGTCGCCTTAAGTGAGAGTACTTGCCCCGATTTCCCCTTTTAGGATATTGTATTACGAGCGCAGATCTCAGCTCCATTTAGAATGGGGTGTTACGTGTATTCCGCTCGGTTGTTTTTTCTCCGTGCAGGAACTGAAAAAGAATACTAATTCCTGCGGCCGGGCGGGAGAGGCAACAAAACAACCCACAGCGAGTAGGGCACTTGCCCGTCTGGATGGCTACCAACCCTGGTCTAGAGTATGCCGCCAAGGTTGCAGTTTCTCCTTCAAGGCCGCAGCACATTGGCAGCACCTCTGGGATTTCTAATGTCCAAAGGCGACGGTAATCACTTTCCATCACAGTTGGGTCGTCAGCTTGTCTGCTGTTCTTCAGCATTAAAAAAAAACTAAATAAATTACAAAATAATGTAACTTAAAAAAAACTTAAATGTCTGTTTGTAATGTCAAAATAACAGCTTTTTACTCAAAGCATATGAAAGTATACAGGGTACTTATATCAATGAATATATTTTTTAAAATGTTGTCCCTCTGTCTGGATGTTCCGGCTAATCTCTGAAACGGCTGGACCAATTTCGACGGAACTTTCACTGGCAGAGAGCTGATGTTATAAGGAGAAACTTAGGCTGCTTTACTGTTTTTTAGAAATGCTCGAAAAAAAATCCACGAGGACGAAGTCCCTGCGACTGTACAGCTAGTTAAATATAATAATATAATATGAAGCGTGCTCAGTAAACTGAGTGCATTGCCACGTCGTATGGCAGACAAAACATGAGCCAGCCTTATGATCACGGGGAGCATCAAAATTTCTTTGAATAATACCTTTATCAATGTACCCCATGGACCTAATAATATCAACTTCAACTTGGTTATACCACGGACGACCCGCTCTGCTCATTAGTATATACAAATCTTATAGACACGTGTGCCAATAGACAGACCGTGCTCGTCTTCTAGCTGTCTCGCGTTAGGATTCTGGCTTGTGGCTGACAGACACTCCCCTCGGCGAATTTGGGCACTTTTTAATCACACATACATACATACATAACTTCACGCCAGTTCCCTTGCGGGGTAGGCACGGTCAACAGACCGCCATTCAGGCTTATTCTTACACGCCTCACTTGCTTCTTTGACATTCATAACTCTTGTCATGCACGCTCGTCTGTTCTTAAGGCTCCTGACATCACCTTCTGCTAGTACACGATCAATTTGATAATGGAAGGTGTGTCGTGGCCTTCCACGACTTCTGCATCCATCCACTTTTGCATTGTATATCTGTTTAGTCATTCTTTCATCATGCATTCTTTTCACATGCCCGAGCCACCGGAGCATTCCTTTCCTTACCTTCACCCCGACACTCTCTTTCAGACCAGCTCTCTTTCTTACTTCGGTATTACGAACGCGGTCCGCGAGCGTCACTCCGTAGATTTTGCGCAGTGCTCGCATCTCGACCGTGTTTACTCTACTTTCATGCTCTCTCTTCCATACCCAACTCTCGCTTCCATACGTGAGCGTAGGTACCAGCACCGCGTTGTGTATGGCAAGCTGGGCCTTCTGGCTAAGGTTCTTAGCGCCTAGAAGTTTACCTAACGCTCCATTCACACTATTCCTCAAATTCACTTTTCTTTCTATATCAGCGGTGTAGCTTCCATCCCTGCTAAAAGCACATCCAAGATATACAAACTCACTCACTTGCTCCAGCATAACATCATCGATCATTATCCTTGCATTAGTTCTGGTTTTTTCTCTTTTAAACACCATAACCTTTGTTTTCTTCGCATTCAAATGTAAGCCTCTCGTCTGACAGTCATCTTTCATCATTGTGACTAGTGTTTGCAGTTCTGATGGCGGTTAATCACACACCGATTTTAATAAAATTTTACTTTTGTTCAAGAGGATTCGAGAAAAATTTTATCCGTGTAGGAACGGAGAAAGAATACAATTTCCTGCGGCCGGGCGGCCTGTCGTAAGAGGCGACTTAACAATCCACAGCCAGGTGGTAGGGCATTTGCCCGACTGGATGGCTACCACCCCTGGTCTAAAGTATATCGCCATAACAACCTTGAGTTGTGTTTCGGCATTAGTGAAAAGGTTCCAGTGTCCCTTAAGAGAGCAGCAGCGCATTTGTAGCAACTTTGGTGTTGCAAATGCCCATAGGCGATGGTAACCGCTTTCCGTCCAGTGGGCCGTCTGCCTGTCTGCTGATCTCCTGCAATAAAAAAAAAAAGTTTAGATTAACATTTGGTCCCGGTAGAAGGCGCTGCAATCGGTTTCTAGATTTTTATTTTTTAAGTCAGGACTACGTCTGCCGGGTACAGCTAGTAATTACATATGAATAATACAAATTATAATTTTTTCAACTTATTTTAGATCAATAACTATCTCTACCCAATGTTGTTGGAAGGAGCAGTCAAACCTTGCCACAATGTCGTATTAGTATAAGTAAATAATGTATTTTCTTGTATTTAGACGCTAGACACAATATAAATGAGTTACCACGCTCAACCACCCAACTCTTCTTTAGAACGTTTATTCCACGTAGAATATACCTATTTGCAGGGAAATTTCCGCTTAGGTTTTCCCTTTGCGCTACGACATGGGTTTATTTACAAAAGGAGTCATAAGCAAGTGATAAATAGATGAGCAGGTTACACATACTTATAATTCGACGATCTTTTCCTTCCATATGTCAACTTAAGTTCGAGAAATTTCACCAACGAAAAGATTATAGAGCCATAAGTAGTTACACGTGCATAACGGAGAAAGAATACGATTTCCTGCGGCCGAGCGGCCTGTCGTAACAGGCGACAAAACAACCCACAGCCAGGTGGTGGCGTATTTGCCAGACTGGATGGCTACCACCCCTGGTCTTGAGTTGTATCCCGGCATTAGTGACCAGGTTCCAGTCTCCCTTAAGAGAGGAGCAGCGCAGTTTTAGAACCTATGGTGTTGCAAATGTTCATAGGCGATGGTAACCGCTTTCTGTCAAGTGAGCTGTCTGCCTATTTGCTGAACTCCTGCAATCAAAAATACAAAAAAGTACGTCTACTTGCTCACATATTTAACTGGCTATAAATCGGCAACGTTAGCTACGGCAGCAGTAACTACTTCCATCAGGTGGGTTTTTATTTACGGCACCCGACATGCAACGCTGTTCACGGGTGGACACAAGCAACTCTATCGCGTTGAACGAGTGAACGCATTATTCACGAATTGCCGAATAATCTATCAGTGACTCAGACTAGGTTTACACATGAATAACGCCGAGCAGCGCGTTGTCACCGAGTGGTTCACTCGCCGTCTGCGCGTAAACAGATTGCTAGCAAGATAGGTCGGGTACCGAGTTGTTCTAATGATGTAAAGAAAGAAAATATTTATAGTAAAGTGTCAATGCACACAATAATTATTTTTTTAAATATAAAGACAAGTATTCTATAAACATCGACTTTCATACTTTTTTTTCTTAATATAGAAACACAGTTATTTTGTTTATTTGATTTCATTTTGTTGACATAATTTAAATTTAAATTAACTTAAATTATTCTCTTTGTTTTAGTTTGGTCTACAAAGTAAAATCCATTATTGGCTCATGTGCTGTTTCTATATTCTTTATTGTACACAAAAATTACATACAAAATTATAGAATAATGGTGATGTACAAAAGCGAGCTTAACCCTACAAGAGTTTACTTCCTATTCTTATTATAGTATTCTTTCTTTTAAAATATATCGTCTTTTGTATTGTATAGTGTAAAGCTGTGTGATCATTGTTGAATAATATATATATGAAAATCAATTGCTGTTCGTTAGTCTCGCTAGAGCACGAGGACGGCTGGACTGATTTGGCTAATTTTGGTTTTGAATTATTTGTAGGAAGGTTTAAATGGTGAGTAAATATGAAAAAAATGCTTGGAATATGGTAAAAACAACAATTTCGCTTTCCCTTAGAAACTATTTCTACCTGTCAAACATTTGATGTTCGTGCCGTCGTTTAGAAATCAGTCAAATTTAAAAGTCGTTCAGAAATCAAATTAAATTTAAAAGTGAAGTTTTTTTTCATTTCTTTGGTTTTGAATGTCAAACGTCTGATGTTCGTCCCATCGTTCAGAAATCAACGTTTTTATTTATTGATTCTGAGTCGGTACGAAGTTTGCCGGATCAGCTAGTAGATAAATAAAACTTATAAACTGTTTAGAATAAAAATTACATAACATTCACGGCAATGAGGCTGTGACATGATCTATAATGGACCTTTAACATAAAATTGTTTAGAGAATTTTCTGGGCACCATGTTGCAACATGTTTTTTATAACAACGTAGGTATTTGTTAGTGAATTGAAAACCGCGATTGCAGCGCCATCCAGCGTTCTAAGGAAACGACGTAATTCATCGGGATAAATTGTATACTAAGTGTTAACTCGGGTTATAAGCCAGCACTATGTCAAGTTTCATTCATATCAGTTCAGTAGGTACCAATAAAAATGTGATCGTAGCGCCATCTTTTTCGCTATTTTTGCCTATCCCACGGAAACGACGTTATTTATAGGGATAAAATTCTATCCTAAGATACGCCTCGGGATATAAGCTAGCTCTATGTCGAATTTCATTTAAATTCGTTCAGTAGTTTTCAGGTGATGCTCTAACAGACAGACAAAAATTGTATTTTCGGAATCTCCTGGTCCTAATTAGCCCCCCTGATACTTTTCACATTTTTAAACGCATTATTCAAACTTATGCTCACGTATGGAAGCGAGAGTTGGGTATGGAAGAGAGAGCATGAAAGTAGAGTAAACGCGGTTGAGATGCGAGCACTGCGCAAAATCTGCGGAGTGACGCTCGCGGACCGCGTTCGTAATACCCAAGTAAGAAAGAGAGTTGGTCTGAAAGAGAGTGTCGGGGTGAAGGTAAGGAAAGGAATGCTCCGGTGGTTCGGGCATGTGGAAAGAATGCATGATGAAAGAATGACTAAACAGATATACAGTGCAAAAGTGGATGGATGCAGAAGTCGTGGAAGGCCACGACACACCTTCCATGATCAAATTGATCGTGTACTAGTGGAGGGTGATGTCAGGAGCCTAAAGAACAGACGAGTGTGCATGACAAGAGTTATGAATGTCAAAGAAGCAAGTGAGGTGTGTAAGAATGGGCCTAAATGGCGCTCTGTTGTTCGTGCCTACGCCGCAAGGGAACTGGCGGGAAGTTATGTATGTATGTATGTATGTATGTTCAAACTTTAACAATTTACAGATTTATTATGGTAGATATAGGTAGATAAATAGAAGATGAACGTCCAAATGAATCGCCTGCGTAAAACGTATTTGTCGTAAATTATTCATTTGTTGCTATGAAGCTGTAATCGCATAAGGCTTATCACACATTTACTTTTTTTACAAGCTTTTATTTAACTTGCAATGGATGTACCTATGTATGTATGTATGTAAGTTCGAGTGGAATCTTAGAAGTTAAATTTGACCAACTTCCCGGTTTCCGATTGAGCTGAAATTTTGCATGCATATGTATAATCGGGTGACAATGCAATAATATGGTAACATGGAGCTGATCTGATGATGAAGTCGGGAGGTGGCCATACTAACTCCTGTACTAAACAAGATAGACCCGTCGTGTTTGGGCTCGTTTCACTTGTCTTAGCTAGGACTCTGCGGCTACATGATATCCAGGATCTCAAAAGCTTGTATTTTAAAACCTTTTTAAAAAAGCTTATTTATCATTTTTTTATGTATGTCATCGTATCGGCGTATTTCTGGTTTAATCTATTATAATATTATAAAACAAGTTCTCAGAATAATTTTTCGATAAATATTAAATGTATGTTCTTTCCTAGTTACAGATAAAATACATATAATATTTGAAAACACACGTTTTATATTTACATACATACATAACTTCACGCCAGTTCCCTTGCGGGGTAGGCACTAACAACAGAGCGCCATTTAGGCTTATTCTTACACACCTCACTTGCTTCTTTGACATTCATAACTCTTGTCATGCACGCTCGTCAGTTCTTAAGGTTTTATATTTATCGTTAATATATATATACCAAGTGTTTGTTTTGATATCTCTGCTTTATAATGAATATTTTTTTAATTCAATGATATATATTTTCTTAATAAGCTATTTTTTATATTTATTGAGCCTAATAAATTTATGAATAAAATCAATTATGAAAAAATACATCCATCCAATTTCTAAAAAAAAACAAATTCTAAAAAAATTCAACATCTCACTAATTGTTTTGCAGTTTTACTACACAATTGTGTAGTGCCATTATATGCGTACGTGTTTTTAAACATCATTCATAAAAATGAAAAATTGACTGACATACAAACATGGACAGACGAAAGAACGTGAAGAAAACAAAAAGACGAGTCTGATATTTATCGTAAACATGCAAACTATAAAATAGCAGCGTAAAATCGTCCATATGCGACCGTCCTAATCTATATATATTGCGAACTCATGTCAAAAGGCGTACACGATAAAGCAATATGCAAATAGGCCGGCCACAGCGTGGCGCCGTGGCTCATACACTTTTAAATATCACTTCTTTCGGCTAGACATTGTAACTATCTAATCTAATATATGAGACGCGTGAATGTACGTAGATACCTGATTGTAGGTCACACAGCCTTACCTAGATCAAACCAGTACTGGACCTAACTCTTTTAAATGGTGAAGTTCAAAATAAATCTACCTAGTCTTGCCATAAATATTGTATCAAAGAATTTTTTTTATTGCAAATAACATTTACAAGTTTTACAGTGTTTTAGTTTAATAAATAAATATAAAACAATTTAAAATATAAAAAGCTTATTCGATGTGGTCTCCATTGGCTGCAATACAGTCCTTTAAACGTTGAGGCCAGTTATCAATAGAAGCACGCACTCTTTCCATGGGAAAATTCTTCACTGCCAATCGTATGAACTGTTTAGGGACTCCAAATTATCATGGCGTTTAGAGCAAGCTGTACTCTCTAAAACTGACCATAAATCATAATCCAGCGGATTAAGATCGGGACTAGACGACGGCCAGTCTTCAGCTCTGATGAAGTCCGAAATGTTTGTTTCCAACCAAGACTGCGTGGACCGAGCTTTATGACTCGGCGCCGAGTTTTGCTGGAAGGATCATTCTTGGTTATTAAACATTGTGTTGTTAAGGGGCTTAACTACCTTCACAAGAATGGTATCTTGATATACTTGTGCCGATATTTTGATACCTTTTTCACAAAAATATGGCTCAGTCACTCCTTCATAGCTAACACCCCACCAAACCATCACTGAAGACGAATAATGCCCACGTTGCTCCCTGTCGACTGATTGAGAAGCTTCCTTAGAGATTTGAGTTTAAATACGGTCATTTTGTTTGTTAAAATGTTGCTCAATTGTAAAAAAAAATCTGTGACCTGCCTTTGCGTACCGCTTCAGTAGTTGTTTCGATTTTACCACCCTATTCTTTTTTAAATTATGAGTTAAGAAATGACCAGTGCGTGACCAGCTCTTATAGGCTGCAAGTCCTAAGTAATCTTTTAAAATACGAGACATGGTTCTAGGTAATATCATCATCTCCCGAGATAATTTCTTTTGCTTTCGGACAGGATTTCTTCGAATTCTTTCCCTTACTGCTTTGACCACCTTTTTCGTACGAACACTACGTGGACGGCCAGATCTTTTTCTGTCACAAACAGAGGAGGTCTCATTGTACCTATAAATAGCCCGGTACACAAATATTTGATTTGATTTTACCAAGCGTATGTAGAGTTTTAAAAATTGCATTTGGCTCCATACCTACTTTGTGTAATGCAATCACAGCGATTCGGTTTTCTGTAGAATGTATTGACGCCAAAATGAGAAAACACAATGAACAATCATATAAAAATGACAGATTCCAAATTCAAATGTAATATTTTGTTTCTTTTTAATTGTAACACTATTTATGGCCAGATTAAGTATAGTAGTAGGTAGCACATAATACAAGGCCATGAGTTGAGATTAAAAATGTTATAAGTAGTTAATTCAATGACTTATTTGAGTTTTTTTTACTATATAATTAATTATTATAATAACTTTTTAAATATTTTGAGATGTAACTGTCTTTTCATGACTAGAAAGAAAAAAAAGGTTTATTGACTTAAAAAACGACGGTATACAGTGGTGGAATGAAAATGTTCGCCAGTTTTCAAATTGACTCATTTGACGTTCCGCGAGCACATTTTACCACTCCAAACTAAGTCACAGAACAGTGTTTTCCACAGAAAATTATTTTTAACTGTTTATTTTTTTATATTGTCTAAGAAGATAGTTTAGATATATAAAACCTTTTTAATGGTCTTAATGTTTATTAAGTTAATTGAGCGTAGTGATTATATCCTCTTTGTTTCTTATTGTCAATCTCAGCATCTGTCATTGTCAACATTGCAATTTTAATTTTTTATGTTTCTATCTATATATACAGATAAATTAAGTTAATATATCTGTTTGTAATATCAAAATAACACCTTTTTACTAAATGAAAATTAAAGTATATATAGTACCTACTTATATGAAAAAAAATCAATTTTTAAACATATTTATCGGTCTGTCTGAATGTTCCGGCTAATCTCTGAAGCGGCTGCAACGATTTTGACGGGACTTTATCAAATTTATTTTATCATAACGCGCTGGGTTTTGTTTCAAAATTTGCGGTAAGATTGCAAAATTAAAAATACAACTTGTGATAAGAAAATACATCGCGAGTTAGATGTTTTTATTTAGAAGAGTAAGTTTTATTTACAAAAATATTTCAGTATGCTGTGGTTCGCCATTACGGCGTGGGTGCCTGTGAATTATTATAGATTTTCACACAACTTCCACGAATCAAGAAATTGCCTATTCTACGCTTCTGGCTTCAGGGATATTTTCTATTTTTAATATTATACTTTTTTATTTGTTTATTGTGTTGCTGTTGACGGATTTTACTCGGTTATTTGTTCATGGCTGTGAATTTTATTTGCCAAAATGGCTTTGATTCATTTGTGTTTCACTGATAACTTGCTTAACGGAGAAACTTCATTTTCCAAACGTAGTGTTGAAAACAAAAAACATGTCATTATCTTAAGCTCGTGCTCTACCAAATATGATTGTTAAATATAAGAAGCTAGATGGCTTTTCACATTTTCATACATCTTTGGACGTTAAATATACTTGGATAGGTTGAATAAATACCTAGACATAAGTTGTTAAAAGCATCCTCTCAGTTAGGTTGCCTGGAAGAGATCGCTTTAAGCGATAAGGCCGTCTTTTGTTTTGCCGTTAAATTATTGAAATTATTCATTTTGTAATTGTTTATTTGGTGAACAATAAAGTGTTTTCTATTCTATTCTAATAAATAATTGCAAAATAAATTAAATGTTTTCGATGTTTTTTATTCTCTGATTACAATTCACTTGTGTGTTTAGTTGTATTGAAGTCATTTTACGCACGTCTAAATAGGCTTTCAATGTCACTTTTATAATACATCAAAGTCACTGTCATCAAATCCTGTGCATTTTTGTATGGTTGTGGGGCTTTAATTTTTACAACAGCGGTGTAATCAGCGCTTGCATTATATCGTATGCTTTTTCCACCGGCTTACCACTGACACATACAGCTGAACACAAATACTTACATACATTATATATACTGTAATTATATTTAAAAATGAAGATTAATGTACTAATGTTATAAATATTGTAGATAAAAGAGACCTAAAGATGTATTGAAACATAGTTGTGTGTAAAGAAAAGGAAACACATGTGTTGTGGAAAAAAGGCCTTAAATCATTTTCAGACAGAATCCACAGTGAGTTCTACACTTGAATAAGTGGTACGTGGGTTCATTATTTTGTTCCTCCATTAACTTTCTATAATGAACTTTAAATGAAATCGCCGATTTTAATTGTTTAATCCATTTTCTTCTAATTGGAGCCATAGGTGGTAATTTACGTAGATTCACTACACTGGTCCACTTATTAAACGAACTGACTGAAAATTTATTAACTTTTATACAAATAAATGTGTGCTCTTAGCAAACACATCTCAACATTTCGTATTCTTCCAATTAAAATTGACAGACATACTTATAATCAACTAATTTCGTTTTTATTAGCAACAATAATGCAATGTGCAATATAATAAACAACTTTCAAAAAGGCGTGTTCTTGCACATTACAAAATTGAAAGAAGCGTATCATCTCTAACTTGAGCAATAACTTAAAAGGTTATGTTAAGTAACTTGGTAAATGGGGCCCGTATACCGCGTAATGAGGGGGTCTGACCCATGTTGGGGGTCATTTGTTAAATACCTCTTGGTAAATGGATGTCGGTTCCCGCATATACAGATCTGAGATGCCAGTTGTCGACCTTTCAGTCGATTAGAGCAGAATTCAAATGTTTTATTCAAACTAAATTGTACTGGGAAGCATAATTTGAATTTCATACATATAATTTATAATTTAATTAATTAATTAATTTAATTTTAATTAATTATAATTAATTAATTTCATTTTAATCAATTAATTTCATTTTAATTAATTAATTTCATATTAATTAATTAATTTCATATTAATTAATTAATTTCATTTTAATTAATTAATTAAACATTAAGTCTACTTTATATTAATTTATAATCTTTCTATGTGCACATAAGTTCGCAACATATTGTTGCGGTTTTGAAGAATAAGAGGCGGCAAGAAACTCCCCAGCATCACATCGTGAGAGGTTTTGCTTTTAAATTCGTACCTTCTGGACAAAGAAGACGTATGTACAGACGTACATGGTAAGTATGTACGTACGTCTTGGCATGTCCAAAAGAAATGTATTCAGCGTAAACCTGACCGAGGATTGTTTTAATTATTTATATACCAAAATTATTATTTTTTATGTAAACTCATGTTTAGAGAGTCATTCATACAAGTTAGAAATTAATGTCCGCTTTCCAAACCTCACTAACCGTTCATTTGCCTTACTATCGGTTATTTGTCATAAGCTCCATACAGGTAATGTTCAATTTCTACCGAAGGTAAAGCAATCAAGTGAATAGCAAGAGATAGGAATTAACCATAAGCCTAGAAGAAGAAAAACTGGTAAGAAACTCTCCAACAACACGTCCAGCTACTTAAATTTGTCTTTTTATTTCTTAGTAATTGAACTTTCTTCTATTATATTGTTACGAGTGCGGGACTCGAATTAAATTGCCATTGAAAATACTAATCAATTTATTAGAACTATACAAACACGTATAACACAGGTACAAATATAACTGAACACAACCAGTATAAACTGCACGATTCAATAACACGCGCAAAGTCCATCACTATATAGCTCATTGAATGTACACACGTCTTGCTCGTATCGTAATCGTCGCTTGACTGCCTCACCCCTCCGTTCGGGCATTGTTTTTATACTGAACTATACAAATGCAATATGCCATACATGCCAAGCGCAGACGCAATTTCCCAGAAAACGTAATCCGCACACTTGCTCAATTATTCCTGCGAACGACCATAAACTATTACAATACACAATAGACTGTTTTTCTAAGTAAACAAAATAAGTCCTAATGCGGGAAGGTAATAAACTGTTATTTATGGCAGGCAGCTGTGCATTCACTTCTGTCGGCATGTAACAATATTTTAAAATAGCATGTGTCGGTGCAACTTCGTTAGCGTTACCAAGACGAGGACGTATCTTTTAGTCAATTACAACAGAGACACCATAAAAATTCCACCGCAACGCCTTTTTGAATATATTCGCCTATCCCATGTAAAAGAGGTTATTTATCAGAATATATTTTTTTATTGCATGAGTTCAGCAGACAAGCAGATGGCCCACCTGATGGAAATCGGTCACCATTGCCTATAGACGTTTGTAACACCAAAGATGCTAGCAACGTGCAGACGCTCTCTAACGGAGGCTGGAACCTGACCACTAATGCCGAAACACAACTCACGGTTGTTATTGCGGCATACACCAGACCAGGGGTGGTAGCCATCCACGTGGGTAAATACCTTACCACCTGGCTGTGGGCCTCTTACAATAGGCCGACCGGCCGCAGGAAATTGTATTGTTACAACTTAGGTTCCGACAAAGACAAATTCCACGTACAAATCTGTAAAAGCACATTTTATTACCTGTCGGCATTTGAACTAATTGTAATCCTTTTATGATCGCCTTCTTTTGTTTACTTATTTATTGGCATACGTTTCTAGTTATTGTGGAGAGCAGCGTATTGTTCTATTGTACTCGTCTACGGCCACTTGCAGGCTGCATCATTAGCCAGGTGTTGCGGATTACAATTCACATTCGCATTTGTTAAGTATAAAACGACGGCCTGATTGACAGAGGGATCAGTTGAGCTACAATTACCATACGGGCGTGACGTGTGTACAGCACCGGGAATCTAATAGTGACGGACTTTGCGCGTTTTATTGAATTACGACCTTCTGCATTACGTTTGGACTTGGTGTGTTCGGTAATATTTGTACCTGTGTTCTATGTGTTTGTAAAGTTCTAATAAACTCTATAATCATTCTAACGGCATTTTAATTCTAGTCCCCCTAACTCGTTACAATATATTATAGATAAAATATTGAACCGTCCCTATAGGATGCAAATATTTCTTCCGTAATTTTTACGCTTCAATATAATTATTTTACAAAAATGTAATTAATTTTACACGAAATATATATAATAATAAAAATAATAATCGGCAGACAAAGACACACATTGTATATCCTCAAATTGAGCAAGTTACGCTTGTGTTATTAGTAATATACAACGGACTACTCTGGGGTAGAATCCAGACACCCAGACCAGACTTTACGTTATGTACTAATAACGGAAATAATTGAACCCGGAGGCTCTGCGTTACAGCGAGGTAGGCCGCTAAAGCTTATTTATTTTATGTTTAAGGTTTGGCAACTAGGCCTTTAAGCCAGGTGCCGTTGTATTGTAGGCTACAATCGACGTCATTCAACGGAGTCCTTGTGAAAACTCGAAAGGCCACATTTGGCTACATAGTGCACATTTCTCGCAAAACATATAATTACTACTCAAAAACTATCAATATCCTACAACTATCGTTCATTTTAGAGTAATTTTACACATTTTTAGAAAATAAAACTACACAGCACAACGTCTCCTTTTAGTTCCCGCCGCTAAAGCTTAGCCCGCTTAACCACAGACGCCGTCAACATTGCAAAACTGTTCAATCAAAAATTAAATTAAAACTACATTCGTACTTGTTTATATATTAACTACAATATTAAAAGATCAACTGTGAATTAAAATAAATAAAACATCTGCAGCTTTAATGATTGATGTTTCAAATATTAAAATTAAAATTTCATCATCTCAATTGATTAATGCAATGATGACCTTCAATGAAATATGATTATGAAATTGTGAAAAAAATAACCGCAAAATTTACAAATGGAAGGAAGAGTTTACGGTTCATTATATTAACACCTGTTTTGAGTTTGACATTTGCGGTTTTATTGTAAAATTCTGTACATACGTGAAGCAAAAACTTTGTACCCCTTTATAAGAAAATTGCGCGGACGGCGAAGTATGAAATTTCGCACACTTACAGTTTATATAGAGAAGTTCAGAATGCTAATATATTTTTTTAATTGTGCAAAAAAATATATAAAATTGAATTATTTATCTACGATTTCACAATAAATGACAAAAGACATCATCCAGATTGGGCTATTTTTATTTTGCCAATTAGGTCCGTGAGGTCTGTCAGTAAAGAGTTTCTTCAAAGAGATTTGCAAGAAACTCTTTGATGCCACCCGTGATCCGAAGGCTGGCTCATATTTCGCCCAACAAATAAGCATCGCCATACAGCGCGGCAATGAAACCAGCCTTCTGGGCACGCTCCCATTTATTACACAGTCTATAATCGCTTGTACTTTATAACTTATAACTTTTATCCGTGCAGGAACGGAGAAAGGATACAATTTCCTGCGGCCTGGCGGCCTGTCTTAAGAGGCGACTAAAGAACCCACAGCCAGGTGGTAGGGTATTTGCTCGACTGGATGGCGACCACCCCTGGTCAAGAGTATGCCGCCATAACAACCTTGTGTTGTGTTCCGGCATTAGTGACCAGGTTCCAGTCTCCTTTAAGAAAGCAGCAGCGCATTTGTAGCACCTTTGGTGTTGCAAATGTCCATAGGCGATGGTAACCGCTTTCCATCAAGTGGGCCGTCTGCCTGTCTGCTGAACTGCAATAAAAAAAAACTTAGTTTATTTTAGTTTTTAAAAGACAATACTTTGTAAATAAAAAATAGTAAAAAAACGTTTATATTTGTTGGCCGGCAAAATAAAAAAATACATTAAATCTAATAAAACTACGTTTTAACGGTTTTAAGCGCGGTAATTTTATTTGATTTTGGTAAATGATAAATTAGATTAGGCTCCCATAGAGTAAATAATAACCATAAACAAAATTAAAAATAAAATTAAATAATTAAAATTAATAAGTTGGCGGTAGGCTAAATAAAACTTTAACAATACTCGTTGACACTTGACATCTTTGTCTTCCGTGATCACGGCCACTGAAAAGTGGCCGAAACGTCGGAAAAACCAAAATCAAATAAAATTACCGCGCTTAAAACCGTTAAAACGTAGTTTTATTATGTATACAAGTCGCGAAAACTTAAGAAAATATTACATTAAATCTATAAAAAACATTACACACCCTACCATTTATTTGACCCACACAATCATATATACTCTTTCGTTTATTGTTAAAGTCAAATTAACAGTGTAGCCTTGGCGAAATCTGTGATTATAGAATATGTCCAAACTTCTAATTTAAATTAATTATTATTGTCGGATTTTGACCACGGACGATCACTAGTATATATGAATCTACCTTTGACGGCCTCTATAGGCGAGCGAGTGAGCGAGTAGAGCGCATATGTTACCGTGTAATATAATGCAAGAGAAGTTTGACTTGACTTTATCGAGACATAGTCAAACGTCTGGTGGATTTCTCACGTGACCAAAAGACTGGTTTATACCTCGGACAAACGCATCAGCATTGCCATTCAGAGAGGCAATGTGGCCTGTCTTTTGGGCACGTTTCCGACTGACAGCGGTCTAGAACTAGATTTTATACTTTAATTTTAGTTTGTATATATAGTTTATTTTTAGTTTAATTTATTTATAATTTAGTTTATTTATAATTAGAAAACGAATGGCAACGGACAAGTGGCAAAACGAATCGCAATAAAATTTTAACTTGAAGTTTTACGGGCAGGTTTTCAAATTAGACAAGCACATTAACAATCTGCCCGTAAAACATCAAGTTAACATTTTGTTGCGATTCGTTTTGCCACTAGTCCGTTGCGATTCGTTTTTCCACTTGTCCGTTGAAGTTTCACTTCTACTATGTGTCATATTTTATTTTATCAAACAAAAAAAATGAATTCGATCCGGAACCAAAAAACGCATCCATAGTCTAGACTAAAATTATGCCGCCTTTCACAATGTCTAGTTTAAATTTAAGCCGCTCCTCCACGCGGCCATAACGCTTTTTCACCCCCCTAAGTCTATATAGAAGTTTAATTTAAAAAAAGAACGTAAACTATCCTTTTAGTGGAAACTGTGTCGGAATAAGCTAATTTTATCCTATCCGTGCAGGAACGGAGAAAGAATACAATTTCCTGCAGCCGGGCGGCCTGTCGTAAGAGGCGACTTAACAACCCACAGCCAGGTGGTAGGGCGTTTGCCCGACTGGATAGTTACCACCCCTGGTCTAAAGTATGTCGCCATAACAACCTTGAGTTGTGTTCCGTCATTAGTGACCAGGTTCCAGTCTCCCTTAAGAGAGCAGCAGCGCATTTGTAGCAACTGTGATGTTGCAAATGTCTATAGGCGATGGTAACCGCTTTCCATCGAGTGGGCCGTCTGCCTGTCTGCTGATCTCCTGCAATTATAAAAATAAAAAAATTATGCATCCGAACAACTTCAAATCGCTCCCGGGAAATTTACGGCGCGATTCCCGGGATAAAAAATATCACACATTTTATTAAATTAAATTTGCTATCGACCAGTGAAAAAACCACATTGAAATTCGAGATTTTTTTTCAATCTAGCCCTTTAAATCATTTTCAGAAAAATTCCCGCAAAATTCCCAGCATAAAAACTAGATTTTAAGTCTAAGAATTTACTGTCGATCACCGCATTGAAATCAGTCCCGCAGTTTTTACGTGAATCCCAAACAAACAGACAAACTGACAAACCGACTAACAGATAAATAAACAGACACGAAATCTAAAAAAAATTACATCGTGTTCTCCATCGTTTATATAGTGTATTCCAGTTGTTCTTTTTTAATAGCTTCAATGTACAGACACGGCATGTTTAGAATTTTATAATAATATAGATTTTACAGAGAAGAGGTTAAGTAACATTAATATTGCGTTGCTATTAAAGGCCAACTAAGTAATAAGTGCTATTCTCAGTTATATTGTATAAGACCTATTTACATAGGTCTTATACAATACACTTAGTTCGCAATAAAAATGATTGGATTTGAGTAATGTAGTCTTCTTCTTCTTCTTTGTTCAATAATGGCTTGGCACGGTTTGTGCATTCAGCCAGAGTCATGTATAAAATGTAGTCTTTACCCGCTTTTTTTAACAAGGGTAAATTTGCTTGAGGACTATCCACCGCGGGGGAAAAGCGTTGGGTAGTATGGGATACGCCACGTAGAGGTGGTACAACCACCGCAAGCAAGAAATGCTATTGCCACGCCACGGTCGGAGATACTAAAACCACTGCGCCTGATGCCATTGCTGCGGGAAAGCAGAAGCTTAACGGACTCCGCGTGCCCTGGCAAAGTCTCTACCCGCGTAGCATCACTGGAACCCAGCGGCCCAGGTTCCGATTATCCGCATAGTAAATTTCGTGAAAATAGAAATTAATGTATTTTTTTCAAAATGGCTTCTTACAGATTAATTGTTGAAAGTCATGAATTTACCACCGCTTCCAAAGCAATTTTAGTTTCTGTTTAATGAGAAGAGGTGGCGCAACAAACTCTCCAGCAAAATATCTTAATATGATTGTAAGTTCATCTTATATGGAAATATGTATACCCAAAAACAGACGAGCGTGCATGACAAGAGTTATGAATGTCAAAGAAGCAAGTGAGGTGTGTAAGAATAAGCCTGAATGGCGCTCTGTTGTTCGTGCCTACCCCGCAAGGGAACTGGCGTGAAGTTATGTGTGTATGTATGTATCCCCAAAAACTAAAAGAAATTGGTTACCAAATTATCGATTTCAGCCCAACTAAAAGAGTTCAACATAAAAAATTCTGACAATACATAATTTCACGTATTTTTTAAATACTTTTTGTTGTTAAGAAAGTAAACATATGTAATGAAATTTAATATACAATTAGGAATTGTTACCCAAAGGAACGCATGTATAAACGTTCAATAAAGTAGTATATGATAATTTAAGTGGAACGCGACCTAAGTTACACAGTTAAATCTGTGAATGACGGTGGATACAAAAATAGATTTTGATTTGTGTTTAGCATAAAATAACAGTTTTTAGATTTATTCCTTGAATTCTTAAATAATAAAGAGTTTTCTTATACATATACTAACGAAATAACAATATAATGTGCATAAATAAAAATTGTAGATAGTCGACGTGCCAGAGCCATTTTGGAATCATTGTTTTGATTACAGCTCCAAGGGCCGACTGGATCGGTGTGATACCACGCTCTCACAGAATATCGGCAATACAATTTTTGGATGACTATCTCTATTCACATAATAATAATAATACATTGGTAATTGTAAACTATTAACAAATCCCCACGGAAAGAAATAAAATAAGATATCTAATCAGTGATGACAGAACTAAAAAACAGAAAAAAAACATAAAAATATATTCGACTAGACTAGTTGAGATTGTCTTACTAAGCATAGAATCAATTTTTGTTTAAAAACTGTCAATATTCTACGACTAATGTTTATTTTCAATTAGTATTACAAAGTTTTTTGAAAATGCATATAAAATATTTTAGTAGCATTTAAATTCCCGCCATAAACGCCGTTTATTTTCTATCAAAACCTACGAGAGTTTTTGGCGGGAACTGAAAGGAGACGTTGTGCTGTGCAGTTTTATTTTCTAAAAATGTGTAAATTTACTCTAAAATCAACAACAGTTGTAGAATATTGATAGTTTTTGAGTAGTAATTATGTGTTTTTGCGAGAAATGTGAACTATATAGCCAAATGTGACGTTTCAAATTTTCACAAGAACTCCATTGAATGACGTCGATTGTATTGCCTACAATACAACGGCGCCTGGCTTAAAGGCCTAGTTGCCAAGCCTTAAACATAAAATAAAAATAAATAAAATCAAAACGTACTCATTACACTGAAGTAGGAAACCATGACTCATTACTTTATTTGAATTTGACACTGACAGATAACATTTAATAAACGAATAACAGGACATGTTATCAGCCATAATTAGAATTTTGAACTCTATGTCTTTAGAATAGAAACAATATTCGAAAATATATTTGTATATAATTTAACAAATCCAATATACAGTCGGTCGAAAAATCAACAAGAGATGATTAAATTTTGTATTTCGTCATCGTCATTCACTCTCTTATCGAAATATTTTAATCAAAGCGTGCTTAATTACAATTGTAGATAAGATGCGTTATTTAAAATAGTTATCGTCTTTGATTTAAACTTGTACAACTCGCTCGTATCGCAAACATAAAAATGTCTAGCGCTATCAGAAAAAACTGTTTTCTCATATCAAAACTATTTAAAAATGTGAATAACTGTTCTAAAAGATTGTCGTCACATTTCATTTACTTTCCAGATAATGAAAAACCAGTAGATGGTAAGTTGAGGAGGTTATATACTAACATTAAAGATTATTTGAATATTTCATATGAAATTAATTACTTTTTAACAATAATTATTTTAGCACAGCATTTTAAGATACTTCCTGAGTCTTGTTGCATGCCATGTCGTGTAATTTTATATAATTTTCAGTCAATCTGGATCCGTGCAATTAGTGTTCCAGTAGCTGTCTATAAAAAAATGGAATAATTTGGTTTGTTGTAGGTTCTATGTATGCCTTTTTGTTTAATGTAATTATTTAAACACCTTGGATGAATTTATTCTAAGAAAGCATAAAAATTAAATGCAGTGACTATTTTTACAGGTGAAACATCGAAGATGAATATGATGCAGGCAATAAACAATGCCATGGATATAACACTAAAGAATGACCCAACCGCAGTGGTGTTTGGTGAAGATGTGGCTTTTGGCGGTGTCTTCAGATGTGCTCTTGGTCTTCAGGTAAAGCTATTATCAATCATTTTAGTTTAATTTAGATATTTTTCAAAACTTTAATTACAAAAAATGAAAGTTTCCTTATCATACAAGTTTTAAATTAACATAAATGTAACTATATTGAATCCTGAGCTTCATAAACCTTTTGATGTCCTCCACGGAGACATTACAGGTTTATTAACATAAAGTTATTCACCCACTGTGCTCGTTTAGAATATTTTCTTCTATAAGTTCTCTGTCATGTCAGTTAATTTAAATCATTTTCCACTTAAAATCTGACTTTAGATGTTTCTTAACTTGACTAAGAAATTTATTATATGATACTTAGCTTGTACATGTAGAGTTTCATGTATGTATGCACAAATGTATTGTATACAGTATATACAGTAAAACCTCTAAGTCGAATTTGAAGTGAGACCCCAAAAAATTCGAGTTATAGAGTTTACGACTTTTGAAGGATTTTGACTTAAACAAATTTTGTAAGGAAAAATTTGATTTGTAGAAGTTAAGATTTATATTATATTTATATTTATAGAGGTTGTATAATCAAATATTGCTATGTCCGAGATACAGTGGTCCAATTTATTTTTTCGAGTTATAGAGGGAAATTAAGTACTGATTTGCTTATAGGAACTCACTAATTATTGTTCTGGTGGTTCGGGCATGTGGAAAGAATGCGTGATGAAAGAATGACTAAACAGACATACAATGCAAAAGTGGATGGATGCAGAAGTCGTGGAAGGCCACGTCACACCTTCGATGATCAAATTGATCGTGTACTAGCAGAAGGTGATGTCAGGAGCCTTAAGAACAGACGAGCTTGCATGACAAGAGTTATAAATGTCAAAGAAGGAAGTGAGGTGTGTAAGAATAAGCCTAAATGGCGCTCTGTTGTCCCGGTCTACCCCGCAAGGTAACTAGTGTGAAGTTATGTATGTATGTATGTATGTTCTAATTATTGCGACTTATAGAGAGTTCAGATTTCGAGCAACGGATATTTTGGGGGTTGAAGGAAAGGGAACACAATTTTTTTTTTAGTTTAAGAGTGAGAGGTTTTTGACTTATCGAGGTTCGACTTAAAGAGGTTGTCTACTAATATGTCAAGAAAAGCCAATTCCTGAATAATTATCCATATATTAATAACTATTTTAGGAAAAATATGGTAAAGACAGAGTGTTCAACACGCCCTTATGTGAGCAGGGTATAGCCGGTTTTGGCATCGGTTTGGCGACAGCCGGTGCCACTGCAATAGCCGAAATACAGTTTGCTGATTACATATTCCCAGCTTTTGACCAGGTAATATTAATTATATCTCAGTATGCAGATATAATAGGGGTGTGGACACAAGTTCATGACACGTGGCACACAGAATGTGCTAATACTCGGTAATCACTCTATTGAATTGTATTCTAATAGATAATTCAATATAAGTTGTTACATGCATATTAAGTAATTATATGCTTATGTATTTATTTTAATTTTAAAGTAACAAAGTATTTTATTTTGTTTGTTTTATTTAAATTTATTTATTTGGGTTACTATTTAACTATCTACACAAGTAGAATAAGTTTTATTGATTATTATTATTTATTATTTAACAAAATTGGGTCATTATGATCTTACACCAAGAGGAAAGTTTGCACTGAAAAACAGCACTTTGCCGGATATAATTCTGGCACAGCAATATGCTGAGTTCAAACCTTGTTTACTGAAAATGTGGCATACAAATTCTCAAAATATGCTGTGTATGATAATGTATAAGGAATGTAATTATGTCGCTATTTCTTCAAGTAAAGTCTTTCTTTCTTTCTAATGTTACAATAAATTCTAATATTTTTACTTGTAACAGCCGTTGATATAGCATCTTATCATATAACTTTTAAAATATCATCATACAAATAATTTTAATTATTTTTCAAATAATAATTAGTGCACTCTTTGACTCCTTTTACTTGTACCCTATTTTTTTTATTGCAGGAGATCAGCAGACAGGCAGACGGCCCACTCGATGGAAAGCAGTTACCATCGCCTATAGACATTTGCAACGCCAAAGGTGCTACAAATGCGCTGCTGCTCTCTTAAGGCAGACTGGAACACAACTCAAGGTTGTTACGACGACATACTTTAGACTAGGGGTGGTAGCCATCCAGTCGGGCAAATGCCCTACCACCTGGCTGTGGGTTGTTTTGTCGCCTCTTACAAGCCGCTCCAACGCAGGAAATTGTATTCTTTCTCCGTTTCTGCACGGATAAATTACCTACCTATGACGTCACGTCACGTTAAACACTTGCCTTTATTTTAATGTGTATTGTGAAATTATTGTATTGTCGTTCTTTATTAATATATGTGCAAATTCTTCCAGACTTTGGGAGTCTGATCAGTTCGAAAATTCAAAACGATCAGACTTCTAAAGTCTGGAAGTCGGTGAAATTTAGACTGCAGCTCTGTAAGATTCTGTTATAATTAAATCTTACTGTTCCCGCCACTTAATTTAAAATCCTGTACTGTCAAAATATTTTCATAACCACCCGATTTTCCAAACCGCCTTATCCAATCTTTTCCCAGCCGCCATTTACCGTTCCATTACGACTATCCCTGTCGTACTTACTGCTGTACTGATACTGCTCGTCTTTACGAGTCAGTCTGTTATCGACCCTTGTACGACAACCCGCAGTTATACCGCGCCGCGTGTATACATATAATATCCAAGTCCGTAAGAAGGAGACAAACTAGAAGATATGCTGCAAAGCTCACGAGTTGGTGATCAGCACGCATACTCAGTGCAACCCACCGTCATTTGGATACGCGTTCAGTTCCTAATACTGGGAGTATTTGATCGACTGGATGGCGACCACCCTTTGCCGCTATAACAATCTTGTGTTGTGTTCCGGCATTAGTGACCAGGTTCCAATCTCCCTTAAGAGAGCAGCAGCGCATTTGTAGCACCTTCGGTGTTGCAAATGTCCATAGGCGATGGTAACCGCTTTCCATCAAGTGGGCCGTCTGCCTGTCTCCTGAACTCCTGCAATAAAAAACAAGTGTTCGCAATTTTTTTTTATTATCAATTTCAGCTCGTGAATGAAGCAGCGAAAGCTCGCTACAGATCAGGTGGGCAATTCGATTGCGGCGCCCTGACAGTCCGGACGCCGTGCAGTGCGGTAGGCCACGGAGGACTCTACCACTCACAGAGCCCTGAAGCCTTCTTCGCCCATGTGCCAGGATTGAAAGTATGTCACAATTCCTCCTAATAAAGAAATAAGTTGCAATTAATAACAATAACAACGCCGTAGACCCCATAGCGCAGTTTCTGATTTCCACTAGCAGTTCATCCCAATATCCCGGTATATAAAAACATAGCAGTCATACAAATAGGTTTTGTTATTTTCATAATGATCACATGTTTTTGCCAGTTCGGCGTACAATTTTTTGGAAACTTATATAAGTACATACTACTACATTAATAATGTTTCAATCTTATAATTATGTATAACCTTAAATTTAACAAAATACTGAATGATACACGATTTAAATTTACATATGTTTCTAATTATAGTAATATGATACAAATATTATAAATATATTACATTTAGCCAGGTGGTAGGGCAGTTGCCCGACTGGATAGCTACCACCCCTGGTCTAGAGTACGTCGCCATAACAATCTAGAGTTGTGTTTCGACATTAGTGAGCAGGTTCCAGTGTCCCTTAAGAGAGCAGCAGCGCGTTTGTAGCACCTTTGGTGTTGCAAATGTCTATAGGCGATGGTAACCGCTTTCCATCAAGTGGGCCGTCTACCTGCCTGCTGAACGCCTGCAATAAAAAAAATTATATATATATATATATATATATATATATATATGTATGTGTATATATATATATATATGTGTGTGTATATATATGTATATATATGTGTGTGTGTGTGTGTGTGTATATATATATATATATATATATATATATATATATACAGTAGTAGCTTTCTTATATTAGTAGTTTTTTTAGTTGTTATTTAAATAATTTAATTGTCAGAGCTTTCAGTTGTTTTAGAATTTTATTATATATTTTTGGGGCCATGCATACTATACTTTTTGTACAGTAATGTAGTTTCCACAGGGTACCTTTCGGTTCTCATTTCCTACAATAGTCCTACACTGACCGGAGCCTGTCTTTGAGTGCATTTTTATATGGTGTAGACCGAGTTAAGCAAGTTACACTTGTACCATGGGTAATATACAATGGACTACTCTGGGGTTCGATATCAGACACCCAGACCGTAGTAAATAGTGGATAAAATACATTTCATATATTATCAACAAGTATTTATTTAGTACAATAGGGATGCGGGCACATGTTGTAATAAATACTAATATAATTAATATATTTTATATGTTAAAATAACATCTTATCGTCTAACTTTTAAAATATCATTTTAATTACAGTGTAAACTCTATATAACGACAGTGAAGGGACTGTGCATTTTAAGGCGTTGTAGAGAATTATCGTTAAATGGAGAAAAATATGTTATTCTGGTCGGAGGTCTTTTGCTGCACCAGTAATTTTGTTGAATTTTTTACTTATTTTATCCATATTTTGCGATATTGGGGCATCTTGGTGATAAAGAAAGTTAGAAATTTCGGTATGCATGATGCCGACAGTCGAGTTTATTACGGGCTATGTACCTAGCTATAAAAAAGCGATAAAAGTACACAGCTGCGTAGTTTTTACTAATTTTGGCCTTAAAATATACTTTTTATTACTTGATTTTTTTCGTCATTGAGAGTGGGTGTAATGTTATATAGAGTGTACAATTGTATGGAAGACAAGCTAAACCAACCAAAGCCAAGTGATTCCGACGCTTAAGGGAGTTTGTCGTTAAATCGAGTGACGTTACATGGAGTTCACACTGTACTTTTAAAACAACTTTTAATGTTCTATCGATCTCGGTTTACTTGTACTTAATTAATAGTTCAATGTCGGTTGTAGGTAGTGGTGCCCCGAGGTCCGATAGCCGCCAAAGGGCTGCTCCTCTCGTGTATCCGAGAACGCGACCCCTGCATATTCCTCGAGCCGAAGATATTGTACCGATCTGCTGCTGAAGAAGTGCCTCTAGAAGATTACACCTTGCCCTTAGGAGAGGCACAACTCTTAAAAGAAGGTCGCCTTTTTTTATATATCTAAACATCGCTCGCTGTTGCCATGGCGACAACGTATTTGTTAGAAGTAGAAAATCTATAACATTATAAATTTCTACACATGCCGTGTCTGTACATTGAAGCTATCAACAAAAAAAAAACAACTGCAATAGACTATACAAACGATGGAGAACACGATGCAATTTTTTTTAATCTCGTGTCTGTTTGGAATTCACTTAAAAACTACTGGGCCGATTTCGTTGCGGTTTTCAGTGATCGACAGCTAATTCTTAGACTTAAACTCTGCGCTACTTAACATAACGTACTTAACGTTACATCCTTGTAAAATTTCTTCAGCGCCGGGTATTGCCCTACACACTGTCTCAATACGATACCACCAATGCTTATAGTTTTTACCACCTAGGTGCATTATTTGTACCTTAGAAGCCCCTGCGATCGCCTTATCCATGGTGAACGTCAGGCCGAGTACAATGCTAGAATATTGTATTTATTCTTTCCAAGTTAAAATATCTTCATATTTCATCCGTGCAGGAACGGAGAAAGAATACAGTTTCCTGCGGCCGGGCGGCTTGTCGTAAGAGGTGACAAAACAACCCACAGCCAGGTGGTAGGGTATTTGCCCGACTGGATGGCGACCACCCCTGGTCTAAAGTATGTCGCCATAACAACCGTGAGTTGTGTTCCGGCATTAGTGATCAGATTCCAGTCTCCCCCTTAAGAGAGCAGCAGCCCATTTGTAGCACCTTTGGTGTTGCAAATGTCCATAGGCGATGGTAACCGCTTTCCATCAAGTGGGCCGTCTGCCTGTCTGCTGAGCTCCTACAATAAAAATAAAAAAAATTTAAAAAAAAAATCTTTACTGCATCCAAATCCTTAACTTTATTACTCTGCTAACGTGTCAAAGTTTGTACGAATAATGGTTATTTAGAATTGAGAAAAATAATTAAAGCAAATAATACACGAGTGACAATCTGTAATTGACTTTTTAATAAGTGACAATTTCATAATGAATAGTAAATATTAATTTATGAAAAGAGGGTTACTCAACATTTTTTGTACTTAAACGCGTTTAAGGCAGTTAAATACCCATTTTTGGATGATTAACTTTGACAGTTCTTTAAACGTATTTACCTGTAAATTTTGTGTTATGCAAGACGCTAATCGTATTTAAGGGTGTTGAATGCGTTTAGTGTTTCTTAAATCAATTTAAGGAACGTCATGCAAGCGGCCCTTAAAGTTTTACATGTAATAAAATAAGCCGAACACAGTAAAAATCTATCGCGTCTGCCAACATGAAAATAAAATGTAGTGAATACCGTCTATACACAATTGAGAGATTGTGAATTATAATCTACACAACTACTACATCATATTAGAGATTAATATTGTTACATAAATTATGGTTAATTACAATAAATAATTTATTTATTTTATTTTATTTATTTGGGAAACATACAATAATTATAATTCTTACAATATAAAACACATAACTTAATACACATATCAACTAAGTCTCCACTAAAAAAATAATTCTTGTTACGCATTTGGCTCATACAACTATAAGAAAATTATAATAAATTTGATGCAGTATTGGAAAATTAGATATAAAATAAAAAAGGAATTAAATAATACAATACAACACAAAACAAAAACTACAATTTATCTATTTATCTATATCATTCTTAAGTCTTAATTGTCATGTCATAAAAAAAATCGTGATACATGTTAAAAATAAAAGTCATAATATTAGAAAAAAAAACAATGGAGAACTGCTCTATACAAAACAGACGCTAATCACAGAATAAATAAAAATATAACATTATTATTCAATTAAGGAAATGGCCGATTGTATCGTTGAGAAATAAGAGGGTACATAACAAAATTAATTATTAACCTTAAAAAGAAAACATGACAAGAACAACTGTGCAACTAAATAAATGTAACAGTGTTTCAAAGGTTATTCTTGCCTTTGCAGAGGAGTTAAGTTACAGTTTGTTTTGTATAATGTATTTTCTTATATATAAAAATGAATAAACGCGGTCGAGATGCGAGCACTGCGTAAAATCTGCGGAGTGACGCTCGCGGACCGCGTTCCTAATACCGAAGTAAGAAAGAGAGTTGGTCTGAAAGAGAGTGTCAGGGTGAAGGTAACGTGGAAAGAATGCATGATGAAAGAATGCAACTAAAAGATGCAGAAGTCGTGGAAGGCCACGACACACCTTCCATGATCAAATTGATCGTGTACTAGCAGAAGGTGATGTCAGGAGCCTTAAGAACAGACGAGCGTGCATGACAAGAGCTATGAATGTCAAAGAAGCAAATGAGGTGTATAAGAATAAGCCTAAATGGCGCTCTGTTGTTCGTGCCTACGCCGCAAGGGAACTGGCGTGAAGTTATGTATGTATAAAAATTAATCGTAGAAATGTATGTACGCACACAACTTGAGAACGACTTTACCGATCTTGATTAAACTTTTTGTGTATGTTTGGGTGGGTCCCCGAATGGTTTAGATTCACAATTGGAACCGGTAGGTGTCACTGGAATCGGGGCGTAGATTTTTATTTTTTCAGGGGGCAGGACAACGTCTACCGGGATATCTAGTTTAATATAAATTTGTTTCGCAGGTGACGCCGCAACGTTAATAGGCTGGGGGACGCAGGTCCACGTGTTGCTAGAAGTGGCGCAAATGGCCGAAGAGGAGCTAGGAATCAAATGTGACGTCATCGACCTGCAATCCATACTGCCCTGGGACGAAGACACCGTTTGTAACGTAAGACTTCATTACACGCACACTCCACAAACAAACCAAGATACAAAAAGAGCCTAAAAATTAATAACCCAGGCACAGAAAAGAAAAAACCAACACACATGGCACTAGATAGGACTATATATAAGTATAGATATAAGGCCAACACTGCACATGCACTTCCTCACAACACCAGCATGTAACAGATACACTCTACATTAGTATAAGTTTAATGTTAAAATTAGAATAAATTAATATAATAAGTTATTCTTAAGGTACACCAAAACAGAAAAATTACTACATATAATGTCACATACACTAACAAAAATAAACAATAAGCGTGTATGGAGTCTCAAATTTTTCATAGAAATTAAGCAGTAAAAAAGGGTACGGAACTCGAGTCCGTAGAGATATTAATAAAAATAATAAAAAAAGTAAGACTTCATAATTATGTACACTTATTTACATAAGACTAGTGCTCGCCCAGTGGTCGAAATTCAACCATAATTAATTTAAATTATAAGTTTGAACATTTTTTTTAATGTTTAAGGCTTGGCAACTAGGCCTTTAAGCCAGGCGCAGTTGTATTGTATGCTATAATCCACACCATTCAACGGAGTTCTTGTGGAAACTCGAAAGGCCACATTTGGCTATATACAATTCACATTTCTCGCGAAAACACATAATTACTACTCAAAAACTATCAATATCCTACAACTATTGTTCATTTTAGAGTAATTTTACACATTTTTAGAAAATAAAACTGCACAGCAAAACATCTCCTTGCAGTTCCCGCCAAAAACTCCTTTGAAGATTATTATTATTTTATTTAAGTTTATGGCTTGGCAGCTAGGCCTTTAAGCCAGATCTTAGTTTACAATATAGTTTCTTCATTTTCTTAAGCCTATGTGTAGCACAGTTGAACTGTAGGTTATCAACTGGTGCCATTCATCGGAGTTCTTGTGACAACTCAAAAGGCCACATTTGACTATACAGTTCACATTTCTCACAAAACACATAATTACTACTCAAAAACTATCAATATCCTACAACTATTGTTCATTTTAGAGTAATTTTACACATTTTTAGAAAATAAAACTACACAGCGCAGCGTCTCCTTTCAGTTCCCGCCAATAACTCCTTTGAACATTATTAAGGTTCTGTTGTTAAAGACTATACTTCTATAATCACAGATATCGCCAAGGCTACACTGTTAATTTGTCTTTAACAATAAACAAAAGAGTATATATTATGCGTGTGTGTCAAAATACATCGTAGTGTGTAATGTATTTTTATGCATAATTAAAAAAAAAATTAGCCATCTGCACTCCGTCCCTATATAAAATAAGTGTGCGAAATTTCATACTTCGTCCGCGCAATTTTCGTAAGAAGGAGTACAAGGTTTTTGCTTCACGTATTAATATAATGATTACATATGTTGTACATGTATTTTACACAAGATTACATATGTACTTATACCCCGGTTCATAATTCGACGGAAAAAATATAAACGAAAGTGAGAAAAATAGCCAAGTGGTAGTAGATTGCATAAATATGTGAAAAACTTATTGAACCAAGTTATGTCTGGCATTAAATATTTTAGCCACTGGAAAGTAACCGAAATGTTGGAATAATAAAAATCAAATAAACTACCGCCCGTAAAACCGTTAAAATGTAGTTTTATTATTTTAGCAACATTACGTTATTGATCTCTTAATAAGTTTAAATATTTAAGTAAATAAAAAAATCTTAAATTAAAATTGTCGGTTTTTATATATTTAACTGGTAATATTACTTAGTGTTGAAAACTTTTTCGCCAGTTTGTGAATTTTTTTTTATTGTAGGAGATCAGCAGATAGGCAGACGGCCCACTTGATGGAAAGTGTTTACCAGCGCCTATGGACATTTGTAACAACAAACTTGCTACAAAAGCGCTGCTGCTCTCTTAAGGGAAACTGGAACGTGGTCACTAATGCCGGAACACAACTCAAGGTTGTTATGGCGACATACTTTAGACCAGGGGTGGTAGCCATCCAGTCGGGCAAATGCCCTACCACCTGGCTGTGGTTTGTTAAGTCGCCTCTTACGACAGGCCGCCCGGCCGCAGGAAATTGTATTAAAAATTGTTGAATTCCTATTTCACTTCTTGGACTTGTTTGTTTTTGTTGTTTTGTTACTATAGTTGCTGTTTTTCGTAATTAACGTTAAGTTTTGTTTTCATTTTGGTTACTTATTGTTATAACATTTGTTTTTACATTCTTTCTCCGTCTTTTTCCCTTTTTGTCTTTAAATAAAAACTAAATATTTATAAGCTTGAATTGTAACTATACTTCAATGAAATGTTGAAGATCATTAAATGCAATTTCTTTCCTGTTGCATTTGTGTTGGCAAGTGTGGCGACGAAGATGACTAACATATAAATAAAAATAAATGGATGAAAATGTCTACTATATCTAAACTGACACTTTGACTTTGACATTTCATTTTTTACATTTTTTCCGTTGAATTATGAACCGGGGTATACTTTATGTAACATTACATTTGTACACTTATTTATACATAAGATTACATTTGTACACTTACTTAACGTAGATTACATATTTTATGTAAGACTAGCTTCGTCCGCGTGGAAAGTTATTTTACTATCCCACGGGAACTATTTAATTTTTCGGGATCAAAAGTATCCTATATGTTGACCAGGGATGTAAGCTACCACCATACAAAATTTGATTTAAATCGGTCCAGACGTTTCGGAAATTAGCCCGTACAAACAGAAAACAAAACAATTGAAAAAAATCTAAATTAGTTCTAATTCACTTCTTACATCCCCCTGACCGGGTTTTAGCAATTTTTTTCATTGTACACAAATTCGACCTCTACAGTTTTATTATATGTATAGAAGATATATTTCATATGTACGTACATGTATACGCTTAGACTTATTATGTACATCTTGTTTTTCTTATAAGACAAAAAAAAATACTACAATTTTGGTAAAATGTTGTGTATAGAGAATTAATATAAAAGGCTTTCTACTTTAACATCTAACTTTATCATATCATTATATAGAACTTAAGGCTCCGGTACCAGTCAACAAGTATATAAGGCTTAAAGAAAATTGTCTAAGTTGCTTTTTCAGTCTGTAAAGAAAACCGGTCGATGCCTGATATCTCACGAAGCGCCGCTCACTTCGGGATTCGGGGCTGAGCTTGCGGCCACCATTCAGGTAAGTAACAAGAAAGAGAGAAAGAACGTTTATTTGGTCTTCACAGGTCACCGGGATCAACCCACTAGCCATTATATTTGGCTAATTAAAAAAAAACACTTGTATAATTTTTACTTTTTTTATTTGTGTCTGTAAGCCCGAATGAGGTGCAAGGATACAAGAATATACATTATATATATATATATATATATATATATATATATATATATATATATATATATATATATATATAAGAATATACATTATATATATATATATATATACTTACATACATAACTTCACGCCAGTTCCCTTGCGGGGTAGGCACGAACAACAGAGCGCCATTCAGGCTTATTCTTACACACCTCACTTGCTTCTTTGACATTCATAACTCTTGTCATGCACGTTCGTCTGTTCTTAAGGCTCCTGACATCACTTTTGCTTTGTATATCTGCTTAGTCATTCTTTCATCATGCATTCTATATATACATATATATATACTTACATACATAATGTCACGCCAGTTCCATTGCGGGGTAGGCACGAACAACAGAGCGCCATTCAGGCTTATTCTTACACACCTCACTTGCTTCTTTGACATTCATAACTCTTGTCATGCACGCTCGTCTGTTCTTAAGGCTCCTGACATCACTTTTGCTTTGTATATCTGCTTAGTCATTCTTTCATCATGCATTCTATATATACATATATATATATATATATATATATATATATATATATATATATATATATATATATATATATATATACTTACATACATAATGTCACGCCACTTCCATTGCGGGGTAGGCACGAACAACAGAGCGCCATTCAGGCTTATTCTTACACACCTCACTTGCTTCTTTGACATTCATAACTCTTGTCATGCACGTTCGTCTGTTCTTAAGGCTCCTGACATCACTTTTGCTTTGTATATCTGCTTAGTCATTCTTTCATCATGCATTCTATATATACATATATATATATATATATATATATATATATATATATATATATATATATATATATATATATATATATATATATATATATATATATATATATATACTTACATACATAATGTCACGCCAGTTCCATTGCGGGGTAGGCACGAACAACAGAGCGCCATTCAGGCTTATTCTTACACACCTCACTTGCTTCTTTGACATTCATAACTCTTGTCATGCACGTTCGTCTGTTCTTAAGGCTCCTGACATCACTTTTGCTTTGTATATCTGCTTAGTCATTCTTTCATCATGCATTCTATATATATATATATATATATATATATATATATATATATATATATATATATATATATATATATATATATATATATATATATATAAAATATATATATATATATATATATATATATATATATATGTATGTATGTATGTAAAGTGAGGTGTGTAAGAATAAGCCTGAATGGCGCTCTGTTGGTCGTGCCTACCCTGCAAGGGAACTGGCGTGAAGTTATGCATGTCCAAAGATTCAAGTTCATAATTATTTATATAGATAACTTTATAATAAAACTACGTTTTAACGGTTTTAAGCGCGGTAATTTTTATTATTCCGAACTTTCGCTTTTTCTCTTCAAACAACAATATGTTGCGGTGCGGTGGTAAATCAGATTAGGCCCCCATAGAGTAAATAATAACCATAAACAAAATTAATACTAAATAATTAAAATGCACAAGTTGGCGGTAGGCTAAATAAAACTTTAACAATACTCATTGTCACTTGACATCGTTGTTTTTCGTAATCACGGTTACTGAAAATGACCGAAACGTCAGAATAATAAAAATCAAATTAATTACCGCGCTTAAAACCGATAAAACGTAGTTTTATTGTGTATACTAGCCGTGAAAACTTAAGAAAATAGATAACTTTGATTAAATAATCCACATTGAAAGACATAAATGAAACGTGTAATATCGGCTAAAGGCGGTTTCGTTAAATCTTATTAACCTTACCGTCCGTTCATCTGTCTTACTATCGGTTAAAATTTGACATAAGCTCTGTACAAATAATGTCAAAATTCAACCGGTGGTAGGCCAAGTGATTGAATAGAAAGATATTGGAACCGTCCTTGAAAAATCTTTAGATTCAATTGGGTATTTGACACATATTATAAAAATTCTAAAATAGTGTTCATATGATAGAGCAGGCGTCAAGGTATTTTGTTATCGTCTTTCTTTCAATAATTCATTACAGAATTATATTTAATTATAATTTAAACAATAATAAAAATGTTACATGACTCGTGAAAATTGTGACATCATAGATATACTCTCATATAAAATCGAGGTGGCTGTGACGTCTTTTTCAATGATAAAAAATATCTCAGTTGACTGGACTGTCAAATACCCAATTTTCAAATAAATACAGGTAAATTAGCTTCGCGACGTTTTTGCGTTTGTAAGTGGTATTTGTATATTTACAGGACTTACAAACTTGAAATTTAAATTTCCTTGAAAAATAAAGCAATATACATACCATATTTTTTTTATTTTTTAGACATTAAAAAATACCTAGTCTTGCCATAAATCTTGTAACAAAGAAATTTTTTTTCTATTGCAAATAACATAAGTTTTACAGTGTGTTAGTTTAATACATAAATATAATACTATTTAAAATATAAAAAGCTTTTTCGAAGCATCTCTTATTGGCTGCAATACTTTCCTTTAAACGTTGAGGCCAGTCATCAATAGAAGCACGCATTCCTTCCATGGGAAAATTCTTCACTGCCACTCGTATGGATTGTTTTAGGGACTCCAAATTATGAAGGCGTTTTAGAGCAAGCCGTACTCTCTAAAACTGACCATAAATAATAATCCAGCGGATTAAGATCGGGACTAGACGACGGCCAGTCTTCAGCTCTGATGAAGTCCGAAACGTTCGTTTCCAACCAAGACTGCGTGGACCGAGCTTTATGACCCGGCGCCGAGTCTTGCTGGAAGGACCATTCTTGCTTATTGAACATGATGTTGTTAAGGGGCTTAATTACCTTCTCAAGAATGGTATCTTGATACACTTGTCCGATGTTTTGATACCTTTTTCACGAAAATATGTCTGAGTCACTCCTTCATAGCTAACACCCCACCAAACCATCACTGAAGACGAATAATGCCCACATTGCACTCTGTCGACTAATTGAGAAGCTTCCTTAGAGATTTAAGCATAAATACGGTCATTTTGTTTTTTAAAATGTTGCTCAATTGTAAAACAAAATTCTGTGACCTCCCTTTGCGTACCGCTTCAGTAGTTGTTTCGATTTTACCACCCTATCCTTTTTTAAATTATGAGTTAAGAAATTACCAGTGCGTCTCTTATAGGCTGTAAGTCCTAAGTCATCTTTTAAGACACGCGACATGGTTCTAGGTGATATCATCATCTCGTGAGATAAAATCTTTTGCTTTCGGGCAAGATTTCTTCGTATTCTTTCCCTTATTGCTTTGACCACCTTTTTCGTACGAACACTACGTGGACGGCCAGATCTTTTTCTGTCACAAACAGAGGAGGTCTTATTGTACCTATTAATAGCCCGGTACACAAATGTTTGACTAATACAAAGGGTATGGAGAGTTTTAAAAATGCATTTGACTCCATACCTACTTTGTGTAATGCAATCACAGCGATTCGGTTCGCTTTATTGCCCCACTCCATTTTAATATCGTAAAATGTTGTACAATGTTTTGGCGCCAAAATGAGAAAACACAATGAACAATCATCGCAATCAACAATCATATAAAAATGACAGATTCCAAATTCAAATGTAATATTTTGTTTCTTTTTAATTGTAACAGTATTTATAGCCAGACTAAGTATATACCATAAAAAACTGATACAATAACAGAAAACTTAACTTATTTATATTGTATTCTACCCATAGTCCCTCAAGACTTTTGCCAGGTCGTAGGGCACTTGCCCGACTGGATGGCTACCACCCCTGGTCTAAAGTATGTCGCCATAACAACCTTGAGTTGTGCTCCAGCATTAGTGACCAGGTTCCAGTTTCCCTTAAGAGAGCTGCAGCGCATTTGTAGGAACTTTGCTGTTGCAAACGTCCATAGGCGATGGTAACCGCTTTCCATCAAGTGGGCCGTCTGCCTGTCTGCTGATCTCCTGCAATAAAAAAAGTAGAATACTGAGCCTAGATCACCGTCTTCTATGGGTAAGGTGCCCAGAAGGCTGGCTACGTTTCCTAGCTGGTACCGCCATACTGATCCGTTGGCTGAGGTAAGCACCAGCCCTCTGATCACCTGAAGAGTCAATTAGTCATTTTGATAGAGCCTCTTGAAATTTAGTATTAAAAATTATGTTTTAATTTATTAATATCGTTTAATATTAGTTTCATATTAAATAACCTGCCTATAAAAAGATATAAAAGTATTAGTTTATTTAAAAATCACCGTCTGAATAGTGTGATACGAAAATGCGTAAACACACAAACACACGTTTGCCCGCTGTGGCTATAAACATCGGCTATGGTCCTCAAATTACAGGCTTCGCCTAGTTTGGGACCAATAGGTAACATAAATAATGTAAATTTGACTTTCTGACAATAAATATTATTATATTATTATTAATTTATGTGCTGACCGTACACTACTACAAACGCAGAAACCTCTCGAAGCTAATTTATCTGCACAATAATGTTCATCTAGATTCTAGAATGTTCCCTTTTGACAGGAGGAGTGCTTCCTCCACCTGGAGGCGCCGATAGCCCGCGTCACTGGTTGGGACGCCCCCTTCCCGCACGTGTTCGAACCCTTCTACTTGCCTGACAAGTGGAGATGCTACCATACCCTCGCTGAACTTGTCAAATACTAAGTTGTAAAGGGATACCCGGGTGGGAGCCCGATAGGTGGTGCTGTGTAGTTTTAATTTTTCAAAAAATATTATAAAGTTCTAAACATGCCGTGTCTGTACATTGCAGCTGTTAAAAAAAACAATTGGAATAGACTATATAAACGACGGAGAACACGAGGCAATGTTTTTTATTTCCTTTCTCCTTGTTTGGAATTCACACAAAAAGTATTGGACCGATTTTGATGCGATTTTCGCTGATCGACAGCAAATTTTTAGACTCTGCACTTTTTGTTCTGGGAATCCCGCGGAATTTTTTTCTGGGAATTATTTAAAATGGTCAGATTGAAAAAAAAATCGAATCCCAATGCGATTTTTTCACTGATCGATAGCAAATTTTATATAATAAAATGTTGGGTGCATTAAAATTAGCTTATTCCGATACAATTTCCACTAAAACCACAGCTTACATTCTTTTTGAATACTGTAGTAATTGTGTCCTGGAAATCGCGCGAGAATTTCAAAGTCAAGCGTGGACGAAGTCGCGGGCACATCCTAGTTACTTAATGTAATACTTTTTTTTAATTTACCATGGTTGTAAGGTATCGATAGTTTTAAAGTAAGAATTGTTTGCACTGGATTTTGCAAATATGGCTCTTCGAGCTGCCACAAGGCTGGCGTTAGTAAAGGCCATGGGGCAGGATGAAGGGGATGACATAGAAGAATCATACAAGAGAAATGGCGAAATGGGTTTTTTAAGGCTAGATTTATCTCGCCGATATGCCGTGTTTACGTGGTAACGTTCTAATCGAGTCGGCCCTAAGAGCTTTAGGGTCCGTTTAAGCTTTTCATCAGGTGGGCAGTCTGCCTGTTTGCCTGCTTCAGGCTATAAAAAAAAACTAGCGCAGAGTCGTAACGCATCGAAGCGTCAATCTAAAAGTTGACAGCAAATTCTCCCTTAAGAAAGAAGAAAATATTTATTTCCAATTGCGACACACAATACAAATAGTTTAGAAAATATATTACATGCAAAAAATGAATGCCGCAATTTGAGAAATGAGGTTGGCACTCAGTGTTTTGCTGTGCCGAAATATGTTCCGACACAGCACTGCTTTTTAGTGCCCACCTCCAAAATCGCATGTTTCATAAGACCCCAAGTATATGGGTAAGCTTAAACTATTACATGAATAAAAAATCAAATACAAGACTTATACAATCATATACCCTAACAAGACAATGCAATAATAAAAATAAAGAAAAAATACCTATCCTAAAAAAGCACACTTTCTGTTAATATTATCATATTTAAACTATGACTGACGTAAGAACCTACCTGCCAAGTCATAAATATAAAGAACGAAGAAAATAAAATAATAATCTATGCTAACATGTGTTTGCGACAGCACTACTGTAACATAGTTACATACATAGCCTATAATATAATACCTACAGTTCAGCTGTACTACACATAGGCTTAAGAAAATGAAGAAACTATAATGTAAACTAAGATCTGGCTTAAAGGCCTAGCTGCCAAGCCATAAACTTAAATAAAATAAAATACATAGCCTAACATTCAACTTAACCTATTATAAAAGTATATTAATTGAAAAATAACATTATATTTTTTTTTTATTTTTTTTTTATTGCAGGAGTTCAGCAGACAGGCAGACGGCCCACTTAGTGGAAAGCGGTTACCATCGCCTATGGACATTTGCAACACCAAAGGTGCTACAAATGCGCTGCTGCTCTCTTAAAGGAGACTGGAACCTGGTCACTAATGCCGGAACACAATACAAGATTGTTATGGCGGCATACTCTAGACCAGGTGTATCTTATATATACACGTATTATACTCCCGGCTCCCGACTTTTCCACTTATAGTTAAGATTTTTTTCCCCGCTTTATTGTTATGTTTTGTGGAAAGGAAAATAAATAAATATTCAAAAAAAAAAAATATCTACTACATAATTCACATTCAGAATACAGATTTTGAGAGTAACTGTTTGTGAATTTATACTGGAAACTGTAAAAAACTTTAAGATATTTCAAGTATTACTTATTATACTAAACGTAAAAGCGTGCGGATTCACGAGAATACGCGCGCTCTCATTCGTTCAATTTCGGTTCAATTGTGTAATTTTCACAATTTGACGCTTCGATGCACCTCGACTCTTTGCTAGCTTGAATGAACTCTTAATCAAGATAACCGCTTCAAGCTTGGTTTAACCACAGAGGTTTAATGTCTGTAATGGTAAAATAGTATTCTGTTTTCATGTTTACACCCCTGTTGCTGCTGTTAGCTGAATAATATATCTGTGACGCTGGCCACAGCTAATACTCTTTAAAATATTAATAAATATTAATCCTTGACGTTGTCATTGCTTTTCAACAATTAATTGCAGTTTTATTGAATTCTAATTAATACATTATTTTTAGTGGGTCTATCCTTGCCCACATCTGGGTTGAAAAGCAATGACAACGTCAAGGATTATTTTTTATTAATACTTTTAAGAGTATTAGCTGTGGCCAGCGCCACATATCCGTGTGTACAAAAGCCTATTTCTAAGAGAATAAAAATGTAAAAAAAAATCAATAAAAATATATACTTTCAGTGTAGTAGCTCTTTTTATTTTCACCTGTTTTTAGTGTCAAACGAAAAATTATTCTATCGTGTTCTGAAGCTTAAATTTTTTTGGGTTTTCCAATACAAAAGAATCCTTACTCTCCGGTGATTTATAATCCCAGGAAACCAATATGAAATTTGGCAAAACAATGAAAAAATTATTTTTTTCAATATTGAAAGGTATGTAATAAAACTATGTTTTATCCATTTTAAGCGCAGTGTTTTATTATTGCGACGTCTCGGCCACTTTTCAATAGCCGTGATCACAGAAGACAATCATGTCAAGGGTCAATGAGTGTTGTTAAGTTTAACCTACCGCCAACTTGTTAATTTAAATTTTTGTTTATGGTTATTATTTAGTCTATGGGAGCCTAATCTAATTTATAATAATACAATTTGAAAGGCGTGTCTATGAAATCGAATTGATATTTAAAAGATGTGCTAGTGGTCTAACAGCGAAAAATCCCTTTAGGCACATTTATTCATAGAGTAATAGAATTACGCAGAGCTCCTGCAGTTTACCGTAAAAAAACAAATACTGTCTTAATAATTCTCTGTATAATGAAAAATGCACATGCACATTTGGGTTTTGAAAGTTTTTCTATCTTTAATTTCTATATCTTACTAACCGTTCATTTGCCGTAAGGCACAGACTACTATGGATACTACGTATCCGTAAGGCAAGCGAATGAATAGTAAGATATAAGAACCCGCCATAAGTAATACTTGTTATTATAGTTTTTAACTAGGTAAATAAAACCCAACGTTTTTATTTCTTACATCAATTTATTAAAAAATCAAAATCCATAAAAATAACGCTAAATAAGAGTAGTTAGTAAGTTACGTTGACCTTACAAGAAATCAACACACGAACAAATATTACTGTGCTAACGAACTAAAGGTGGAGCCACATTTGCTTGCTACGACTAAAAAATTCGTTCGTCATATAAAAAAAAATCAGTTCCGTAGATTATTCGACCCGAAAACATGGCCGTATTTTAAAATGACATCCACAAATGTAGCCCCGCGTATCAGGTTAGACAAACACTGATTATAAGCTATAGAACTTAACCTACTTAACATTTAAAAAATTAATCAATTTGTTCCAACACATCAGTAATATAAGTAACAAACAAAGCATATAGAATTACAACTTATCATCTTGTGATGTTTTTATATTTACATTCATAAAATGTCAACTGAGCAGTATTCAATTAATACAAAAACAGATGAAATTCAAGTCAATTACTGGTTTTAAGCGCGGTAATTTATTTCATTTTTGTTATTCCTACGTTTCAGCCTCTTTTCAGTGGCCGTGATCATGGAAGACAAAGGTGTCAAGTGTCAACGAGTATTGTTGAACTTTAATTTAGCCTACCGCCAACTTGTTCTTTTTAATTATTTAGTTTTAATTTTGTTTTGTAAACAAATTACATTGTTGTTAATTTTGTTTACAACAAAACACTCGACATCTTTGCCTTCCGTGATCACGGCCACTGAAAAGTGGCCGAAACGTCAGAATAACAAAAATCAAATAAATTACCGCGCGTGAAACCGTTAAAACGTAGTTTTATTCTGTATACAAGTTGCGAAAACTTAAGAAAATATTAGATCAATTATTTTTTACAATATTACAAATCACATATCTATAAAATATTTTTTATTATTAATTTAATAACAGAAATTGAATGAGCTTTAAATAAAAATAATTCATATTGTCAAGTCATCAATAACGAAGTTCTAATCCAAATTTTGCAATTAAACAATTTTGAGTATCGGCCTTTTCACTGAACTCTTTTTTAGTTATAGAAACCAACGCCAGTAATCGACTTGACTATAATCTGTCTACCTCTATACAAAATTTCTAATCTAAACATGTTATTATCGTCACTATGTGAACTACCTTCATAAGAATGTAGCGTTAATTCATTCTTAATTATTACTTTAAGCACAACAATACTTGCTCAATCAGTTTATTATATACTCCCTCTAAACAATTATAGTTACATTAAACTTTTTCATTTTACCTTATTAAATGTAATTATAATAATAATAATAATCGGCAGACAAACACACATATTGTATATCCCCAAATTAAGCAAGTTATGCTTGTGTTATGGGTAATAATACAACGGACTACTCTGGGGCCGATCCCAGACACCCAGACCATAGTAAACAACGGAGAAAATACGTTTCCGAAATTTACTATACCAGGAATCGAACCCGGAGCCTCTGCGTTGCAGTGGCTACGCCGGCAAAGGCTTAGCCCCGATCAACCACAGAGGCCGTCAAATTATGAGACATGTTTGGTTATTTTTTTTAAATCTTAACTATTAGGCGAGTCAAGACTTTTTCTATTTACATATCACAAATATTTTAGGCCTGAATTCTGCAAAACACACAAATCAATATTCTAAATGATAGTTTGTGAACAGTATCTAGTAAAGTCCATATTAGCTAATTCATGCATTATCATGTTGGAAGTTTAATATGAATCAACTTTTATAAGTTTAAAGTTATAATTAAACCAAATAGTTTTTGTTGTTATTAACCAATTTAGCAAGTATAGACGTACTTCTATCAAAGTCGAGAAATGTTAAATATAAGGCAATACACCTACAGTACACCTTTCTGATCAGCACCTTCCACAAATGAGTCTACAACTTGTTTGAATCTTAAATCCATATCTAGAAATACCAGTGCACTGTTGTCTGTATCAATGCAAATATTGTTGTATGATAACATAAGTTTAATAACAAATTTTCTACAGATTAATTCAACCGCAAACTCTTGAATCTCGAGTCTTTGAAATATTAACTAAACAATTTGACGGAAAAATTATTAAATCACAAGCTGTAGACTTTAATCAAAACTGTTACAAATATAGATATATTTTTGACATTGTACATATTAAAAACAATTGACTGAAAATGTTATAAAAATGTCTATATTTTAACAAAGTAATTGACAATATTAAATTTAATTCTAAACAAGCGATATAAAATTTAATTTAAATAAAGATAATTAAAACTAAAGCATTCTGATGATATTGAAGAAGGCAAGATTGAACAAAAAAATTGAAATCAACTTTAAATAATATTTGTTTTTTAATGATCATAGAGTAAAACGTAATCTATGAAAAATTATGCAATTTATTATGAACATAAGATGTTAGGAATTTAAATGAAAAAAGCAATTATCAATAAAATCTTGTCTATGAAATATCATTCCTATATTAAATGTAATCAATGTTTATATGACAAAAACGAAAGAACTTTAAAACATTTATTGTAAATTGTTAATATAGGTTTTTGTGTATGAAACTTCTATATATTAAATATATTTTACATGCAATGAGACATTAACTTAAGAAACCAGCTCCTTATTTGTCAGCAATATGTTTTTATAAAAATTCTCCAAGATATGCTCAAGAGCACTTTATTATAACCACTTTATATTGTCGATGAAATGCCAATAACTCCCAACTACTACCCGTGCACAGAAGATTTGCTGATAGCCTCATGATGTCGCATGTCTATGGTCAGTATGGTTGACAAAAAAGGTTACATAAACAGGTGTTGCAATAAATTTATTATTGTATATTCTTTACATAAGTGTATACAATAATAGTAATTAGTCATCTGCAAACTTGCTTTGCGCACAGGTTATAACGTTAATACCATACTCTTAACAAATATGTGGATATCATGTTATTATAACAATATAAATTTACCTATAACTGTATAAGATTAATATTTGTGTTAACTTGAATTAATATTCTGATTATACTTAGATTTGCTACTAAGAATATTTTTTCTGTAGTGAAATATGTCTGGAGCTAGTGGCACTTCATGAAGGACATATGAATAATTTGCTTAATACATTTTTTAAACAAAACAATATGAAACAAATTAAACACATTTATATATAGTATAGTTTATACTTGTTATAGATAGTTAAGACTGTTTTAATGGTTTCAAATGTTTTTAATAGAATCAAGTTTTAGTCACATGTGATTTTAGTGATAGAAGTGATCAGAAGAATCCATAATATAAAACCATTCGAACAGATTTAACTATGCATAGCAGAATTTCTTAATTTTTCACAACTGGTACTCATGATAAAACTATGTTTTTACGGTTTTAAGTAGTGTTGGATTTAAAAAAAATCCAATAAAATACTGCATTTAAACCTTTAAACATAGTTTTATCATATGCATAGCAGATATAAACACATGAGAAGAAACAATTTATGCCCTGCTTTCTTCCCACAATCTTCGCTGGCGTGACAGTTTCAAATATGGTCCGACTGCTGGTGAGTTGGGAAATCTTTGCATATATCGGTCTAGATGCAAATATTTGACAGTTATCAATTTACCCTCATACCACCAACCATGAAGGCTGCGGTATACAACTCCAGCGTCAGTGGGTGTTGCACATTTAACGTAAACGCAACAAGAAGACCTTTCAATATCAATGTGAAGGATGTTGCACTTATCGCCACATTTCTCCAGAATAGCATCTTCAATCACATTCCTTAAATTCGGATTACTGGTATTTTTATCAAACATGTTACGTATTTTCAAGCAAGGTGTTGGTGATACTGTAAGATTATTAACTGAGCCTTCTTGGGTTTCGAAAGCTTGACCTTGCCATGCTGCACTACGTTTTGGACTACCCGGTGATGACGAAACCCACCTCCATACTTTACAATCTTCACCATCAACAGATTGAACCTCCATACGCACCCTACTTTCGTTTCTCTGTATAAATTTAACAGCGGAATCCCAAACCCAAGCCATTTTCTCCCTATTCTGTGGTAATATCAAAGTGTCTCTAACATGATCTACAGATATGTACGGCTCACCGCTGTCTTCTGTCTCTTGGGATATAATATCAATTATCTGTTCTACCATAGAGTATATTTCTTCATTTTTTCTTTTCTTATAGCTCACATAATATTTGTAAAACCTTTGCAAGCCAAGGGCAAGTGCAGTTAGTACACCAACAACAATAATAGAACTGCCTGCAGAGTATAAAGTGTTTACAAATAGACATGTGAGTGGTGTAGATGGATCAGACAAAGCAATTGCAACTGTGCCCTTAGTTCTCTGAGGCATAATTGCATCCGTTGACAGTATTGGTGAGTATTCTACGTCTTTAGTGTATAAATTCTTCAGTTGGACAACATTAAGGCCCCAACGCGGATTGTGAATAAGCAAAACTTGTAAGTTATTCAAGTCTGTACGACACTGGCTTACGTCTGTGGTCATAGCTTTAGCAGTGGCGATGTCAAGAATTTCCCTTTCAGTCAGATAAGGTAATGCACCGGGCTGATTGCATTTGTAAGCAGCAGTCCTAGCTGTTATCTCTGGATGTATCAATTTCATCAAATCTTTAGCATAACTGACTTGTTCTTTGGGCACACAGTTGATTCCAGGTCTGTTCCTTGGAATTTGTAGATCACATATTGGTATAACACTATTCTGATCATCTACCACTGAAGTGATATCATTTTTCTTAACTATATACATAAAAAACAAGCAAAAAAAAAAAAGTACCACCAACCCAACCAAGGCTAGAGACACAAGATTATTTTTCAAGAACTTTTTCTCATTTGCTACCTTGTAATCCACATAATCAGATCTAGATGCACCAGTTATGTACGACCTACGAGGTTGAACTGTGGTACCATTTGTTGAGTCCCTATCAAGATATGAAGTTACAGGTTTTGGTGGTTCTGGCTTTAATGTAGACAGGCGGCGCGTGAAATTACTTAAATATGGAGACTCAACTTCATCTACACTCGATGCAGTTGGCTGGTGACTAGATGAGAAGGTTGATGTATAACTAGTGGTAGGACGGTCAAAAGTTGATGTGAGACCTAGTCTGGATCTTATAGAGTTTAAATGATCAGATGAAGATGAATAATTTGAAGTATAGCTTGAACCTGGAACTGACGGACGGGAGAATATAGAGGTCCTAAGGGGGCTAGTCTGAGCATCAGTGGTCAAACTACTGGAGATATGATCACTTGCTCTAGAATTACTACGAAATGGTGTCGATGTTTTCTTATCAGCATCTAAGTCACTGTCTGAACCAGTTTCATAGCCATCCTGGTCGTTTACTGCATAAGTACGAGTCACACGGCGTGTTGTCACTGTTTCTACCTCTTCATGGGATTTTATAGGCGATTTCTCTTCGTCAGATTCCGAACCCTTGTCGGAGCCACGCTTGGCTGGCGATTCCTTTTTGGACGGAGTACGTCGTGTTTTGCTCACCGAAGGAGGCAACATCGCCCCGCCAGTGGTCGCCCTACGGCCCAAACGTTTATCCTTGGCATTACTTGCATCCAAATCAGACTCTTCTCCACTCGAATAACGCGCGAGTGAACGCCTGTTTTCTATCTTGTTGTCAACACTCATTCGCGGCTTGCTTTTACCATCCAGTACTAATTTTAACTTCTTCACTAATAATTTCCTCGTGGAAGCCGTCACAGGCATGATAGGGAACCCATGCTCAGCCAGCTTCGTCCGCAATTCGGCGTCTGACATTGAATCAACTTGATCAGCCATTGTGAAGGCTGCAATACAAATTAATAGGTTATTCAAGCATGCACTCACTATAACACTGTGCTTTCAACTCACAAACGCAAACAAATTACCTTATTCTTAAATTATGCACTATGAATTACGTCAATTTTATAATAAAATTCACCGGCGCGTCATGTCGCACACTCCGTGAAAGAACGTTATTTAGTGTTGCCATAAATGCCTATAACCCAAAAATCACGACCATTCATCATATCCCTTCTTTGTACATAAATCAAGCACTTATATTTATTCCTCCGTCTTCACACGTTCATAAAAGTAAAGAAAAGGTAATTTGGATCCTTTTGATTGTAATGTGGTTTAAAGTAGGTAAATTATTTACATAAATACAATATACATTGGTAATCTGAGATAATAAAAAATAATCACATCTTGTTACGTACACACAGAGCCACAAATGCCAACGACCGTACTTGGCGTTCGCTAGCAATTCACCTCTTGATAGTTGTGTCTAAAGACTCGAAACATCGACCGCTTTAAGAAACGTAAATATAGAGCCAGCACTGGTCAACAAACTCAACTAAACTTGCCTCAAAAAAGCTTGGTGTGCTAAACCGGTCTAAGCAGTACTTCACCCGGCGGTAGACTTGTGCTTGATAAAGCACAAACTAGGCCGCTAATGGAATTACTGCTCACACTTATGGCTGTGGCTAGGGCTGGAGAACCCGCTTACCAGACTGACCCCTCTCGATTCCATCCAGCGTCGCGCCGTTCGTATAGTCGACGATCCCATACTAATAGGCGGTTTAGAATCGCTTAGCCTTCGGAGAGACTTTGCGTCCCTCTGCTTATTCTACCCTCTGTACAACGGAGAGTATTCCGAGGAACTGTTTGATCTGGTGCCAACGCCTCGTTTTTACAACCGCACCGCTTGCCATCGACGAGATGTTAACCCCCAATTCCTGGAGCTCCCACGCTCAAATACACAACGGCTCTCTAGAACGTTTATTCCGCGTACAACAATGATCTGGAGAGAGTTTCCCACCGGGCTTATCCCTCTGCGCTACGACATGGGGTCGTTTAAGACGGGCGTTATAAAATTTCTTAAAGGCCGGCAACGCGTTGGCAACGCAACTTGTATTGCAAGCGTCCATAGGCGACGATAACCATCTTCCATCAAGTGGGCCGTCCACCTGATTACCTGCTTTAGGCAATAAAAAAAAAACAAAAAAGACATCCATCATTTAGCTCTATTTGTATCCGATATTAGGACATGTCACATACATTTATTTCTCTAACTCATTTTTAGTGCGAGTAAGTAATTATACAAATAATGTAAGTAAATACTTTGACATCGACCCATTTGCAATCAATATTTCAGGAGCCAAGCCGTGTTAGTAAGCCTTAAATTTTTCAACAATGAATAAGTATCTCGGTGCCTTTTTTACGTCTGCTTGTTACTTTTAACCAATAGCTTATTCGTGAAAACCTCTCCTATTAGCTTTCTTTTGTTAATTATAGTTATCTAATCAAATGTATTTAGCTGTAGGTTTCCACAAATAAATAAACAACGATCGTTTCTTGACATTCGTCAGCTGACGTTAATATCAAAGGAAACTTACACATAGGACCAAAGAAGGCCAACAGATTCATTGGCCTTCGTTGGCTCTGCGATAATTTTTGGCGGGAACTTGATGGATAATGTTTTTGCTATGTAGTTTTACCTTTAAAAAATGTTTAACGTTGGTTAAAAGTGGAGATTAAAATTTCGATGTGCATTATTGCATGATTACAATATTATTATAGCATGATACATAAACATTAATCTAAAACTTGAATATAGTTATTCATGAATATTCGACACTGGCTCGATACAGAAATCAAACAAAGCCATATTTAATAAGACGAAGACGACGACGACCTTATGTAGATTCCGCGCGTAAACTACTATGGACACTACGTATATTCCGCGCTACAAAAAATTCTCACAGACGCAGCGCTACAATCGCCGTACTCAAACCTGCCAGAGTAATTATTTGCTAATCCGTAAATCAACGTAGGTAATTACTGAATAATATATACAAAATATTCCATAATTAAAGCTGTAAATGTATTTCCTGGCTACTTTACGAACAAAATTCTATCTTCTTTTGTAGCGAGGACTCTACCTAGTCTTTCACATTGTCTAAACTCTAGCAACTCTAATATTATAATATCAAGATTAATTTTAAGACATAGAGTTCGCTCCACAAAAGAAGTCCCAAATAAAGGAACTAAAAGTGGCTATTTGATAGTATTTTGTTGGAGTAGACAGAAAATAAATTTACAGCTTATGGAATATTTTGAATTTATTATTTAGTAATTACCTACATCGATTTACAGATCAGCAAATAATTACTCAGGCAGAATTAAGTACAGCGATTGCAGCGATGGGTTTGTGGGACATCTTTGGTGGCGCAGACTATATTAATTTTTAGTATTACGTCAAACATGTTGGAACTATCGGGAGCTATTGGCGGGAACTGAAAGGGGACATTGTGCTGTGCAGTTTTATTTTCTAAAAATGTTTAAATTACTCTAAAATGGTCAATAATTGTGCGATATTTATAGTGTTTGAGTAGTAATTATGTGTTTTTGTGAGAAATGTGAACTGTGTAGTCAAATGTGGCTATTCGAGTTTTTACAATACAACTGCGCTGCTATATTAAGACTTATACATCAGAATTGGCTGTATGGACTAAGATTGTTTTGCCTGCTTTTGTGACGAATTCTACTCTTGCAAGTATCATGTTGCTTTATTTACGACATACGCATTTTGTCAATATAACCGGTGATAATAAAACTACGTTTTAACGGTTTTAAGCGCGGTAATTTTATTTGATTTTGGTTTTTTCCGACGTTTCGGCCACTTTTCATTTAACAATACTCGTTGACACTTGACATCTTTGTCTTCCGTGATCACGGCCACTGAAAAGTGGCCGAAACGTCGGAAAAAACCAAAATCAAATAAAATTACCGCGCTTAAAACCGTTAAAACGTAGTTTTATTATGTATACAAGTCGCGAAAACTTAAGAAAATATTATGATAACCGGTGATGTTTACTATAATAATATTGAATATATTTTGTAAGCCAGACCTTTAACACCTCATGATAACAAACCTGTCATGTCGGCGGCTCTGTAGTCAGTCCATATTGTCGATTTCTGAAAAAAAATTTTTTTGCCTCAAATTCCGCTATCCTAGACATCCTTTAACCTTTAAAAATCACTGCTCATATGAAATTTAGTGTGTTATATCCGTATGTACTTATTTTTAGGGGATTTTAGATAAATACATTTTGTTTACAAATTACTGACATTGACTACAGACTACAGACAGAGTAGAATATTGCCAAGAGGGAATAAAATCAGCTTACATTCGCCAACAAACTATCGTTGGCCCTGTATGTACGCAGTCTTAAAAATAAAGTTTTTGGCGGGAAGTTAAAGGACTTTATGGCTTGGAAACTAAGCCTTTAAGCCAGAGTAACTTAACCCTTTAAGACTATTATCGATATACCAAAAAGCCTCAAGACTAACACTATCAGTATCTCGTAATATACCCATTTCATACAAATCCTATATAAATAGAGTGAGATAACAACACAATTAACGATCACGTGCACAAACGCGATCTGCACTCTCATCGCGGACACATATGTGCTAATAGTGAGCTGAAGAGTTAAAAGGTTACTATGCGTTAAAAAATTCGTGACAAAAAAGGAGATTGACATTGTTGATCATGTAGCAACACATATAGTATTATGTATTAATATTATACACAGGTTATATTATAGTATCTTCGATTGAGAATGATCTTGATACTTTTACCTATTTTCATTTTTTACATACATACATACATAACTTCACGCGAGTTCCCTTGCGGGGTAGGCACGAACAACAGAGTGCCATTTTGGCTTATTCTTACACACCTCACTTGCCTATTTGACATTCATAACTCTTGTCATGCAAGCTCGTCTCGTCATTTTTTAAATTCTATTATACCATTAACTTCCCGAACGTGACATTGTTTGCATCGTTCTAATTTTCTAGGTATAAACGGACACACCCACAAGTTTAATTCGATTTGTGAATGTAAAGGAACAATGCGGTTTGCAGTAAAATATAAAGAATTCCTTGAAATAATAAGAACTTTATTGTGAAACAATACCAATTAATTTGAGATGAAAGCGTAATTATAAAAATGGGTTTCCGAAAACTTCTTTCTCAATATTACGGAACCTTCAATATTGTAATAGATAATGCACCGTATTTCGTACCACTCTCTGTTAATGAAACTCCAACAAGTAAAGTAGAGCATTGTCAGTTATTATGTTACTATACCTTCTCAATGAGAGGTTTTCTTAAATGCGCGTCGAAAGTTAGATTATTTTGTACCTAATATGATTTATTTTCATCAATCTTAGTTTCTATCATTGGAGCTTTATTTATCACGGAATAATAATAATAATAATTTATTTGTAATAAAAAACCAGATACAATGACAAAGAATGATAAGTTGAATTAAATCTACGTATGTATGTTCACGTGTCAATTCCTTAACCCCCAAACTAGGTTTGCACCTGAGTCTTGGGGGTTAGTTGTGGGTTCTCATGGGTGTATGTTACAATATTCTTAGGTTAATTTATGACCAGATTAATATACAATTAGGCTCCAATTTTATTAAGCAGATATTCGGTTTCATAATACGTTAATTTTTGTAAATACTCAGCAAGTTTCTTTTTAATTTTGAATGAAGTGAATGATATTATGATGAATTATCCTTTACAATAGAAAATTATATGATATTGAGTATTTTTTTTTTTGGGAAAATTACTTGTACAGTCATATAACACTTAAACATATAAAACATAAGTTTTCTCGAACCACTTTTCATACACTGTTGTTAGCTTTTACTATATACTAGATGACCCGGCAAACTTCGTACCGCCTCAGAATCAATAAATAAAAAACGTTGACTTCTGAACGACGGGACGAACATCAAACGTTTGACATTCAAAACCAAAATAAACTTCACTTTTAAATTTAATTTGATTTCTGAACGACTTTTAAATGTAATTGATTTCTAAACCACGGGACGAACATCAAATGTTTGACAGGTAGGAATAGTTTCTAAGGGAAAGCGAAATTGTTGTTTTTACTATATTACAAGCATTTTTTTCATATTTAGTCACCTTTTAAACTTTCCCTGGACTTCCACAAATAATTCAAAACCAAAATTAGCCAAATCAGCCCAGCCGTTTTGGAGTTTTAGCGAGACTAACAAAAAGCAATTGATTTTTATTATTATATAAAAGTTTTGAATGTGTGTAATTTACAAATATCACAAACTATGTGATTTGTGATCATAAAAATCCTAATAGCCAAAGGAATGAGGTGACAGCTAGGGTAATTGAATAGTGTATAATCTATGGTACTTGAACTGCATTTCTTTTTATACCTTTGTTGCTATCACCGCGTTCCACTAGTAGCTCACAACGCCCAAAATGCTCCTTAGCCGTTCCACAAGGCGACCGCGGTCGCCGTGGTCGTGGAGAAAATGTCACTAACTAACTAACTAATTACGTCATAATTTTCCATCACACAACACTCACAACGACCCATGTCAAGAGGTGGGTCGAATAACGGTTCCACTTGGGTTTACGATTGTAATGCCGGCAAGCAGGTGGAACGGTAAAAATCGCGGTCGTGAACGTGGTCGTTGTGAGTCTCTAATGGAACGTAGCCTATTCGTAAACGTAATACTAACTAATAATACGACGTCGTAGACTCACGTCATCACAGTCGTTCATTTATTAATGAACGACTGTGATGACGTCCTTTTTGTCACGAATTTTTTGACGAATAATATGTTAAGATGTTAGATATTTTTTTATTTTAAAATTCACTGAACAAACTCCACACCCCCAAAAGATTGACTGATTGATTATAGACTAGCTGATCTATGCCACTTCGTTGGGCGTCATTAAAAAAATTAAAAATATTATTAATCACAATCAATTATAGCCTCTTTCACTAAGGAATAATATATCTTTCTACTAGTGAAAGAATTTTCAAAATCAGTTCGGTAATTCAAGAGATTATTTCCTACAAACAAACTCACAAACTTTACCTCTTTATAATATGGTATAAATATTATATGCTACTTAACAAACAGTGCCATATTTAATTTAATTATAAAATTTATTTTAAAATCAAAAACTCTTAACCGCATTCAGGAAAATGTTTAATTAATTAAACAAAATACAGTAATATAGTGTTTCCTCTTGATAAAGCTTATGAATAACAGTTAACATAATATGAGATATTATTTATATGGTAACTGTTCTGTATGGAAGCGAGAGTTGGGTATGGAAGAAAGAGCATGAAAGTAGAGTAAACGCGGTCGAGATGCGAGCACTGCGCAAAATCTGCGGAGTGACGCTTGCGGACCGCGTTCGTAATACCGAAGTAAGAAAGAGAGTTGGTCTGAAAGAGAGTGTCGGGGTGAAGGTAAGGAAAGGAATGCTCCGGTGGTTCGGACATGTAGAAAGAATGCATGATGAAAGAATGAATAAACAGATATACAATGCAAAAGTGGATGGATGCAGAAGTCGTGGAAGGCCACGACACACTTTCCATGATCAAATTGATCGTGTACTAGCAGAAGGTGATATTAGGAGCCTTAAGAACAGACGAGCGTGCATGACAAGAGTTATGAATGTCAAAGAAGCAAGTGAGGTGTGTAAGAATAAGCCTAAATGGCGCTCTGTTGTTCGTGCCTCCCCCGCAAGGGAACTGGCGTGAAGTTATGTATGTATGTATGTATGTATGTAACTGTTTCTTCTTCATTAGCTAAAACAATTTTCAACTCGTGACGAGATACCACTTGTTAGGATTCTTTTCTCGATCACACTAAGAACTAGTAGACTGACTAGAACCACCTAGGCTGTGTAAGTCAAGTATTCTTTGCTCACTTGGCGTATTAGGTAAATATAAAATGCAGGATCTAATACTGATCAACCAAACTGAACCAATTTCAAAGACACAGAACTGAAATATGTTAAAGGGAGGATGGTATACAATTATATTGAATAAGTCTATTTTCTTTATCATGGATCACTTTAGTTGTTTCATCAAATTGAAATACAGGATTGAACCGTTCAATATCGGCTTATGTAACTCATGAAGGTACAAGTAACTTTAAATTATATTAGTTTTTTTTAAATATATGTAGTTTTGCATAAATAGTTAAATGTGTAAATGCTATATATATAGTTTAATTACCTATATACAGTTGGCCGAATTGACCTTGCTGATAAATACTTTGTTATTAATGTATGACGTAATCCCCATAATTAAAAATAAGTTTAAAAACACTGCAATTAATTTCTAGGTTAGTGTGAATATGTTAAAGAATATCTGAGATAGTAGTAGGTAATTATGAAGTCAGGACCGGCCTTAACCACCTAGGCACCCCGGGCGAGTTATGCATTTGGCGTCCTTTTGTATCCTAGTAAGCAATTCTACTAATATCACGAAATGCTTCCCGGATGGGACGCCGTCTCCTCCTTCTGTGAGTAAGTCCTGTTTGCAAAGGAGGAGGTGGAGCGGGAGCGTTACGTCATTGCTCCGCTCCCGCCGAAGGAGGACGCGCCGGCGTCGGAGGGCGGGCTTCGATCTTTAGCCGCCGTGAGCTTCCCTCGGGGAAAAGGGATCTCGCCCGCCGTTATACCGTCGAGGAGAGGGTGCGACGTGTTCCACACGCGCTCACTTCTCCTTCCGGGGAGCGAGTTACCGCCTCATGCAGAGACCAGACTCGGAAGATGCCGGGGAATAAAATTAGTTCCCCGGTACTGGATGTGGCCTTAGAGGCCTGCCAGGGCACGGGAGTTGGGATAGTTTCCGCTTTCCCGTAGTCATAAGGCACAGGACGGACCACCCAGGTGTGTAGTGGGTATCCCTAACTGTGGAGTGGCAATGGCATCTCTAGTTCTACCTAGGGGTGCTAGCCTCAATCTGACGAATCCCACACACAGACTGCACTTGTGGCGGCATATGGTCCTCAATCGGATTTGCCCTGGATACAAAAAGGGGTGCATGTTTGTCACTCACGCAAAAATTACTGAAGAGATTTTGATGATACTTTACGGTAATACATGTAGCTTTAGGGCTGTCTATTCATATCGGACGCCGAGGTGCAAAAATCATCCTAGCCCCTTTCTAATAACAAAAAAATAGTTAAACAAACCTGCGTATAATTCAATTTTCTACAAAAAATATTTTACGGTCAAGGCTATTTATTATAGCTTTCGAACACGCCGTCTGTTTCTATCAGGCAAGCAAAATCGGTACCAATATTTAAAAAAATGATCAGAAAATATTACCTTTCGTTGGAATATATTTAAACTTATGTATGTATATATACATCTATAAGCATTTATATATTTTTGTAGATATGTGTATAAAGTGTATATGTTTTTGACATACAAAACCCATGCATGTCAATTTTATAAATGCGATGCTGGTCGGAACGCATGCACCACTTAGGCAGTTTTCTGACCAAATGTGCATATTGTTACAATTACCACCTTCTAACAACGCTGAAGAAAAACATCGTGATGCAACCTGCACATCAAGATAACCGATGTGTCAAACCTGCCAAGCCGCCTTGGACAAGCGTGGCGGATATACTGTTCGTTCCCCTATAATGGGAGGCCGGATCCCAGCAATTAGTTATTATTATTTTTATTAACTAGAATACATACAGTCTTAATAAATTGGAGTCACCTCGTAACCATCACCAACTTTTACCCATACACAAGTGAATATATCATAGCTAACATCAACGATTAAGTAGAAGGAAGGCCCACAAAGATATATACGATCCCTCAAGAAGCAAATACTCAGCAAGAGGAAGTTATGACTGTAAATCAATCTAAACTCAGTAGATCTTAGAAAATTTCAAAACTGTATTTAGTTCAAGGAAATTGAATTATAATTTCGCATTATTACAACAAGTCAGGATCCTCTTTTAAAATCATGGTTTTTAATTATTTTTGGTCCTCTCCGGTATAATACACATACATACATAACTTCACGCCAGTTCCCTTGCGGGGTAGGCACGAACAACAGAGCGCCATTCAGGCTTATTCTTACACACCTCACTTGCTTCTTTGACATTCATAACTCTTGTCATGCACGCTCGTCTGTTCTAAAGGCTCCTGACATCACCTTCTGCCAGTAAACGATCAATTTGATCATGAAAGGTGTGTCGTGGCCTTCCACGACTTCTGCATCCATCCACTTTTGCATTGTATATCTGTTTAGTCATTCTTTCATCATGCATTATATATGTTTATATAGTATATAGTAAAGATATTTTTATTTACTTATTTCATATGTTTTGAATGTTTTATATAATTTATTGATTATTGTCTACACCGCCACTGTCATGTTTTAATATTATCCTTAGTCTAGGGGGTTGCATGGAAGAGGTCGCTTTTTGTTCAACATTTATTGTATCTAGTTTTTAAGAATGTAGTTTTAATTTTTGGTGAAGAATAAAATGTTTTCATTCATTCATTCATTCATTACATCGCCTAATATTGGCTTCTAGACTTTTCTTAAAATGTTAATTAATGTTAGGTCCTTTTGGATGATTCGGTACTTTACGAAACATGTTTTATTGTCACTACTTCTACCTCTTCATAGGAGTTTTCAGGGAAATTTTCTTCGACGACTTTGGTAACCCTATCACGGTTAACTACTAAATCTTTATTGGACGTAGTACGTCCTGTTCTACTCACCGCAGGAGGCAACATACTCGTAGCTCCGGTAGTGCTCGCTTTAGAGTCCACACGTAGTTCCTTACCATTGCTTGTGTCCAAATCCAACTCTTTTTCTTTGGATTTTCGCGGGAGAGAACGCCTATTTGTTCCCCTTTTGTTTGCAACGCTCGTGCCTGGCAATTCCACCGCAGTTGCCGTACGACCCATACGTTTGACTTTGGTATCGCTGACACCCATATCTGACTCTTTTCCATACGAATATCGCGGGAATGAACGCTTCTTTCTCACTTTATTATTAATACTCGGTCGCTGCTTGTTTTCACCTTCCAGTAGCGATTTCAACTTATTCGCTAATAATTTCCTCGTAGTTATCGTCACAGGTATGTCAGGCAACCCATACTCAGCCAGCTTCCTTCGCAATTCGGCGTCTGACATTGAATCAACTTGATCAGCCATTGTGAAGGCTGCAATGCAAATTAAAAGGTTATTCAAGCTTGGACTCATTATAACTAACGTCGTAAGCATATTGGGCGCCGGAGTGGGAAGATCAGCTTGCGCCGCCTTCCTTGTACAACAATAAAAGAATTGCATTTAATTTTGTGTTTCATTATTAAGGTTCTCCAGCCATTTTGGAAAAAAGTGAACCCTTCTGGGTTCCTCATGTCCGTCCGTCCATCCGTTTTAGTATATGTGTAACGTGCATACAAAAAAAATAAGTGCCTCTAGAAAATGTAACACTGGCACGCTTAGACCAAGGGTTACTCTCGATTTCCCTAGCATCCACTCAGCAGATCAAGACTTCATGGTTACGGGATCACCTCGAGAGTATACCTATATACTTACGAATAAAGAAAAAAAATTAAAGATCAGTCCATAATCGACTCAGATATCGTGTGACCAAACAGTAGGTTAATAATTTTCGAGGGTTTCTCTCGAATTCCCTGGAAACCACTCATCAGATCCTGATTGGTGATTCTGGGACCACCTCGGGAGTATGCACTTACGAATAAAGAAAAAAAAAGAAAAAAACCTCCTTTTGGAAGTCGGTTAAAAACACTACTCAAATGACAAATAGTAAACAGCTAATCGCAATCGGCCATTTTTAAAATAACATAAAAGTAGAATCCGAGCTGTTTTAATTTACCAAGGAGTTTTAGAGCGCTTAGTGCTAAAATGCGATTATGAATAACATTTTTTTTTACTAAAGAGCTGATTAACTAAAAAGACCTTATTAAGAGCATATTAAAAATACTTAGCGTGAATTTGTAGAGCATTTTAAAGCTAAGAACAGACGAGCGTGCATGACAAGAGTTATGAATGTCAAAGAAGCAAGTGACGTGTGTAAGAATAAGCCTAAATGGCGCTCTGTTGTTCGTGCCTACCCCGCAAGGGAACTGGCGTGAAGTTATGTATGTATTTTAAAGCTAATATATCCAGGGCTTCATAACAAATGGGCGTATACGCAAAAATGCCATTCTTTTGTTGTTTACTAAAGTCTATGAATGTTAGAATTGAGAAAGTCTTACCAGTATGCAAGTGTACCTAAAAAGACGGGTATTCCAAATTTCAGCCTTATACAATCAACTAGTTTCGTTTTATTCACAATTTTGTCCCTTGTGTAAAACTGCACTTTTGTCTGTACACCCATTTGTTATGAAGCCCTCGATACGTATATATAAATAACAGTTTGACACGTTTTAATTTAATGAAGCCTCCAAACTTACTCCGACTCTACGAATAAGACCAGTAGTCTATATGGCATTATTCATTGGTGCAGTACATTTAAATGATGGTTGATTTTTTTAATGTTTAATCTAAACATATTCGTGAGGCAAATATATCCAGATCATTTAGCCTGGTGTAAACTGTGGGGGTTTATATATGTTGTGTGATGCGTCAATGCTGGTTACCCCATTGGATAGGGTAACGCACCACTGGCGAGAGCCTATGGCTCAATCGCTGTGAAGGGAGAACCAAATAAGACGACTAGTTAATTGTCCCTAATTTACTTATACAGAAACCTTACCGTTTACGTGATGTACACACCAATGCTTTAATTAATATTAAATATTATACATACATACATACACAACTTCACGCCTGTTCCCTTGCGGGGTAGGCACGAACAACAGAGCGCCATTTAGGCTTAGTCTTACACACCTCACTTGCTTCTTTGACATTCATAACTCTTGTCATGCACGCTCGTCTGTTCTTAAGGCTCCTGACATTAGCTTCTGCTAGTACACGATCAATTTGATCATGGAAGGTGTGTCGTGGCCAAAATATAAATTAAATATTACATTTACACGTTTATGAGATTGGACATTTTTGATGATTCAGACCAGCCATACTCAACCTTTTTCATAAAGGGCCACATAGACGTATGAGATAAGGTGCTGCAGGCGACAACATTATTTATTTCGGTGTTTTTTATTGTTAGAGTACAGTAAAGAGGTTTGCGGCCCACCTGATGGAAAGTGGTTACCGTCATCTATGGACTTTTAAATGCTAGAGGTGTTACCAATGTCATTGTACACGTCTCACACCCCCGCTAACATACATTTCCTACAAGTAGTGGTCAATGTAGAAAACATTCAAAACAGTCTAAAAACGCAGACTAAAGCCCACAAGCCGAGCGAGCGTGGCTTTGGTGTTGCAAATGTCCATAGGCGATGGTAACCGCTTTCCATCAAGTGGGCCGTCTGCCTGTCTGCTGATCTCCTGCAATAAAAAAAGACTATATGCAAAAGTTTAGCCAAAGCTCATAATAATAAATCACAGTACTGTCACTTTATTTTAATTTACGACTAAGGAGTGAGGAGAATCATCTCTGACTTGTAAGGGTTCCACTACAGACCTTTCAACAAACAAACTCAGACAAATCACTTTATTTAATAAAGTCCACTTTATAATAAAATTTACCGGCTCGTCCAGCCGCTCTCGCACGCTGCTGGCACACAGAGATATGAACAATATTTAGTATAGGATTTTAGTGTTGCCAAAGGCCACGATGTTGAAGTTTCATGGCGTTGATAATATTAGGTCCTCACCTCAGTCGAAATAAAAGTATAAACGAAACCTATGTAAACAAATCATCAAATTGAGGTATATTTTTTAAACTTGTTTGGGTACACTTATGTAGTTTCACGTGGTTTGCATCTGTGTGGTTAATTAATAGTCATTTATTAACTGGAAATTATTTCACCTCTCTCCATTCTAATTCGATTTATTACCGAATTGTCGTAAGGCAGTGCCGTGCGTTCGGCATCCTTTATCCGGTTTCACTCTGCGAGTCCGAGGGTTCTATCGTATGAAATTAGCATTTTATATGGAAAAAGTAAAACAAATATGTATTTAATCTGTTAAAGTATGTATGTATACCATTGTTATCTGTGCTCTTTGGCTATTTTATAGGTAGTTCATTGTTTCCTATGCTGAAAAAATTCTGAAAAGGGTCCAGGAAGCATGGTGGGTATTGGCGACATTCCAATCGCAACTCCTCTAATTTAGTAACCATCTCTTGTGCAGAGTTTGATCGATTGAACAGCCGGTGTGGTGGTAAATAGGTTACTCTGTGGAATATAAGTGAATTACTGCTGTGATGAAGAGGAAATTATGAACGTAAATCTGAACTCGATAGACCGTAGAAAATTCCGTAGGTATTTAGTTTTAAGAACATAGAATTATAATATCACATCATTCGATTGCTTAATATTCGCTGCTATACTTGCAATCTAGATTGAGCTTCTTGTAAATAAACACTTTAAACTAAATATAGTTTTTTTCTGAGGGTCAGAATCTCTATGACGCATACGGTGTCCTTTTACTTTGTCTACCTCTTCATAGAATGTTCTTGAAGAGTTCTGTTCGTTAGGTTCAGAAACCCTGGCACGGTTGAATTCCTTCTTGGACGTAGTACGCCGTTTTTCACTCACCGCAGGAGACAACATTGCCCCGCTAGCGGTCGCCTTTGAGTCCACACGTTGTTCTTTACCATTACTTGCATCCAAATCCGACTCTTCTCCACTAGAATATCGTGGGTACGAACGCCTGTTTTTTGCGCCTTTGTCATCAGCGCTTGTGCCTGGCGATTCCTTTTTGGATGGAGTACGCCGTTTTTCACTCACCGCAGAAGGCAACCTAGCCCCGCTAGTTGCCGCCTTTGGGTCCACACGTTGTTCTTTACCATTACTTGCATCCAAATCTGACTCTTCTCCACTAGAATATCGTGGGTGCGAACGCCTGCTTCTCTCTTTGCCATCAACACTTGTGACTGGCGGTTTCTTTTTGGATGGAGTACGTCGTGTTTTATTCACCGAAGGAGGCAACTTAGCCCCGTCAACGGTTGTCCTACGACCCACAGGTTTATCCTTGGCATTACTTGCATCCAAATCAGATTTTTCTATCTTCTTGTCAACACTCCTTCGCGGCTTGCTCTTACCGTTCAGTACTGATTCTAACTTCTGCACTAATATGTTTCTCGTGGTTGGCGTCACAGGCATGACGGGGAACCCATGCTCAGCCAGCTTCTTCTGCAATTCGGCATCTGACATTGAATCAACTTGATCGACCATTGTGAAGGTCGCAATACAAATTAAAAGGTTATACAAGCATGCACTCGCTACTTAAACGATCAACTAAATTGAATCAATTTGGTTGACAGGCACACAACTAAAAAGATAAGATTGTATTTAATGATATTGAATTATTCAAGTTTATGTTTATATGGAACCCTTTGGTTGATTCATTCAAATTAAAAGGCAGAAATGAACCGTATAGTATCTTCATAACACTGTTATTTTACCAAACAAATTACTTTATTGTGAAGTTATGCATCAAATATATAAATATTCAAAGTATAATTTAACAATAAAGTTTTTTTAAATATATGATTGAATGTTGTGAAATTTATATACCGGCGCGTCATGCCGCACTCGCGCGCTGCTGGCACACACAGATAAGAACCAGTTCCAAATTAGTGGTGGCCAAAACTATAACATAGAATTAATGAGGTTTCTGAATCACTTATGATATCATATATTATTATCGCTTGTGCTAACTCTGTTTGTAACACTCAGGAAAAACGGGTGAAGCATTTTTGCTGAAATTTAGCATATATGTAGTTTCAATAGCGAGAATGGATATAGGATACTTGTCATCCAGGAAAATGTATTATTAACCTGTCAGATGTCGGACTTTTTTTTTTTTTAAAGTAGATGAATAGTATTTTTTTAAATTTCGCGACTAGTACCTACACATAATAAAACTATGTTGCAACGTTTATCGACCGTGATCAGGCCTATTGAAAAGTGGCCGAAAACTCCCAATAAAAATCAAATAAAACATACCACGCTTAAAACCGTTGAAACGTGGTTTTATTAATACATACATAACTTCACGCCAGTTTCCTTGCGGGGTAGGCACGAACAACAGAGTGCCATTTAGGCTTATTCTTACACACCTCACTTGCCTCTTTGACATTCATAACTCTTGTCATGCAAGCTCGTCTGTTCTTAAGGCTCCTGACATCACCTTCTGCTAGTACACGATCAATTTGATCATGGAAGGTGTGTCGTGCCGTGGAAAAATAAAAACACAAGTTGAATTCTTAATTACGTTTCACAAAAAACATGGTAAAATTCTCGATTTTCCCGACTGAAGAGATCTCATTTGGCCAATAACTTTATAATAAATCATTATAATCGTATAATTTACGATACAAAATTAATTAAGCCTTCGGGAGGCAAATAGTGCCTGGATAAAAAATTGTATGTATGCATGCTTTCTAAACAAACTGTGCAGGAACAGAGAAAGAACACAATTTCTTGCGGCCGGGCGGTCTGTCGTAAGGGGTGACAAAACAACCCACAGCCAGGTGGTAGGGCATTTTTTCGGCTGATGGCGACCACCCTTGTTCTAGAGTATGCCGCCATAACAACCTTTTGTTGTGTTCCGGCATTAGTGAACAGGTTCCAGGCGCATTTGTAGTACCTTTCGTGTTGCAAATGTCCATAGGCGATGGTAACCCTTTTCCATCAAGTGGGCCGTATGCCTATCTGCTGAACTCCAGCAATAAAAAAACGCACTAAGGTTTAATCTGCAGCGAAGCCACGTTGAAAACTCGGGTACTAATAATATAATAAATTATAATCGGGAAACAAACACACACTATGTATAGTATACCCAAGTATACCCTATGCAAGTCACGCTTGTGTTATATATAACATACAACGGACCACTCTGGGGCCGATCCCAGACCAATAAATAAAGCAAAGTTCGTTTACAAAATTTACCATGTCATAAATCGAATCCGGAACCTTTAAGTTCCAGTGAAGTACCTACGCCGGCAAAAGCTTATCTCTGTAGTGGAACACTTATAAGCCAATAGATGGCGCTGTGCAATAATTGACATCGCAAACATTTCCCGTAATGTACAAAGAATATATACAATTTTCTAACAGTAATAGATAGACCTAGGCCTGCGAGGAATAACGATAGCCTCGCTGGAAAATCTGCGTTTGAGACGGAGTAGCATTCCATCTCGCTCTTCCACCCAATACGGGTACCCCCTTTACTTAACCACTTAACCACAGGGCGTCAATTATAATATACAAATCTGCGGAGTGACGCTCGCGGACCGCGTTCGTAATACCGAAGTAAGAAAGAGAGTGTCGGGGTGAAGGTAAGGAAAGGAATACTCCGGTGGTTCGGGCATGTGGAAAGAATGCATGATGAAAGTATGACTAAACAGATATACAATGCAAAAGTGGATGGATGCAGAAGTCGTGGAAGGCCACGACACACCTTCCATGATCAAATTGATCGTGTATTAGCAGAAGGTGATGTCAGGAGCCTTAAGAACAGACGAGCTTGCATGACAAGAGTTATGAATGTCAAAGAGGCAAGTGAGGTGTGTAAGAATAAGCCTAAATGGCACTCTGTTGTTCGTGCCTACCCCGTAAGGGAACTGGCGTGAAGTTATGTATGTATGTATGTTATATTAATAAATCGGATAAGTTCTTCGCTGTCCATACACATCGAACTCCTTTTTTATAATAATAATAACAGCCCCAAAAGATCCCACTGCTGAGCTCGGGCCCGCTCATTTATAGGGGAAATTGACAGCATACCCGCTACCCTTGTCTAAGGCGGATTGGCGGGTTTCACACTTTGGTTATCTAAATGTGTATGTTTCTTTCAGCGTTAACACGAAAATTGCCTAAGTGGCGTTTGCTTCCGGCTAGGATTCGAACCCGCGTCCTTTGAGTTTCGGACTCGTGCGCTAACGACTAATTACCACGGCTTCCTTTTTTTCAAACAGCTAAGCAATTCGTGGTAGCGTAATGGCTAGCGCACGCGTCCCAGACTCAGAGGGCGCGGGTTCGATCCTGGCCGGAACGCATGCACCTCTTAGTCAGTTTTCTGATCTAATGTGCATATTGCTACAATTACCATGTGCTAACAACGGTGAAGGAAAACATCGTGATGCAACCTGCACATCGAGATAACCGATATGTCAAACCTGCCAAGCCGCCTTGGACAAGCGTGGCGGGTATACTGTCTGTTCCCCCTATAATGGGAGGCCCGAGCTCAGCAGTGGGACATTAATGGGCTGATATTATTATTATGATATTATAAGCCATTCGTTAGTGGCGTTATTTTTAACAGTCACAGTCAATACTTATAACATTGTCCCAGAGGAGGCCCCACCTGTATATGATGAACACAAATAACAAACTACAATACATTAATCCATATTTTATTAAAACTGTATAATACCGAAATTTTATTTCGAAATCTTACATCATTTACAGTCAAATAACTTAGATACCATACAATTTATATTCTAATTTAAAAATAAGCTAATGTTACATTTACTTACGTCTTTATGCATTTCACAGCACGTTTCTTTGAAAACAATAAGACGATACAATTCTTCTGTTATCATCAAATATTTAACTTGCATGATCTTACTATTATGCCATTTTGTCAATGAAATACAATAATCTGATGGTTTTAGACGGTCCATTTCTGTCTTTCAATTTGGTTGTATCAACCAGTGATCCATATTTTGAACTTGAATCATTCAATGTCGTTGAATACCTTTTAAGCAAATTGATTCAATTTGGTTTATTAGCACAACATTTTCATAATAATGATGAAGGAAAATATTGTCACAGTGTATGATTGACTCGGAAACAGGGATTCCCAAAGTGGTCGATATCGACCCCCTGGTGTCGAAATTGGTTGCGGCCGACGAGGTCTAAAAATCGACCCCTATTAATTAACACAAGTTCTTATTTGTACAAATGTGTTTCTTTAAAAAAACAATTACCTACTTAAGTATTTTTACGTAATTATTAATTACACTTGATACCTACTGAATATTATGTTCATTTATTTTGTTAAATTTAAATGAGAAAATGATGTCTAATTTACTAACTTAACCAACCGCAAAGTTTTTAAATTGGTAAGTATTTTGTATCAATAGGAACAAAACTAGATAGGATTTTTTAAGTAATTTGGTTATGGAGGCTGAGGTATCAGTTCATTTCTTTAAAGGGGTCTCTTGTCCAAAACAGTTTGGGAATCCCTACTCAAAAACATCTGTAAGTCTTTTGCCTTGCCATTGGTTTTGATATTACTTCAATAGAGTATATCTCAAATTATTACCAATAGTAAATAAATGGACAGAAACCCGTCTCAAATAAATATGCCATCCAAACTGTAGCTTATAAATGTATAAAAAAAACAACAAACACCACTTCAAACAATCAAATTTTGCCAACAATTATAAATATAAAAAAAATAATACAAGTTGTATTTGCTTCATAGAAGCATACCCTATTTCGCACTTATAATATTTAACGATTTGATATCACGGTTTACTAAACTGAATATTTATTATAAACCATAATCATGATATAAATTTATGTCGGGTCCCTATATCTCATTACCCATAAACTTACGAGATAACTCGGACTAATTTAGCCGTCACATGAATAAAAAAGCTTATTCTTAATGTATATTTTGTATATACAAGTTTCATGTGTGATGTGATGTCAATAAATCTATAATATTATACAATTCTAAACATGGCGTCTGTATATTGAAGCTATTTAAAAAAAATCAACCGGAATAGACTATATAAAGAATGGCGAACACGATGCAATTTTTTTTTAGATTCTTTGTCTCTTTGTTCAGGATTCACGTTTTTTTTTTATTGCAGGAGTTCAGCACACAGGCAGACAGCCCACTTGATGGAAAGCGGTTACCATCGCCTATGGACATTTGCAACACCAAATGTGCTACAAATGCGCTGCTGCTCTCTTAAGGGAGACTGGAACCTGGTCACTGATGCCGGAAAACAACACACGGTTGTTATGGCGGCATACTCTAGACCAGGGGTGGTCGTCATCCAGTCGAGCAAATACCCTACCACCTGGCGTAAAAACTACTGGTGTCGATTGTGATGCGGTTTAAGCTGATCGACAGCAAATTATTAGACTTAAAATCTGCGCTACTTTTTATCCTGTGAATCCTGCAGGAAATTTTCTGGGAATGATTTAAAATGGTCAGATTGAAAATAAAATATGTATTTCCGATTTTTTCACTGATCGATAGCAAATTTTCTATAATAAAATTTGTGATACTTTTTAACACAGGAATCCCGCGGGAATTTTTCCGGGAGCAGCTTGAAGTTGTTCGGCGGCATAAATTTTTTTTTTCCGATACAGTTTTAACTGTAACGATAGCTTACATTCTTTTTTAAATGTTCCGACACTGTGTTCCGGGAATCCCGTGGAAATTTCAAGTCAAGCGTGGTCGAAGTCGCGGGCGTGTCCTAGTTTTTTTTTTTTTTTTTATAGCTGGAGTACAGCAGACAGGCAGACGGCCCACCTGATGGAAAGCGGTTACCGTCGCCTATGGACGTTTACAACACCAGAGGTGTCATCAACGCGCTGCCGGCCTCGAAGAAATTTTACGACGCCCTTTTTAAAAAAACCCATATCGTAGCGCTGTGGGAAAACCTACACTACCGCCTGGTATATTAATAAAATTTTATTTGCCTCATTAGTGGTTAAAATTTAACTTAAATTCCATACAATTAATGTCATTTTTAAAAGGTAATATAACAGAAAGGGTAGTAAGATATAGGGATTGCGACTTTACCTCTCGTTTACATCCACGGCAGCAAGCAGGAAGGAAGCTAGGGTGATGGGCAGCGCGAGTACCAGGTGATCAAATAAGTTACGTTTACATACTCGCGCTGCCCACTGCCCTCGCCATCTTGCTTGCTACCGAGGACGGGACGTGGGCGTAATATAAACGAAGTATTAGACATTTATATAATAGACCCAGTAATTTTGATGACGTCACTTAATATTAGTAATAAATTACCTAAATTCTTTTGTAAAAATAGCACTGGGTTTATAATTTAATGAGATTTTTAAGTGAACTTTAACACAAATAATAGCAGAAAAAAAACCTTAAAAACAATTATTGAGAATTTCAATGAAACTTCTAATTACATCAGATCCGTTATAGCCATACAATAAAAATACTATACGACGAATTTATCTATCATTATTTTGAAAAATTATAAAACCAATAATTAGGAATGGGTTGATTTTGAAAAATGTTACAGTACGCACAAAACTTAAATGCGTTTCGAGAAGTTAACTCCCTAATTCAGCGCAGATCCTTTCAAGTATTCATGTTTCTTACAACCGACTACTAATAGTGCGAAAGAGATGCCATCCGAGTCCGGATAGCGACAAAACGAGATGCAACACTCCCCCGTTATTTACTATCTCGCGAATGTTCTGCGCAACGATATGTACGAACTTCAAAGACGTACATAAGTTGTATTCGCACTATATTTCATTAGCAAACCAACATTGTTAAAAGGGAACAAATTCTATAAACCATAGACAAATGTTAAGGAAATTTGCCAAAGTCCACTTGAAAATCCACATTAGCGCCCTTAGTGGCGATTATTGTCCACTAACAATTTCAATTCCAGAACATTTCATCAGAACTACCAATGCAAAATGTGTAGAAAACGATCACCGGTAATCTTACAAAAGAGCATAAAACAGATAACAGAAGGTTCACTCGACAAAGTGCGACTACAATTATGATTGATATGTACTCGACTGTTTTGTTATAATTGCATTCTTACTAAATTGCAAGGAACACATGCTTATTCGAAAACATATCATCGAAGAGCTTATTGGTGGGTCAAAGACAAAGACGGGAGATAAAGTGTTCAAGTTACATAAATTCCATATGTACATTATTTGTTCATGTATTTATTTTATTATATAAGATTATGTTGTGGGTATGTTAGATTTGACAGTCTTTTGTATTTTAACAAATAAATCATTTTTTATTGCTCTCGTTTAAATCGAAATGTCTCCTATTGTAGACTGTTCAGACACTAAATGAATTGATAGACGTTGAAAAATAATACAATAACAAAAAAAATGTGTGTAAGAATAAGCCTAAATGGCGCTCTGTTGTTCGTGCCTACCCCGCAAGGGAACTGGCGTGAAGTTATGTATGTATGTAAAAAAAATAATATTTTCTTAAATTATAGAAACATGTAAAAATTAAACATACATACATACATACATAACTTCACGCCAGTTCCCTTGCGGGGTAGGCACGAACAACAGAGCGCCATTTAGGCCCATTCTTACACACCTCACTTGCTTCTTAAACAAACAACTAAATTAAACAATTTTTCATATAACAATCCATATTATAAACATATTGTCCCAACATGTCTAGTCTTCTCCTGTAGACATGTTAAACTTTTTTGTGTTTGACCCTGGTGCACATTTAACCAAGAGTGGTGCGAACACACAGGCCCGAACATGACATCGGTACACCCGCACCAGCGTGTACACACAAGAATAAAATGATCTGTGACGAACACTCATTCTCTACGGCCGGCCGCTTAAATTTGAATCCGCCTTCGAAATTCAACAACCGCAAAATCGAACATTTATACGCGTAAAAAGTTTGAATTTATTGATTTCAATTTTGCGTTTTGATATAATAGATTAAAAAAAATTCCACACAACATTTTATAATACAAAATATATTTTTTACATTATAAATGATAGAATTAATGATAAAAATACTTTAGAATTTTATTTTATTTTGACTTATCTGATTTAAACATGTTGATAATCTAATGGGGTTTTGCGATATCAAAACGTAAAATGATAATGTAGGCTTTGAACGCTTCTTGAGAGATACATTTTTTACTTGCCTATTGTCATTCCTAGTAGCCTCCCATGGTATGAATATTGAATTCAAATTGTCTACGTATTGGAGGGGCCGCACCTGCGATAGGGTTAAAGATAATAACTGTGGCTGAATGCGTCTTATTTAAAGCGTTAAAAACAACGCCGTTATCGAGAATTTATTCGTGCAAGAACGGAGCGAAAATACAATTCCTTACGTTCAGGTGGCCTGTCGTAAGAGACGACAAAACCCACAGCCAGGTAGTAGAGTATTTGCCCGTCTGGATAGCTACCAGCCCTGATCTAGAGTATACCACCATAACAACCTTGAACTGTGTTCCGGCATTAACGGCCCAGATTTCAACAGCGCATTTGTTGCACCTTTGTTGTTGCAAATGTCTATAGGCGATGGTAACCGCCTTCCATCAGGCGGGCTGTCGGCCTGTCTGCTGAACTTATGCCAATTAAAAACAATATCGCACGACTAATAATGCATAACACCCATCGGAAACATCTGCGTGAAACGGCCTATATCCGTAACATTATTGCAGGTGCGGCCCCAGCATAAGGTTAAAGTTTCGCCCTAAAATACTTACGTACGATTACGTACTATCTTTGGGGGTTAAATGTAACTATTTAACTAATAAAATTTAGTGTTGTATATTGCCCAAGGTAATAATTATTTATGACACTAGTGCGGTAAGTTGGTTTTTACAAACGAGTAGACGAATGTAAACCCAAGAAGAAGTCGTGGGCTTACCATAGTCACGAGTTTGTAAAAATCAACAATCTCACGTGTATCATACAACGTTTTTCAACACATTCACGAAAAAACACTACAATATGTAATGAAACAAACAAATATCAGTCAGAAAGTCGCAACAGTTTTCAACGTGTCTAATATGAAAAAAAACAATTTGAAAATCGGTCCATAATGAAGGAGAAATTACGTAACAAAAAATTTAGCGCCTGTAGAAAATGTAAACTTAGACGCGTATACGAGCTTTTTTCCAAAAATGTAGGAGCACGGCCTTTAATAATGGTTATGCTCGATATCCCTGGGATCCGATCCACTCACCAGATCCTGATTTGGTGGCCATGGGACTACCTCGGGAGTATACACTTAAGAGTAAAACAATTCGAAAATCGTTTTACAATTAACGAAGATATCGTGTTACGAAAAAGTTGGTTAAAAATTTTCGTGAGTTTCTCTAATTCCTTGGAATCTACTCATCAGATCCTGACATTGTTACAATGGTACCAGTTCGGGAGTATAACCTTTCGATTAAAAGAAAAAAAAAATCGGTCTACAATTGACTGAGAATTTGAATAACGAATATACAAAAGAAACCTACAGACGAATTGAGAACTTCGTCGTTTTTGAAGTCGGTTAAAAAGGCGTCACCTTCGTGTGGTGAAAATTAGAACTACATCTTTCGTCTCATTTTCTCTATAGTATTAAAGTGAGACGAATGTATTTATGAAAAGCGCTTCTGAGGAATGTCGAACTGCTTGGTGGAATTCTTACAATGTTCCGTTGTGTGGAGTATAATTTTTAACTTTTGAACATATATATATATATATATATATATATATATATATATATATATATATATATATATATATACAGGCTTCGTAAATGCATTTTTTGGCCAAATGTGTTGATAATATATTATTACGACCTAGACGCCGACAAAAACAAATTCACAAACAAAACAAACATCCCATTGTTGTATTGTAATCTTTTATGGCAGTTATTAGCCAGGTGTTACGGATTTAAAGTACAAACTGATTCTAGGAAATTCAGTCCACGCGGCCGGACGGACATATTTCATCTGTGCAGTATAAATCAATGGCCCGATGGAGGGACGAGGCAGTCGAGCGATAACCATGAGCGAAGCAAGACGTGTGTACTACAATCAGGAATTTAATAAGTGACGGACTTTGCGCGTTTTATGGAATTACGACTTTCTGCATTACGTTTGGACTTGTTGTGTTCGGTTATATTTGTACCTGTGTTATACGTGTTTGTATAGTTCTAATAAACTCTATAGTAATTCTAACAGCATTTTAATTCGAGTCTCGCGACTCGTAACTATATGTATATGAGAGCTAAATGTCCACACTCAGTACCGAGTGAACATTCTTTCACAATTTTGTGCCAAAAAGGCTATATCAAATTCTACGTAATACAAGTCCCTTTAAAAAAAATCCCCACGCTATAAATGTGGTTTAATTTTTATTCTACGGTTAGAGTTAGATTAGAGATAATGAATCCTAAGTTGGTGGTCGCCATCCGCCGAATCCTAACTCTAACTGCTTGGCCACTGCTAGACATAACCTGTCTTGGTTAGGTGCCGCTATTACCTGGAATATGAATATATTGATTCAGTTTTACACAACGAATAGTTTATTCCTTCCGATGTACAGTCGCGGTATGAAAAGGTTCGCCAGTTTTCAAATCGATTCATTTAACGCGCTGCGAGCACATGTTACCTTTTCAAATTAAGTCACAGAACAGACTATTCTACAAAAAACTTAACTGTTTGATAATAAAGTTTAAAATTACTTCGATCGAAGTTGTTTAATTTTTTTTCTTGTCTAAGAAGATTGTTTAGACATGTAAAGTGTTTCTATTGGTTTAAATATTTATATTAAGTGTACTGATTATATCCTTTTTGTTTCTGATGGTCAAAACTATTGTTAATCTCATTGTCTGTCACTGTCTATATTTTATAAACGTAATATATATTAAAATTTTGGCGGTACTTTTCCTTGTAGGTACTTGTGCAAGCAAAGGTCGATTTTAAGGTGACGAACCTTTTCATACCGCGACTGTACCTGCGAGGTAGACCATTTTAAGTATCGCGAAACAGTGTACGAGTCGTGTAAGCGGAACAGAACTAATTATGCATAGCAAGCAACACTGCCATTTTGGATTGCGAATAAAGTTCAATACACATTATTTACATGTCGGAAATCGGTGTGCACTGTTCTACGTAAACGACAACTATCGATCGGAAATATAAGTTGTGTAAAACTGTATTCTTTTTTAAATACGATTTTTAAACTAAAATACAACTCTACTAAAGAAAATTCTAATGAGAAAATTATACGACGAATGGGTCGAATAATTTTCTGATAAAATATTAAGTTTGTAAAACATATAATTTTTTTCATTTTTTTATACATTATGTTATTCGGTTAAATAAAATAATAGAATAATCAATAATCGAAATGTGTGCTGGGACATATAGCAAAAGTAAAACTTCAACGGACAAGTGGCAAAATAAATCGCAACGGACAAGTGGCAAAACGAATCGCAACGGACAAGTGGCAAAACGAATCGCAACGGACAAGTGGCAAACGAATCGCAACGGACAAGTGGCAAAACGAATCGCAACGAACAAGTGGCAAAACGAATCGCAACGGACAAGTGGCAAAACGAATCGCAACAAAATTTTAACTTGAAGTTTTATGGGCAAGTTTTCAAATTGAACAAGTACATTAACAATCTGCCTGTAAAATTTCAAGTTAAAATTTTACATACATTAAAAAAATATATACTAATAAGATATACGTAAAGAAAATATTATAAAATACATTTAAATAAATAAATAAATATAAAATAAGAAATCAGCTTTTGTGGTTTTTACCTGAATGCTGACTGGCAATCCCCTATAGAGCCCCATGGGCACCGTGGTGGCCGGCATGCCGAGGATGTTGAACACCATGGTGTACATGACTCCGGAGGCCTTCAAGAACACCCCATGGTGGTAGTGGGCCAGGTCGTTGAACACAGGGTATAGGAGAACGCCATTGCTGCCGAGGGTTTGCTGAATTAACACACAAACACAATTCAATTTATTTATAGTGAAAATGGGTACATACGAAGGTGTTAATACGTACGCAAAGGTACCTAAAGTGCCTAAGGTATATTTTTTTTACTTTTAATTGGTAACTTTTATTATTTTAATGTTATAATAATTATTATAACGTTCAAAATTGTTGTTGAGAGAGCATGAAAGTAGAGTAAACGCGGTCGAGATGCGAGCACTGCGCAAAATCTGCGGAGTGAAGTAAGAAAGAGAGTTGCTCTGAAAGAGAGTGTCGGGGTGAAGGTAAGGAAAGGAATGCTCCGGTGGTTCGGGCATGTGGAAAGAATGACTAAACAGATATGCAATGCAAAAGTGGATGGATGCAGAAGTCGTGGAAGGCCACGACACACCTTCCATGATCAAATTGATCGTGTACTAGCGGAGGGTGATGTCAGGAGCCTTAAGAACAGACGAGCGTGCATGACAAGAGTTATGAATGTCAAAGAAGCAAGTGAGGTGTGTAAGAATAAGCCTAAATGGCGCTCTGTTGTTCGTGCCTACCCCGCAAGGGAACTGACGTGAAGTTATGTATGTTCCAAATTGTATGTATAACACTATACGTATCGGTAATTTTTACGGTATTTCAAGCGACGTTGCCATTTTTAAGAATTGGCTTTATTACGACTGCATGTCACCGAAACAATCGACGAACACAACTCTAAATATTACGCGCGCTCTTAGCACAGTGCTGTTTGACATATTTGCGAGTTGAAAGAGAGCGACTTGGTAACAAAACATAGTTATAACGGTAAAATTACCGATAAAAATAGTATTAATTGGCACAAATTTGTGGTTGAATTTAAAATTAAACGATTTATTGTTGTTGTCTCACTCTGTTTATATATGATTTGTATGAAATGGGTATATAATAATAATAATAATAATCTGAACATTGTGACGGGCAGACGCCATAGTCCCCATATTCCCAGACCCCTAGTACCATTAGCAGTTCACCACAATAGCCCGGTACTTTTTGTCCTCATTTCCCACAATAGTCCTACACTGGCCGGGGTTTGTCCTTGGGTGCATTACTATATGGTGTGTACAGGGACAATCGCCGGTCAGTGTCACGTCACATTTACATTAAATTTGTCAAGGGGCCTCTACGTGTTGGCCTTCCCATGGCCCCACGCAAGCCCCCCAAAAGTCCGGGCCATTTTTATGGCCCGTGGTCTTGAAAGACATACAGTATAATAATAATAATTCATTTATTTCAGAAATTGAGTATTTCCATGTCATACAGTTTCATATTATAAATTATACCATTGTTATAAAATTCTAAATTCCAAAATTAGTTACATATATACTCTTGGATATATATATATATATACGAATTAAATGTTATGATTCAGTCATTTAAGGTTTGCACCTGAAACTGGTACCAGGTTTAAATTATGAGACAGGAACACTCGTCGCTCAAGGTTAACGTTATTTTTACCGTTTAAATGGTTAGAAATAACGATATTTCTTTTTTACCGTTATCTGAAATTAGCATATTTTCTGTGTGACAACAATCTACTGTTACAGTACCGTCATTTGTGCCCGAAGACTGTTAGCTTTCTGGTTGTAGAAGTCCGTCCTGGAGTCCGGGATGAAGAGCCTCGTCTTGCTGATGACGCTGAAGCCGAGCCCTTGCAGCGACCGCGACCCGCCACCGCACGCGTACTTCGCTAACTCTAAAAAGAAACTTTTCTCGCGCTGAAAGACAAACGGAATAATGGTCTCGACGTCGATTCTGACGAAAACTGAAGTAGTACAGTTACGCGGGCTGTACACTCTCGTGCGAGAGCTCGAGGGACGATCGCGACCCTGTACACTCTCGTTTATTCAGTACGCTTTGCGAACACTTTTTATCCGTGCAGGAACGGAGAAAGAATACAATTTCCTGCGGCCGGGTGGCCTGTCGTAGGAGGCGACAAAACAACCCACAGCCAAGTGTTAGGGCATTTGCCCGACTGGATGGCGACCACCGCTGGTCTAAAGCATGTCGCCATAACAACGTTGAGTTGTGTTCCGGCATTGGTGACCAGGTTCCAGTGTCCCTTAAGAGAGCAGCAGCGCCTTTATAGCACCTTTGGTGTTGCAAATGTCCATAGGCGATGGTAACCGCTTTCCATCAAGTGGTCCGTCTGCCTGTCTGCTGAACTCATGCAATAAAAAAAAAAACACCGAGAAGATGGACGCGTTAAAAGTTACGATAGCTGTTATCCTATGCGCTATCAATTATTATAATTATGTGCACATATATCATACGATATATTCTTATTAATTGTGTATAACATAAATTGCATATCTAGGGCAATAAAACGTCCGTACGGTTAGAAAGCATGCGCTCAACTGAATGACGCGAGAGTGTAGAGTGATGCACTCGCGCCGCCTCGCGAGGGTAAGCGAGGCCCTTTGACTTGCGCTCAAAAAACCGACTCTGTATGGAGAGCCCGCGAGTGACTGCGAGTCTTCGCGAGACAGAGCGAGTGTACCCTGCATACTCTCGCGTCTCGCTGTCCCTCGACGAGAGTGTACAGCTGGCATTAGATTTTTGAAAAATCAATTTTTTATTTTTTATTGCACGAGTTCAGCAGACAGGCAGACGGCCCACTCGATGGAAAGCGGTTACCATCGCCTATGGACATTTACAACACCAAAGGTGCTACAAATGCGCTGCTGCTCTCTTAAGGGAGACTGGAACCTGGTCATTAATGCCGGAACACAACTCAAGGTTGTTATGGCAGTGTACTCTAGACCAGGGGTGGTCGCCATCCAGTCGAGCAAATACCCTACCACCTGGCTGTGGGTTGTTTAGTCGCCTCTTACGACAGGCCGCCAGGCCGCAGGAAATTGTATTCTTTCCCCGTTCCTGCACGGATAGAACGCGTTCTCCGTCGTATATATAGTGTATTCCAGTTGGCTTTTTATTAATAGTTTAATTAATCACATCACAAAAAAATTGTATTTAGATCATTAAGGGTACGGACCTAAAGTCTATAATAGCAGAAATTTCATAAAGGTAAATTCTATGACATAATGATCACCTAAATATAAGAAACGATCTAAAGAGAAACGTAAATGGATAGTTACTTTGGGATCAGATGGGTCCTGCAACATATTCGGAATGTCTCTCAACGAAAAGAACACCGATATTGATATTTCAACCGAATCTTCTAGATCCAAGAATTTCTCCTGAAAATTAATACACAAAATATCATTATTTGATAAATAAAAAAAATGTAAAATTTGATGTACAGGCCTCTTAATGGTATGTAAATGATACTTCGTGTGAACTGAAGTGCACTAATTTATTTTGGAAACAGTCACCTTAAGTATATTATATGTATGATCGGCAGGATGGATGGGCTGGGCGTTTGTATTTTAATAAAAACATCAGGAAGAAACGTGACTCGTTTAATGGCTGAATGTGAAGAGAGTGTTGCCAGTAATACACTTGTAAAACTACCTAACATCTCCCCTTTTAAAAGAAAGACTTAGATTTCAAAGCAAGGTAAGTAAAACATATTTATTTTTGAACTTGACTAAATGACTTGGTATCCAAGCTGTGAAATCTTTACAATATTGTCTATGACTTTGACACTTCTTATACTGACATTGACATTAACAGTTTACACTGACAGTATTGACACTTGATTGTAAATACTAAACAACAACATTATTTATTTTAATGAAAATACAAACTTATTCTAATTTTCTTAGAATCTAGGACTAATCTAATTTACAATATCATAAAAGTATTTAGGAGGTTTGATAATACGTCCTGAACGTGTTGTTTTAGGTAATTGACTAACATTTGTTTCTTTTTCAGGTGCGACTGAATCAGTGACCGAAGTTACAGGTTTAATAATATGTTCGCGGTTTCTACGGAATGTTCCTTCCGGAGACTGAATAATGTAACTACGAGGCTCATTTCCTACCTGCGTTATTCTACCTGGAACCCATGAACCCTGAGGCTTGTGTTTGAAATATATGTTATCACCTACTTGCAAATCTGACAAACTTTTAGTGTTTTTATTATAATAAAGTGTTGAATATCTCTTTTGTTTTTCAATATTATTAGTTAATTTAGTCATATCAACTAATGAAGGTGTTAATTGAGTGTCTGTGACTGGTATTTTAGTGCGTAAACATCTAGACATACAAAGTTGTGACGGAGAATAACCACTTTGTTTGGGTGTATTTCTATACATAAGTAATGCAATATAAGAGTCTGTATTGTCTGCTTTACATTTATTTAAAATGTGTTTGACTGTGCCAATGGTTCTTTCTATCATACCATTTGAGCGACTCAAATATGGACTAGACTTTATAAGTTTAATATTCCAATCTTTAGCAAACATTTCAAAATCTTTAGAATTGAATGGAGGACCATTGTCAGTAATCATAATTTCAGGTATGCCATGTCTTGAAAAAATTGACTTTAATTGAGTTATGACTGAAATTGCATTTGAGCTATTATTCAATAAAGCTAACTCAACATATTTTGAGAAATAATCAACTACAATTAAGTATTTTTTACCATCAAAATCAAAGAGATCTATTCCTACTTTATTCCACGGCAAAAGTTTATAGTTATGATGAATAATAGGCTGTTTAGAATTATTTCTACGATATGTAAGACATATATGACACTGGTTTATATATTTTTCAATATCATTGTTCATTTGAGGCCAAAAAACTGTAGATTTTGCTAGACGTATAGAACTATTTATACCCTGGTGACCTTCATGAACTAATTTTAAAATATATTCTCTCATGCTTTCAGGAATGACTATCTTATCACACATTAGTAATATGTTATTAAGCACATGTAGTTTATCTTTAAGTGAAAAATAAGGTTTAATTGACTGATTAACAGACTTTTTATGTTCAGGCCAACCATTTTGACAATAATAAACAATTTTAGATAACATTGAGTCATTAGTTATTGACTCTTGAAGTTCTTGAAGCTTCCCTTGACTTATTGTCAAATCAGACATAATGAGATTAATGTGTAAATCAATATCACTGTCTAAATCTAACAATGTATTATCTGGTAGGGGTGCTCTAGACAATGTATCTGCAATATATAGATATTTGCCTGACTTATATATAACATTCAGATCATATGGCTGTAATCTAAGCATTATTCTTTGTAGTCTTGGTGGAGTATCTTGTAAAGCTTTTTTAAACATAGTTATGAGTGGCTTGTGATCTGTTTCAACAGTAATTTTTCTACCATATACATATTGGTGGAATTTCATGCAACCAAACAGAATAGATAACATTTCTTTTTCTATTTGTGCATAATTTTGTTGACATTTAGTTAATGAGGCTGAGGCATAGGCTATTGGCTGTTTTTTATGTAATAGGACAGCGCCCATAGCATCCTTCGATGCATCTACTGATAATGTAATATTTTTATCAGGATCATAATATGCTAACAACGGAGTATTAGTTATGAGTGACTTGATTTTGTTAAATTCAGCATCATGTTGCTCTGACCAAATCCATGTATTATTTTTTGACAAAAGTGACCTAAGAAGACTATTTTCATTTGACAAATTAGGTATGAAAGGACTAAGATAATTAACCATACCCATAAATCTTTGTAATTCATTAATGCAAGTCGGAGTTGGCATCTCACAAATTGCTTTTACTTTAGAGGGGTCGACTTTGACTCCTTCTTGACTAAAGATATGTCCTAAGTACTTGACTTCTGTACAACAAATTGAAGACTTTTCTTTGTTGAATTTTATGTTTAATTCACGCGCTCTGTCTAAGACTTTTTGAAGACTTTGATTATGTTCTTGTAAGGTTTTCCCATAAATTAGAAAATCATCCATCATTATTTTGACATTATTTATATCACTAAACTGTTTAACCATTTCACGATGAAAAATCTCAGGTGCTGCATTAATACCAAATGGAAGACGTGTGAATCTGTACCTTCCAAAAGGAGTTATGAATGTACAAAGCTTAGAAGTAGCCTCTGTGAGACTCAACATCCAGTAACCTTTATTAGCGTCTAAGGTTGAAAAATATTTTGCACCTGCGAGATCTGACTTTATCTCGTCTATTGTAGGAAATTGGTAATGAGACCTTAAAATTGCCTGATTAAGTTTACGAGGGTCTATGCATAACCTTAATGAACCATCTTTTTTGGTAGTTAAGACTAAAGAACTTACACATTCAGTCGGTTCTTCTACATGACAAATTATACCATCCTTTTCTAAATAATCAAGTTCTTTTTATTCAATCTATTTTTTAATTGAAATGGAATTCGTCTGCACGCATCGATAGACGGTTTACAGTCTGGCTTTAATTTTAATTCACATCTGAAATCTTTAAGACACCCTAATCCTATAAAAAGATCATTATACGAATCTAAAATTTCTTTACATGTATGGGTTGGAACAAAATTAACTTTATATAGCCTCTTTATTAAATTCAGTTCTTTGCAACTGTCTCTGCCTAAGACATTTGGAGTATTAAGATCCACAATATGAAAATCAATGTTATAATTTCTTGAGTCATTATTTACTAGTAAAGTGCATTGACCTACTGTTGGTATAATTTCTCCACTATATGATGATAATTTATGTATACTCTTTGTTATAGTATCTAAGGGAAATCCTAATTTATGAAATGTTTTTAAATTTAATAAATTTGTATCGGCTCCTGTATCTAAAAGAAAAGTAACATTATGACTATTAATTATTAAATTCACCTGCCATGACTCTTTGTTTACATTATTGACATGAATTGAGCCCAACATATACAACTTATTATCTGGATTCGTGTTGGAAGTATGACATTCAGTTTCGACAAGATTGACATTTTTATTCTTACATGCTATAGCAAAATGATTGTATTTACCACAATTTTTACATTTGACACCTATGGCTGGACATTTATATCTGTGTACTTGCATACACCTGCCACATTTTTTACCTACTTGATGACTTGATTGTTGTCTGGAACTAGATGATTGTCTGCTCCGACTTGACTGATTTATTCCCTGTGAAGTTCTGGTCAGCTGCCTCTGTCTATTATGATTGGAAATGGACCGAACTTGCCCTATGAATGAAGATTCTTCTAATGTTTTTGCTTGTTGCCTTGTGGTTTCCATTTGCTTTGCTAATTGGACTGCTTGGTCAAGCGTCTCTGGCTTCTGTATAAGGATTTTCTCTTTTATGTACTGGTTTTTTGGATGGAGATTCCAACTAAATATGTCTCTAATAAGGTCATCTTCCAGTGTATTGAAATTACATTGCCTGCCAATATTTTTTAAATCTGTTGCATATTCATCAATTGTTTCTTCTAAATTTTGCCTTCTGTTAAATAATTTATGTCGTTCCATTGTTACATTAATTTGTGGTATGAAGTGATTACTAAATTTATTAGCCAACTCTTCGAATGATATGTTGTCGATATCAATATTAAAAGAGTAGAAAATCACCAACGCGTCTGGGCCAATGTGGTGTAACAAAATGGCGACTTTTCTTTGTTCGCTTTCGTCTTCTAAGTTGTTTGCTCTAAGATATATTTTAAGTTGGGTATACCAATTTTTCCACTCCAACGGCATGTTCGAATTGTGAAGGTCAAGTGGACTAAGTCCAACTCCAAATATAGTTGAAGACTTCGACTTACTTTGTGTACGTCCGACATGTTGTACGTGTGCCTCATCCTTGTCCATATTTTAAGTTTTCTTATAGCTTTTTGACTTCTTGTTCTGGTTCTTAGCTTCTGTTCTTCTGACACCATATTATATGTATGATCGGCAGGATGGATGGGCTGGGCGTTTGTATTTTAATAAAAACATCAGGAAGAAACGTGACTCGTTTAATGGCTGAATGTGAAGAGAGTGTTGCCAGTAATACACTTGTAAAACTACCTAACAAAGTACAAATGTTAACAAGTCGTATAGCTAGTACAATATGTAGCACAATGTGTGAGCGGGACGGGTGATGTGCGAGCGAGATAGAGCAACTATTAATATGCGCGCTGCCGCGTTGCGCTAGCCAGTCGCAATGTACTCATTGACGAGCCTGTTGAAATCACCCGTCTCCTCGCGATCATGAACCCCCCGAGGCTCAGAACATCAGCCTGGCATAACAGACGCCGGAGAGCCCCCGGCTCGGATCCTCTTACACAAAGGTAAGACCCCACCAATCTCAATCACTCACTACAGACACAAGTAGCCATACAAGATTAGATTAGGCGTGTTGCTGGAGAGTTTCTTCCGCCGCTTCTTCTCCTCCAGCTATAACACGCTGCGAAGCGGTAGTAATGATAGACTAGGATCGGCTCCGCCGGCGGAGTCGATAATTAATCCCCAAATATTCATTTCAGCCTGTTGTTCAGCCAGCTCATTCAGCCTTTTATGGCTAAATCTCAATATAGAGTCAATTGTAAAATATTAGATATAGTAAGTAAATTGTAATATAATTAAGAGCATTGCGAATCATTTTAACAATAAAGGAAAAGATAATAAAATAAAAGAGCAAAAAAGATAAAGATCAAAAGATACAGATCGAAAGAAATAAAAATAAAGAAGTAAAATACAACCCCAAAAGATAATAAATCCTGGCAATCTCATAAGCCCGGAGAGAGGAAAAAATAAAAAATATAGAGTCAATCCCCCGCAGCGGTCGAGCCGAGGTCGAACCTCACAGGAGGTGCCTCCTCGAGCGCGCTGCTTCCGGGCTGAACGCCTCCGCTCCCACAGAGTCCGGAAGCCCCCAAAGTTTGAAACAGCCATCTGCGGCTATTCAGCTGGGTCCAACTCCAAAAAAAAAATGTGCTAGCCAGTAGTTCGTTGTCCGCTGCGGTGACTAGACGTATGCAGCTCCCATATGTACATAAAAGAACCTCAGCGTAAAAGGAAATAACAAGAATAAATACCTGACTGATAGTCGCGCCGCATTCTTTATGTAGATATTTTGCAGCGTCTGTTATTTTGTCCTTTATGGCTTCGTGGACGTCTATCAAAGCGATAGATGTCGTTGCTTCCGTCATATAATGCACCTGAAATTATGAGAAACTAGGATTTGACCTCGACTTCGTCCACGCTAGACTTGAAATTCCCGTGATAAAAAATATCACACGTTTCATTGCATTAAATTTGGTATGGATTTAAAAAAAAAATCACATCGGAATTCGATTTTTTTGGAAATCTGGCCACACTGTACAATTCATTTTTTTTTAATAATTCCCAGAAAACTTTCCGCGGGATTCCCAAGATAAAAGAAGTAGCGCAGAGTTTAAGTCTAAGAATTAGATGTCGATCAACGAAAACCGCATCGAAATCGGCCTAATAGTTTTTACATGTGTCCCGAACAAACAGACTAGAAATCTAAAAAAAACGCATCGTGTTCTCCATCGTTTATATAGCCCATGCCAATTGTTTTTTTTTAAATAGCTTCAATGTATAAATATTGCTAAGGGGTCGTCCAAGAAATTACGTCACACGTTTCTGAACAATGAAATGAATTCACAATGTCGAACTGTGACATTGGGTGATAAAGGGTGGGAAGGGGTCCTAAATTTCGTGACGTCACATTTCAAAATCTAACATATCTAAGCTAAATAAAACTAATTACGGAACTGCTGTTTTAATTTAATTTCGTGATGTAAAATTGCAAAATACAGTGTAAACTCTATATAACGACACTGAAGGGACTGTGCATTTTATGGCGTTATAGAGTTATCGTTAAATGGAGAGGTATGTTATTTTTGTCTGACGTCTTTTGCTGCGCCAGTAATTTTGTTATATTTCTTTACTTATTTTATTCATATCTTGCGATATTGACGCATCTTGGTGGTAAAGGAAGCACTTAGAAATTTTGGGTATTTCGGATTTTATTAGATATTTCGGTATGCGTGATGCCGACAGTTGATTTTATTACGGGTTAGAATAATAAAGGGATAAAAGAACATACACAGCCGCGCAGCTTTTACTAATTTTGGCAACTTAAAAGGTACTTTTAATTACTTAGTTGTTGTCGTTACTGAGAGTGCGTATAATGCTATATGGAGTGTCTCATTGTATGGAAGACAAGCTAAAACAACCAAAGCCAATGGATTTCGACGCGTAAGGGAGTTTGTCGTTAAATCGAGTGACGTTACATGGAGTTTACACTGTATGTGATGTCACACTAGGGAGGGAGGAGTCTCACGACTGTGACCAGTTGTGCCGAGGACGGGGGAGGGTTCAAAAAATCATGAAATTCGTGTGACGTCATTTGTGGAAGGCCTCTAAGTTGAAATATGACTGCAAAGACTAATGAAGAATCATCATCTCTAATGAAGAGTTATCTCAATGTGCAGGGTTTATTACTATATTTTTCCGCATCGGTTACATCAATGTGCAGGTTTCATTACTGTGTTTTTCCGCATCGGTTATCTCAATGTGCAGGTTTCATCACGATGTTTTTCCGCATCGGTTATTTCAATGTGCAGGTTTCATCACGATGTTTTTCCGCATCGGTTATTTCAATGTGCAGGTTTCATCACGATGTTTTTCCGCATCGGTTATCTCAATGTGCAGGTTTCATTATTATGTTTTACTTCACCGTTAGCACATGGCAATTCATTGCTACAATATGCACATTACGCCTGAAAACGGGCTAAGTGGTGCATGCGTTTCGGCCAGGATTTGAATCCGTATCATTTAAGTTTGGGACGCAAGTAACCTAACCACTAAACTACCACAAAATTTTACTTATAAGCACAGTGATTACAAGTAAACATGAAAACAAACACCAAAAACCGTCATACATTTGACACATACGGGCTGCTACTTAAGAATCTAATACACAAATGTTAAGTTGTGGGTGGGCGTAGTGAATAGGGGGGAGGTATACTTACCCCTACGACAACCCCTAAGGTCCGGAGGTTTTACATTTTTTTTAGTTTATAAACATAACCTCACTTATTTTTGTTGTAAAATTGTGCCACTTTTGATAATAACAAACCGTGATTTGAGTTTATGAATATACTCACGAATTGTTTATGAATGTACTCATGAATTACATATAACCACTAGAACTTTTTGTAACACTAAAACTGTTTTTTAATGTAGAAATAAAGTTTCAAATTTAATTGACGCATAATTGAGGTTGTTTATTAAAAAAAAAATATTTCAAGATCTCCGGACCTTAGGGGTTGTAGTAAAGGTAAGTATGCCTCCCCCCCTCCCCACTTCACCACCCCACTACTTAAAATTCCTGTATAAAGAAGCTATAGATTTACCCACATACGTTCCATTACACGCAATATTCTTTCGGATACAAATCAAAGTATCATAAACAAACTCAAATATGCATAAATTTGACTCAAAAATTAACAAGACCAACCTTAACATCCTTCATGTCGACAGGCGTGTCCAAATTTAACAAATCCTTCTTGTCATCTAACATTATATTCATGAGTAAATATAGATCGTCCGCTTTCCTGGTCATGGGCCCGACTGTTAGGAATTTTGGGAATTGTTCGTCACTTAAGGTCGGAATGTGGCCCGTTATTGATATCACACCTGAAATTAAATCAGCCACTACTTTTACTGGATCTAAAGGAAAATAATGTTGTTTTGTTAATATATTAAATTTAAAAGTCTGTGTTGTTTTCACTTGTATATTTCGTGTTTTACAGCTTTTTATGTTTATAATATATATATATTATTTATTAGTAGTATTTATGATAGACGTATGTAAGGCGAGTGACATGTGTGATTTATAATAATATTATGAAGTAATGAAATGAGGTTGTAGTGATTGAAAAAGTTCTGTTTATCGCAGACATATTCCCAGACCCAAGGAAATGTGTACAATAATAACTTAACACTAGTAGAAAATTAAAGTACTTAGTTGATATATCCACATATTATGTAGTGACAAGGGAATAAATAAGTAAAAGAAAAGATAATTAGAAACGTACTTAGTGGCGAAAATTAAAATAAAAACAACTCAAAGGACCATTATAATAATATAAATTAATGTAGATCCGGCTCGAAGGACCACATGTTTTGTTAATATATTAAATTTAAAAGTCTGTGTTGTTTTCACTTGTATATTTCGTGTTTTACAGCTTTTTATGTTTATAATATATATATATATTATTTATTAGTAGTATTTATGATAGACGTATGTAAGGCGAGTGACATGTGTGATTTATAATAATATTATGAAGTAATGAAATGAGGTTGTAGTGATTGAAAAAGTTCTGTTTATCGCAGACAAATGTTAAACTAATAGGTTTTCGATGTGAAACTTCGATAAACGAAAAAGCGACACTAAAAACAGATAAACACATAAATATCTGTGACTAAGCCTGCGAGAGAATGAGATAGAATAAATTATAATAAAACTACGTTACAACGGTTTTAAGCGCGGTAATTTATTTGATTTTGGTTATTCCGTCGTTTCGGCCATTTTTCAGTAGCCGTGATCACGGAAAAGAAAGATGTCAACGAGTATTGTTAAAGCTTTATTTAGCCTACCGCCAACTTGTTCATTTTAATTTTGTTTATGGTTATATTACTTACTCTATGGGAGCCTAATCTAATTTACCACCGCTTCGCAACATATTATGGCTTGACGAGAAGAAGCGGCGCAAGAAACTCTTCAGCAAACATGCTGTTAGATTTGACTGTATTTTAATTTAATTTCACTTAAATTAAGGGCTGATTATAAATAAAAAAGGCACGGAGCGAACTGTAAATTACGTGTATTGCTCTCAACGGTTGGAGGCAGAAAGAAGGCGTGGGAGACAAAAGGGATGCAACAACGGATGGCGTTTTTGGTGTTGCTTGTGCAGAATCAGTGTTGCAAGTAAACTAAATATTGTGAATGTTGGATAATCCAACACATGCCTAGCTCTAATATACGTTATAACGTAGTTTTATTATGTATACAAGTCGCGAAAACTTAAGAAAATATTATAAGAATATATTATAACTATAATTGCGTACATTATAATTTCGTGTTTTAAAGCCTAAATATATTATAACGATATAATATATGAAATGTGACGTCACGAAATTTAGAATCCCCCCCACCCCTTGTCAACTTTGTTCACATTTACTGCATGTGAACTGCACACACACACGTTTTCAAAAATGATGATATGACCTGGTCATAATGTCTAGAACATTTTCTTGCCTTCGTTTAATCTTAATTCATTAACATTTAATCTTATGGCAACGTTCCATTTATCCACGTTATTTTAAAGTTGATCTAATTCTAAAATACACTAAAAATAACTAAATAAGAATACTAAGGGCCGCTTGCATAAGGTGGCTTAAATTTATTCAAGAAACAAAAAACATATTTAACACCCTTAAATACAATTAGCGTCTTGCAGAACGTAAACTTTGCCGCTAAATATGTTTAAAGAACTGTCAATACGTTTTGTGTAAAACGTATTTAGGCAGTTTAATATGATTAACTAATTTTATTTAAAGGCGATCGTTATGCAAGCGCCCCTAAGTTTCATACGAGCAGTGATTTTTAAAGTCTCCCAAGGATGTCCAGCGGAATTTAAAGCAAAAATCTTTTCGATATAATTCGACGATATTTAAAAAAAAAACCCGGCGACATTATAGTTTCGTAATGGCGTTTAGTTTCTTTTAATCAAATAATTAATCCTGTCAATGAGTTAAAAGTTGTTATAAGTGCTCTAGCTTACACAATTAATAGCCACTATTATTAAAGTAAGCATCATAGGTTATGTTAAAAAAAATTGTATGTAGTAAATAAACCAACTTGATACTTGCACTATGTTCCACGTAATACGAAATTACCAGTAAGTGCAAAAATTCATAACGATGGGGTTGCCAGAGTTCAGACTTTGCGAAAGTGGCGCCCCTATTATTTTGCTACTCTTTTTGGCCAAGCTGTATATATTTAACATGGAACACCTAAACTAGACAAACGTGTCAACGTAAAGGTGTTAGTTCCTCACAGTAATATGTTATCTGAATGATTGTTTATGTTCACATGTGGGTAGATAAGTTACAAAAAAATGAGGTAATTATATATTGCCATATAAACTTGTATAGAAAGCTGTAAAGTATTATAACATTTTAATCTACAATTTTATATATTTTTTTATAATGGTCAGACAATCACACATATTGTATATCCCATAATTAAGCAAGTTACTCTTGTGTTATGATGGGTGATATACAACGGACTACTTTGGGGCCGCTCCCACACACACAGACCATAGTAAATAACACAGGAAATACGTTCCCAAAATTCACCATGCCAGGAATCGAACCCGGAGCCGCTGCGTTGCAGTGACATAGACCGAGAAGGGTTCAGCCCGCTCAACCACAGAGGCCATCTTCAATTAATTAAGTACCTGGTGTAGGTTTGTGTCCAAAAACGCCGCAAAACGCAGCCGGCAGCCGAATAGATCCGGCGATATCCGAAGAAACGCTCAAAGGAGAAGCGCCGCAAGCCAACAGAGCCCCCTGGAAAAGTCACATAGAAAAGAGTAAAAATAACTGCGGTTCGATTGATTTATTCGTAAGAAATATGTTATATTTACTTTGTTTTTTTTTAATTAATTAGGAACAACAATACATATAGTTTTACATTGAAGAAGTTTGAAGATAAATTACAAATATTGTTAAACACTTTTCTTTATTATGTAAGCGGAATTTCAAGCGTGGTTGCCAGGCTTACATTTTCATACATTACATATACTCTTCTCTCTCTGACTATAGCAATGTGTATATATGTCTATCTCCCTCCCCCAACACGGTGGACGTCGGAAATGCAGCGGCGTCGGAGCGATTGCGACACACTTTTTTACAAACCATGCTACTGAAAACTTCATTTGAACCTATATATAAAAAACAATATCAAAGGCCGGCCCAATGAACTATTCTACTTATATTTATGTGATGGTGTGAAGTGCTAGCGGATGTAATATGGTCGACGTATTATGTAAGTTATAAGTAATTATATTCATTGACTGTTCGAATACACCAACGGACGCAAGCAAAGTTGAACTTATGGGAGCTGCATACGTCTAGTCATCGCAGCGGACAACGAACTACTGAGACTACTGACTAGCGCTTTTTTTTATTGGACTTGACTTTATGTTGTTGGTCCAAAGACCACAACTTTACCGGGGTCTTTGGGGCGAGTGCCTTCGCGAAGCGAAGGCGCTCGAGCCCGGGGGGGCAACTTGCTCGAAGGAGCTCCCTAAGGAGTTTTACCTCGGCTGGACTTTTGCCATGAATGGGGAATGAATTTAATGATGCCCACCATAGGGCGACACAAAACACTAATTGAGAACGGGCGACGGGTAATATAAAGCCCGAGGGGAAGGATCACGGCGAGCCGGGATCGGTGGTTCGCGGTCGCCTACGCTATCTTACTGCCGTTTCGCAACGTGTTATGGCTGGGAGAGAAGAAACGGCGAAAGAAACTTCCCAGCAACACGCCTAGTCTATCCTGTGGGGGGAGCTATGTCTCCTAGCGTCCCTCGCGGGGACGTGGAGAGATCTTGATTGGCGACGTCTGAGACGCCGCCGTCTGTGTCTGTCTGTCGGTGCCTGCCAGCCTACCGTCCTAGCCGTGGGCGGACTGATCCGGGTCAGCCGTTTCGTAATAACGTCGACTCTGTCCGTCAGGACGTTACGCGGTCGTCGCACAAGAGCCTTTCGACGAGGCTTATAATCGGACGCGGACACGACGAGCGGATTTCGATGGTGCGGCGCGAGATCGAAATACTTACGCGAGAGCGACGTAATGTAGTTTTTGATGGAGGGAAGCTCCAGATCGCGGTGGAGGTCGACGTTACGCATATAGAGGGGAGCACCGACGGCTCTGCGCATGAATTTATTCTGCACGATTTGCAGTTTATCTAAAAGGGCAGGCTTGGCATGGCCGAATACCACACTCGCGTATGTCATGATCGGGAGGACTGACTAGCGCAGCACGGGAGCGCACATATTAATAGTTGCTGCTATCTTGCTCGCACGTCATCCGTCCCGCTCACTCACTGCTATACATTGTACCAACAGTACGACTTGTTAATATTTGTACTTAAGGTTACCGTTTTCCAAATAAATCAGTTCACTTCGGTTCACATTGGCATTCGACAGTGAATACTACTCTCTGCCATCTGAAGTATTATTTAACATCTACCTCTCGCTGCTACAAACTATTTGCTAAAAGTCAACCAGCGGTTATTATTCGTATGCCTGGGAACGTTTTGAAAGTATTCTTTGGAAATTCGGGCACATACAATATTATTTTGAACTTCGGGCGGCACACACAACTTATTTAAGTATTAATTTCTCGTGGACTGTAATTATTTTAATAATAAAAGAAAACTGGACGTGCGGAATATAATGACGATTTTTAATAATAACAGGGGGGAAAACAACTAAAAATACAAAAGAACATGTTCTAAATTTAAACATTTAGTATATTTGGTGGCCAGTATCATTCCGCAACCAATTAATAAAAAGTATTTATTGAAGATTCCAATAAATATATCAATTACGTTATTCATAAATTATTTTTAGATTATTTTATTAAAAATTCGTATTATAGTACATTATGGCACTAGTGTGTAACATTGGTGATTACCGCCGAGGCGCCATTGAGACTCGCGCCGTAGGCGAGGGTCTTAAGAGAGCCGAGGACGGTAATAATCAATACACACGTGTATCATACGACGTTTTTCAACACACTTGTAAATAAAATAACAACAAAAACTCATTTTATTTAGTAGATAAAAAAAGTTATATATGAGTGAAAGTTTTATTTATTAAACACGTACGAGTTAAAATTATCTATTTAAATAAGAAGTTGCATGAAATGGGCAAGCAATAGGAACATTAATTTATTTGTTCTATAGAACACGATCTTTTTTTTTGAATAAAAACTTTTTTAAGAACAAAGCAACTCAACCAATAAAATTTAAAAAAAAATCTATAACTCACTAGTGAGTTATAATGTTTTTTAGTCACAGTTTGATTATGGGTGTCATTCCGTGCCTAATTGCGGTGACCATAGAGCCACTTTATGAGCAAGTGTGTTGAAAAATAATTTTAATTAACTAATTACTTCATTTTGTGTGATGTCACACGGGGGTGAGGGGGTTGATGATCTCACGAATGTGACAAGGAGGGGTCAAAAAAGCATGCAATTTGTGTGACGTAATTTGTGGATGGCCCCTTAGATTAAACAATACGGAAACCGCGACCCTCATAGTCGTCGGATCACATGATACGCGATTTCCGTTAGCGTCTCTTATTAGAACACCAACCGCGTATAATCAACCAGCGACTTCAAAACCCAATATTTGAATATACGGCGTGCAAATACAAACAGCACGCTCGCGAATTGCGCAACGTTGTTGTCACAACAAACACGGGACCACTTAACGACTTCGCGTGATGGTACAAAATAATACTACTTAAGTTCAGGGTTGCCAGTCTAGTGCATAGAAATTCCTATAAAAAAGGAGGTGAAATCCTAATGCAATATCTGTATAGTGGGGAAAATCCTGTTGTTTAAACAATATCTTTATAAGCTGTCTAAGATATATTAAAGTGAAGTTTCATCAAAATTCGTTCAGTAGGTTTTGCATAAAAGAGTGGACATTTATTGTCCTCACAGACTTTATTTGGTTTATAATATTAACAGGATATTACATACATGTCCGATTAAGTCATTTGATTTCCGCACACTACATTTTTAACACTATAATAGATTCACTAAATGTATTCCAACAATACATAATAGTATGTTAAATCTTTAATGTCAAAATAATAATTAAGACTATTTAATATCTAGAATACTATTTCACTAGTGTCTAAGAATGATAAAACTTTGCTTTTAAGTATCTATAGAACATTAGTTTGGGCCATGTCATGTAACGAAAGAAGAAAAAAAATTAACGAATAAATATTGAGCATTTTATTTTGGGTCGATTCTCTTAAGATGTTCCTCGGTTACAGTATACACAGACTAAGATATCGTAATCAATTTAATCGCCACATTTTGTCTTTTTCATATGAGTTAATAACAAGATATAATTACAATTTCGCGCCAAAAATCTGCCATTTTGTTTTTCTTTCAAACACCTATCTCAGGATACTTGGCTTTTTAAAGAAATTTACAAACACTTTAGCACTTTAATGTACATACACCATGACACAAAACTTACGAACTAGTATTATTCTGATTGTGTACAAAGGGCGATCTTACGGCTAAAAAGCTATCTCTTCCAGACAACCCGTGGCAAGAATATTGCTGTTTATGAGTGGCGATGGTGGATTACTTACATTTTAATAATAAATATATACATACATACATAACTTCACGCCAGTTCCCTTGCGGGGTAGGCACGAACAACAGGGCGCCATTCAGGCTTATTCTTACACACCTCACTTGCTTCTTTGACATTCATAGCTCTTGTCATGCACGCTCGTCTGTTCTTAAGGCTCCTGACATCACCTTCTGCTAGTACACGATCAATTTGATCATGGAAAGTGTGTCATGGCCTTCCACGACTTCTGCATCCATCCACTTTCGCATTGTAAAAATAATAAATAAAATAAATATATAACTATACTATATATACGAATATACATATAATTTATGTAGTAATAAAATTCAAGTATTTAACATATAACTATATGCAATTTAATACTAATTTTATAAATTACATATCATTATATTGCCTATTTATTTCCTGACCATGTTCTTAAATGTTATTAGAGATTTTGCTTGTCTGACAACAACAGGCAATGTATTCCAAAGTCGGACAGCCTTAACCGTGAAAGGATTATTGAAAAACGTTGTATAATGAAGATACGCGCGAAAAACATAACCTTTCCTTGGCTGTCGGGTAAAAACATTGTTTGCCTGGCAACCCTAATAAATGTACACTGTGATGAGAAGAGTCGTGAATAAAACATACGGGTACTGTAAATACATTTCCGTTTGCGAAATTAAGATACAGACCTGTTATATCGTCACACAGACCATAGCATGTTTTGAACGACGTCATTGATCCGTCCTCCAATAGTTTAGTCAGTGACATATTTTAGGATTAAGTGCCTTAGAGCTATACGCCTTGACGTGGTAGAGCCCACTATCAGATTCAGATTCAGAGCCTATTATCAGATACTAGAATCATTGCCTTGATCACATACGGCGGGCTCGATCGGTGTAACGCCACGCTCTCACAGAATTTCCGCGTGAAACGGTTAGCTTTGATCTTTGATGTTTCGTAGGTTGAATGAGAGATGATAATCCCCTCCTATAAGCCGGTGACGCGTTGGAATCGCTCTTGGTTTTGCAAAGGCCTATAGGCGACAACTACCACTTTCCATCAGGTGGGCCATCGCCTACTTGTTTGCCAGCTTCGCAACAAAAACAGACTACAACATTTTCACTCTATATCAACAAATTAAGGTGGTATTGAGCATAATTATATTATAACTAGGACACCACAACTTCGTCCACGCTTGACTTGAAATCCCGTGAGATTCCCGGGATAAAAAGTAGCGCAAATTTTAAGTCTAAGAATTTACTGTCTATCAGCGAAAACCGCATCGAAATCGATCCAGTAGTTTTTACGTGAATCCACATAGCGACCCCATATGATTCCATATACCACTAAGTTGAACCGGCAACTCCAGGGATCAGCATCCGAGTATTATTGTTTCAAAAATAAGCCCCTGAAAGCAACAAGGTGGTCACACCACTACAAGACAACACCACCACTCCAACAACAAACTACTGCCAGCATCCAACCACCAACCACTGAGCAAGTGTACAAACTGTACATCAAATGATTGGGAGATGTAATAACAAAGGAAAAAAAATTAACAACCCGAATAAGTTTATTATTCCACCTACCTCCCCACCAGACGATCCTCCGGGGGTTCTGTTCAAGCAGTAGGGGTTGTTTGTGGCACCCCTCAAAAGGTTGGTAGTCTCCCATCCCAAGCACAGCTCGGGAGTGTTGGACACCAATAGCGGTATACCTCCCGCCGCCTTCACAAGGGCTACCACCCCGCCATCTGTTTTCGCTTTACTACCATCGTTTTCTAGGCAACCAACTGAATTTGATAATCCTACAGAAAAAAATTAAACTATCAATAAATAAATTAGTTAATCCACACTGAGAAATTAATTTGAATAAACATATGGAGCATCAGAAGAGACGAGGAAATCCCAAACAAGACAACACTTCAAAAACGTTGCCGAAAACGAAGCAGAGGCCTTACTTTCAAACGCCTTAAGTCCGATCAGCCCAAAATAGTTAATGAAATTTTAGATAGATGAAAAAAAGAGCAAAGATTTATTTAAAACTACAATAATATACTCTATACTAGGATATATATACGTGGAATTCTCGCGAACTCTACAGATCTTCTTAAACTGACAATACACGTAGAAAAGCATTTTATTCAGAGTCTTTAGCTCTTCTGTCTTGCTTCTTTAACTCCGCTCTTAGCTCTTCTTTCAACAAATATTATATTTATGAAAAGTAATGCTGGATAATGTCTAGTAATTTTACTCACCTTCAAGAGAGCAACTCTCTTTAACAGTAAACGGCACACCTAACAAAGGTTTCTCTTTTATCAATTCACCAAATTTTCCACTTCTTTTAGCTTCTTCCATCTGCCTATCGACAGCCTTCGCTTCATCTATGGCGGCTTTGTATCTGTCTTCCACCACTGCATTGAGAAATGGTTCAACTTCCTTCACACGGTTTATATAGAGTAACACCAGATCTTCACTTGATATCTGAAAATTATAAACATGCGACATTAGATTTGGACGAAATGGCAGTGACTGATGCTTGCAACAAAATCTTAGAACGGCAATACCTCTTTTCTTTCACCTATTCCCAATTACTTGGTATCAGCACAATATGTCTCTTCCTTCTATACTAATTTAGTCCGTCATACGTCTTCTGTCATACTACAAAGCACTTATAAAGCAAACAAGTATAATTTCGTAACACAGGTCAATGTTAAACGCACTATAAACGTCACCAGTTAAACAAATAGTAAACACAAAACTAGTTTAATTTTTATTGTGAGATGACACGAAAAGGCTAAGTATAGCATGATGAGGGCATAACATAATATGTATTATGTTAGAAATGTAAACATTACATTGTTTAACTTTGATCGCATGTTTACTAGGAGTAATACTTGTTACATTTCATGCTGATTTAGAATACATAATATATCCGGTTCGAAGGACCAAATGCATAGGGAGTTTCTCTCTACAAAGGATATCAATAATATAAGATGTATGACAGTTCTAAGGATCAATAGCTGAATAGCTGTTAACCACCGAACGAGTACGCTATTGGACGAGTACTGATGTGAATATACCACATAAACGTCATCCGTGCAGGAACGGAGAAAGAATACAATTTCCTGCGTTAGGGCGGCCAGTCGTAAGAAGCGACAAAACAAACCACAGCCAGGTGGTAAGATATTTGCTCAATTTGATGACTATTAGCCCTGGTCTAGAGTATGCCGCCATAACGAGCTTGAGTTGTGTTCCGGCATTAGCGGCCAGGTTCAAGTGTGCCTTTAGAGAGCGGCAGCACATTGGTAGAGCCTTCGGTGTTACAAATGTCCAGAGGTGACGGTAACCGCTTTCCACCAGGTGAGCCGTCTGCCTGCCTGCTGAATTCAAGCAGGAAACATCTATGACAATTATATTTATCTATATCAAATACAAACACGGCATTAGCCATGCAAAAGTTTGGATCGATGTTGGTTGCTCAATCAAGCCAGAACGGCTGAACAGATCGGAATAAAATTTGGCACAGAGATATAGTCTGGAATAACAACATAGGTTATTTTTTACATACATACATACATATATAGCTTCACGCCAGTTCCCTTGCGGGGTAGGCACGAACAACAGAGCGCCATTTAGGCTTATTCTTACACACCTCACTTGCTTCTTTCACATTCATAACTCTTGTCATGCACGCTCGTCTGTTATTAAGGCTCCTGACATCACCTTCTGCTAGTACACGATCAATTTGATCACGGAAGGTGTGTCGTGGCCTTCCACGACTTCTGCATCCATCCACTTTTGCATTGTATATCTGTTTAGTCATTCTTTCATCATACATTCTTTCCACATGCCCGAACCACCGCAGCATTCCTTTCCTTACCTTCACCCCGACACTCTCTTTCAGACCAACTCTCTTTCTTACTTCGGTATTACGAACGCGGTCCGCGAGCGTCACTCCGCAGATTTTGCGCAGTGCTCGCAGCTCGACCGCGTTTACTCTACTTTCATGCTCTCTCTTCCATACCCAACTCTCGCTTCCATACGTGAGCGTAGGTACCAGCACCGCGTTGTGTATGGCGAGCTGGGCCTTCTGGCTGAGGTTCTTAGCGCCTAGAAGTTTACCTAACGCTCCATTCACACTATTCCCCAAATTCACTCTTCTTTCTATATCAGCGGTGTACCTTCCATCCCTGCTAAAAGCACATCCAAGATATACAAACTCACTCACTTGCTCCAGCATAACATCATCGACCATTAGCTATCTGTGCAGGAACGGAGAAAGAATACAATTTCCTGCGGCCAGGCGGCCTGTCGTAAGAGGCGACAAAAAACCCACAGCCAGGTGGTAGGGCATTTGCCCGACTGGATGGCTACCACCCCTGGTCTAGCATATGCCGCCATAACAACCTTGAGTTGTGTTCCGGCATTAGTGACCAGGTTCCAGTTTCCCTTAAGAGCAGCAGCGCATTTGTAGCACCTTTGCAAATGTCCGTAGGCGATGGTAACCGCTTTCCATCAAGTGGGCTGTCCGCCTGTCTGCTGAACTCCTGCAATAAAAAATAATAATAAAAAAAGCTATTTTTTTATACCAGAAAAATGTACGGCTCCCTTGACACAACATTAAAGCGAACGAAGCCGCGGCCAAAAGCCATTGTAGAATATAAGAGCTTTCCGAGTTAAGTGTTTAAAAAGGCAAGTGTCTATCCTAGTACGATTCTGTGCCTTGAATGCCCATTTAGTATGCATATAATATAAATCCACAAATAGCCAGTTGCCTATGGATGGCAAGTGCTAGTTAACCAAACCATACGCCAAAGCAATTTGCATTGCGTCTAAGGCACCTCCTATTCGATGCAAATAATTATAAGAGCACACTCCGGTCGTTTGTGAAACGCTCAACTAAATACCACGCTGTCAAGTTAGTAGAAGTTAATCAATGTTGAGTTAACAACTTTTTAATTCGGCTGGGCGTAACTATGTTCTAAATCTCAGCCTTTCCAACACATTCAAAGCGCAGGGTCGTCAGGGAGGAGGGGGTTTTTAGTGGGTATTGGGGTTGCTCGCCCGTGCAGCAACGCTCGGAGTCTTCCACACTATTCTGTGACGTCGATCGTGGACGGAGCGCTGCCAAGAGCATACTATTGCTGCAGTGTTATCGCCCCCGACCGACGCGTGTCGTTCCCCTAGCAACGACCCAGTTTGTGCGTAAATCGGTTAAGCATTTTCCCTCGCCTCAAAAAAAATAATACAACTTTTTAATTAAAAGTCGAAGTTTGAATAATACACTTGAATTTAATTGTACTTTTCTACTAAATAAAATATAAATTTTCATAAAAAAAAACCAAGACTTGAATAATATATTTGTAGTTCAATAGATCGATTGAAGTCAGATACTAAAGCATAGGTCCCCAAAGTGGTCCATGTGGACTCCATATCGGACTTCCAGGGACCAAAAACCAAAATGGGGGGTTCATTTAAGCAAGTCGTGACGAAATTTTTAATTTACTATAAATAAGAGAATTCAAAAAATGATAAGTGTATGATTGTACTATCCAGCTATAAAATTTGTAACGGACCAACTAGATAATTTACTGAATCCAACGCAAAATAATTGTCAAAATTTAGAAAAAAAGTTATGGCTGAGCATTTATAAGACATTTACACGACGAATTGAGAACCTCTTCTTTTCTTTTTTTGAAGTCGGTTAAAAAGATAGAGGGTCCACTGAGTGTAATAAAAATTGGTAAGGACGAGACAAAATAGTTTTAGGACCATTATTCTAAAGCTTCTTGTTTGCCAGGTGGTAAGGCATTTGCCTGACTGGATGGCTACCACCCCTGGTCTAAAGTATGTCGCCATAACAACCTTGAGTTGTGTTCCGGCATTAGTGAGTGACCAGGTTCCAGTCTCCCTTAAGAGAGCAGCAGCGCATTTGTAACAACTTTGGTGTTGCAAATGTCCATAGGCGATGGTAACCGCTTTCCATCAAGTGGGCCGTCTGCCTGTCTGCTGATCTCCTGCAATAAAAAAAAATAGTGGAACACTTACAAGCCAATAGATGGCGCTGACACTCACAAAGAATATATACAAATTTCCAACAATAATAGATTGGCCTACGCCTGCGAGGAACGACAATAGCCTCGCTGGAAGATCTTCCTTTGAGAGGAAGGAGTTATTCCATCTCGCTCCTCCACCCTATACGGGGCATTCTCTTCATTCTTATGCTACATTTACATTCAGTCACTCCCGCTGCTACTCGCACTGGCGTAGATTCCTTAATTATTAATTATTATTTAATAATGAATACTTTGTCGAAATTTTGAACGGCATTACGACACACCTTCCATGATCAAATTGCTCGTGTACTACCAGAAGGTGATGTCAGGAGCCTTAAGAACAGACGAGCGTGCATGACAAGAGCTCTGAATGTCAAAGAAGCAAGTGAGGTGTGTAAGAATAAGCCTGAATGGCGCTCTGTTGTTCGTGCCTACCCCGCAAGGGAACTGGCGTGAAGTTATGTATGTATGTATGTATGTATGTGTAATGAATATTTATTAATTATTTAATAATTCCCAAAACTCTTACTTACAAGTAATGAATGAGGTAGTTTATATCAATATTTACGATACGTTTTATCCCAATAAAGGGCCATCTACAAATTACAGCTGGTCACATTCATGAAACTCCTCCCTCCCTAGTGTAAGAAGTTATTAAATTAAAACAACAGTTCCTTAATTAGTTTAATTTCCATTTAAATTAGTTTTTAAGCATTTAAACGTTATAATTCTATATACAGAGTTGAAAATAAATTGAAGTTTTTCGTAATAGTTCAAAGTTCATGTTTTAAAGCTTAAATATATTAAATTTTGAGATGTGACGTCACGAAATTGATGACTCCCTCCCACCCCTTCTCACACTTCGCCAAACCTTAACGTGTGACGCATTTCCTGAATGGCCCCTCAACGGCGTCGTTTCTATGTGATATACGAATACAGCTGCAGAGATGGCGTTGCAGTCGCGTCTTTTTTGGTCCCGCCGTTGCAATTCACTAAAAAGGCCACAGCAACGCGAACAAAGTTACCCAGGTGATATCTCCTCTCATATGAGTACACAATATCGATGTAAAAACGAATGACTTACTTCACCGTTTCTCACTGCTGCGGCAAGTTCTGTGGCGCTCTTCAGCAGCAGCGGGTTCCTCAACAACGGCACCTTCCTCTGATCCCGAGCACGCAGCCAGTACAGCGGTGTTAGGAGGAAGTTCAACAGGCGAAGCAGTACACCCACCAGCCGGACACCTATCTCCATACTGCAAGACAACACAGGAAAAATAGTCCGTGAAAATCGGCTAAGTGTCTATCATTTCACAGACAAAGCGTTCTGTCGAAATTTTTTTTTTTTATTACAGGCGTTCAGCAGACAGGCAGACGGCCCACTTGATGGAAAGCGGTTGACATCGCCATGCAGCACCAAAGGTGCGACAAATGCTCTGCTGCTCTCTTAAAGGGGACTGGAACCTGGTCACTAATGCCGGAACACAACTCAAGGTTGTTATGGCGACATACTTTAGACCAGGGGTGGTAGCCATCCAGTCGGGCAAACGCCCTACCACCTGGCTGTGGGTTGTTTTGTCACTTCTTACGACAGGCCGCCTGGCCGCAGGAAATTGTATTCTTTCTCCGTTCCTGCACGGATAGGAAGTGATCAACATCTATTGTTCTTACAATTAAAATACAGAAACATTCAAAAAACTAATCTAAATACTCCAAATCTATATGCAAACTGTGGCCACAAACTTAAAAGGGAAAACATGTCTATACTATATTTATAAGTAGTCTTAAGGAAGTTGATTCATACATATAATAAACTAGCTGTCCCGGCAGACGTTGTTCTGCCCAGAAGAAATAAAATTTAGAACCCGATTGCAGCGCCACCTACCGGGTCCAAATGTAACCTATCCTATCTTTCAAGTTGGATCAAACTGCACACGGTGTGAAAATTTGATTAAAATCGGTCAAGTAGTTTAGGAGTCCATTGAGGACAAACATTGTGACACGAGATTTATATATATTAAGATAAATAATATAAAGTTATACCAAATAAATAACCGTTCATATAGTCCTTGACTAATTCAATTCTATCCGTGCAGGAACGGAAAAAGAATACAATTTCCTGCGGCCAGGCGGCCTGTCGTAAGAAGTGACAAAACAACCCACAGCCAGGTGGTAGGGCATTTGCCCGACTGGATGGCTACCACCCCTGGTCTAGAGTATGTCGCCATAACAACCTTGTGTTGTGTTCCGGCAGTAGTGACCAGGTTCCAGTCTCCCTTAAGAGAGCAGCAGCGCATTTGTAGCACCTCTGGTGTTACAAATGTCCATAGGCGATGGTAACCGCTTTCCATTAAGGGGGCCGTTTGCCTGTCTGCTGAACTCCTGCAATAAAATTAAAAAAATCAAGGAAAATAGCAGGGCTAACTTGCCCCTATTAAAAAAAAAATGAAAAGGGCACGGTTTATGATTTTGACAGGAAAAGCATGCTGCATGAACCACTTGAGCAGTTTTCTAACCTAATGTGCGCTACGAATAAAAACACTTAACATTATAAAGCTGTTAAAAACAGCAACGAGAATCAACGAGCGAATTAAATTTGTTCAAATGACATGGCGGCATTACAAACAGATTTCTCAGAATATCCTAAGCAATAAACAGCGGATAATAGAATATTTTTTTAAATTTACATAGTGTGCTTTACAACAATATAATATTAGTTACTTTACAAACGATATTGATAACCTCTCTATCTACCTAACCTCTTGAAAGTTTTCGATAATATTATGAAAAGTAATATAAATGATAATTCAATTAGTATCAAAGGTTGTCTGGACGGATGTAATTACTATTATAATCGAATCCAATAGTGACTATGATGATTAAAAATAATACTAAATTCTAATAACATTTTTTATTCAACTAATACAAGTATAACATTAGGGTTGCGTAACGAAGTAAAAAGGGCACCATTATGCATACGTCATAAACGCCCGTCTGTCTATTATTGTATGTCTTCTAATGTTTGTTATTGTAAAACAAAAACATACATTAGAAGTGGCCCTCACATTGGTGACTTTTTAAAGAAATCACTGTAATTAGGCAGGTATATTCGGTCAAAATTTAAAAAAATCATAATTATTATTTTTCCTTAATTACTTTTTTATTTAAGTCAATAGGTAGAGAGATATTCATTCAGAAAATCGTAAGAGGTGGGTCGCACTCTTTAAATTTATAAATATTGTTACAATTCAAGTCCCGACAAAAACAAAATCCACCTGCATATCTGAAACAAAACACATTTTATTACCTGCCGGCATTTAAACTAGTTGTAACTCTTTTATGATCGTTTTCTTTTATTTACTTTGTTTTTAAAATTTGTGATTAGAAAAGAGCTCATTGTTTTATTGTACTCTTTTATGGCAGTTTTCGGCCGAGACATTAGCCAGGTGTGGCGGATTATGTCGACTTAGATACGGGGACATTGCATTTGTGCAGTATAAAACGATGATTTGATGGAGGGGGAGGCAGTCGAGCGAGAACCACGAACGAGGCGAGACGTGTGTACTACAATCGAGAATCTAATAAGTGACGGACTTTGCGCGTTTTATGGAATTACGACTTTCTGCATTACGTTACGACACACCTTCCATGATAAAATTGATCGTGTACTAGCAGAAGGTGATGTCAGAAGCCTTAAGAACAGACGAGTGTGTATGACAAGAGTTATGAATGTCAAAGAAACAAGTGAGGTGTGTAAGAATAAGCCTAAATGGCGCTCTGTTGTTCGTGCCTACCCCGCAAGGGAACTGGCGTGAAGTTATATATGTATGTATGCATTACGTTTGGACTTGTTGCGTTCGCTTATATTTGTACCCGTGTTATACGTGTTTGTATAGTTCTAATAAGCTCTATAGTAATTCTAACGGCATTTTAATTCGAGTCTCGCGACTCGGAACAATGTGAATCGAATTTCCGAAGATTTAGTCTGGTAGGAGCTTTAAACTTTAAGCGTTTATTTTAAACATCGAAACCGTTTGAAATTAAAGTCGTTAAGTAGTTTTTTTTAAGTATAACGTGTTTCCGGTCAATTATTTTTTAGCGTTCCGTATCCAAATGACAATAGACAATAAACGCTGAGAATCTCTAACGGAACCCTTCATACATAGAATGACGCGCACTTGGCCGATTTTTATTAACACACGTGACATTCAATAACCTTCTAATATACCAGGAATAAATAAGTAGACACGTAAATAATTATAAAATGTAATGGATTACGTATATCCCTTTATCATACTTTGAAATATTTAACAAAATTATACCGCATTGTATTATAATGTTCTTTTAAATGATGCTAATCAATCCTATTTCAGTTAATCATCAGTCAATCATATACAGATTTGTTTACAACATACGAAAAGAACCATAATGATGTTAAATATTCTGCGAGAAATCAATAATAAAATATACCAATAGTTCTATCTAGGTAGCCTTAAAGAAATAAAATGAGTTTTTCATGGACAAAGGAAAACCTTAATCAAACATTACGGCCCATAAACTACTGTACACAAATCAGTTCAAAAGACATCCGTCACCAACAATGTTGTATTGTAGCCTAGACGTCATGTCGCTTCTCTAGAAAATGTTGCCAGGACCAAGATGGGTATAAATTAGGACGAATGTTTAAAAAATATATCTTTAAACTTATATAAAATTCTTCTGTTCGCGTATATGTCACTGAACTGCCCTAAAACTTTTTGTGTGTGTTCAAGTGGGTCCGGGATGGTTTAGGAGTCACAATTGCACCCGGTAGGTGGCGCTGCCATCAGTTTTTTTTAGGGTATGACAACGTTTGCTCGGCCCGCTATTAAATCTATTATCTGGAAATCAGCAAATGGTTCCAGTTTGTACAATGCATTTAAAAATATGGAAAATATTAGGACTAAATCGGATCAGCAGGTTCAAGAAAATACAATAACGGTTGGACAGACGGACAAACAAAAATTGTAGAAGTTACATAACTTCTACACTTTTCGTTTGCCCGTCTGTTCAACCGTTAGAGCATCACGTAAACTACTGAACGGATTTAAATGAAATTCGTTATAGCGTTAGCTTATATCCCAGGCCAACATCTAGGTTACTTTTATCCCGCTAAATGACTTCGTTTTCACAGAACAAACGAAAATACTAAGAGGTGGTAATTCACTAACAAATACGTTGTCGTCATGGTAACGCGAATGAAGTTTCACTGACACATGCTAGTTTCTAATATGAATATTTGAGATTAGCTGTGCTCGCCATTTCGTACGCGTGACATTTGGTTTATATAGTAATATCTTCGGATAATGATCTAATAATGAGGAGGGATGAAAGTCACGTGACAAAAGGAAAGTTAAACTACAAGATGGATGGGTACAGATGTAAAAGTAGACTAAAAAAAGAAGATGGATGGATTGCGTGAAGGATGATATGTTGATTTGTGGTGTGACAGAAGATGTATGTCATAATAGAGGAGTGTGGAAGGAAAAGACATATTGTGCCGACCCCGATTAATTGGGATATGGTGAAAGAAAAGAGAGAGTAATATCTTCTGAAAAGTATCGTAAAATATATGATACATAATATCTTAATCCACAACATTTTCAGTTATATCAGTTGAGCCGTCACAAAGCCTATTCAAGACTAACGTACAAACAGATTGTTAAACTTAATTCTAAAAACGGCCATTTCAGATTCGGCATTACTGCATTGTATTCTTCTATCTTACAAGTACATGTTTTAAACTGGGCTGAATAGATCAGAAACGATGAAATAACGTGAAATTTTCTCAAGGGAACCTCGGGACTGATTTTGATGAAAATTGAAATGGTCTCAGTGGATTGACAAATCAATTACCCTACTCAGGAATCGAAGCGAATAATTTTGAAAAAATTAACTATTCTCACACCAAACAATAGTGTAGCTTTTATAAGCTATAATCAATTTCTGTAAAAGGAATTTCGAACGTCAAACTGCTAATGCTGGTGCAGCGACATTTTAACAAACGGTTAAAATAAAAAAATCGCTATTTATGCATACAGTTATAGCGATTATGTTATTTTAACCACCGGCTAAATATCGGTGCAGGCCAGCCTAAAAATTCGCCATTCCGGGGTAAAAGTCTTTACCCTGACAACACTGATACTTGAACATAATAGCATTCAATGGCCGAAGGTCAAAGAGACCTCAACTGGATAAAGATCGTACGTGATGGATGCGCACAATGTACAGATTAGCCCAGTTCCTGTAGTCGATGCGTCTCACTGTTATTTGAATATGGAGATTTTGTAATTTCGATTGCTTGTGATTGTTTTTAAGTATTTTAGTTTCGGGTTTTACAGCCATTTTAATAAACAGAACTTTTGTAAAATCTTCATGTCTATCAGAGGCGTGGACTTCATACAACTCGGAAGCAACCTTTAAGAAACTAGCGATCAAAATGTTGAAAGCGCTATACATTCATTGGCGTTTACGCGTTCTGTTCAAACAACTTGTTACTAATACAGTAGTAGTAGCCACTGTTATATGGTGGGCATACCACCTATACGAACAAAGCGCTTTTGAGTCCACCTTCATTATGCGCACCGCAAAGGAGTGTAACTCACCGCCGGAGTCTCCTTTTTCCGAAACCTACAACCTGGGTGTCTTCAAGTCTCGTGTGAATACCTTCTAGGTAAGCGTGCTCAGTCTTAGGTCATATCTCCGTTCAAAATCGAGCGAGATAATGACCAAACGCGAACCTATATAGTAATTTTAAAAAACTAGTGTCTCTATAAATTAACTAGCGACCAAAAGGTCGAAAGCGCCATGAATTTATTGGCTCTTACGTTTTTTATTCTTTCCACACGTATTGGATGAAATAGCAACTCATAGCCCGATCGAGCACCGGCTATTATTTCAAAATATGCGGTAAGATAGCAAAATTAAAAATACCAATTGTAATAAGGAAATACATCGCGAGTTAGACGTATTTCCACATACCACATAGGTCCACTAATTCTAAGTTAAATGACTATGGAAGAGGAAGACGGACGGACAGACATGATGATTTCATAAAGGTTGTGTTTAAGCGACAATGGTTACTGAACCCCTCAAATTATAAAAAAAAAATCGGCAGACAAACACACATTGTATATCCCCAAGTTAAGCAAGTTACGCTTGTGTTGTGTGTAATATACAACGGACCACTCTGGGCCGATCCCAGAAACCCAGAACATAGTAAATAACAGAAAGTTCGTTTCCGAAATTTACCATGCCAGGAATCGACCTCGGAGCCTCTGCGTTGCACCACAGAGGTCATCAATTTAATCTATTTGTACATTGGACTGTTGTAAATTCACATGTCTCATGACCATACACACTACAACCATAATGTACAATACATTCAAAAATCATGCAGTTCGCGTATCAAATTAACAGACTTGAATCTCCTTGGTTACAACACAAAAATACGGCACAGTCAAATGAACTGAGATGCCTTTTTTGGCCGGCTCCTATATTTTACTAATCATTCACTTCCTTTACTAACGGTTGAATTTTGTAATACTTATATGGCGGTTACGTCAAATTCTCCGTACAGGAACGGAAAATGAACTAACACCATTAGCAACACCTCTAGTATTGCTAATGTCCAAAGGCGACACTAACCACTTTCCATCACAGTTGGGCCGTCAGCCTGTCTGCTGTGCTTCAGCAATAAAAAAACCGATTGTAAGGCCAATGTACGACTGGTAAGATACAGGAACCGGTCATTATTCAAATCACAAAGCGTCGCACCCTATGTAATAGACTTTGCAGGAGCGCACCTTTTTTTTGTTCGGGGGAAATCCGCTTGAGGAATACCACCACGTAAGAAGCGCGATGGGGCGTATGGCATTCGCCACGTCGGGGTGGTACTAGCACCCCCGCAGAAATGCTATTGCCACGCCGCTTGCGTATTCACCTCCAGCCCGGATGGACGTTGGCCCGCCCCTTCCTTGTAAGCCGGATAGCTTCGCCTCTCACTTGTGTAAAGCCTCATGCTACTAGCGTCGCTTTATATCTTAACTCAGCTTGAGTACGCGGCTTTTTTTTATTATCGCAGGAGTTCAGCAGACAGGCCGACGGCCCTTTCTATGCAAAGCGGTTACCACCGCCTATGGACATTTGCAACACCAAAGGTGCTAGAAATGCGCTGCTACTCTTTTAAAGGACATTGGAACCTGGTCATTAATGCCGGAACACAACTCAAGGTTGTTATGACGGCATACTTTAGACCAGGGGTGGTAGCCATCCAGTCGGGCAAGTGCCCTACCACCTGGCTGTGGGTTGTTCTGTCGCCTCTTACGACTGGCCGCCCGGCCGCCAGGATATTGTATTCTTTCTCCGTTCCTGCACGTTCGGTGTTATTTTAACGCCTCGTGTATATTAAGAGTATTATAGTTTATTGTAAAATTATGTCAGTATCCCAATTGCGTCCAGCAGAGTGATTAACCTACATTATCACGCTGCACCGCACGACTGGTTTGGGCGTAATTAAATTTGTCAACCTTTTTCAATCTAGTCAGATCCAATTTTTGCCGTCGACACCAATTTTGGGCTAATACAATCACGGCATGCGTTCTCGTGGGATGGTGTCACTTAAGGGTTTTCGTATCACTAAAATCTACTACGCCGTCGAGTTCCATCTTTATAGAGCTTACGGCAAACAGATTTGATTGCCATAAACATTTTGTTCAGAGACTATTGCCAGTATTGGTTTTCAAACCTACGCGCACTACCATCGCATTGCATTACACGCACACTCTACAAACAAACCAAGACACACAAAGAGCCTAAAAATTAATAACCCAGGCATAGAAAAGAAAAAACAACACACATGGCACTAGATACGACTATATATAAGTATAGATATAAGGCCAACACTGCACATGCACTTCCTCAAAACACCAGCATGTAACAGATACACTCTACATTAGTATAAGTTTAATGTTAAAATTAGAATAAATTAATATAATAAGTTATTCTTAAGGTACACCACAACATAAAAATTACTAAATTAATGTCACACACAGTAACACGAATAAACAATAAGCGTGTACGGAGTCTAAAATTTTATATAAAAATTAAGTAGTAAAAAAGGGTACGGAACTCGAGTCCGTAGAGATATTAATAATAATAATTAAAAAAAAAAAATTGGTTTACTCAATCATAATTACCCGCCACGCTTGTCCAAGGCGGCTTGGCAGCTTTGAAAAAGCGGTTATCTCGATGTGCAGGTTTCATCATGAAGCTTTCCTTCACCGTTGTTAGCACGTGGTAATTGTAACAATATACACATTAGGTCAGAAAACTGCCTAAGCGGTGCATGCGTTCCTGTCAGGATTTGAAACCGCGCCCTTTGAGACTACCGCGCCTTTTTATTTAAGCAGAAAAAAATCAGCCCTTATTATATAAAGCAGATATTAGATTGTATAGTTCAATATCTAACTCTATATGTTCCTCGAGTTCATTAAAACAATAAAACGCAATTAAATATTGTAATTCACAACAAAAATTTTGTCAAAATGGAGACCGGCCTTGAGAGTAATTAAAAAGCAAAAAAAATATTTACCACAACTTGAAATCGTTGCCTAGTAACACAGAATAATTACCGTAATATACAGTGCCACAACAAAAAAATTTTTTTTTTAAATATACCTAAGTAAAAACAATGTACAATATACCGGTTGAATTTTTCGAATAGGCCATCAGGGTCAAATCCTAAACTACGATAAAAAGCGAAAAACACTCAAAGAAGTCTGGGGGCCGATTTTGATGAAAACTAAAGTAGAAAAAACTAGATTTTTGAAAAATAAAAAAATCACGTCACGTATTGAATCGGCAGATTAAAAAAAAATAAACACACCTGTATTATTACACCAAATCATAGTGTAGCTTGGAAGGATCAATTTCTGAAAGAATGTCAAACAGCAAACCAAGGGGAAGGTTGTTTTTGACTAAAATGTTCTATTTAGTCTTCCTTTGAGTGTACTTTTACTATTTCGTATAGTTTAGGACAAGGATTCCCAAACTAATTTTGGTAAAAGACCTCTTTTCCAAAATGAACTGATACCTCAGACCCCCATAGCCAAATTACTTTTAATATCCTATTTCTTGTTTTTTGAAGTGATAACTTCTTATGGGAGGGTAAACCGCTTCGTTACGTAACGCGTTACGGCGCCACTCTGTCTAGATTCCCTTCCTCTCACGCATACGGCAGCGGTAGGCAGGCTCCTCCTCTCAGTCTAACCCACAGCGCTAGCCGTATTTCCTCTAATGTACATATTCAAGAAATGTAACTAAGAATAAAATATATTTTATAATCAATAAAAGATTTTATTAATAAATAACCTTTCCTTACATCATCATATTAATATACATAAAATTTAAGTAATAACCTAAGCTTTTCTCAAGTTAAACAATTTCAATATTAAATAGTTCAACTTAGATTAGTTTAAGCTATCACTTCTGTCGGGCGTCCCGAGACGCACGTTTTTTTTATATCATTTTCTCATCAAAATTTAACAAATTAAATAGACATAAAACTCAGTAAATATGAATTGTACTTATTTTTTGGAAAACACAAATTTGTACACGTAACACAAAACAAGTTTCAAATACATACATTTTTTTTTTTTATTGCAGGAGTTCAGCAGACAGGCAGACGGCCCACTTGATGGAAAGCGGTTACCATCGCCTATGGACATTTGCAACACCAAAGGTGCTACAAATGCGCTGCTGCTCTCTTAAAGGAGACTGGAACCTGGTCACTAATACCGGAACACAACACAAGGTTGTTATGGCGGCATACTCTAGACCAGGGGTGGTCGCCATCCAGTCGAGTAAATACTCTACCACCTGGCTGTGGGTTGTTTAGTCGCCTCTTACGACAGGCCGCCGGGCCGCAGGAAATTGTATTCTTTCTCCGTTCCTGCACGGATAAAAAAAAAAAAAAAATACATACATACATAACTTCACGCCAGTTCCCTTGCGGGGTAGGCACGAACAACAGAGTGCCATTTAGGCTTATTCTTACACACCTCACTTGCCTCTTTGACATTCATAACTCTTGTCATAAGAGCATGAAAGTAGAGTAAACGCGGTCGAGATGCGAGCACTGCGCAAAATCTGCGGAGTGACGCTCGCAGACCGCGTTCGTAATACCGAAGTAAGAAAGAGAGTTGGTCTGAAAGAGAGTGTCGGGGTGAAGGTAAGGAAAGGAATGCTCCGGTGGTTCGGGCATGTGGAAAGAATGCATGATGAAAGAATGACTAAACAGATATACAATGCAAAAGTGGATGGATGCAGAAGTCGTGGAAGGCCACGACACACCTTCCATGATCAAATTGATCGTGTACTAGCAGAAGGTGATATCAGGAGCCTTAAGAACAGACGAGCTTGCATGACAAGAGTTTCAAATAAGAGCTTGTATTAATTATTAGGGGTCAATTTTTAGACCTCGTCAACCCCTAAAATCAGTTTTCGGTTATTTCGACCTCTAGGAAACCGATTTCGATCGCAAGAGGTCGCTATCAACCGCTTTGGGAAAACCCACTTTAGGGTTTGGCCTTAAAAGGCCCACTTGAACAATTCAGCCTGTATAGAATATTCAATTAGCGTTCAAGTATAAAGTCACCGGATAATATCACCCTGGGGTACACTACAAAAACTGCGTTCACCACAGGGATTAACCTAGATTACTAAATACGCTGCACCGCTCGCTGGTTTGCGTCTAAGTAATTAAATTTGTCAACCTCGAGTCAAGTCTAATCCGATTTTAGCCGTCGATAGCAATTTTTTTCTTATTTCGAAGTTGGCAAACAGGCTTATGGCCCATGTGATGGAAAGTGATTACTGTCACTTATATACGTTTGCAACACCACGAAGGCAATGCTTTTCCAGCCTATAGGATGGGATAGAGGGTATTGTATAGGAGGGACAGAATAGAATAGGAATTCTCAAACTATTTTGATACCTCAAAGCCAAATTACTTTAAATATCCTTTCCTCAGTTTTTTTTCGTATTAATCCTATTATTATAGAGTTTTAGAACTATACAAACACGTATAAATCAGGTACAAATATAACCGAACACAACAAATCCAAACGTAATGCAGAAGGTCGTAATTCAATAAAACACGAAAAGTCTGTCACTATTAGATTCCCGAATGTACACACGTCACGCCCGTATCGTAGTTGTAGCTCAGCTGCCTCCTCTCCCAATCAGACCGTCGTTTTATACTTCACAAATGCAAATGAGCCCGCCCGGCAACTTCGACACAGCTTCCTAGAATTAGCTTGTAATTGTAATCCGTAACACCTGGCTAATGATGCTCCTGAGCGAGTACAATCGGACACTTTGGATACCCCTATGTCGACCCCTGAGAAACCGATTTCGACCAATTTGGAAATCCCTGGAATAGAAGGTATGTGATAGAAGGAATGGAACATAGGTGATGGAATAGAGAGTTCAGACAGGAGGAATGGAGTAGATTTACCAGCTCAAGACACTCGAGTCAATAGAGAAAAGAGCTAGGAAACTGATAGGCAATAACCGACTATTCGACGAGAGGCTTCAGAGCCTAAGTCATCGACGTAAAGTCGCTATTCTATAGGATACACTTCGGGGAGTATGCCACGGAATTACATGAATTGGTTCCTCCCTCACCATTTTACCACCGGACAAGCAGACGTACGCGCTCACGCCACCGATATATGGTGGAAATACCAACGAAGCGGACGAAACGCTATGCATCCACTTTTATCATACGGACCGCTGAAGAATGGAACTCTTTACCGTCGTCTGTTTTACCTGAAGAATACAATCTAGGTGTCTTCAAGTCTCGCGTGAACAGGTCTCTTCTAGCTAAGCATGCTCCACCTTAGACTGCATTTCCGCCTGACATCAGGCGCAATGTCAGTCAAACGCGAACCTATTTCATTATAAAAAAAAAGATAGGATTGGATAGGTCAATTTTTGTTATTTTTTTTATTGCACAAGTTCTGCAGACAGGCAAACGGCCCATTGGATGGAACGCGGCCACCATCGCCTATGGACATTTGCAACACCAAAAGTGCTACAAATGCGCTGCTGCGCTCTTAAGGGAGACTGGAACCTGGTCACTATTGCCGGAACACAACTCAAGGTTGTTATGGCGACATACTCTAGATCAGGGGTGGCCGCCATCCAGGCGGGCAAATACCCTACCACCTGGTCGCAGGAAATTGTATTTTTTCTCCGTTCCTGCACGGATAACATATACCGTATCAATAGTATTTATTAAGCTTACTAGGAGATATACCATATTTTGTACAATCTAGACATGTTTTAGTAAGCATATATAGATAGATAGCAAACTCTTTATTGTTCACTAAAACATATAAAATAAATAATTTACAGTTATCTCATTAAAGAGTAAAGCTGGAACATCGGGCGGCCTTATCGCTCTAAAGTAATCTCTTCCAGACAACCCGGGGTTAAATGCGCAAACATTTATTTAAAAAACATGCAAGTTAGGTTTTAAAACAGCACAGCACCAACTGAAAATTTCTCATGTCACAACAATTAAACAATAAATTATAACACCACACAAAGTCACAAACACATAACTAATAATAAAACTTATACACACACTCAAACCAACGCGCACTACCATCGCATTGCATTACACGCACACTCCACAAACAAACCAAGACACACAAAGAGCCTAAAAATTAATAACCCAGGCACAGAAAAGAAAAAAACAACACAAATGGCACTAGATAGGACTATATATAAGTATAGATATAAGGCCAACACTGTACATGCACTTTCTCACAACACCAACACGTAACAGATAAACTCTACATTAGTATAAGTTTAGTATTAAAATTAGAATAAATTAATATAATAAGTTATTCTTAAGGTACACGACAACATAAAAATCACTAAATTAATGTCACACACAGTAACAAAAATAAACAATAAGTGTGTATGGACTCTTAATACTTTTCATAGAAATTAAGTAGTAAAAAAGGGTACGGAACTCGAGTCCGTAGAGATGTTAATAATAATATTAAAAAATAAATAAAAAACAGCACAGCTGGATTGATAGGTAGCATATTATATTACTAATGTTACATTATAGAAATATATCGTGAATATAATAAAGAAATTGAACAACTATTTGATAGAGGTGTCGATAGTCAAACAATTGGCCAAACATGACGAATGCGACGAAAAATACATGAGCAATAAATAAACTTTACATATAAATACATGGAATCTAAAATACATGATATCGATTCTCCTAACCTGTTGCACAGTTGTACGAGTCGAGCGTCTGGCGTTTGGAATAATAGAATGTAGTAAGTCTTAGATATTCCACGCACAACCAAGCATTTCGTAGATATAGAATAGAATATACGTTATTGCATAACATTAAGATACAATTCAAGAAGTTCAAGAACAGAAGACAATGGGCGGTCTTATCACTAAAAGCAATATCTCCCAGACAACCTTCGGATAGATTAGAAAAAAATGTGTAACATGTAGGTTTTGCAATATCAGTAGAATAAAAAAAGTATATATTAAAAAAATTGAAATAGAAAGTATAATGGACATAGAAATAAAACAAAAATATACATATATAAATAATAATAATGATCACGTATTGTACGTATGTACTGTATGTACACGTACTACTGTAAACTATATTTTTTTATAAATTAATGTACATATTTTATAACATACTAGCGGCCCCGGCAGACGTTGTCCTACTCGGAAAAAAAATCTAGGAGCCGATCCCAGCTCCACCAGTTGTGTTGCGTGTGGTTCCAATTTTGGATTTAAACCATCCGGGGACCCACTCAAACACACAAAAACAAAATCACCAAAATCGGTCCAGGTGATTAGGAGGATTCTAGAACCAACCTCAGCGCCACCTACCGGTTCCAACGGGATAAAAAGTATCCTATGTCCGTCTCCTGCTTCTAAGCTTCACACCAATTTTCAGCCAAATCGGTACAGCCGTTCTTGAGTTATAAATAGTGTAACTAACACGACTTTCTTTTATATGTATAGATTTATAAGAAATATGTCAAAAATTAAAAAATGAAATATATATGTGGATAATAATCATAGTAATATTGTATAGAATATGTATATGTGTGGATATGTTTATGTTATTAATCTAATCTACCAAATCATACATATATACATACATACATAACTTCACGCCAGTTCCCTTGCGGGGTAGGCACGAACAACAGAGCGCCATTTAGGCCCATTCTTACACACCTCACTTGCTTCTTTGACATTCATAACTCTTGTCATGCACGCTTGTCTGTTCTTAAGGCTCCTGACATCACCCTCCGCTAGTATCTACCAAATCGTTAACTGTTTTTTATTTGTATCATTCAATGACTATATCGTAATAGTCTTAAAGCTAATGCGACAATATAAGCACCTTAACTTTAGTCTATCGTCTTAGTAATACACTTCAATGCGCTTTCTTTCAATTTCCCTAAGGGTCACGTGAGAATATATAAATCTGTATTCACTTCACAAATCTCATTCAATATCCGAAGAGCAAGTCAGAGGTGCTTGTAGAAGCACATTAGTCCAACTGGCCGGTGGCGGTACTGCAAACAACTTGTGTTGTCTACGCCGGGGATAGTTGTCAGGTGTATAGAAGTTCATACTCCCCAAAATTCTGGGATTTAGTTTATGTCAGGTAATTAGGGAGCTCCAGTGGGCTGGACACATCGTACGATACTCGGACCAGAGATGGACAAGAATAGTGACGGAATAGCGCGGTCCCACGTATGGCAAACGTCTTGTGGGGCGCCCGCTCAAGCGTTGGGACGATGACATCCGTGCCATCGCGGGCCCAAGGTGACTCGCAGTGGCCGCTGACAGAGAGCACTGGGCGCAACTGGAGGAGGCTTTTACCCGGATTGGGGGTCCAAAAAAAAAAAAATTGCCAAAGTAAAAAATGATTAATAATACTCGTTGACACTTGACATCTTTGTCTTCCGTGATCACGGCCACTGAAAAGTGGCCGAAACGTCGGAAAAACCAAAATCAAATAAAATTACCGCGCTTAAAACCGTTAAAACGTAGTTTTATTATGATTGTATGACATGTTTATTATGGACCAAATAACAAGGCTTTTTATTTTATTTTTAATTAGGGAGCTCTAAAAGAGCATAATGGCCGATTTGTATATCTTACTAACCGGTTTTTCACATAAGCTTCATACAAGCAATGTCAAATTTCTACCAGTAGTAAGGTAAGTGAATGGTGGGCAACGGTAACCAGTTGCTATCAAGTGGACCCGTTTGACTACAAACAAACAAACAAAATGATGGTGTAAGGTTTTTTCAAGTGTAACTTCTATATAGACGGAGGGTCTTAGGATTTTTCTGTCACGAAAAAGCGTTACGGCCGCTTGGAGGAGCGGCAATTTACACTAGACGTGGTGAGAGGCGGCATAATTTTAGAGTAGACTATGAATGCATTTTTTGGTTCCGGATCGAATTCAGTTTTTCGGTTGATAAAATAAAATATGTTTAAATAAAAAAATGCATACATTAAAACGTACCTAATCTAACCAAGTCATAATTTGCAGTAAGTCTGCAAAAAATCGAAATGTGTGCTGTGGGACACATAGTAGAAGTGAAACTTCAACGGACAAGTGGCAAAACGAATCGCAAAAAGATTTTAACTTGAAGTTTTACGGGCAGATTACAGATACAGATACGGTACAGATACGGGCGCCAGGTGGTAGGGCATTTGCCCGACTGGATAGCTACCACCCCTGGCCTAGAGCATGCCGCCATAACAACTTTGAGTTGTGTTTCGGCATTAGTGACCAGGTTCCAGACTCCCTTAAGAGAGCAGCAGCGCATTTGTAGCACCTTTGGTGTTACAAATGTCCATAGGCGATGGTAACCGCTTTCCGTCAAGTAGGCCGTCTGCCTGTCTGCTGAACTCCTGCAATAAAAAAAAAAGATTGTTAATGTACTTTTCCAATTTGAAAACCTGCCCGTAAAACTTCAAGTTAAAATTTTGTTGCGATTCGTTTTTCCACTTGTCCGTTTTTTTTTAATTATAGTATAGGTTTGCGATTGACCATGATCTCGCCCAATGTGGAGCGAAGATATGGTCTAACATGCAGCACGCTTACCTAGCAGGCACATTCACACGAGACTTGAAGGCACCCAATTTGTAACCATCGGGAAAGACAAACTCCGGCAATGAATTCCACTCCTTTGCGGTGCGCATGATGAGGTTTCAATTATTGCCCGGGTGGCCATTAATTGAAAATGCCTCGAATTTTAAAAATTACTGAACGAATCTAGGTCAAACCAATATTCGTTCAAAGCATTCTTAAGATACCTAGAATATTTTTTAGATTCTCCACGCCATTGTTTCAAAGTAAAACGACTACTCAATTTATGCTTTGACAATAATTAATGAATGAATGAAAACTCTTTATTGCTCACCATAAACTTAAATCTAGACAATTGATATGGATACATTTGCATCAGAACAATGGGCGGCCTTATCGCTTATAGCGATCTCTTCCAGGCAAGCCAGTGTCTAAGGAGATTTTAAACGAAATTTCAAACGACTTTTGGTGGTGTACTAAACTATAATAACAGTAATAAAATCACAATCAAATACTAGTAAAAATAACATAAAATATAAATAAACTACTATATATACATATATATAATTAGATATACATACATTCGAACAATAGATACATTCATATAACTTGTCTGATTGGTAAGGGGAGTGAGTTCCACAGTCGAACATCCTGTACGGCAAAAGAATTTCCTACAATAATGTTAACAACAATAACAATTTTAATACTTAAATATTCTTTACAATAAACATTCAACAAAACTAAACATCGCTTCGTCACCACATACACGCAAAGGGAAAGTCTTTTCTCAAAATATAAGAAGAAATGTCTCTTGACTCATATTTAATATTCTAAACGTTTACCTAAAATCAAAGCTAACATGAGATAGTATATCCAATTCGCAATAACTTAAATGTTGTACGCTACAGGTCAGCAATCGATACCTTTCTGGTACCTACAATAAATAATAAGCGCGCTATGGCTGTGGAGTTCGATAGACTCCGCAATGCATAAATTGCATTGCGTTATCTACAATATATTTCTAGATACACATAAAAAGGTTTAAATAAAAGCTTTTGAGATCCTGGATATCATGTAGTAGCAGTGTGCTAGCCAAGACAAGTAAAACGAGCCCAAACACGACGGGTCTATCTTGTTTAGTACAAGAGTTCCTATGGCCACCTTCCGACTCTATCATCGACGGCCTCTGTGGTTGAGCGGGCTAAGCCTTTGCCGGCCTACCTCACTACAACGCAGAGGTTACGGGTTCGACTTCTGGTGTAGTAAATTTCGGAAACGTATTTTCTCCGTTATTTACTATGGTCTGGGTGTCTGGGATCGGCCCCAGACTAGTCCGTTGTATATTACCCATAACACAAGCGTAACTTGCTTAATTTGGGGATATACAATGTGTGTGTTTGTCTGCCGATTATTATTATCATGTATGTTTTTGTTGACCACGGGCCATAAAAATAGCCCGGACATTTGGAGGGCTAGCGTGGGGCCATGGGAAGGCCAACACGTAGAGGCCCTTTGACAAATTTAATGTAAATGTGGCGTGACACTGACCGGCGATTAACCCTGTCTACACCATATAACAACGCACCCAAGGACAAGCCCCGGCCAGTGTAGAACTATTGTGGGAAATGAGGACAAAAAGTACCGGGCTATTGGGGTGAAGTGCTAGTGGTACTAGGGGTCTGGGAATATGGGGACTATGGCGTCTGCCCGTCGCAATGTTAAGGGAACATGAAAGAATGGGCAGACGGTGACTCGCCACTCCCTGCATGGGCCCCAAAAAATGCCATAAAGACAGGGGCAACATGGGTGTAGAGAGGTGGGCTGCAGGTTCACCGTAGCTACTTCTGACGTGATCTATCACTTCCACCCTTGGAGCTTGAGTCTTAGCCTTAGCGATCTCCACTCCGTGCCGGCCAGCTAAGGCAAGCACGGAGGCGGGGGCCTTGCCTTAGCCCCCGGAGTCAGGTACGAGGTGTCGCGAGGGGGGCTTTGTGGCGAATCCTTAGGTGAGTACCTAAGGCTTCGCCACAAAGCCCCCCTACGGGTTATATATAATAATATTATTATTATTATCTAAGAATATAGCTATAGAAAATATGATGTATGTATATGGCAATTATAGTAATGGAAATAAATATATTAGGGAACTTTTGGACAGGAACTTGAAGAGTAATATTTATAAGGTATAAATCTGAAAGGAAATTACGGTATTCAATGACATTGAATGATTCCAGTTTATGTCTATATATGTAGATCACTGCTTGATTCCAAACTGTAATACGGAAATGAAACAACTATTATGATATACTATATTCGGCTTAAGCTTAAGAACAGACGAGCGTGCATGACAAGAGTTATGAATGTCAAAAAAGCAAGTGAGGTGTGTAAGAATGGGTCTAAATGGCGCTCTGTTGTTCGTGCCTACCCCGCAAGGGAACTGGCGTGAAGTTATGTATGTATATATTCGGCTTATTGTATTGTTACGAGTTGCAGGACTCGAATTAAAATGCCGTTGGAATTACTATAGAATTTATTAGAACTATACAAACACGTATAACACAGGTACAAATATAACCGGACGCAATAAGTCCTAATGTAATGCACAATTCAATAACACGCGCAAAGTCCGTACACACGTTTTGCCTCGCTTGTGTTATCGCTTTGACTGCCTCCTCTCTCCATCCTGCCGTCGTTTTATACTTCAAAAATACAAGTGTGCCTGCCCGTATCGTTGACTTAATTTCCTAGAAATCATAAGTAGGCCGTCTGCCTGTCTGCTGAACTCAATAAAAAGTATTAATTATGCCTGCAAACGGTCATAAACGAGTACAATAGGCTGGTCTCCACAATAACCAATAAATAGGTAAACACAAAAAGACAATCATAAAGGTATTACAATTGGTTCAAATGCCGACACGTAATAGCGTGCTTCGTGATTTGGGGGGGGGGGGGGCGCTAAGCTGTAACAGTATACAAACCCAGAATCAATCGTGTACAACAAGACGTTTTCACACTTAGGTGTGAAGAAGGCGTACGTACGCATTTTAGCAATAACAAATTTAGATACCGTGCTAATTAGATTAATCATACTGGAACATGTTGATAGGGAAATAAGCACATTGGGTCTTATTTATATTGAGTTAGAATAAGTTTGCAGGCTTCATTAAAAAAACCTTAAAGAAGCCTAGAAACTTATTCTAACTCAATATGAATAAGGCCGACGCTATATACCAGCGCCGTGGACTTTATACAACTCGATTCCCCATAGTCTACCTTTAAGAAACTAGCCACCAAAAGGTCGGAAGCGCCAATTTTATTCGTGCATATATTATTATTCTTTTTTATCCGTTCAAGAATACAATTTCCTGCGTTGGGGCGGCCTGTCTTAAGAGGTGACAAAACAACCCACAGCCAGGTGGTAGAGTATTTGCTCGACTGGATGGCGACCACCCCTCGTCTAGAGTATGCCGCCATAACAACCTTGAGTTGTGTTCCGGCATTAGTGACCAGTATCCAGTCTCCCTTAAGAGAGCACCAACGCATTTGCAGCACCTTTGGTGTTGCAAATGTCCATAGGCGATGGTAACCGCTTTCCATCAAGTGGGCCGTCTGCCTGTCTGCTGAACTCCTGCAATAAAAAAAAAGCTCTATTACTATGTCTTACACTCGGCGGCTTTTCACACGTATTGGATGAAATAAGAACTTATAACCCGACCGGGCACCAGCTTTTGTTTCAAAATATCCGGTAATATTGCAAAATTAAAAATACAAATTGTAATAAGAAAACACATCGCGAGTAAGTGTCGTTTTTTCAACAGCGGTGTAGTCGTCGCTTCTTTTTTAGATTTTTTTTCGACCGGTTTACCTTAGCCGACCTTCCCCCTGCACCACTGCTATCAAGTTCTTTTATGAAATCAATCATATTTTTGTTTTAAATTTTATAGTTTTGTCAATTCGGTGCACCTTTAGATTCTCCGGTCGAATGGTCTTAAGCCTTTGCCTGTCAGTTCACCGGAACTCAGAGGTCTCAGACGCGGGTCCTGGCATGGTGAATTTCGTAAACGTTCTGTTATTTACTACAGCTTGTATCTCTTTGTATATATATTACCAATAACACAAGCGTAGCTTGCTTAGCTTAGTGTTATATGTCTAATGTGTTCGGCTGCCAATTACTCTGTAACTAGTGGTCGCCCGTGGTCGAAATTCGACCATAATAATTAATGTCAAAGTCTATACTGCTTTTAATCACAGATTTCGCCAAGGCTACATACACTGTTAATTTGACTTGAACAATAAACAAGTGTATACATGCGTGTATGTGTCAAATACATGTGTGTAGTGTGTGTAATGTTTTTTTTATTGATTTAATGTATTTTTTATGCATAATTTAAAAAAAATATTAGCGTTCGTCGCTTCTTCTCTATATAAACTATAAGTGTGCGAAATTTTCGTAAAAAGGGGTACAAAGTTTTTTCTTCGCGTATTAATATATAGATAACTGTGTATTTTACGTGATCAAGAGAGAGATTATAAGCTTTATATAATAATTCGTCTTTAGCCTAAGCTTGCCATGAAGAAAATATATTAAAAGAAAGTTTACTTTAAACGAGCTACAAATACAAAGGAAATGTTTTTAATCAAAGTACGTACTACTTTTATCATAATACAGTACCTAAATAGGAAATCTGAAGTATAATTTAAACAGACTACATTTTGTAATCATTTATATTAAAAAAAACATTACCTCATATCTCTAAACAATCAGCACTCCAAATAAGAATCGTTATATTAAAAAAATTAAAATAAAATATAATAAGAAAAACTTACGTCTTCTATTTTAAATAAATACGAATGTGCAATAAACCAGCCACAAATAAAATTATAAAACTGAAATTTCGACGCCGCAAAAAAGATAACGTATTCTTTTAAAGCGCGGAAAAATCGCAACACCGTTCACTGTACAGCGTCGCGGCAAGTACTGGCAAAATGTTTCGCTTCGAAATACAAACCGAATGGGTTTCCATCCGAGCTACACGGAAAACTCCGTTCGAAAAGTTAGCGTTCCATTTCGTCAAGCGGAAAGCCGCTACGCTTTTTTTAGAGTTCCCTCACCAAAAAAAAAACTCCGCCCAAAAAGGTAGCGTTCCATTTCGTCAAGCGGAAAGCTGCGGCGCTTTTTTTAGGGTTCCCTCACCAAAAAAAAACTCCGCCCAAAAAGGTAACGTTCCATTTCGTCAAGCGGAAAGCTGCGGCGCTTTTTTTAGGGTTCCTTCACCAAAAAAAGTCCGTTCAATAAAAGGTAGTGTTCTATTTCGTCAAGCGGAAAGCTCCGGCGCTTTATTTAGGGTTCCCTCACTAAAAAAAAACTCCGCCCCAAAAGGTAACGTTCCATTTCGTCAGGCGGAAAGCTGCAGCGCTTTTTTTAGGGTTCCCTCACCAAAAAAAAACTCCACCCAAAAAGGTAACGTTCCATTTCGTCAAGCGGAAAGCTGCGGCGCTTTTTTTAGGGTTCCCTCACCAAAAAAAAGTCCGTTCAATAAAAGGTAGCGTTCCATTTCGCCAAGCGGAAAGCTGCGGCGCTTTTTTTAGGGTTCCTACTCCAAAAAAAAAACTCCGTCCAAAAAGGTAGCGTTCCATTTCGTCAAGCGGAAAGCTGCGGCGCTTTGTTTAGGGTTCCCTCACCAAAAAAAAAACTCCGCCCAAAAAGGTAACGTTCCATTTCGTCAAGCGGAAAGCTGCGGCGCTTTTTTAGGGTTCCCTCACTAAAAAAAAACTCCGCCCAAAAGGTAACGTTCCATTTCGTCAAGCGGAAAGCTGCGGCGCTTTTTTTAGGGTTCCCTCACCAAAAAAAAAACTCCGTCCGAAAAGGTAGCGTTCCATTTCGTCAAGCGGAAAGCTGCGGCGCTTTTTTAGGGTTCCTTCACCAAAAAAAAAACTCCGTCCAAAAAGGTAGCAAATAAAAGGGCTCCAAGACATTGCAACGTTATTATATGGACTCATTACCGCCGATTTATCGTAAGCGACATTTGCACCTAAATATATTTTTAGTTGCAAAAGGTATTGTAAACTATTATTTTGTTTCCAGACTTTTCATTTTAGTTAGATTAAAACCTACTGAATGAAAAATTTAATATTATAAAACCAAATAATGTATAACTCCCTAAATAATTACTCCCTATAACATCAGCTATCTGCCAGTGAAAGTCTTGTCAAAATCGGTCCAGCCGTTTCAGAGATTAGCCGGATCATCCAAGAAAAAGGCCTTAATTACGCAATAACCCCGCGAAAAATACCTTTTGAAAACATAATCTGCAACGTAGAGGAATGTCTGGTAAGGAACAGCATGCAGAAAGAGGATGCGGAAGCAGAAAGAGGATATACGACAAGATATCTCATCGGTTTTACGCCGTAGTCGTCTACCCAAACCGAATCTCACTCGTGCTGAATATATTGCCTTAAAAAACATTCGCAATAAACCAGAAATAACCGTGCTCCGTGCAGATAAAGGTAACGCGACTGTCGTCATGGATACGTCTGATTACAATAGTAAAATACAAGATCTTTTATCGGACGAAAGCACTTATAAAAAGGTCAAAACTGACCCCACGGATAAAGTAACCAAACAAACAATCGCGGTTATGAAAAAACACTCCGAAAAATTAAGCTTAGACGTATCCGCACTCACACCATCTTGCGCCAAAGCGCCTAAACTGTATGGGTTACCTAAAATTCACAAAAACAACATCCCCTTGCGCCCTATAGTTAGCCAGCTTGACTCACCAACATACAGACTGGCACAACATCTCGCGAAGACACTCAACAATCTCCGCGGCAACACACCCTACCATGTCAAGGATTCCTTCGACTTCATCAGCGCAATTGAAAATTTGACATTGGCTGAGGATGAAGTACTAGTCAGTTTTGATGTCCAGTCCTTATTTACCAGTTTACCAGTGGAAGACTGCATTGAGATTGTCAAAAGGAAGCTAATAGATAATAACATGCCTGAGGAATATGCAGATCTACTAAAACATTGCCTCACATCTGGCTATTTCGTGTGGGACTACGGCTTCTACGACCAAATCAACGGTGTAGCCATGGGCTCACCGGTGTCTCCTGTCGTAGCTGACATTTTTATGGAAGACTTCGAGCAGAAGGCACTGGATACCGCTCCGGCTAAGCCGAAGATGTATAAAAGGTACGTAGACGATACTTTTGCCGTCCTCCCAAACGATAAAGTCTCTGCATTTCTAGATCATCTCAATTCCATTAGCAGTAATATTAAATTTACTATGGAACTAGAGGCAAATAATAAATTAGCTTTTCTGGATGTGCTCATCCTAAGGAAACCTGACAATACTCTTGGTCATACGGTGTATAGGAAACCTACCCATACAGATAAATACCTTAATGGTTCGTCTCACCACCATCCTAGTCAGTTAGCTACCGTGGGCAAATCTTTGTTTCAGAGAGCACGGAAAATTTGTGACGAGAACCACATAGCTGGAGAGCTTCAGCATGTCAAGCGAGTTCTACAACGCAATCAGCTGAAGACTCCACACCAACGTCACAAAGGCCCCAAACCACCTTCAGTTGAGCGGTGCCCTGCTACCCTACCCTACATCAAGGGGGTCACAGACAGAATTGGTCACATCCTCAGGCGAGCTTCAATCAAAACATATTTCAAGCCGCAGAAAAAGATTACCCAATTTCTGAGACCTGTGAAATGCAATATCCCACTCCAGGATGCAGGGGTTTACAAGCTTGATTGTGAGTGTGGATTGTCATACATTGGGCAAACAAAGAGGAGCATAAAAACACGAGTAAAAGAACACATTGTTGACATGAAACACACAAGGTCTACGAAGTCTGCGATCAGTGAACACACGCTGGATAAACCCAACCACTACATCAGATTCGATAACCCACAAATCCTCGCGAAAGAGAATCGTTTCATACCTAGAATGATACGTGAGGCTATTGAAATCAAAAAACACCCAAATTTCAATAGAGAAGATGGTTGGCAAGTACCACCTGTTTGGGATCCAATTATCAAAACTATTAAGACCCAAACCCAGCAAAAACCAGCTGCCAGACCTCAAGACACTGTGAGCTCTTTCTGCGTACAACGGAACACAAACCAACTTGACTGATAATTACTTTTATTTTTCCTTCCACCCATTTTAATATTATATAAAATTATTAGAGCTAGGCATGTTTGCTGAAGAGTTTCTTGCGCCGCTTCTTCTCTTCAAGCCATAACATGTTGCGAAGCGGTAGTAAATTAGATTAGGCTCCCATAGATTAAATAATAACCATAAACAAAATTAAAAATTAAATAATTAAAATTAATAAGTTGGCGGTAGGCTAAATAAAACTTTAACAATACTCGTTGACACTTGATATCTTTGTCTTCCGTGATCACGGCCACTGAAAAGTGGCCGAAACGTCGGAAAAACCAAAATCAAATAAAATTACCGCGCTTAAAACCGTTAAAACGTAGTTTTATTATGTATACAAGTCGCGAAAACTTAAGAAAATATTACCGATTTACGTTATTCTTTTTTTTTTTGTTCGACGCGGAATAGCTTCCATTTGGTCCCCTAAAAATTTGACATAGTTTGGCCCAGTAGTTTTCATTTTACGAACATTTTTTTGTTCCCGTTTCTTGGGACCTATATTTTTTAAGGAGCGCGGCACCTTTCGTACGTCTACCCATACATAGCTAGACACTAAAAAGTAACGAATAAAATAAAAAAAACTTCGTTTAAAAAAACCGACTTCAAAAACTAAAAAGTCTAAAATAACTTATTTCTAAAGCTGTTATTATTAATATATATTATCTAAAACATCTTGAAGTCGGTGCAAAGTAAAACATAAAAATTACTATATTTTTTTAAAAATTACTAAGCACCGACTTTAAAATGTTTTAGATAATATATATTAATGAAAGTCATTCTTTTAATTATTATTAAAAGAATGACTAAACAGATATACAATGCAAAAGTGGATGGATGCAGAAGTCGTGGAAGGCCACGACACACCTTCCATGATCAAATTGATCGTGTACTAGCGGAGGGTGATGTCAGGAGCCTTAAGAACAGACGAGTGTGCATGACAAGAGTTATGAATGTCAAAGAAGCAAGTGAGGTGTGTAAGAATGGGCCTAAATGGCGCTCTGTTGTTCGTGCCTACCCCGCAAGGGAACTGGCGTGAAGTTATGTATGTATGTATGTATATTAATAATAACAGCTTTAGAAATAAGTTATTTTATACTTTTTAGTTTTTTAGTTTTTGAAGTCGGTTTTTTTATGTAATAATATTAATCTCTAATATGTGGTAATTGTGTACAGATTATAATTCAAAATCTCTCAATTGTATGTAGACGGTACATATTCACTACATTTTATTTTCATGTGGGCAGACGGGATAGATTTATACTGTGTTCGGTTTATTTTATTACATGTAAAACTTTAAGTACATATAATATTTTTCAACACACTTGCTCATAAAGTGGCTCTATGGTCACCGCAATTAGGCACAGAATGACACTCATTATCAAACTGTGAGTAAAAAACATTATAACTCACTAGTGAGTTATAGATATTTTTTTTTAATTTTATTGGTTGAGTTGCTTTGTTCTTAAAAAAGTTTTTATTCAAAAAAATAAAGATCGTGTTCTATAGAACAAATAAATTAATGTTCCTATTGCTTGCTCATTTCATGCAACTTCTTATTTAAATAGATAATTTTAACTCGTACGTGTTTAATAAATAAAACGTTCACTCATATATAACTTTTTTATCTACTAAATAAAATGAGTTTTAGTTGTTATTTTATTCACAAGTGTGTTGGAAAACGTCGTATGATACACGTGTGTATTGATGATTACCGTCCTCGGCTCTCTTAAGACCCTCGCCTACGGCTCGAGTCTCAATGGCGTCTCGGCGGTAATCACCAATGTTACACACTAGTACCATAATGTACTATTTCAACACACTTGCTCATAAAGTGGCTCTATGGTCACCGCAATTAGGCACAGAATGACACCCATTATCAAACTGTGAGTAAAAAACATTATAACTCACTAGTGAGTTATAGATTTTTTTTAAATTTTATTGGTTGAGTTGCTTTGTTCTTAAAAAAGTTTTTATTCAAAAAAAAAAAAGATCGTGTTCTATAGAACAAATAAATTAATGTTCCTATTGCTTGCTCATTTCATGCAACTTCTTATTTAAATAGATAATTTTAACTCGTACGTGTTTAATAAATAAAACGTTCACTCATATATAACTTTTTTATCTACTAAATAAAATGAGTTTTAGTTGTTATTTTATTCACAAGTGTGTTGGAAAACGTCGTATGATACACGTGTGTATTGATGATTACCGTCCTCGGCTCTCTTAAGACCCTCGCCTACGGCTCGAGTCTCAATGGCGTCTCGGCGGTAATCACCAATGTTACACACTAGTACCATAATGTACTATTTCAACACACTTGCTCATAAAGTGGCTCTATGGTCACCGCAATTAGGCACAGAATGACACCCATTATCAAACTGTGAGTAAAAAACATTATAACTCACTAGTGAGTTATAGATTTTTTTTTAAATTTTATTGGTTGAGTTGCTTTGTTCTTAAAAAAGTTTTTATTCAAAAAAAAAAAGATCGTGTTCTATAGAACAAATAAATTAATGTTCCTATTGCTTGATCATTTCATGCAACTTCTTATTTAAATAGATAATTTTAACTCGTACGTGTTTAATAAATAAAACTTACACTCATATATAACTTTTTTTTATCTACTAAATAAAATGAGTTTTTGTTGTTATTTTATTCATAAGTGTGTTGAAAAACGTCGTATGATACACGTGTGTATTGATGATTACCGTCCTCGGCTCTCTTAAGACCCTCGCCTACGGCTCGAGTCTCAATGGCGCCTCGGCGGTAATCACCAATGTTACACACTAGTACCATAATGTACTATTATATAATATCTTATGTAAAATATTATCTAAAAATTTCCAAACAACAATGTATTAAATTCTTGTCATTCATAACCCTTTAATTAAAATAGTTTATCAATGACTTCAATCCGCTATCGGTTGTGCCAATTTGCTAAGTTACTTATACTGTAATTGTTGGAGGGACGGCGAGGTGTTCTAAAAATGCTCGTCGAGTGTGAAGAGTCGGTGGATGACATTTTTGTAAGCCGTGAGGTTCTCTGATTATAAGCGTTGTGACCAGTTGCTGTTCTTTTATTACTGTAACCTCCAGCAAATAAAACAGGAGAATATTTTAAATCGAAACGAAACGGCACGCGGACGAACGTAGGCAACAGAAACACATATAACGCGGCGCGACGCGGACCGAAGACTGCTTTGGGATGCGCGGGCGACAACCGACGCCAGTTCACCCCGCATCCCGCCAACTCCCTCTGTTGCCTTACGCGCGCCCTCTGCCACCCGATTTCGCCATTTATTTTAAAATATATATAAAACATTAAATAAATAATACAATGCGTCGCTAACAATTACCATAAACACTTCTGAGTTGTTGCAAGTATTACAATAGTTTGTCATGTTCATAACGCTTTCCAGTAAAGTTAATCTTTCCTGTATTATTATAACGCCAAAAAAAAAGTTATAGGTCATAAAATCTTTTTAAATTGTGAAGCTGGTAAACAGGCAAACGTCCCATCAAATGGAAAGTAATACTAACTTGAATGTAAAAAAGCGTTAAAAACTTTTTCAACACACTTACTCATAAAGTGGCTCTATGGTCACCGCAATTAGGCACAGAATGACACCCATAATCAAATTGTGACTAAAAAACATTATAACTCACTAGTGAGTTATAGATTTTTTTTTTTAAATTTTATTGGTTGAGTTGCTTTGTTCTTAAAAAAGTTTTTATTCAAAAAAAAAGATCGTGTTCTATAGAACAAATAAATTAATGTTCCTATTGCTTGCTCATTTCATGCAACTTCTTATTTAAATAGATAATTTTAACTCGTACGTGTTTAATAAATAAAAGTCAGTCATATATAACTTTTTTTATCTACTAAATAAAATGAGTTTTTGTTGTTATTTTATTCACAAGTGTGTTGAAAAACGTCGTATGATACACGTGTGTATTGATGATTACCGTCCTCGGCTCTCTTAAGACCCTCGCCTACGGCTCGAGTCTCAATGGCGCCTCGGCGGTAATCACCAATGTTACACACTAGTACCATAATGTACTATTATGGGCGCAAATAAGAAATAAAAAGTAAATACTCCACATTCTTGATTTTGCATGCTTCGGTGGATGTGTGGAGTTACGCGAAAGGATCGCGTGAGAAACTCCCGCATCCGCGGCAGTCTTCACGTCCGTGACATAGCAGACAAACTGCAGGAGAGCCGCTTACGCTGGTACGGTCACGTTTTACGGAAACCGGCTAGTTACGAGGGGAACAAATGTCTAGCCATGCCGCCTCTGTTAGGTCCCGGTCCCGGGTAGGCCCAAGAAATGCTGGCTTGACGCTGTGAGGGATGACATGCATATCAAAGGTCTCGATCCTAGGGATGCCGAAGATCGCGCAGTGGACATGTAGAAACGCAGACCCTGGGCGTCGAAGTGATCGCTCCGAATGCAACCGGGATTTAACGCTCGTATGATGATGATGATGACTCCACATTGACACATCGATTGTAATCATCAAAAGACAAGTATTTACAACAATGCACTATAGTACTGTAAAGTGTAAAAAAGCTTACACTTTATAGTACTATACCTATAGGGCATTATTGTAAATACTTACTTTTCTTTTGGCAATTACAATCGATGTTTAAGTGTGGAGTAATAGAAATTCTATTAAATAAAGATAAGAAGCCGTTTGACAAGTAAAGTCAAGGTAAATCATTGTGTATAAACAATTTTGTACAAATCATATTCAGTTTAACATATCGAGGTCGGAGCTCGTAATAGCAAAATTATAATAAATTACTGCTAAACTAATCGGAGCTAAATATCATCACTATTTCATGTTCGTAGACAATAACAATAAAATCCAAAGTATAATGTGGTTTCGGAATGCCGTTTGCTTGTCATCCTATCAGAATGAATATCGAAAATAACTTATCCGTGGACTGTATCACAAATTCACTTATCGGGGCTTCGTGGCCATTTTGGCAATAATGTCGAAAATAACTTGTCCGTGGACTGTATTACAATACACTTATTGGGGGCTTCGTAGCCATTTTGGCAATAATATCGAAAATAACTTGTCCGTGGACTGTATTACGATACACTTATTAGGGCTTCGTAGCCATTTTGGCAATAATATCAAATATAACTGATCCGTGGATTGTATTACAAATTCACTTATTGGGGCTTCGTGGCCCTTTTGGCAATGATATCGAAGTAACTTATCCGTGGACTGTATTACAAATTCACTTATTGGGACTTCGTGGACATTTTGGCAATAATATCGAAATAATGTATACGGGGACTGTATTACAAATTCACTTATGGGGGCATCGTGGCCATTTTGGCAATAATATCGAAATAAAGTATCCATGGACTGTATTACAAATTCACTTATTGGGGCTGCGTGGCCATTTTGGCAATAATATCGAAGTAACTTATCCGTGGAGTGTATTACAAATTCACTTATCGAAGCTTCGTGGCCATTTTGGCAATAATATCGAAGTAACGTATCCGTGGAGTGTATTACAAATTCACTTATCGAAGCTTCGTGGCCATTTTGGCAATAATATCGAAATAACGTATTCGTGGACTGTATTACAAATTCACTTATTGGGACCTAGTGGCCATTTTGGCAAAAACACTGAAAAGGTCGCGTCCGTTTCACTATCAGTTTTTGTATGTCAATCGTGGAGTAGCACCAATCATATCTGGTATCTATATTCAAGCTAAAGGATGATATCCAAGATTGCACGTACTATTGAGGAATAAAGCCGCTGTCACATACTATGAACGCGTGGGAGAAACTGACTGACAACTTTTACCTAAGCTATTCGAAATATTACTTAAGCCATTAGTGTCTTGAATAAACTATAAATATCTTGCATGCAAGATTTGAATAGCGAGGCAGTAAAGAGGACAAAAAATAAACAGACGTCTAATGTATGTATTTTTGACAACCCAACCTCTCCTTGAACAGGTAAACAGAGCCGACGACACCCCAAGGCGTCGGTGCATTGTACTCACTACATTACACCCTGTCTACCTTAAAGTAAAACAAAGGGAATACCCTTTTCTTAGTGTATACTTAATAATGCATACTTTTTGATGAAATTTTACTAGAAGGAAATGAATATATAAGTACTAGCTGTCCCGGCAGACGTTGTTCTGCCCTGACGAAATAAAACTTAGAACCCGATTCCAGCGCCACCTACCGGTTCCAAATGTATCCTATCTTTCAAGTCGGATCAAACTGCACACGGTGTGCAAATTTGATTAAAATCGGTCAAGTAGTTTAGGAGTCCATCGCGGACAAACAACGTGACATGTAATTTATATATATTAAGATTTATGAGATATAGTTATGATAATCACATTCTAAGATAATTCCATTAATGTCTCTTACTGTCAGAGAGGCCCAAGTGTTGCCTATATATAAAACGTCACTTAGAAATCACTACTTTACCTTAAAGAATTATGCTTGTTAATTAATAAAAATATATAACTTATAAATACGTTTGTATGTATGTAATTTATAAAGTAGTTTAAGTATGTGTATTCAAGTTCTATCATATATAATGTTCTGCATCACCTACATTGCCGTTAAATACAGTTGGTTGCAAGGAAGAGATTGCTTTGAGCGATAAGGCCGCCTATTATTTTTACCATGTCAATACTGAAATCACACATTTTTTTGTAATTGTTTATTTGGTAAGCAATGAAGTGTTATGCAGCTATTACATCAAGATCATCATCAAGCTATCGAAGTGCATTTCAGGAAATAGACCTTGTTACTGCGTGCTGGAAAAAACTACTTTATTTTCATTTTGCCAGGTGGTAGGGCTTTTGCCCGACTAGATGGCTACCACCCCTGGTCTAAAGTATGTCGCCATAACAACCTTGAGTTGTGTTCCGGCATTAGTGACCAGGTTCCAGTCTCCCTTAAGAGAGCAGCAGCGCATTTGTAGCAACTTTAGTGTTGCAAATGTCCATAGGCGATGGTAACCGCTTTCCGTCAAGTGGGCCGTCTGCCTGTCTGCTGAGCTCCAGCAATAAAAAAAAAAAAAATCAGCACCACCGATTTAACTAGAAACGTTCAACAAAACTCTGGATTTTAATTGTGTTTATCAATACTTAACCATCTAAAATACTGGCAAATATAAAGGGAATCTGTTTCATGATAATCAATGTTGTCTGCACACCCAATAACGCCCGTCGTCGTCTGCCAAAATGTAATGTGCTTTCTTTTACGAGAGCACATTAACATTTAGAAAAGAAAGGCAGTAAGGTATCATTAAGGAAAATCATAAAACAAACATTATCGCTAATATCAAGAAATAAATCCAGTGGAAACCGTCTTCCAAAAACATAACTCCATTTTTTTTTGTTTTTTTGGAGCTGGGCCCAGCTGAATAGCCGCAGATGGCTGTTTCAGCGATACCGGACTTTGGCGGCTTCCCGACTCCGTGGGAGCGCAGGCGTTCAGCCCGGAAGCAGCACGCTCGAGGAGGCACCTCCTGTGAGGTTCGACCTCGGCTCGACCGCTGCGGGGGATTGACTCTATATTGAGAATTAGCCGTTAAAGGCTGAAAGAGCTAAGCCAACAGGCTGAAGTGATTATTTGGGGACCAATTATCGACTCCGCCGGCGGAGCCGATCCTAGTCTATCATTACTACCGCTTCGCAACGTGTTATAGCTGGAGGAGAAGAAGCGGCGGAAGAAACTCTCCAGCAACACGCCTATGCTAATCTTGTATGGCTACTTGTGTCTGTAGTGAGTGATTGAGATTGGTGGGGTCTTACCTTTGTGTAAGGATAACTCCATTCAATCTAAGCGAGCGTATTTATATGTAATAATGTCAGCCCACAAACAGCGCAACGCCCACAGTTGGACCTACTTATGCAAAACAGAACCAATCCACAGACATGCCAAAATTGGGTTAAGGATGCAGAAGACTTTCAAAATGCACCTTCCGTCGACTCAATAAAAATCATAACGAGAAAATATAATATACAATATTTTAAATGTTTTTTCCAAAATATAGACATATTTTTTTGTACGCAAAATTTTAATAAAAACGGCTTTTTCTCAAAACTGTCAGTATGTGGGTTGGTTCCATTATGCATAAGTAGGTCCAGTTGAGCTCAAGCCTCCGCGTTATTAGGGTGGACAGACAGTATATCCGCCATGTTTATCCAAAGCAAAAAGGCCAGTTTCAAACATCGGTCATCTCTATGTACCGATTTTATTAGGATGTTTTCCTACATCAATCAACACATGGTGATAGGATAGATGATTATATCCGTGCAGGAACGGAGAGAGAATAAAATTTCCTGCGACCGGGCAGCCTGTCGTAAGAGACAACAAAACAACCCACAGCCAGGTGGTAGGGTATTTGCCCGTCTGGATGGTTACCACCCCTGGTTTAAAGTATGCCGCCATAACAACCTTGTGTCGTGTTCCGGCATTCGTGGTCAGGATCCAGTGTCCCTTTAGAGAGCAGCAACGCATTTGTAACACCTTGGTATTGCAAATGTCCATAGGCGATGGTAACCGCTTTCCATCAGATGGGCCTACCTGACTGCTAAACTCAGTAAACGACGGAGAACATGGTAAAATTTATTTGTCTGTTTGTTAGGGATTCACGTAAAAACTACTAGACCGGTTTCGATGCGGTTTTAACCGATCGACAGCTAATTCTTAGACTTAAACTCTGAGCTACTTTTGATCCTGGAAATCCTGCGGGAATATTCCCGGGAGCAGTTTGTAGCTGTACGGGTGCGTAAAAATTAGCTTATTCCGACACAGTTTTCACTAAACCCATGGCTAACGTTCTTTTTCAAATATTGCGATATTTTGTGACCCGGGAATCCCGCGGGAATTGTATAGAACTGTTATCGTTTTGAAAATAAATGAGTTCACTTCAGTTCTCTTCAGTACTCGACAGTGTATACCACTCTCTGCCATCTGAAGTATCACTTAACCATCTACTACTCGCTTACATCTTATCGACCGTTCATTTGCCTTACTATCGGTTAAAATGACATAAGCTCCATACAAGTAATGTCAAAATTCAACCGATGGTAGGCCAAGTGAATTAATACTGTTACGAGCTGCAGGTGTGACTCGAATTAAAATGCCGTTAAAGTTATTATACAGTTTATTAGAACTATATAAACACGTATAACACAGGTACAAATATAACCGAATACAACAAAGCCAAACGTAATGCAGAAGATCGTAATTCTATCCGTGCAGGAACGGAGAAAGAATACAATTTCCTGCGGCCGGGCGGCCTGTCGTAAGAGGCGACTTAATAACCCACAGCCAGGTGGTAGGGCATTTGCCCGACTGGATTGCTACCACCCCTGGTCTAAAGTATGTCGCCATAACAACCTTGAGTTGTGTTCCGGCATTAGTGACCCGGTTCCAGTCCCCTTTAAGAGAGCAGCAGCGCATTTGTAGCATCTTTGGTGTTGCAAATGTCCATAGGCGATGGTAACCTCTTTCCATCAAGTGGGCCGTCTGCCTGTCTGCTGATCTCCTGCAATAAAAAAAAATCAATAAAACGCGCAAAGTCCGTCGCTATTATATTTCCGATTATACACACGTCTCGCTTTGACCGTGGTTCTCGCTCGACTGCCTCCCTCTCTCCATCAGGCCGTCCCTTTATGCTCCACAAATGCAAATGTATGTTCGCCCGGCAATTAGCTTGTAACTCCTGGCTGATGATGCTAATGAGCAAGTACAATAGGATAATGGCTCGTATGCTAATAAATAAGTAAACAAAAGAAGACGATCATAAAACTATTACAAGCAGTCCAAATGCCGACAGGTAATAAAATGTGCGGGGGGGGCTAAGTTGTAACAATACTGAGAGTATAGGAACCCACCGTAAGTCAATACTTGCCGGCCAGGATTCGAACCCACGTCAATCGGAAAAACGAGTGCGTAAGCTACTACAGCTCTATCAAACATTTAAAAAAAACATACAGACTAATCGAGCACCCCCTCCTTTTTGAAATCGGTTAAAAATGACATAAAGCTTTGCACTGCACTGCATTTCTCCATCTAAATTAGAATGCTTCTCAGTTTGAGCAAAATGAATAAAACATAACGCGGTTTAAAGAAAAAGTGAAGGCCATTCAGTCTGAATTGCAACATTTGTATATTTTTTAGTTTTAGCAGCAAAAACCATTTTTATAATATCTTAAATATTAAACGCATAGGCGTTTGTGTGCACTATCGACTAGAATCGTATCTATACTAATGTTATAACGAGGTAAAGTTTGTAAGTGTGTTTGTAGGAAGTAATCTCTTGAACTATTGAACCGATTTTGAAAATTCTTTCCCCAGTAGAAAGCAAATTTACTCTAGAGTGATATAGGCTATATTTGATTGTGATTCATTTTTTAATGACGCCCAGTGAAGAGAGCACGCGTTAGCTAGTTAATTATAAACAAGAAAGTACGAAGATGGCATCATGTTTGTTACTCTTTCAAGTAGAAACTACTGAACGAATTTCAATGAAACCTTACAGTAATATAAGATAGCTTAAATACATTAGATTAAGACATAGACTGTGATCAACAAAGATCAATGGCGGATTTATAGAGTAAACTATTCAAATACTGCCGCCCCTAACAACAACACTAATGCACATAAATATTAGTAAAAAAAAAAATTGTAACAACGTGGGCTCCGACAAAGACAAATTCCAGGTACAGATCTGTAAAAGCACAGTTTATTACCTGTCGGCATTTGAACTAATTGTAATCCTTTTATGATCGTCTTCTTTTTTTCACTTATTTATTGGCATACGTTTCTAGTAATTGTGGAGAACAGCCTACTGTCCTACTGTACTCGTTTACGGCCGCTCAGGAGCATCATTAGCCATGTGTTGCGGATTATGAGTACAAGCTAATTCTAGGAAATTATGTCGACGTTGCTGGGCGGGCACATTTGCATTTGTGAAGTATAAAACGATGGCCTGATTGAGAGAGGGAGTCAGTTGAGCTACGACTACGATACGGGCGTGACGTGTGTACATTCGGGAATCTAATAGTGACGGACTTTGCGCGTTTTATTGAATTACGACCTTCTGCATTGCGTTTGTGGAAGGCCACGACACCCCTTCCATGATCCAACTGATCGTGTACTAGCAGAAGGTGATGTCAGGAGTCTTTAAGAACAAACTAGCGTGCATGACAAGAGTTATGAATGTCAAAGAAGCAAGTGAGGTGTATAAGAATAAGCCTGAATGGCGCTCTGTTGTTCGTGTCTACCCCGCAAGGGAACTGGCGTAAAGTTATGTATGTATGTACGTAGGCATTACGTTTGGATTTTTTGGTTTTTTCCGTTATATTTGTACCTGTGTTATACGTGTTTGTATAGTTCTAATAAACTCTATAATCATTCTAACGGCATTTTAATTCGAGTCCCGCAAACTCGTAACAATATAAATGACATTCTAACATTATGACTTATGCACTGTTATTCTGATTACACCGCGGAGTTTGTGGCGGGAATTGAAGAAAGAAAGAAGAAGAAAAAAAAGATTTATTTAGAACTACAATAAAACTGAATTGAAAGGGTATGTTATGCTGTGCAGCTTTTTCTAAAAATGTGTAAAATTACTCTAAAATGAACAATAGTTGTAGGATATTGATAATTTTTGTGTAGTAATTATGTGTTTTTGTGAGAAATGCGAACTGTATAGTCAAAGGTGGCCTTTCGAGTTTTCACAAGAACTCCGTTGAATGGCGTCGGTTGTAGCCTAACATACAACTGCGCTACTATACGAAGACTCATACATCAGAATTGGCTGTATGGACTGAGATTCCTCGGTCTGCCTTTGTGGTGAATTCTACTACTACTACTGATTATACCACGTATTTCCCATGAAAATTATATACAACATATTGTTACGAATTTGTGGCATGTAAATTCGTAAATGCCGTTGGAATTGTCACAGAGTTTATTAGAGGTGCACACACGTATTTATAAGTTCTTACAATTCTAGCCGAATACAACAAAACCAAACCGTAGGGCAGAAAATCGTAATCACATAAATCGTGCGAGGTCCGTTGTTATAAGACAATCGCTTGGAAAGTACACTAGGTAACGCTTCGTTCGCAGTCAGAACACGACTGGCGCGTTTCCCGACCGACCGACCCTCATCTATTTGTAAATTAGACATGGCAACATGTCGCCCACCGGTTCTTGAAATCCTAAACCGGTCGTCTTAATGGCTTCTAAGAATTCGCATGAAATATCAACATAAGAAAGGTTTTATGACGTCTTTCGGCGGTGTGAACAAAGAGATCAGTGCAAACAATAGATAACTCAAATTTAAAGGGGTAACAAAACACCTGCAGGGGCGGTTTGCATCAATATTAATTAAAGATTGAATTAACCTCTCATTTCGTTAAGAAGCTTTTTGTAGGGTGTTTTCTATATTTGAATGCTATTACAATCTATACTAATATTATAAAGCTGAAGAGTTTGTTTGTTTGTTTAAACGCGCTAATCTCAGGAACAGCTGGTCCGATTTGAAAAATTCTTTCAGTGTTGAATAGTACATTTATCGAGGAAGGCTATAGGCTATATTATATTTTCAAAAAAATTAGGGATCCTTACTAAAAGTCCAATAATGTAACCCAACGTGTAAAAAAATGATCCGAAAAAATCCGTACACGACATGCACTGCGAAAACTAATGATTATAGAACAAAACAATGTACTACCACTTTGCAGAGCATATACTTGTCTACAAAAAATATCGCGTAACTATATGTCTAACTATTGTAGTTATTTCACAATAAGTGTTTTCTTTTATATTTTTTAAATAATTAAAATGCCCTGGCTTCAAAAACTCTTTATTTTATACCTTGGTATTAATCCTTATCAAAATAAATTACTCCATATTCAAGACGAATTCAATACCTTTCTAGAACTTTTTGAATTATTCAATTCGGACGTTTCATTTAAAAGATATCGCGATATTTAAAATGTAAGTATTAGTGTTGTAGCAAAATATACTAATATTATTTGATTGAAGGCGCTAATCTCAGGAACTACTGGTCTGATTTGAAAAACTCTTTCAGTGTTGGATAGCCCATTTATCGAGGAAGGCTATAGGCTATATATAATCACGCTAAGACCAATAGGCGCGGAGCACCAATGAAGAATGTTTCAAAATCGGTGGGTTTTGAAAGCAAATTCCACGCGGACGACGTCGCGGGCACAGCTAGTATAAAACACGTCTTTGCTTCTCTTGTTTCCAGGTGAACAATCCGCTAAGCGTATGTAAAATGTAGGAATAAAAACTCTGCTAATATTCATATTATGTGTTGTATTATTTTCCGGTTCGTAACCAACTCTTTAGATATTATATTGTTCGTCTGGAACTAATAACATGTAGGTATATAAATATGACTCTTTTATTTTGTGTAAGACATAAAAATAATTCGCCCATCAGCCTCCTGTAAAATTGGCGGCCTTAGGCTTCAGCCTGCACAGTCCACGGTTTAACCAAGTTTTAATTTCGGGCGGGGGCGCGGGGGGGGGGGGGATTCAAGCAAACAAAACAACAAAAGCAGTACTTGCACTATTCAGATAACCAACGTTCAGTCGGGTAACTCTCATTTGGGGGAGGTTTGAGCCCCCAAAAACTTCTGGCTATGCCCCTGACTCACTAACCGGAACTAATAAAGATATATACCTACCTATACGTCGCTACAATACATATCACAGTGTGTTCCGAAAGTCGTGGTAACGTAATAGCTAGCGCACGCGTCCCAAACTCAAAGGGCGCGGGTTTGTGCATATTCTGGCAATTAACACATGCTAACAACGGTGAAGGAAAATATCGTGATGCAACCTGCACATCGAGATAACCGATGTGTCAAACCTGTCAAGCCACCTTGGACAAGCGTGGCGGGTATACTGTCCGTTCCCACTATAATGGGAGGCCCGAGCCCAGCAGTGGGACATTTATGGGCTGATATTATATTTTAATATATTATATAGTCAAATATAGTGTGTTCCGCAGCACGTTAAACATCTATGCAGCCAGCTGCGGGAACTGTTCGATGCCTGTATTCGCGCAGGTCAGTTTCCGTCGCAATGGAAGGAGGGTCGGTTGTGCCCGATTCCCAAGGAAGGTCAGCCTCCCAACGATGCGTCCGCCTACAGGCCCACAGTATTGCTGAACGAGGTCGCCAAGGTCTTCGAAAAAATCTTGGCGGAACGCCTCGTGAAGCATATCGACACTATGAAGCCGGGGCTGGCACAAACGCAGTTCGGGTTTCGGCGGAGGCGCTCCACGATGGACGCTTTCGAGACACTGCGAACTATAACGGACGAAGCTGTCCAAGAGAAGGATACCGTTCTGGTGTTGTCGCTTGATATAGCGAACGCCTTTAACAGCCTACCTCATGAGACGATCAGGGAGGAGCTCCGCGCGCATAGAGTTCCCCCGTACCTCACGAGGCTGTTGGGCGCCTCCCAAAGGATGTACCTGTCCTGGGGGACATGTACATCCTTTGGGAGGGCGGCGAGTCCGAAAATCGCGCGTTAGGTCGGCGATGCGTCGCGTGCGGCGTTCCACAGGGGTCGGTCCTCGGGCCGATTCTTTGGAACGTCGGTTATGACTGGATCCTTCGGGTTCCGGTCCTGCCCGGGGTAGGGCTAATTTGCTTTGCGTATGACACCCTACTCACGGCACGCGCTGCGTCCTTTGCGGAATCCGTAGACCTCGTCAATGACGGATTGGCGATCGTGGTCCAAAGAATAGCTAGGCTGGGCTTGAGGGTCTCCCCCGCGAAAACGGAGGCCATCATGTTCCATAGGCGTTTCTGTAATCCCCCCGCGGACTTGACCGTTACAGATCAAGGGGTGGACATCAGAATAGGTCCCCAGATGAAATATCTGGGGTTAATTCTCGACGGGAAATGGCTGTTCAAAGCGCACTTTGAGCAGCTAAGTAGCTGCTCAGTACGCCAAAACTCGTGAGGTCCGCAGGCGCCCTCTCTCGGCTTTTTCCCAACGTGGGGGGATCGGGGGGGGGGGGGGGGCTAGGCAACTCTACTCGGGCATCCTTAGCATGATCCAATCTTGGTCAGTAGAGTTGGAAAACCCTGCGGCCGGCATTTACACGGTGGAAGCGATCCGACCGCAGCTGCTGCGATGGCTCTCGCGGGAACGCCAGGGTCCCGACCTTCAGAATGACGCATATACTTACCGGGCACGGTTGCTCCGATAAGTATCTGCATCAGATTGCGGGCTGTCAGTCTTCGCCGGAATGCCAGCAGTGTGGCGCGCTTGACATGGCGTTTCATACGCTAGTCGAATGTGCAGCTTGGACGCCGCAGAGATTTGAACTCGAGACACTAGTAGGTCCGATCGATTCGCTCCGCAGCCTGGTTCAAGCCATGCTGCACAGCGAAAAGATCATTGGGTGGGCGCGGCCAATTTCTGCGAGACGGTGATGTCTCAAAAGGAGGCCGCTGAACGAGATGGAGAGAGAAATGGAATTGCGCGTATTCATGCGCCTCCACGTGGGCGCCGGCGTCAGCCGGGAGCCGCTACGATCGGTGTGGGCGTAACTATGTTCTAAGTCTCATACCTTTCCTGCCATAAGCGCGGGGCATCGGAGGAGGGAGATTTTAGTGGGTATTAGCCATTGTACGTCCAATGGCCTCGAGTCTCCACACAAGCTGATCAATTACTGTTTGGATTGCCCTTAGTGGAATGCCTTCATAATTGATAATGGTCTAATCCCTTGCAAAGGACCCGGTATCAGTGTGTTTGTGCGGGGCGAAGCAAAATAACAAGAGTCAAGGACGACAACTACGCGACTTAAAGGCGGACAGACGTGTGAATGCAGACATTGTTAATGGTTATGTCTATATTGAGAATTTTCAAGTCGAACTGAAATGAAGTAGCTGTTGGCTAGTTTTATATATTATATTTTCAGACTTTTCCATGAAATATTTCAGAAGTTCAAATAATAACATAACATAAAAAGAAAACATAAAAAATGTCTGCTAAATCTTTACTGGTAACAATGGGTACAAATCTTACATGGTATGATCCGCCGGAAAGGTATATCTGTGCAGGTATGACTAAGCAGGTGAACTAAAATGTGTGTGAATACACATTTGCATTTTTTTAAATCTGTTTCTGTGACAGGAGCCTTAAAAACAGACGAGCGTGCATGAAAATAGTTATGAATGTCAAAGAAGCAAGTGAGGTGTGTAAGAATAAGCCTAAATGGCGCTCTGTTGTCCGTGCCTACCCCGCAAGGGAACTGGCGTGAAGTTATGTATGTATGTTTCCGTGACAGTGAAAATCGAAAATTAATTAATTCAGTTCGGCATATGGTTTATTTATATCTCTCCAGCAAACTGCACTATCTCCAGTAAAAAAATATTGATTTGGCATGACATACACAGCCATACCGGCACATGTAGACCGCTCCGACGAACTAAAATGTGTATAGGTTGCATTAGTTCCAAATAATGAAAACACCCCTACCCTATTTGTTTTTGGATACAACAAGTACAGTGGCATATAAAATACACTTTCCTGCTTAATTGTATTTAATAAACTGTAAATATCACTCTTTCTTAGGCTCTTTAAGACAAGTGCCTCTTAGAGTTGAATATGGTGATTGTTTTAAGGTTACATTTATTTTAAAACATTTAGGAAATCCTAAAATTTATCTTTAATATTCTCGTGTGAAATAAAAATAAATAAAATTGCAAGGACATGCACAAAATTAAAATAAAAAAACTTACTAAACAATTGATCTTCATTGCAGCTACTCTTTGTAGATAAAACTTGTTAAGCCTGTGTAAATAAAAGAAAAATAAACCATAAATAAAAGAAAAACACAATACAGAAAATATAAAAAAACGTATTTTATATGTGCATTTGAAACTCATATGTCAAATATGATGTGTTCTAATCATAAATCATAAATGACATGAGTTAAAAAAGGATAGTATAGACTAATGAAATAGAACATAATGAGGGGATAGGATAGGAGAATGAGTTTATGAGGTATAGGATATAGTGTGATGTAAGAGTTTTGTGTCAGCCGAATGATTATTGGCTATAATTAAGTTTTATGAGAAAAGTAGTGCTGACTGCTTACTAAATTATAAACAGACATAGTAATAAAGTCCTTTGAAGACATGTAAACCTGTATTATTGACAAATGTCAGGTTATAGGTAAACAGATAATAGATTCAAAAGCTTTCCATTTAAGAAACTCATAATAGTCATGAATAAAATTTATACTAATTTTTGAAACAAACACAAAATAAATTAAATCTCAACTATTACATACATTTACATATCCTGATTGAAAATATCAATTTCTTAAAACCAAAACATTTACCTTCGATTAGAATCTGCCAAGTAGTGCCAATCGCCAATAGCCACCAGGAAATAATAGATGTGGAGGTAGTTGATAATAACTTTTAAATATATATTTTTTATAAAAGCATTAATTTTAACGGCAATAGGTAGGTTCACGAACATATATTGTGTGCTGACAGAAGTGTGACAAATATCACTAAAATAAACACTTTTTAAATACGATTTGTATTTAATTGTTGTTATTTGGAATTTCTTGCCGAAAACCTTGTTAATTGTTATTACTTTATTGTTATTTTTTTATGTTTAAGGCTTGGCGACTAGGCCTTTAAGCCAGGCACCGTTGTATTATAGGCTACAATCGACGTCATTCAATGGAGTTCTTGTGAAAACTCGAAAGGCCACATTTGGCTATATAGTTCACATTTCTCGCAAAAATACATAATTACTACTCAAAAACTATCAATATCCTACAACTATTGTTCATTTCAGAGTAATTTTACACATTTTTAGAAAATAAAACTGCACAACACACCTCTCCTTTCAGTTCCCGCCAAAAACTTCCCACTTTATTGTTATAATAATATTTTCCATGGATAATATCATAATACACTAATATAATATTTTCTACAATCTCCTTCTTACACCGCGTACAAACAGGTACTGGGCCACCAACTAACTAATATAGATCCAAGCAGCTTGGGCCAAGCTTGCTATTGTTACAACAATGTATATGGTATTTTTATTGTTTGCATGTTACCGACTTGAAGCGGTTTGTTTTTTGTTACAAAATTTTAATTCTTCATCGTCACCTCATAAAAAATAACGATATCTAAGATCTGACTAAAAAAATAAAAACAATAGCACATTGAAAAAAAAGCATAAATCTGTTAAGATTTTGTAGGAATCTTGGCAAAACGATACACTTATAAGATCGTGATTTGTATTAATATAATATGTCACAATCACTTTATCCGAAATTTTTGCACTTTATAAAATTATAAAAAAGTAATATTTTCTTAAGTTTTCGCGACTTGTATACATAATAAAACTACGTTTTAACAGTTTTAAGCGCGGTAACTTTATTTGATTTTGGTTTTTATGACGTTTCGGCCACTTTTCAGTGGCCGTGATCACGGAAGACAAGGATGTTTGTCTTCCGTGGAGGACATATATGGAGGTCAGTGGCGTAGTCTGACTAACGTTTCTCCAATTTTTATTAAACAAGATGTATGGGCTAGTTTCTCAAATAGTATCATTTTGGGGACATTTTTTGGAAGACTGGGCCATTACCATTTTCGTAAATTCATTTATTCATTCTGGAAACCCTGTACAGTTTATAACAAGAAGCTTACACACAATGGAGATTGCAATGCTAACATTTTTTTGAAGACCAAAAATATGAACTCCATTGACCTTTGTTATGTCTTCCATCTCACTCGCTCTATCGTTCGGGTTACCAAGACATACGGTAAATTGCACCCAAATAATACTTTCAACGTTTATCTTGTTATATATTAATAACGAAAAATTAGCAAAATATAATATTAATATAGAATAAATTAGCATAATATAGAAGCTGTAGGTTTACTTTTCTGCAAGAAAATTAGATGTCATAATAGAAAGGGCGGTACTGGGTTTTTTTAAAGATAAGGAACGTCGGCTTTTATAGCCAAAGTCAGTAATTCCTTAAATAGTAATAGTAGAGCAGTTTACTCCTTCCAAATAATAAATCACAAGAACATTTCAAATAATCTATTAAAGATTACAATTGTTAAAAAATAATTTTCAAATAATAATTATAAGTAGACAAAGTAAATAAATGAGTGAACACTGACTAGAATTCGGGGCTCTCTGCTCCAAGACTCGAGGCACAGTGTCCAATGCACCTGGTCCAGGTCGGTAATTATTAAACAAAAGCTCAATAATCGATATAAAATTAAAGAACCTGTTATTACTTATATGTTATCATTTGATAATTTGCACCGACTAACATAAAAGCAAACTAACACACGTGCGCTGTACAAAATAAATATTTTTATTATTGTTAATCAATTATTTGTTCATACATACATACATATATATTATCATGCCCATTCCCATGGGGGTAGGCAAAGGCTATGGATCTCCACTTGCGACGTTCTTGACAATCAGCTTTCGCTTCATCTACTTTCATTAAACTCTTCATATACGCACGTTTATTTGAGATGCTTTTTACCTGACCTTTTTTTAACACTTCTATTTGATCATGATGTGTACTTCGTGGTCTACCAACACCAACTCTGCTATTCACAATGCTGTCATACGTTTGCTGATTTTAGATTAGAGAACTTAGATTATCCTTTTTCTTACGTCATCTATAAATTAAGTAACATATTCGCGCTGACATATATATAAAAGTAAAAAATTCGTCAATTTCCATCAGTTCTAAGAAATTATTATAAAATTTGAAGTTTTTATTTTATTTGCAAACAATAGACAGAGATTAGTTCTATGCAATGGAATCTTTTATTAAATAAGAAGGAAATTTTCCTTTGATTCAAAATATTATAACAATATTATTTCACAAAATAGTCCCCAGCATTCGTCAAAAATTAAAAATCTACTTTGGCAACACTGAAACTAGATATGGCTTCCTGTCAAAAAGTTAGTTTATGAGTTTCGTCTAATTTGATCGTATAACTGAGATTTTATATGATAAATGGTGTGTTTAAGTGATATTCTAGAATGAGTTGTGTAGTTCGTGGTTGCAAAAGTGTTTGGCATCCAACATCAGGCGTGAAATTCCACAAGTAAGTTGAATTAAATTCTTTTTGAGTTACATTAACATTTTAGGGAAATTAACACTAAAAGTCTTGCTATTTTATAATAACACATACAGAAATTAACGACACTTTCTTTGCATCAAATCCCACAGCGAATTATTCTACTAATATGCAGTTAAATACGATTTATTGTATTGTAAACTATACATAAACAAGAGGAGTAGGGTGACAAGCTTCTTATTTTTAAAAATTGGTCTAATGATAAAAACTTCCTGTTTAAAGTATTTACTGATATGTAGTGCTTGTAGTCTTGGCGTAACTTTTAATCTACATAATGAAGATCCAAGATTTAAAAAAAATTGTGAATTAAATGAGCAAAATGATTGATTAAAAACAGTTTATAGCCTAATTTTGGATATTTCTACTATTTTTCTTTTTATTTCTATTTACAGTTTCCCTAAAGATCCAAACAAGAGGAATGCTTGGTTATCTGTAGTACACTTAAAGGGAAAATTTTATGAATCTGCGAAGATTTGTAGTCTTCATTTTAAGAATGCCGACTATAACTAGCAGGCCAGGTTGTCTGCTAAAAGATGCTGTACCATTCTACTCATATCAATTGTGTAAATGTTGCAATGTGGTGGTAAGTGTTGGATAAGAACATTTGTGATATTTATAGTATATATTATTATGTTCTTATGAAAAATGTATACCTCTATAAATCATTTTTAATTTCAGGATTGTGTTAATGTCGCATCAACTTCATAGACTCAATCACATACAGCTGTCAATGATAATGTTCCCCTAATGCTATTTCCAAAACAAGATATTGTAAGTGAACAAACTTTTATATTAGCAAATTATCTTATTAGATAGACAGTATTCTGTGAATTACATTTTTGTAAGTTTCCACTCATGAAAATAAAAACAATGAAAGTGAAATCTCCATTGGACATTTTTGAATCTAAATTAATTTTAATTTTCGACAGGATATTGAAAATTAACCACCATACAAACGGCGTGCTTTGAAAGATTTTAATGTTCAAATAAACTTCAAGACATCACGTGAACAATCTTTAGAAAAGAGTAGAAAAATATTGCAGCAAAAGGTGAAGAGACAAGAGCGAAAAATTAGTGATATGATATCGCTCATAAATGTGGTCCAGGATTATACATCACAGTCTGAAATTGAAAATATTTTGCGAAGTAACTGCTAATATTTGTGAAAAATTTCAGGAAGTTAGAGTAAACAAGAAAAAAAAATTACATATAGTGTTGACATCAAAGCTTTTGCATTGACTTTGCACTTTTATTCGCCGAAAGCATACAACTTTAAAAAAAAAAATTAGTCTACCTGTTTCTTGATCAGCACTTCTATATAACCTACCTTGTGAACATAGGGTTAACGGTTTTGCAGCGAAGGGTTCCTAACACTAGATGATTACGATTTATGGCCAATATTATATGTTTTATTCATTTAATAAATTTTATTAAATTTCACTATATAAATTCTTTTATTCCATATCCCGCTCAATGCTTCGGCTTCGGTATGTCATTCCTAGACCTTTGAATCAGGGGGGTGAGCGTCACATATTCTATCAATTAAATCTAGAAATAGCAAAAACTAATTGTAATTTTATTTACCGAAAATCTCTATTGTTGATTATTATAAATAATTAGGAGTTTTAAAAATTATAAAGTATTAAATAAATAAGTAATCCTAAAGTTTCGACAACCATGTTTGGTATCGACATTTGGGTAGATATTTTCTAAAGAATATCTATCAGACAGTACGACGAGGTACTGAACAATGTATTCCGTATCCTCGTATAAAAAGTATAGAGGGATGACATGTTTGTTACAAAATTAAATAAAAAAAACCCAACAAAAAAAAGTATATTTAAAAAGTCGAAAATAATACCTATCGTTGAGCCATCAAATTCGATAGAGATTGGCACGATAAGGTTTGCTGCGGGTTTGCGGGATACAAAAATTGTATCCGAATTGGTTGACTCGTTCAAGAGATACGGTGCCGCAGATGGACAGCGGTCAAACTTATAATTTCTCTTTTTTTCGTCGGGGGTTAAAAAATGGCAGCTATTAGGTTTTTGTTTATTGTTAAGCAAAATCAGTCATGGCAAACGATACAAAAACGAAAAGTAATTTATTATCCATATTTTTAAAAGAAAGTATTGTCACCCTAAAGAAAGAGATAAAAGACATAAGTGACGTCATTCAAGGACAAATTATTGGTCTTCAGTTAGGTATTCGGAACGAAATCTCCATTGTGTATAAGCTTCTTGGTTTATAAATACATACTACATAACATAGTATTACATAGTTATAGTACGTAGTATCCATAGTAGTTTGTGTTATAGTATACGTAGTATCCATAGTAGTTTGTGGTTATAGTTTAGTTATTATAGTAAATAATCATAGTTACTTTACAATACTTAGCAAATTTTTCATCTATAATTGGTTCAAGTGGCTTAGTTTTGTTCAGCAGTTTTATATATCTATGTAAATAGTAATAACAGTACCATATTAGTAATATATATGGTTCAACAGCTTAAACCTTCAGCAAAGTTCAGCTTCATTCACTCTGCCTTCCTGAATTACATATAATCAGAATCAGAAGTAATCCAAAATAAAATAAACATAAAATACCTACAATAAATCCTTTATATTATAAATAAGTTGCAAAATGGGGAATAAGAGAGTTAAACCAACAAGAAGGAGAACTTACATGGCGAGACAAAAACACATGATGGAAGTTGCAATAATGTAAGAACTACTTATTTATACATTGTATCATTGCATTGATTAATTTTTAATGTTTAATTACCGCCCACCCCCGCTCTCAATACCTTGACAAATTCATAGTGCGTATTCTAACTTCAAGTTGATAACAGATAATAGTTTTGTGCAATAATAAAAATTCCTGGAATACAACAAATAAAATGTCTAATAATGACAAATAATCGTATGGGAAAGATGTTCCCTGTACTCCATAAGTGATATTTTCTGACAACTATTGATATGAGCTTGGTCAGTACACAGGTAAAAAATTAAATATTGAATTAGGCTTTTAAGGGCCGCTTGCATAACATTCCTTAAATTGATTTAAGAAACACTAAACGCATTAAACCCCCTCAAATATGATTAACGTCTTGCACAAAATTTACCGGTAAATATGTTTAAAGAACTGTCAAAGTTAATCATCCAAAAAGGGGTATTTAACTGCCTTAAACGCGTTTAAAGGACAAAAAAATGTTGAGTAACCTCTTTTCATAAGTTAATATTTACTATTCTTTATGAAATTGTCACTTATTAAAAAGTCAATTACAGATAGTCACTCGTATATTATTTGCTTTAATTATTTTTCTCGATTCTAAATATCCATTATTCGTACAAACTTTAACATGGTAGCAGAGTAATAAAGTTAAGGATTTGGATACAGTAAAGATATTTTAAATTGGAAATAATAAATACAATATTCTAGCATTGTACGCGGCCTGACGTCCACCATGGATAAGGCGATCGCAGAGGCTTCTAAGGTACAAATTATGCACCTAGATGGTAAAAACTATAAGCATTGGTGGAATCATATTGAGACAGTGTGTAGGGCAATACACGGCGCTGAAGAAATTTTGCAAGGAAAACTTCAAAAGCTCGACGAGCCTGTAGCATCTGATGATGCAGAAGCTAAAACAAAATATGTAATAAATTTACAACAATTTCTAAAAATTGACTGTGTCGTTTTAACTCTGATGACGACAAACATGACACATGAGATTCTAGAACAAGTTATACAATATAAAAGTGCTAAAGAAGTATGTGATGAGCTAGAATGCCTATATAATGGAAGCAGCGAAGACAAACCTGTGATCTTTATCTAAAATTCCTTTGATTATAAAAAGGACCCTGAACAAGAGATGGGAAAGCATAATTATATCTGCATTAAAGAACATTTCAACAACTGTTTTCATAAATTAATATTTATTATTCTTTATGAAATTGTAAGTTATTAAGAAGTCAATTACATATTGTCACTCCTATATTATTTGGTTTAATTATTTATCTCAATGCTAAATACCCATAAAATCGAAAATAAAACAACACAGCAAAAAATCATTCTTCAGGTTGCCGCTAAAAATTCCGAAGTAAACCTAACCAAATGAACGAAATTTCAAATGTCAAGTTCACATTGGCCAACTAAAATCCCTTTTTACGCAAGAAATAACTAACATCAAAGCTAAATTTCGTGTGTTTGTTCGAAAATATGGATCGTCGCATGAAACGGAACACATCTGGCTGTTTTACCGATGGCATAAATACATTTAACTAAATAACATGAGATACCGCTTTATGCAAGACATCTTAAATACGTTTTGTGTAAAACGTATTTAAGCAGTTAATATGATTAACTAAATTTGATTTAAAGACGATCGTTGTGCAAGCGGGCCTAAATATAACAACACTAGAAAGTCTTGAATGCAAACTGTATTTTGATATTTTTTTAATTCTTCAGCTTTACAATACAAGTTGATGACACAAAATACTAAAGCCTGTGGCACAGTCCGCACTAATAAGAAAACATATCCAAGTCCTTGCTTTTAGACAAAAATCTGAAGAGGTGATTTTATGCTAAAAATTCAAATAACAGATCATTTATAAAGTGGTTTGACAGCAAAGCAGTTTGTATGTTGATCAGTTATACTTCACCAGTGCCTAATGATACAGTAAGAGAAGACAGGCATTAACTGCTGAGAAACTAAATGTTTCATGCCTAGAAATTGATAGGCCTCATGGCTGATCCATAAGGAAAACATAATTTGCCATCACAAAACACTCTAAAAGCAGAAAAAATGTGCAAATTGTGCCACAGACTGCATAGAAATTATGGCCCACAATATATATACCAAGTGCAATGTCCATCTATGCTTCACAAACAAAAAAATATTGTTTAGCAGAATACCACCACTATTAGATAGTAGTGAAAGTAATTTTATTTTCTTTTTTATTATCTAAATTAATATTTTTGTATAAAATACAAGCAAACATAAATAAATAAATATAAAAAATAATAAATAAATATAGACATTGCAAAATAAGTCTAATTATAATTTTTACTACCTTTATAGACCGCAGTGAAAAATATTTCTCATGAAATTCCAAAAAAGTTACTGATTGTAATATATTTTTCTAATCGTTTTTTATTTATTTTATTCCTATTAATATTATAAATGCAAAAGTAACTGTCTATGTGTTCTGTTTTCATGGCAACACTACAGGACTAATTTGGTTGAAAATCAGTATATATATTTTTCATGCTGAGGATGAACATAGGATATGTTTTATCCCTCTGTTCTATTTTAATAATTCTTAAACCTAGTCTTCTACAGAAATGTATATCCTACAACTAATTTAAAAAAAACTTTTAATACCCTAACAGCTTCTTTGCTCCTCTGACAGCATTTCCAGCTTTTCCTATTTCCATAGCATATTACTATATTAATAGGCAACAGTGACCACTTGCCATCAGGGGACAGTGTGTTTGTTTTTGGCAATGAATTAGAAGAAAATGCTAGTCCGATTTCACATCGTAATTTATTTTTCTTATCTTTGCAGGAGAAAGAAACAGCTGCTCGCGGCAAGTTTGGAAGGTCAAGGATCACCACAGATTAAGGAGTAAGATTTGTAGCTTACAGTATTAATAATAAGAAAGTTTTTGAACAGTTACCTTAAGAACAGACGAGCGTGCATGACAAGAGTTATGAATGACAAAGAAGCAAGTGAGGTGTGTTAGAATAAGCCTAAATGGCGCTCTGTTGTCCGTGCCTACCCCGCAAGGGAACTGGCGTGAAGTTATGTATGTATGTATGTAAGTTTTTGAACATGGATAGATGTTGCTCAACCTGTCACGCACAAATTACTGAAAGCGTTTTGATAGAACTATACAATAATATTATAAGTTATAAATTAGAATAGATAGATCATTTCTGCAGGAACGGCGAAAAATTACAATTTCCTGCGGCCGGGAGGCCTGTCTTGAAAGGTGGCAAAGCAAATCACAGCCAGGTGCAGGGATTTTTGCCCCATCCTTTTGTGGATGTCTATCACCCTGGTCTAAAGTTGCCATTATAAGAACCTTGAGTTATTTACCGTGGTGCAGTAGTGGCCAGGATGCAATCCGCCCTTCAAAGCCAGAAACACATTGGCAGCACCTTTGATTTTAGAAATGTTCATAGGCGATGATAATCGCTTTCCATCAGATGGGCCATCAGCGTGTCAGTCGTACTTATTTTAACACGTTAGTTTTCTTTCCAGGATAAGCAATCAACCAGCCAGTTTGGAAGTACAAGCACCACCAGAGGTTAACGAGTAAGATCTTACAATTAGTATTATAAAATGTTAAGATTGTGTTTCCTGATACTTATAATGTGGGTGTCTTCAAGTCTCATGTGAATAGGTACCTTCTAGGTAAGCTTCCAGACCATCTTAGACCACATCTTCACTCCACATAGGGGGAGATTGTGGTCAAATGCGGACCTATACTACAATAAAATAAAATAAAAATTGATAAAAACATATAAAAGAAACTACATGGTTCAATATGAAAGCCAAACTGAGTTTATTACGAAATACCTACATTGACATTTAATATTTTGATAACCAACAAAACAATACACAACATACCTTCCCTCTATAATTATTGTGAGTTTAGAATATATATACAATAAATAATAATAGAACACTATTAAATTTAACAAATAATTTTAAACAAATTAATCTTCTTGATTATTTGGTATTCCTATTATATCTGGCCATAGCTCTGGAGCTGGTATGTCAATTAGTGGATCTGGTGAAGATGAGCCTGATATTGATCGCTCTCTATGTCTGAATGACGGTTGTTTTTCACAGATTCGTGGAAGTACTCGTGCTACAATCTGATCTGAATGACGCCGATGTAACTCTGTTCCATCCTCTGTTCTTACCATATAAGAGCTAGGACCCTCTACTATTTCAATCATTGCTTTATTCCATTTTTCTCCTGGTCCATAATTACGAATCATGACTGGCTGGTCCACTATGAATCTTCTGTTTGGCACATTCTGTGCTGCTGTTTCTAGTTGGATCTCTTGTGGGCTTGGCATATTATCAGGATGTAAGCTCGATACAGCTGACCTGTATCTACGTCCATTTAACATCTCGGCTGGTGTTTTATTATTGCTACTATTTGGGACTACTTTTAAAGAATATAATGCTTTGGGTAGTTTTTCAGCCCAGTACATTATTTAAAGACATTTTCTTAATCTTATTTTTAAAACTTTGTATAGCTCTTTCTATTTGTCCATTAGTAGCTGGGTGGTAGGGTGGTGAATATAAGTGCTTAATTCCATTAGGGTCCTGCGTTTTAACAGGTGCACGCGCACCGCCTCCACTCTCTCAATGCCAGCCACAGGACTTTTCAACTCTCTCGAAGGTGGACTGTGCGCTACACCAAGAGCTGGCTGTTAAGAGGAAGAATAAAATCCAGGCATATTAGTAAAAGGATGTATTTTGTTTATATTAGTTGACAGCTCTTTAAGTGGAAGGGATCCTATAATCCAATATTATTGCAGCTGTATTGTTGGCAAAGGAACGGTTGGTTGCTGTGCCCACACCGTCAGTTGCCTCCTATACAATTTCTGCATACCATATTATTATATTATGATAATCCTAATGAAGAAGGTGATCATTAAGACCATTTACGACAAGTATGTGTTTTTTATTTTAACATATTGCATCAAATACCCTAGTAGATACAATATTAACAAATCCAGCCAGCCAGGTATTGATTTAAAATGTTTCAGTTGAGGTTTTCAGTAAGATCAATCAAATAAATCTGAAGTCACCACCTACGCTTTTTATGTACCTACATAAAACCTTATCGTGTTAAGCTGTAAGCGTACAGCGCATGAAAAATGATATTTTTGAGGCCGTTTCCTACGAAGGCGTCGTAGGAAACGGCCTCAAATATATCATTTTTCATTCAAAAAACTTCAACAATAAAAATAACCTAAAATGTTAACATTTTTTGATTTTACCAATTTGGCCATTGCTGGGAGACATGAAAATTGGGCTCGTGAATCCTTTTAGGCGTTGTAATCTGTGCCCAAAGTCTAGCCCTGTAACGCCAGGCCCAAGTTTGTATGGATTTCGGGCTTCTCCTTTGAGACTGACAGACTGGTATTCTGAAATTCTATTTTTTAGGATATGATTATAAAGTACACTCTCGTTTATTCAGTACGCTTTGCGAATATCGAGAGGATGGACGCGTTACAAGTTACGGTAGCTGTTACCCTATGCGCTATCAGTGCACATGTATCACACGATATATTCTCATTAATTGTGTATAACATAAATTGCATATCTAGGGCAACAAAACGTCCGTACGGTTAGAAAGCATGCGTTCAACTGACGCAAGAGTGTACAGTGATGCACTCGTGCCGCCTCGCGAGGGTAAGCGAGGCCCTTTGACTCGCGCTCAAAAATCCGACTCTGTATGGAAAGCCCGCGAGTGACTGCGAGGCTTCGCGAGACAGAGCGAGTGTACCCTGTACACTCTCGCGCTCGCCCAGCCTCGCCGTCCATCGACGAGAGTGTACAGCCGTCATGCATTAAAATTGTGTCTTATGTATTATGTATATTTAACTTATTTCACTACCTAAATTTCAATATCAAATTAACAGCAGTATATCTTTCTCTGTTAGTGAACTTTATCGTATTTTTTTAAAGAACAAACGACCTAAATACTTAAAATTACAAAATTTAATGAACGCTGTCTGCGATAAACAGAACTTTTTCAATCACTACAACCTCATTTCATTACTTCATAATATTATTATAAATCACACATGTCACTCGCCTTACATACGTCTATCATAAACATTGCTAATAAATAATATATATAAATTATAAACATAAAAAGCTTTAAAACACAAAATATACAAGTGAAATCGACACAGCCTTTTAAATTTACTATATTAACAAAACATTTGGCCCTAATCGACCCGGATTAAACCAGCAGTTACAGATTACTATATTTTCGAAAAAATCAATATTCAAAATGTCGATTTCACAACTCAAATCAAAACGTACTACAATAAAAGGAAAACTTACTCGACTCAATAACTACATTTTACAAGAAAACTACGACATATCACAAATTCAAAATAGATACAACGATTTGGAAAAAATATTCGATCAATATGACAAAATTCAATCATCGATAGAAGAGTTAGAGGACGACGAACAAGCGCATCAGCAGGATCGACAATCAATAGAAGACATATACTACGCCAGCAGGGCAGCTTACAGCCGCATTCTTGACTCCCAGGCGACTTCGCAACCGCGCATAGCCCACTACAATAAGGAAAGTATACCTAACATTAAACTACCACAACTCGAACTACCATCATTTGACGGCAAGCTGAAGGAATGGCCTAACTTCAAAAACATATTTTTATCTACCATTGATGATGCCAACATCCCTATAATCCAGAAGCTAATATACCTCAAATCATCCTTAAAGGGTGAAGCAGCATCACTGGTAAGTTCTCTACTTATCACCGAAGAAAACTATATCAAAGCTTTAAATATATTGTCAAACAGGTACGAAAACAAAGTAATTATAGTAAACCATCATTTAAAAACGTTTCTAAATTATCAGCAAATAACTCGCAACAACCTCAAGGAGTTTCTTATGACCATACAACAGAGCTTAGATTCACTCAACGCACTGGATATAAACACAGACAACTGGGATGTCCTCTTGGTTTACCTTGTTACTCAAAAACTGGACAATTCACTCAGAGCTGCATGGGAACTAGGCCGGAAGGAAACTTCTCTGCCTACATTCAAAGAATTGATGCAGTTTCTTAGCATGAGAATGACAGCCTTTGATTTAATCAATGATAGAAACTCCGAGAACAAGATTTCATCTTCCTACAAACCAAAGGTAACAAACACAGCAACAATAATTCAAAATGATAACATATGTGCATTATGCAAAGAAAATCATGTAATACACAAATGTCCGGAATTTTTAAAGATGTCTCCTGAAGAACGAAATTCGTATGTAAAACTTAATCATCTTTGTTTTAATTGTCTTAAAGTATATAGAGCTGATCATATATGTTCTAAATATAAATGTTATATATGTCGCCTTCGTCACCATTCTGTATTACATATGGATCGCCCAGCAAAGAGAGCCAATGCATTCCACTCGACTGTCATAGCCAATACTTCGAATGATAATAATGATACAATAACTCAACCATTACCATCCACTAGTACTGCACATTTAACATCTACAGCCTTATTGCCGCCCTTACAATCAATCTGCCCGCAGCAGCAACACAGCAGTGATGGTACATCACCTGTTGTCCATACAGCGACTGAACAAACAATTAAAAAACACGTATTACTATCCACAGCTTTAATATGGATTCAAGATGCAACTAATCAGTGGCATACCGCTCGAGCGCTCTTGGATTCCGGCAGCGAAGTCAACCTAATCACAAATAGATTAGCGCTTAAACTCGGACATAAATTGAACAGTAGCCAATGTTCAATTAAAGGTATAGGACATTGCAAACTTCAGTCAAATAAAATTATTTCTACAGTCATAGCATCACGAACAAACTCCTTCAAATCCAACATCACTTGTTTAGTTATGGATAACATAACTGTCAAATTACCACATACACATATCCCCACTTACAACTGGAATATACCAGCGAACATTGCTCACTCACTCGCGGATCCTTCCTTTAATATCCCCAGTGAGATTGAAATACTCATAGGCATAGAACTATTTTATCATATTCTTACACAAGGCCACATAAGCCTAGGTCACAATTTACCACACTTAATCAAATCGGTTTTTGGGTGGATTGTCTCGGGCAGTGTAGCCGTAGATCATCAGGCAGTCAGTCACACAGAATATGATCTAACTTCATTACATATCAGCGCGGATAGCGATTGTAATCAATTGCTTACTAAGTTTTGGGAACAAGAAGAACTTACTTATAAGGAAGTGCTCACACCTGATCAACTATATTGTGAGCAATTGTTTAAAGATACTACTACTATAGATGATAACGGTCGATACACAGTCAATTTGCCAATAAACACAAACATTATTGGAAAACTAGGCAATTCGTTTAACACTGCCTATCGTTGTCTTCTACAGTTAGAAAATAGGTTTTCTAAGGATCCTCATTATTTCCTTCAATATAAACAATTTATTGATGAGTATTTGCAATTAGATCACGCTGAAATAATAAACATCAACCTTAAATCTCATAACGATTTCTCTTACTTCATACCTCATCACGCTATCATTAAGCCTGATAGCATAACTACTAAATTGAGAACTGTTTTTAATGCTAGTGCTAAAACTTCTACAGGCCTTTCTCTTAATGATGCCTTATTTGAAGGTCCCAATATATACAATAACGTATTAGATATTATTACAAGATTTAGACTCCACAAATACATTTTCTCAACAGACATAGTAAAAATGTTTAGAAAAATTTTAATCAACCCTGATCAGCGTTATTTACTTCGTATACTTTGGAGGGAAAACAAAAATGACCCTCTCCAATGCATTGAGCTTAAAACTGTAACATATGGCACTAAGTGTGCCCCATATCTTGCATGCCGCACGCTCAAACATCTAGCACAGAGGTTTAAACATACACATCCTAATGCCGCCTATTGTTTAGAGGAACAATGTTATATGGATGACATATTGGCAGGAGCGGATGACATTCAATCCGTCATACGACTTTGTGATGAATTAATTGATTTATTGCACAAAGGTTGTTTCGAGCTACATAAATGGTCATCCAATAACCAAGAAATACTAAACCATGTAGCACCATCAATGACTAATGACTCAGGTACAGTTTCATATGATCTTTCTCCCGATGTCATTGTTAAAACATTAGGAATTAAATGGATTCCGTTAAAGGATAACTTTCACTTTTCGATAGCTCTCAAAGATTATTCCTCTCATACTAAACGCACAGTACTATCGTGCATAGCTAAGGTTTTCGATCCTCTAGGCTTACTATCGCCGGTCACAATAACCGCTAAAATTCTAATGCAAACTATTTGGAAATTAAATATAGACTGGGATAGTAATTTACCTTTGGATATAGAGAAACAATGGTTACAATTTTATAAAGGCCTATTAATATTAACTGAATTAGAAATACCACGTTATTATTTTTCCGACATCCCTATTGATGTAACTTTAATTGGGTTTAGCGACGCATCTTCTCAAGCGTATGGAGCTTGTCTTTATTTACGAGCTACATACCACAATAATAACCCGACTTGTACATTGGTCATGGCAAAAACCAAAGTCGCTCCTATCAAGGTAATCTCAATCCCTAGATTAGAACTCTGTTCAGCCCTATTGCTGGCGCGATTAGTCAAAAAAGTTCATATAATACTATCCAAAGTTAACATAAAAAATACTCACTTATTTTCGGATTCAGCTGTTGTACTCTATTGGCTGAATTCACCATACAAGAAATATAATATCTTTGTCTCAAATCGATTAATGGAAATTATAGAAATTACTTTTGTTAAAAACTGGCATTACATAAATACCAAAGAAAACCCAGCGGATCTGCTTACTCGGGGTATTAAGCCCGACGAATTATTGAAATGCCACTTATGGTGGAATGGTCCTCTTTGGCTATGTGATGATCCCAGCAAGTGGCCCATTTCCACTCCTTTGATCTTTACGGAACAAGATACAGAGGTAGAGATAGCTCACGAACATGTTAAAACTATACACATAGCTGCGGTTTCTGATGTATCATTTATAGAATATTTTGAGCGATTTTCTAACTTTACTAAACTTAATAGAATAATGGCTTATGTGTTTAGATTTTTACATAATTGTAAAAATAGTCTTAAGAGGTTGTCATTTCTTACTGTAATTGAATTGGAAAATGCTCATGATTATATTATTAGAGCTGTACAAAGTGTCTATTTTGCTAGAGAAATAAAAGAATTAGGGTCTTCACTAGAGGATGAGGAGAACAGCGAATGTTATACATTCAAATTTAGCCCTCTAAAGAAGCTGAACCCGTTTTTAGATAGCCGACATATTCTTCGTGTAGGAGGAAGAATTAAACACTCTAATGTTCAATACAATCAAGCACATCCCATTATATTACCTAGTCAGACTCACATTACTACTCTTATCATAAAACAATATCACTACAGATTACTCCATTCAGGTATACAAAACACACTAGCAAACATACGACTCAGATATTGGCCTATTAAAGGTCGGGTTGAAGTTAAAAAGGTGATACATCGATGTGTAAGGTGTATCAGATTCAGAGCACTTACTTGTAAACAACAGATGGCCGCACTGCCAAGTCCAAGAGTATCCTTAGTGCGCGCCTTTATGCAGGTTGGCATAGATTTTAGTGGTGCAATCGATATTAGGAATACAATGCAGCGAAATTGTAAATATACTAAAGGCTACATTTGTTTATTTATATGCCTTGCATCACGTGCTATACATTTAGAATTAGTAGGTGATCTGTCAACTAATTGTTTTATAAACGCATTAAAGCGTTTTATATCCAGACGGGGTATGTGTAGTCATATCTATTCGGATAATGCAACAAACTTTAAAGGAGCTCATAACGAATTAAATTCATTATATAATATGTTTAAAAATAAGTCATCGTATAGTCAAGTTGTTGATTTTTGTACTAGTAATAAGATACAATGGAGCTTTAGTGTTCCCTTAGCTAGCCACATGGGGGGAATATACGAAGCAGGCATCAAGTCTGTCAAAACTTTACTAAAGAGGCAATTATGTAATAGTAAATTAACATACGAATTATTGAACACTGTTCTGATCCAAATCGAGGGAATACTTAACAGCCGTCCATTAACTGCAATATCGGACGAGCTTAATGATATAGCATGTTTAACACCAGCTCACTTTATCATAGGAACATCTCTTACAGACTTGCCCGAACCTAGTGTTTGCCATATAAATGAAACTAGATTGTCAACATATCAACGAATTTCCCGACATAAACAAATGTTTTGGAAACAGTTTTATAAACAATACTTATCAGAATTGCAAACTAGATCCAAGTGGCTAGGCATATCCTGTAACTTAGATGTAGGTAATGTTGTTATTATTAAGGATGAGAATACTCCTCCATCGTGCTGGCCACTAGGTAAAATTATCCAGACTTACAAAAATTCAAATGATAAACTTGTTCGATCAGCTTTAGTAAAAACAGCGACGGGGGAATATCATCGCCCTATACATAAATTAATTTTACTACCTGTAGTATAAACATTCACATTTTATTTTTATAATGGTCCTTTGAGTTGATTTAATTTTTGTTTCTGCCACTAAGTGCACTTTTTTTTGTTTTTATTAAATAATGCCTTGTCACTACATAATATGTGGATGTACCAACTAAGTACTCTAATTTTCTACTAATCTTAAGTTATTTTTGTAAACATTTCCTTGTGTCTGGGAATATGTCTGCGATAAACAGAACTTTTTCAATCACTACAACCTCATTTCATTACTTCATAATATTATTATAAATCACACATGTCACTCGCCTTACATACGTCTATCATAAACATTGCTAATAAATAATATATATAAATTATAAACATAAAAAGCTTTAAAACACAAAATATACAAGTGAAATCGACACAGCCTTTTAAATTTACTATATTAACAAAACAAACGCTATACGGATAGGTGCCATGTGGTCATACAGTCACGACGGCCCACGAGCTTGGGATCAAGATCACTAATACAGTCAAAAACGCGAGTTTGCCCCTCACATGGCTACTTTATTTTAAAACTTTTCTTTCTTTCCAGGCAAAGTAAACAGCTGGCCAGTTCGGAGGTTAAAAAATCAGTATCCGAGGTTAAAGAGTAAGAGCTACACCTTAGTATTACAGATAATACAGTAGGAGTATCATGTCTGTGCATTAAAGCTTTAATCTTCATCTGTCGTGGTTGATAAAATCTTAATTAGGTATTTGTAATTATTGTCTTGTTCTTTACACACACACACATTGTTATTAAAGCCGGTTTTGATGCGTATTTTACTATGCACCAATTAATTACCCTTATCACTGGTTATAATTTAAAAAAAACTCAATGCACGCAATGTCTAGCAAGGATATTTCCGTCCAATGTAGTAAAAAGACTACGTTCCATTAGGGACTCACAACGACCACGTTCACGACCGCGATTTATCCTGTTCCACTTGCTTGCCCGCGTTACAATCGTAAACCCAAGTGGAATGGCTATTCGACCCGCCTATTGACATGGGTCATTGTGAGCGTTGTGTGATCGAAAATGATGACGTCATTAGTGACGTTTTCGCCACGACCACAACGAGCACGGTCGCCTTGTGGAACGGCTAACTGAGCATTTTGGGCGTTGTGAACTACAAATGGAACGCCCTGAAAGTCTATCCCCGCCTGTCAAACTTTTGAGTAATGAAGGGGAAAAGTGAACTAATTCAAGATGTTTATGAAAGATAGTGAAAGAAGATCTTAATAATACTGTCAACGAAGATTAGTGTAGATCTATAGCAATGAATAAACCGGTAAACAACAGGCAGTTTTTGGAAAAGTACAAACTATTAGATCGGAATTTCTAATACACTGAAAATAATAACAAATTCAATAACCGCAGGGCTTTGTGGCGAAGCCTTAGGTGAGTAGTGACACCTCGTACCTCACTCCGGGGGTTAAGACTAGGCCCCCGCCTCGTGCTTGCCTTAGCCAGCCGGCACGGAGTGGAGATCGCTAGAGCTAAGACTCAAGCTCCAGGGGTGGAAGTGATAAATGGCATCACGTCAGAAATAGCTTCGGTGAACCTGCAGCCCACCTCTCTACACCCCTTAGCCACTCACACCCATGTCTTCTATGACATTTTTTGGGGCCCATGCAGGGAGTGGCGAGTCACAGTCTGCCCATTTTTCCATGTTCCCTGAACATTGCGACGGGCAGACGCCATAGTCCACAATAGTCCTACACTGGCCGGGGCTCGTCCTTGGGTGCATCACTATATGGTGTAGACAGGGATAATCGCCGGTCAGTGTCACGCCACATTTACATTAAATTTGTCGAGGGGCCTCTACGTGTTTGCCTTCCCGTGGCCCTACACAAGCCCTCCAAATGACCGGGCCATTTTTGTGGCCCGTGGTCTTGAAAGACATGCATATATAATTCAATAAAGTGAGTAAAATAATAGTCATTTGTAGTGTATGGTTGCCTGGTTTGTGTAATGAAACTACTATTCGTAGCATAGTTTATATTGAAAAAAAGTTTACATTATAAAATACAAGCCTTGCGAGTAAATGTTTTCGAGCGTTGCACGATATCGCGGCAGGACTACTCGCGCGCGAACCGAAACAGATTGTTGGGCCAATAGTCCCAACACTGACTGTTGGCAGCGTTTAGCTTAGGGTAGAAGGGCTTAGATTTAGCAGTAGCCGGGGGATACGTCCTCCGGCATAGGAAGAGGCCCAGTGAGGGGGGCCCACGCCTGCCAGGGCACGCGGAGTTGGGAATCTCGCGTTCACGTAGCCCTGGCATAAGACGCAGGACGGAACACCCAGGGGTTTTAGTGGGTATCCCTAACTGGGGCGTGGCAATAGCGTGGCACCGGTTCAGACCGGGCACGCTAGTGCCACCCCCGATCTGGCGAATCCCACACTCACACGAGTCGCGAACATCCCCCCAGGCTTCTGTGCCTGTCGCGGCTTAGTCCTCAAACAGATTTCCCTGGCCAAAAAAAAAAAAAAAGGGTAGAAGGGCTTGCCACGATTACATCGCTTACTGGCCGCTACAGAGTAAAACCACAGTGAAGGATTCCCTAGATTCTAGAAATAGCCAGGTGGTAGGGCATTTGCCCGATTGGACGGCTACCACCCCTGGTCTAAAGTATGTCGCCATAACAACCTTGAGTTGTGTTCCGGCATTAGTGACCAGGTTCCAGTCTCCCTTAAGAGGGCAGCGCATTTGTAGCATCTTTGTTGTTACAAATGTTCATAGGCGATCGTAACCGCTTTCCATGGGTCGTCTGCCTGTCTGCTGAACTCCTGCAAAAAAAAAAAATAGCAAATGTCCATCGTTTTTGTTATTTGGTTGCTGCGAAATCCTTAAAACAAGTATTTAAACTAAAGTAACATTTATTTCCAAAACGACTTACATAGGTAATGTATTTTTAAAATCAATCTTCTTTGACAGTATATTTTATACTAGCTGTGCCCGCGACTTCGTCCGTGTAGAATTCTTTTTGGCGGAACTCTAATTTTAAAACTAGCCTAAGTTACTCTTTGTAACATCAGCTATCTGCCAGTGAAAATCACGTCAAAATCGGTCCAGCCTTGCTTAGGTCCTTAGGGTTTCAGAGATTAGCCCGAATACACACACACAAAAATTAAAAAAATATTTTTTGATATTAGCACCGTATATACTTTCATTTGCATTTAGTAAAAAGCTGTTATTGTGACATTACAAACAGACACTTTTTTTATTTTATTTTATACGTATTTTTAAGTAACATATCTTTTTATTTTTAATAGATTTTTGAACTTTTTATCTTGTTTTAGATTGAAGAAGAGTACACCAAAGAATAGTACTGGTCGTCCACAAGGTGCTGTTCCATTACCGGCGCGCAAGATTACGCCAAGAAGTTGTACCTACGTAACTCGTACGGAGTAAGTACTTTTCATTTACTTCACCACTTGAAATATCCAAGAAAAACTATTCTGTTAGCTGTACCTCCATTAATTCTCGCAAACGAAATCCTTTCTTCTCTCATCTATTCTGACTTTTTTTTCTATCACACCACAAATCATGATATCATCCTTCACACAATCCTTCCTTCTTTTTTCGGTCTACCTTTACCTTTGTACCCATCAATCTTGCAGTTTATCGTAAAATAAATATTATCAGAAGGCTGGCTCATATTTTGCACAACAAATAAGTATTGCCATACAGCGTGGCAATGCGGCCAACCTTCTGGGCACGCTCCCTGATGGCAGTGATCTGCTACATAATGTATTTTAGTTTCAATACAGTATAACGAAAATATAAAATTAAAGTAAATACTTAAAAATAAACTAAATTAGAAATAAATTACACTATAAAATAAATTGTATAACATTATATATAACAGGGGTTGAGTGAAATAAGCTTTTTTAAAAAGGTTTTTAAATATAAGCTTTTGAGACCCTGGATATCATGTAGTGCTAGCCAAGACAAGTAAAACGAGCCCAAACACGACGGGTCTATCTTGTTTAATACAAGAGTTCTTACGGCCACCTTCCGACTCCATCATCAGATAAGCTCCATGGTACCATATCATTGCGTTGTCACGCGATATACATATGCGTGCAAAATTTCAGCTCAATCGGAATCCGGGAAGTTGGTCAAATTGAACTAGCAAGATTCCACCCGAACTTACACACATACAAACATAGGTACATCCATTGCAAGTTAAATAAAAGCTTGTAATAAAAGAATCTTAGCTAGACGTTTTGCCGAAGAGTTTCTTGCTCCTTCTTCTTAAAATATCAAGAACACATTGCAAAGCTGTGTTCATACAGTAGGTAGTATACATTACATACATGTTGTTATGCATCTTTCCTAGGAGGAAGATAGGTAAAGACTTCACTCGCGAGGATCCTGACAAACGGCTTTCGCTTAGGAAATCGACTTCCCCACTAACTGATAATAGTAATCCTTGTAATGGAGGTAATCAACTGTATGCAATGGATACTAAAATAGTTTCTCCTCATAGTGCAGGACCGGAGAAAGAATACAATTTCCTGCGGCCAGGGGGCCTGTTATAACATGCGATAAAACAACCCACAGTCAGGTGGTAGAGTATTGGTCCGTCTGGATGGCTAACACCTCTGGTTTAGAGTATGCCGCCATAACAACCTTGAATTGTGTTCCAACGCTAGTGGCTAGGTTCCAATATCCTTTAAGAGAGCAGCCCATTTGTAGTACCTTTGGTGTTGCAAATGTCCATAGGCGATGGTAACCACTTTCTATCAGGTGGGCCGTCTCCCTGTCTGCTGAACTCATGCAATAAAAAAGGACATTGTAACTAAAGTTTTTGGTGGATGTAATTTTTTTCGTCAAAATTGTGATTTACTACTCTGTCAAAAAAGTAAAGATCAATGTTAAATACAAAATGTTAGTTATAGTAGAGTTGGGTATGGAAGAGAGAGCATGAAAGTAGAGTAAACGCGGTCGAGATGCGAACACTGCGCAAAATCTGCGGAGTGACGCTCGCGGACCGCGTTCGTAATACCGAAGTAAGAAAGAGAGTTGGTCTGAAAGAGAGTGTCGGGGTGAAGGTAAGGAAAGGAATGCTCCGGTGGTTAGGGCATGTGGAAAGAATGCATGATGAAAGAATGACTAAACGGATATACAAAGCAAAAGTGGATGGATGCAGAAGTCGCGGAAGGCCACGACACACCTTCCATGATCAAATTGATCGTGTACTAGCAGAAGGTGATGTCAGGAGCCTTAAGAACAGACGAGCGTGCATGACAAGAGTTATGAATGTCAAAGACGCAAGTGAGGTGTGTAAGAATAAGCCTAAATGGCGCTCTGTTAGTTATTCATTCAAATTTATTTTATCACCTTCTCAAAGTATGCTCCTTCAGAAACGATACACTTACGCAAACGAATAATCCAATCATCAAAACATTTATAAGCGCTTTTTCCGGAATTGAGCTTAGTTCTCGTTGCGAAATCTCCTTTATGTCTTCTTCCGAATGAAAATAGTTGCCACAAAGCGGTAATTTGAGTTTAGGAAAAACTGTTTTTGATAAAGTCGATTCACCGTAAGCCTTCTGTGACATTTTCAGTGTCTCCGAGCACGAAATTCCGTTGGCGATGCAAAATTTAAGACAAACTCTTTATTCAATGTTTATGTTCATTATGAAATTCGCAATACACACTAGATATGATCTAACTAAAAACATCACTGTAGTTAATCTAAATGACCGATGCAACTCAAACTCCGCGCCAAAATGAAAACCAGTTGTAGCCAATCTAACAACAAAAACAAAGCAAAAAATTGAATTTGGAATCATAAACAAATCATTCATTCCTGATACTTTTTGACAGATTTTTTTTATGTTTATGGCTTGGCAACTAGGCCTTTAAGCCAGGCGCAATTGTATTATAGGCTACAATCGACGACGTATAACGGAGTTCTTGTGAAAACTCGAAAGGCCACTTTTGACTATACAGTTCACATTTCTCACCAAAACACATAATTACTACTCAAAAACTATCAATATCCTACAACTATTGTTCACTTTAGAGTGATTTTACACATTTTTAGAAAATAAAACTGCACAGCACAACGTCCCCTTTCAGTTCCCGCCAAAAACTCCTTTTTTGACAGAATGTATACATGTATCACAGGTAGGTAATATATAACAATTTTGGAGAAAAAAAGTAATGTTATCAAGAAATGTAATGTAGTTACAAGATCCTCCACTGACGTCGACGATATAGAGGTTTTCAGGGTCAGTAGGTTAGTTGAAGACGAGACCTTAAAGTAAACCTAGAAAAAGGTGAATGAATTGTCGGGTTCTTGACCAATTGGATATATCCCTGGTCACAGCTATCCAAAATATTCGAATTCATAATTTTTTATTCGGACTAAGCTTTGCCGAAGAACATTTTTGAAAATCATTTATACATAATAATTAGTCATGACATATTATAGGTACATCAAAATCATATCGGCAAAGGTGAGCAATTATTCACTGTCATCAAGGTCTGGATCCACAGTAATGGCGGAAGGACTGGGAAGAAGAATTTAGAATAAATATTATATACTAGCTGACCCGGCAAACCTCGTACCGCCTCAGAATCAATAAATAAAAATCGTTGATTTCTGAACGACATTCAAAAGCAAAAAAATGAAAAAAAAATTCACTTTTAAATTTAATTTGATTTCTGAACGGCTTTTAAATTTAATTGATTTCTAAACGACGGGACGAACATCAAATGTTTGACAGGTCGGAATAGTTTCTAAGGGAAAGCAAAATTGTTGTTTTTACTATATTCCAGGCATTTTTTTCATATTTACTCACCTTTTGAACCTTCCCTCGACTTCCACAAATAATTCAAAATCAAAACTAGCCAAATCAGTCCAGCCGTTCTCGAGTTTTAGCGAGACTAACTAACAGCAATTGATTTTTATATATATAGTTTTTTTTTATTTATTTAATAGAAAAATTTTAAACATCTCTTAAGCAATGTTTTTCTTTTTCTAGGAGGCTTAAAGAACCCGGTATTGGTGTTAAACAGAGACAGGTGATTATTACAAATTATTTTATGTATTAACCTGATTTCTCACCGCGGTTACGCCGCGTGTCAAAACCTAGCCGGTGGCTTTATTTTACTTACGTATAAACTTAAATTGGTTTTTTATATAACATATAATACTAACAAAGAAACGTAAGTCCATATGTTTATACAACTGCTCAGCAAAACAGGTGAGTCGAAGTCAACCTGATTTGAAGTAATAAAATAAACATGTTAGACCTCAAGACACTGTGAGCTCTTTCTGCGTACAACGGAACACAAACCAACTTGACTGATAATTACTTTTATTTTTCCTTCCACCCATTTTAATATTATATAAAATTATTAGACCTAGGCATGTTTGCTAAAGAGTGTCTTGCGCCGCTTCTTCTCTTCAAGCCATAACATGTTGCGAAGCGGTAGTAAATTAGATTAGGCTCCCATAGAGTAAATAATAACCATAAACAAAATTAAAACTAAATAATTAAAATTAACAAGTTGGCGGTAGGCTAAATAAAACTTTAACAATACTCGTTGACACTTGACATGAAAAGTGGCCGAAACGTCGGAGAAACCTAAATCAAATAAAATTACCGCGCCTAAAACCGTTAAAACATAGTTTTATTATGTATACAAGTCGCGAAAACTTAAGAAAATATTAAATAATATGTTGTTTATAACAAGGTAAGGCCGCTTTCTAACTTGTCAGTGCGGAAGCGGTGCGGATTCGTTTCGCTCGGTATACGCGCTACCGAAAGCTTGCCGAGCGTCTATATTTCATTGTGCGTCTTCTAATTGGCGCGGTATGTGCGGGAGCGGCGAGATGCGTGTCCAGGCGCCGCTCAACATTACGTGGAGCGAGATATTCACGTCGTTTTAGTACTAGAAATTGAAAAGTACCCCGCATTGTGTAATTATAAACTGGCTGAATATTCAAGAAAGGATGTTACAGAGAGGATTTGGAGTGAGATATCTAATAAAACACATTAATTACATTAGTCGGCAATATTTTCGATATAAGGATGACGCCAATAACGCTTTCTTTTTTTATGTAGGCGATAAACATAATAGCACGCCAAAATATCGTCATCACTTGAAGAGGACATCTTCGCTACTGCAGGATTTTATACCGAGAACATACCGAGAGGTGAGTAGCTGAAGGCAACGCGGTATCGTTTCGGTACAGACCTTACAGATCCCGCACCGACAAGTCAGAAAGCGGCCTAAGTATTTGTCACTGAATTAAAATAATCGAAATGTGTGCGGGGCACATAGTAGAAGTGAAACTTCAATGTACCAGTGGAAAAACACATTTAGATTTTTCGCAGGTTTGCTGCAAATTATGATTTGGTTAGGTTAGGTACATTTCAACATATTTTATTTTATCAAATAAAAAAGCTGAATTCGATCCGGGACCAAAAAATGCATCCATAGTCTACTATAAAATTATGCAGCTCCTCCACGCGGCCGTAACGCTTTTTCGTGACAGAAAAATCCTAAGACCCCCGTCTATATAGAATTTTCACTTGAAAACGCGATTGTAGCGCTATCTAATCCGTTCATCTGAGGACACGATGTTATTTATCGGGATAAAATGTATCCTAAGTGTTAACTCGGGTTATAGTTTCGTTCAGTACTTCCCAAAAAAGATGCAATCGCAGCGCCATTTTATTCGCTATTTTGGTCTATCCCACGGACAACGTTTATCGGGATAAAAAGTATCCTAAATTACGCCCCGGGATATAAGCTAGCTCTGTGTCGAGTTTCGTTTAAACCCATTCAGTACTTTGCATGTGATGTTCTAATAGACAGCCAAATATACTATTAATATTTTGTTACTGTATTTAAGATTTTATACACTATTTTTTTACTATAAAACTCCTCATGAAACAAAGAACGATGCTTTAACTGTGTTTCTATGCATTTAATATGAGAACGACACACCTTCCATGATCAAATTGATCGTGTACTAGCAGACGCTGATGTCAGAAGCCTTAAGAACAGACGAGCGTGCATGACAAGAGCTATGAATGTCAACGAAGCAGGTGAGGTGTGTAAGAATAAGCCTGAATGGCGCTCTGTTGTCCGTGCCTACCCCGCAAGGGAACTGGCGTGAAGTTATGTATGTATGTGTATGTAATATGAGAATTATTAGAAATAATCTCTAAGAGGCTGTTTATAATTACCTATTAATATTGATATTCAAGGTAATTGCAAACTATCAAAATAGGACATGTAGGACAACAAAAATTCATCTATAGGGCCATTGTACACAAGTTTGACTTATGTATATGAATATATTCTGATGTGATGTGTCTAACGTAATGTGCCTGTTTCTTTTCATTGTAATTTTAACATATGTAATAGTAATAACTTTGTTTAAGATAAAATGAATTGTAGGAGCTAAAGCACGCCAATGTAGCTAACCATGTTTACTATAATACACATGTTTAATATAATATATAGCTAATGTAACACCCATTAAATAATTTTTATGCAAATAAATTAATTTGAATTTGTGCTGAATGGAATCAGATTTACCTTTTTTTTTATATAAATTAGCTCGTTTTTAATTTCATAAATTTCATTTTTCATTGATGTCTGATAGTTGTCTGATCTCATTTGTTTCGAAACAGTCCAATAAAATTTCAATCAAAATTTTAATATATTAGCAATAGCAATTTTGATCTCAAACTTACACATATATTTCATCTCGATATCTTGCATGGTTCAATGAATATAGAGTAAAGATCTGCAAGAGCTACGTCGCGGGCATAGCTGGTATTGAACACACTCGGTGTGGCTTCCTTAGATAGATACAGAAAGAAGTGTTAGGAGAATTATGTACGCATGAAATTGATAAATTGTTTTAGTTTTAACTCACCAAATTAAACAAAAGAAGCAATGATACTAATTTCTTTTTTCCCAGAAAAAAAATACACAAAATGTAGAAAAAAAGAATGCAGATAAAAAGAAATCGAATTCAGTTAATAAAGATAAAAAAACATTGGCACGTAAAAAAGATGACAATTTAGAAGATAAACTTTTGAGGGAGTTTCTACGGAGTGTTCTTTACCAGTTAAAATCTCTTTCAAAGAGAAGGGCACTATTAGCTCAGACTAGAATACAGAACATTTTAAGACAGTACTGTCTTGAAGAAATGAAGGAGAGAATGCAGAAAGACAACCCTGTAATAGCACCCTCTAATGATATGCCCTCTCATAATATCCCTTCGCAAAATATGTCTTTCAATGATATGCCTTCTCGTAATATCTCTCCTCAAAATATTCCTTCCCATAATATCTCTTCTCAAAATATACCTTCTAATGATATGTCTTCTCATGATATGACTTCTCATAATATCTCTCCTAAAAATATGCCTGCCCGTGATATGACTTCTGTTAATATCCCTTCTCAAAATATGCCCTCCAATAATATGCCTTATTGTGATATGACTTCTTATAATGCGCCTTCTCATGATATTGTGTCTATACCAACCATCACAATCAGTGAGTCTGATACTGAAAAATGGCATATCACCACTACTGTGGAAAACTGTATTTTGGTGAAGAATTCAAACATAGGTATTTGTATTAACAACGTAATAGATAACTCCATGATACATCAGTCACCCCTTAGCAAGCCAGTCACCCCTCATGAAATAGCAACAACACAAGAACAAACACCTGATTGTGAAGATATAAGCCTAGAAAATAATGAAATAGACACACAAGAACAGATATCTGATACTGAAGATATGGACCTAGAAAATAATAAAAGAGCAACACAAGAACAGGTATCCGATGGTGAAGATATGGCCCTAGAAAATTTAGAAGAGACCCTAGTGGAGTATCCAGTTCTGTTACCACAGAATAAATCAGTTTATAGTACTCCATACCGGGAGTCTGAAGATATAAAAGACCCATTACTATTGTCTGATGCCAGCCCAGTTCTTCAATATGATACTGTGTGTCAAGAACAATCTGTCGCTAGTGCTATTAAAGTGTATACAGACAATACAAAAGAATTAACTGTGTTAAAACCTGTAACACACTCGCTTAACCAGCAGTCTTCCTTCTATAAAGCAGGGCCTCAATGTTCTAATCCTGATATAAGCACTGAAGTTAAGGAAGAAATAAATGACACTTACTGCGTGTTTTACAACGACGATTAATTAGGTATTCCACAAGGCGACCGCGGTCGTTGTGGTCGTGGCGAAAACTTCACTAATGACGTCCTCATTTTCGATCACACAACACTCACAACGACCCATGCCAAGAGGTGGGTCGAATAACCGTTCCACTTGGGTTTAAGAGTAACGCCGGCAAGCAAGTGGAAGGAGAAAAACCGCGATCGTGGTCTTTGCGAGTCTCTAATCGAACGTAGCCTAAATATAGTACCTATTGAATGATGATGACATGTAAATGATAATTTATAGTATTTTGGCTAGTAAAGTCCGGAGTTAATATCGGGAGGAAATATCGTTTCTTTCACTGATTTTATTAAAACTCAAAGATATAAAACGATAGAAATAAAGAAAAACATATTGAAGTTTTACAAAAAGATTTTTACTTTAATATCCCGCTTGGAAATTTTCTTTGTCTTTTAAATTGGACTAGAGTCGCCATTTCAACGATATTTTTGAGAATGTAATCATATGATTGTTCCACATTCTAATTGCTGATGAGAAAACCATGAGAAACTTTAATCTTCTTGAGTTAGTTAGTCTGGCCCAGGGCTTATATAAAAGTAACTACTCTATGGTCTGACCAGCGATTGGTGTCAGAGCTATTTATTCAGATTCTATGGCAACACTCAATATCTGTCAAACGAATAGTCACAAACATGTTTATTTTATTGCAAATTCAGAAGATGGTCCACTTGATGAAAAGCGGTTACCAACGTCTATGGACATTTGTAACACCAAAGGTGCTGCCAATGTGTTGCCGGTTTCAAAGGGGGGGGCGGCATACTAGGATCACTAATGCTGAAACACAAATCGAGGTTGTTATGGCGGCATACTTTAGACCAGCGGTGGTGGCAAATACCCTACCACCTGGCTGTGAGTATATTACATTCTCATCATAATGAACATACTTTTAATGGACTTGAATGTTTAGTTGATATAAGTACTGTTAAAGAAGAAACTTTAGAGGAAGACGATTAAATTGTTACTTAGATGAGTAAAACTTAATGCTGTTGCTAAATTCAATTTGCACAGAAATGAGACATAAGTATTAAAAAATAAAACGATATTAAAATAGGTTTCAGTAATCACTTTTTAACTGCTTTTTGGATTTTTTTTTTTGTGAAATGTTTGAAATTTTGTTATTTGTATTTTGATTAGTATATACACAACAATAGTTTATACTATAAATACACATGTGTCCTTGAAAATACTATAATCTAAGAAATGACATTATAACAAAACGATCTCAATTTACTAAAGTCAAAAATAGTAACTTAAAAAACCGGTATTAATGTTGGTTTTCGTCTGTATCAAAACGCAAGAGAAGATTGACTTTAGCATCCTCTAGAAGAGAGGTTTCAAGGGCTTTTTCAGAGTTGCGCCTATTATTCTTTTATCGTGGTATTAAGTTGTTATATTGTGCTAGACCGTTATTATACGTAAAGCAAAAACTTTGTACCACTTTTTACGAAAATTCCGCGGACGGAGGCGTATGAAATTTTGCAAACTTATAGTTTATATAGAGAAGAAGCGACGAATGCTAATATTTTTTTAAAACTGTTTAAAAAAATACATGAAATCAATAAAAAAAATTAGACCTAACACTGCCATGTATTTGACACACACACGCATATATACTCTTGTTTATTGTTAAAGTCAAATTGACAGTAGCCTTGGCGAAATCTGTGATTATAGAAGACGTATAAGTCTGACAACAAATTATTAAGGTCGCATTTCGACCACGAGTCATCACTAGTCTAGATTATTTTTTAATTATAATGAAATAAAGCCAAAATTAAACAAAGAAATATATCGAAATAAAAATACAATAATATTGTGTGAAACAATTTATTTGCAGTTGTAAAAACTGTACAAGTCCTAACAAACTTATAAATAAGGTTACATTATGGACCTCGCATGGCACTGCTGACGATGAAGCCACTTCTCATTCGGGTTGTACTCCTGCCTAATGTCGGCGGACCCTCAAACGGAAACCCCACTTGCTTGGAAACAATATATTTCAGTTCTATAGATGGAAGGGTTATGTTTAAAAACATATGTATCTGTTAAAAACGATCAATTTTTTTTTATTGGATGATGGCAACACAGGGACTGTTGCTAACGCGTTACCAACCTATTGGGGATAGGGGGAAGAGATGGGATGAATATTCATTGTTTTTAGCGTTTGTGTCGGATATATTAGTAGAAATAACACTGAAATATGGTCTTTACGACTTGTCAGAACAATTCCGTTGTACGGGTTATCAGATTTACAATATGATTGAGCTGATATTAATAATATAATGAATAATCCTGACAAGGCTGTATGAATTTAGTTCCTTGACCTGTCACTTTGTCAAGATGAACGACAACAAAGTTGGTACATAAACATGGGAAATGCACCGTTTATAAGAGTTATCAAAATACGTCTAAAGACGGAAACCGGGCTCCAATGCGATTGCAATTTTAAACTAAGATGAAGAAATTCGGCTGAGCAGAAATAAACTCCTGTATACACGGTATACGATAACCCGACCCGCAGGGTTACCAAATTTAAAAAAATAACATTACTTAATATTATGTTGGTCATAGGTTATAAATTAAAAAAATAATACAAAACGTAATTCTTAATTTTTGTTGGAATTTTCTAGTAATTATTGCGATTGTATGAATTGTTGACACTAGCTTAAGGTGTTAATATTTTTGTTTGTTGGTAACTCTGCGCGTCGAGGTATCGTGAACGGGGAACACTTATAAGTATGCACTAGTGATGTAACGGATATCGAACTTTTCACATTCGCGAGTAATCATCTCCAATATTCGCGAATTCGAATACGAATGTTGACCTTTAAAATAAAGCGCAAACAAAATACAGATTAAAAATATATAATTGAAACCGAAATTATCTAACATTATGAATATTCGAACATTCCATAGATTTCCTTCGTGTCCCATAGCCGTTACGCGTCCTGTATACGGAATAATGCATTATTTTATTTTTGATATAATAATATTGTGTACACGAATCTGCCGGCAAGAATAAACCCATGAGATTTCTGTGCCACAGTCAAATATGTTTCTAAGGTATATGAATGTAAAAGCATATTGGACAATAAAGTAAAAAAAAAAACACCCATATATAATTTCCTCTTCGTTTGTCAAACATTATACATTCGCCAAAAATTCGCAAGGTTTCTTGCGAACACGAATGTCAGAAATCTTGCTAACATTCGTTACATCAATAGTATATACGTAAGGACAATTTTAAGAATTAATTTACAGATTATATCAAATAGTTTCAGTAATATTTTATGAATGCGTTTAGTAGCAGCAGATGACTACGCAATACACTATTTTTCTTTAAAATCAGGAATTCAAATGCGTTATGCAACTAATCTGAAGATGCCAGAAGGTTTGACACAGACTGAACTATTGCTTCCATTAGCAAGTAAGTATTCTTTATGAGGGTCGTTTCGATTATCATTGTCAAAAAATCAATCAAATTGTATAGATATTATTTTAATATTACTTTTAAGTTTCCATTTAGAGTAAATTGTATATCCAAAATTTGAGCCGAGTTTTTAAATATTATTAAACTACAATTTAGATCTAAATAGTTAACGAAACTGACTTTGTCGTATGAAATAAAAATATTCCATGTTTGAATTTTTATTTTTTAATGTTAACGGCTTGGCATCGTGCCCTTAAGCCAGTTTGCTTCTTGTAATGTGTTGCCATATAAAACACGATTTAAAGATGACGATAATATAGAAACAGTGGAAGATCTTTTTTTAAATTTTAACATTCGGAATACAAACAACCGCTTCTTACACTAAAAATACGGGGTATAAATATAAAATATTATACAATTTTATATAATAAGATTATGTACACATTTCGTAAAGCACCTCATTTTTGACACAGGCATTTTAATATCAATATTTTGTTCTGGGCACATTTATATCCATTCGAATTCTGGCGTTGCGTTTTTAAACTGAACCTGTTGCCAGGAAAAAGCTACCGTTTTGGTAGAAATATTAATTTAGTATATTTCTACTAAAAGCAGTATAAGAAACAAAATATTCAGGTTGTTCTCAAATTCTAAATTGAAAACATTTGATACTGATATTGACGTATCAATGTATTTTATATACTCGTAAGTATACAAACACGATATGTATTAAAATATACCAGTTTTAATATCATAAAAAGGCTTAGTTTATTCGCTGAAAGAATTGCGCTGCCTCTTTGTTATTTAACTAATATTTTGATTTCAGGAGACTTTAATTTCAGTTTAAAAACGCACATTACCAAATGTTAAATAAAGCATACAGTTTAAAAAGTTAGTTACCATTTTACTAATACGGTTAAAAATGTCAACGAAAAATACTTAGTGAAAAATTAAACATTATTTAGTTCTCTACCTAAATAATATATTCGATTTTCTTTACTTACTATGTTATAATAACAAAACTTTAAAAACCAATAAAATGAATTATGGGCGAATCAAACTTTGTCGTAAATCATCGCGGTGATAAAAGTCCTACAAAAATCAAATGCTGGAATAAAAAGTATTATAATATCAAATATGGGAAGTCAACAAAAATAGCTAAATCAATTTTATATACATCAATAACATGATTAAGATAATTATTATATTGGTACATTACACACGCCTCGGGTAAAAATAAGACATAATAATATTCATCATACATTTTAAATATTGAAAATGCAAACAGACATATTTTAATGTAAATTTACACTTATCCAAGTCGTCTCATGTTTAATATAATAAAATGTATACTAATTACCTTTAAAAAAAAAAAAATATCACGGGGTCTAAAATGGCCGCTATATTCGTATTCTGAATATAACAACTATCAAAATTGAGTGGGAAGCTTATGCTATGTAGTTCACCTACCAGTATATCTAGGACACGTGCAAATTCACTAAGCAATCTTCCACAAGCGGCCGCTTTTGGCCCTTCTGTCCTCATTATGTTATCACGACTAGTGACACATTGTAAAATATTAAGATAACAATAATATCAAAGATTCTACGAAATCCATTAAAATGCAGTTCTTGTAAGGTATAATAGTAGAGAAAGCTTAAGAAAATATTGACTTGTTTACTTAAACAAATAATAGCTTGGATAAGTGTCTATTGACTTTTATGAAAATGCGAATATAATGGAAGTCATACAAATTAAAAACAAACTTAGATTAATCTTTGAACAAAGAGAAGACTCACTATTCATACCAGAATATTTTGGATATTATATTAATTAGAATTAAATTTGTAAATTAATTTTGGAACCCCTTTTTTACTAATTTCTGTTTTTTATTTTTTTGTCTCCCTGCTCCATCTGGGATAACATTATAGCTAATAACTGTCGCCAAATGCGTCCTATGTATAGCGTTAAAAATAACGCCGTTAATGAATAGCCGTTAGCTACATTAGTATATACATAAAAATTATCTGTAATTTTTTTTTCTCTTTAATTATTTGGGATTTTTGCCACCGGCCTGTCAGCCCCGTCATCTCCTAACCATACAATAACTTATATATTATAATTTAAATAATGAGCTGACTAATAAACTAGCCTACTTTGAGGCTGGCTCTGCCAAAATTTCTATAAAAAATACCTACATCAAAATGATTCAGTCCCAACCATATTTAATGTCGATAAAATTAACATAATCGCAACACAAACAACGCATTAAACCCATGGCTACATCTGCGTCAAACGGTCAATCACATTATCCCACATGGAGCAGTAACATTACGGTGAATGTATGAAACAGTTGAAACGCGAAGCTTTAGAATGGCGCCTAAAGTTATTTTTACAATAATTTTAAGGTCACTTCATGAGAAAATTCGATTCCAAAATTTATATAGATTTTAGAAGATTATTGTCGCGAACATTTGTGAATTAAAACTAAATTATGAATAACATTTTCTCAAAGACCTTAAAATTGAATAAATACGGCAAACACGATTTTGAATAAAACAAGAAATTGTTAGACGCTCAATAAAACTTAACTAATATTGACGATGAATTGATGCAAAATTGACAGCAACGTTTTTACAGAATATTAAAAAAAAAATCTTATTGTACATTTGAAACAACAGGAACAATAATGCATCAAATGGTATCAATATTACTCCACTATGCCACCCATAATATTCTAAAAAAATGATATCCCTGATGTTATTTACATACGAATATTAAATTCATTATTTTGAATAGCTATCGAAACAATCGACAATATACATCTTCACGAAAAACAACTTATTATTTGTATTAATAAATAATAGAATATCTAATAATATTCAACAACTAGACTAAAGGAGTTTTAGGATTGGTTTAGTTTTCAAAAATTGAGTGTCATAATTTTTTTTTCGTTATCGCACTTGGAAGTTATACTTTTTAACATGAACACACTTTATCCAAATTATAGAAATACGCAGTAAACCAGGCCAAAAACTCCAAATTATAATAATTAATGACATTTCTCGTTTAAATTATGAATTCAATAAAACAAAAATTATGTATGATTGATGATTATGTAAACAAATCAAAATCATATATGCACTCGATAGCAAAAAATGTCGAAACAATTTTTTATATATTCTACATACAATTTACATACACGTCATTTCCATACCAAGGGTTTCTGTATAGATATTTAAAACCCTACGTTCAGTGATGAAACTATAGCAAAGCTAAGTTCGAGCTATGTTTCTAAGTTTTGACTTCATATTGGTCGCGTGAAATTCGCTGGGAACATACCTTTCTCATTCGTCGTTTCTTTTATTCCCATCAACCAACCTTCCTCCTGTAGAAAGAAAATTTACAGTAAAAAAGTAGATGTTTCAAGACCTGATTATGATATATGAATAAAAATAAATAATTGATGCAGGGAAGTATCCTCATTAGAGATTCTTGTGCTGCTATTTTGTAAGCATTTTGCGTCTACTTTATCAAAATGTAGGCGATAGTAAACATTTTTAAGCGTGATGAGTACACCGCTCTCTTTCTTAATACAAGACGAGCACTGTAAAATATGTATTTAAACGTATAAAAATATAACATTATTTTTCTATTGTATCTTAGGTATCATTATACAGTTACTTTAATAGGACTTTCCGCACGGCTTTGACAAAGTAATCTTGGGACAAATATTGCGCCCTATTTCTTCTTCGATTTCCTGAGTAAAAGATTTCCATTTTTGGTTTCAAAAGTATATATCTATATATCAAAAGTCGTAAAAACAGGTTTATATCCGAGACCGTAAAGAGAAACTTAACACTTTTGATAGCAAAAATATCCCTAAAGTTGTGAAACAATGTACATATGGAGGAATTTAGTGTCATTTACCTGTTCGTCGGGGTCGTCGTACTCTACGACGCGGATGACGTCGCCCACTTCGAACGAGAGCTCGTCGGAGTCCTCGCGCGTGTAGCGGTACGTCGCGCGCACGCGGTATAGAGTGCCTGCGGGAAGGCCGGCTAGCGTCGCTCCTGCAACGCGATGGAAGCAAGCCTTTACCGATGAGTTTATACAAACACAACCAATAATCTAATAGGACAGTAATCACAAACAAAACCTGATAGAATAAAATCGATCGCAGGTGCAGTTTAGACTGACCAATGTCCGTAATATATTCGAAAAAAAAGACATTGTTTTTCGTTTAGATTTCTGGCAGTTAATAATAGATATTCCAGAAGACTATGAACCTATGTAAATGTATCCTTATTTTTAAATCGGTAGCCATACACACAGATTGTATATCCCTAACTTACGCTTGTCTTATCGGTATTATACAAGGTACAAATCTGGAGTTTATCCCAGACCCCCAGACCGTAGTAAAGAGTGGAAAATTCGCTTACGAAATTTACTGTGCCAGGAATCGAACCCGGATTCTTTGCACAAGCCAGCCCGGCGAAGGATTAGTCCACTCTACCACAGAGCCTGTCACGCTTTAACAATTATATAAGCGAATAGTTTATTAAAATACCGCAATTTATTAAATTAAATAGATTTTTAAATTATATTTTACACATATAACGTTGTTACGTATAAAAAGGTTATTTTTTATTATTATGCTTTAAAATATTAATATATAAAGTGACACATTCATCTAATCAAACATGGTCATGCACATAGAGGTTAAAGAAAGCCATACATAAATAAACAATGCAAGCATTATAAGCGGTATAATAATACATACCCATTTCAATAAAATAGGATACAATAATAAATATACAATAGAATAGAGATATAAATTAGTAAAATAACCTTACACTATCAGAATCATATAGATTTGAAAATATTTCGTTAGAAGTTAGAACAATAACTGATGTTAGATTGATAGCGGCCAATGTCTTCAAAACTTTAAAGAAACACCCTAAACTTCCTATACCTACAATGTTCAGCAGGTAACTATTTGAAAAAAAGTGTTCAAAAATTACTACTTTTAGTAAAACAAATAGATATAAATTTTTCAAATAATTAACAAACGAACACGAAGAAAATTTGATGTTAGATAGATTCTATATTGAATATCTATCAGGCCAAAAAGTTCTTAAACGGAAATCCATTTATTTAGCACTATGTTTTTATATTATATAAAAATAGTTACATAATACATACATTTATCATGGCGTGATTATTTTTTTTAAACAATAACCTACCAATAACCTTCTAAACGTTTTTAGAACATTGATTTTAATTCTAATTTCGCGCTAATAAGGCTCTACCACCATTTTGAGACTTACCCACTGGTATGTCGTAAACTTCTTCGCTCTTGCTTTGACTGTCATTTTCTTTCGCATGCTTTTCACTTTCTTTCCGTTCTACATCTACTTCTATCTTTTCCTTTTCTTGGTTGTTATTCGCCTTTTCCGGTGGCACGGGTGTTCCTGAGAGAATTTATGGGTTTTGCTACTTTGGGTTTTTTAACTAGTCAAAAGCAAATATTCGTGTTTAGTTTACTGCCAATATGCAATAAATGACTGACCTCATAATTGCTTTTGTAAATTTAAGATGCGCGAACGTTATTACGAAGTTCTCAGTCAACTAAAAATTTGACGACGTATATTTTGTCATATTAAGAAGTTGGTAAAAAATGTGGCGATTCAACTGATAGAAGTATCTACCATTGTCTACTTAAAAAATTGATTGGAAAGATAATACTGGATTAAGGATTGAAAACAATACTTTGCTCTAAATTACACGATCGTGGAAATGATAATCGGTGAAATTGAAAAATCACGCAGTTCAGTTACGCATCAAGCGTTTGAAACTACTTTTTAATATGGATTGTATCCATGTGATTTCGCGAGAGGGCTTAATGGATTGGGAAATGTAGAGGAATGACTACTATACCGTTATCATAGATCAATCAATTTTGAGGTATAATTGACGCCGGTATGACCGTTTGATTAGTTCCAAAACGCCTATTATATATTTTACTCTTCCGTGTTCAATCAGAAATAGTTTTTTTTACAGAAGAGATAAAGAGAATGAGAAATGAATTTAAGATTTTATTTCGTAATTATTTTATAGCATGCTGCTAACTACGACGACATTAATACCAAAACATCAAATACCGATTACCTTAGAACTGCAGCAGCTAGAAATCCTCCCAAATAATTCAGAGTTTATATTTTTAGAAAACCTAGTTAAGAATAATAGATGAAAGAATCTATTTACATATTAAATATTTTCAAATTTAGATTCACTTTTACCTTTTCAAGCACATGATTTAAAAATCAAAATACATTATTTTAGAACTTTTCAGAAGCATGGCTCTAAGAGTCGTAGCCAATAGTTTAAAACTCCTTCAAATTTAAAAAACTATTTAAAAAACTAAAGACCACCTCACAACATATTATTTTAAAAAGAAACCCATTTGAAATAAATGTAAAGAACAAATTAACGAGAATTAAAAAACCATTTTGTCAATAATTTGTCATTAATGTACTAGGACACCACACTCACCGACAGGTATATCGTAGAGTTTCTCGACCTTGTCATTACTCTCCTCCTCGTTGTTGTTCACTGGTTCCGGTGTTTCCGGTTTCTTCTCTTCTGTTTCTTCTTTGCTCTCTTGCTGTTGCGGCGACGGAGGGGGTGAGTCACCATTCAATGCGGGGGAGGGGGGCGCTACATTCACACGCATACACAAACACACACAGGTCAAAACATGCCAATTTTAATACGATTACTATTTTGCACTGTCGAAAAATGTCGAGTATTATTATTTTCATGACTGCAACATGTAATTCAGGGTGCGCAGCTCGTCGCACATATGATGTATATATTTGGTACACGCTGATGGTGGCGGGCCTAGGATACCGAGGTCTATGTAGGTGTTGAAGTTAAAAAACTGTTAGTCGGTGAAAACTTGTAATAAATCACTTTACATACGAAAGCGTCTACGTTCGGCTACAACCCAAACGGAGGAAGAAAAATGCAACCACAATGTTGCCAGTTCAAAAATAAAAAAATATTTAGTGTTGTACATTTTTGATATATTTCTTACTAATATTATTTTTTGGGATAGTGGATTATATCTATTATTTGCTACTGAAATATTTCCCAACGGATCCGGCAGGGAGGTAGATGCTTTAGGTATTAAAACCTTAGGGATTTTTTAAAAAATCTTTTTATTGCGCATATTATTACATTATCCACAGCTCGCTGTTTCAAATTCGGCTCGAAAGACCATGGAGAACTTGTAGGTTATGGTAATGCAACTTTACTAAAACTAGTGGTCGCCTAGTGGTCGAAATTCGACTATAATTAATTTAAATTATAAGTTTGAACATAATTAAGGTTCTGTTGTCAAAGACTATATATACTTCTTTAATGACAGATTTCTCCAAGGCTACACTGTCAATTTGACTTTAACAATAAACAAAAGAGTATATATGCGTGTGTGTGCCAAATACATGGTAGTGTGTGTAATGTGTTTTTTTATTGATTCAATGTATTTTTTTATGCATAATTTATTTAAATTATAAGTTTGAACATTATTATGGTTCTATTAAGACTATATACTTCTATAATGACAGATTTCGCCAAGGCTACTGTCAATTTGACTTTAACAATAAACAAAAGAGTATATATGCGTGTGTGTGCCAAATACATGGTAGTGTGTGTAATGTGTTTTTTTATTGATTCAATGTATTTTTTTATGCATAATTTATTTAAATTATAAGTTTGAACATTATTATGGTTCTATTAAGACTATATACTTCTATAATGACAGATTTCGCCAAGGCTACACTGTCAATTTGACTTTAACCATAAACAAAAGAGTATATATGCGTATGTGTGTGTCAAATACAAGGTAGTGTGTGAACGATTTTTATTGATTAAATGTATTTTTTATGCATAATTTAAAAAAAAATATTAGCATTCTGCACTTCTTCTCTATATTCGTCCGCATAATTATCATAAAACGCGATACAAAGTCTTTGTTTCGATAATTAAAATAATGATAACACAATTTCGACAGTACAACACTATAAATGTTACAGTTGTCCATTTAGTTACATACTGAATTTTATAAAATATAACTATTCACTAAATCAAAATTATAAAAGTTCAAGATTTTTCCTTATAAGTTATCGCTAAAAGTAATATGTTCGCAAAATTATTAATATTAAAACAAATCACGAATTCTTATATCCAAAAAAAAACTGCAATAAATTTTGTAAAATTCAGATATGTACGCATTAAAAAAACACCCAAACTAATAAGTTAGTGATATTTCTAGAAGACAAACAAAGTTTTTAAATATTAGCATTATCTTAATTAATTTTTACGACAAATAAGGCATATAACGTTTTTAGTATTGCTATATTAGTTTTACATTATTTAAGGATCATTTTAACTTTTTTTTTAAACTCATCTAACTTAATTGCCTTTATAAACTAGCTAGATGGAGAAGGCTGCATATTGCCTGCCTAATACTGTACGAAAAAGCGTCTAATACGTGGTTATCTATTATTAAAAACGGTCGTAAACATATCACGTTTCTTTTTCTAACTAAATCCATTATAATAAATAGCTAATTTTTATAATTTAAATAGTGGTTTCATCTATTTTACGCGCCATTTCTTAAATTTTAATAATTGTTTTTCCTATTTAATTGTCATTCCTTAAATTTTAACTAGCTGTCCAGGCAGACGTTGTTCTGCCCTGAAGAAATGAAATTTAGAACCCGATTCCAGCGCCACCTACCGGGTCCAAATGTGAGCTATCCTACCTTTCAAGTCGGATCAAACTGCACACGGTGTGCAAATTTGATTAAAATCCGTCAAGTAGTTTAGGGAGTCCATCGCGGACAAACAACGTGACACGTAATTTATATATATTAAGATAAATATTTCTCCTATTTTAATCGTAATTTTAAATAAATATTATCGTCATTTATTATATTTTTATAAATATATCTCCTATTTTAATCGTCATTTCTTATATTTTAATAAATATTTTTCCTATTTTAATCGTCATTTTTTATATTTTAATAAATATTACTCCTATTTTAATTACCATTTTTCAAATTTTAATACAAGTTTCTTCTATTTTAATCGTCATTTTAACATTTTTTTAAATATCAGTTGGCAACATTTTCTAATCAGCTGTCAGAAATTAACAATCCCTATTGTGACGAGTACTCACTCTGCACGGTGTTGTTGGGCGACGGTGCGTTTCCGTTGAGCGAATTCATTGTGTTGTTGTTGGGAAGCGGCGACACGTTGTTCATGTTGGTCTTCTTCGTGTAGGAGCCCCGTTGGCAGTCGTTTGCTAGTTTGTCCGTTATCGCTTCCAGTTCTGCAAATACCTGTTTAACAAATGCATATTAACAGACGAGGAACTAGTTATCCACCTTCCATGATGAAATTGATCGTGTACTAGAAGAAGGTGATGTCAGGAGCCTTAAGAACTGACGAGCGTGTATGACAAGAGTTATGAATGTCAAAGAAGCAAGTGAGGTGTGTAATAATAAGCCTGACTGGCGCTCTGTTGCTCGTGCCTACCCCGCAAGGGAACTGGCGTGAAGTTATGTATGTATGGAACTAGTTATCAATCTTAATTACTATTATAAATGCGCAAGTTTGGATGGATATTTGGTGCTCAATCACGTCAGAACTGTAGAGCGAGCGTATTTGGATGAAATTTGGCACGTAGATAGATTATAGAGTGGATTAGCACACTACCTCTGTAAATGTCTGCTTACAAAATAAACTAGGGTCTAAATTTTGCATTTCTTTCCCTAGTAGGTTGACATTTACTGTTAATTTATTGATACAATAAATATAACGTAAAAAGAGTTCAACGTCTTGTTCGCGAACTACCACATTTTCGAACATATAAATTTGCAGAAGACGACAAATCCATGTTATACTAATCTTAACAATCAAATTAGAAATGTTTCACAAAAATAACATTTCGATTCAGACAAGGTTTCATACCTACATGAAACACAATTCTTGTGGAAAAAATACATTATAAAACTCGTGTGTGTTGTACCAAAATGATGTTCTACGAAAAACAGCGTATAACACGGGTGTTGTTTGAAATAAAGATTTAATACAGAGTATTTTTTATTTATAAAAAAATTACACATATTAAAAAAAAATTTAAGGATTTTTTTTTTAACTGGCGATACCGGCAGACGTTGTCCTGTCCTGAAAAAATAAAAAATTGGAACCCGATGCCAGCGCCACCTACCGGTTCCAGTTGTAAATCTAAACCATTCGGGGACCCACCTAAACACACACAAAAAGTTTAATCAAAATCGGTAAAGTCGTTCTCAAGTTAGAAAATCATTTTATTCAGGAAAAAAATACATTGGTGGTAGTGTAGGTATCATTGTTAACAAATATAAAACTAATAACATAATCTTGTCCTGAAAGGGGCATCAGTCTCAGCATAATGCTGGTCTTTTAAAACCAGCGCTGATCTTCCGTTCCGAGTTATGTGCATACATTTCTAAGAGTCATTTTTATATATTAGAAGATAATGAATTGTTATTATGAATAGTACCTTTGAGCTTTCGTTGTGGAAGAGCTGCTCCGCGGAGAAGAGCGTCTGCAGGTTGTTGACGTAGAAGAGCACGCGCGAGTCGTACAGCGCCGGCAGCTCGTCGTGCAGCTCCGAGTTCAGCACCTCGTAGGTGCGCTTCGCCTCCTCCAGTTGCTCCCGACCCTTCGTCACCTGCCCAACACACGAACAGACAAACTGACCAGATGCTCATAGTCTTAATGCCAATATTTTTTATTGCCTGACGCAGGCAAACAGGCAGACGGATCACCTAACGGAAAGTGGTTACCAACCTTTAGGATGTAGGAGACCGGACAAGAGTCAAACAGAAGAAATAGTATCGACGGGATAGGATAGGAGAATGAAATAGGGTGAAAGGATAAGGAAGATGCGATACTGGAACAGAGAAGTGAGCCAAGAAACAAACAAAGTCCACCTAAAGGAAAATGGTTACCGCTGCCAAGATGTAAGCAGCACCAAGGGCGAAGCCAATCTTTAGGACGTAGACGATGGGACAAGAGTCAAACAGAAGGAACAGTATAGACGGGATAGGATAGGAAAATGAAATAGGGTGAAGGGATTAGATGAGATACTGGAACGGAGAAGTGAGCCAACAAACAAACAAAGGCCACCTAAAGGAAAATGGCTACCGCTGCCAAGGAATAGGAGGGATGGGATAGAGGGATCAGATAGGAGGAATTGTATGGAGGGTATGAGATAGGAAGAGGGGAAAGTAGGCCATCAGAACTCTCATTCATCGAAAGAAACACGATTAGCTCAAGACTCCGATTCTGTGAGTGTGGTAACACAGGTCGAGCCGATCCTAAAATCAAAATAATAATTCCAACATGGCTTTAGCACGTCCACAAAACAATATGTAACACAGAGGTTTCATGCATTAGCAGCAACCTCCACCAACATGAAATGATGTACTGTTCAAGATATCCAAGCAAGACAATTTGCTAATGTCCGCTGTGTAAGATTTAAATTACTATTGTTGGCGCCCAACGTGTAAAATTTTATCCTACAATTACCATATTGCTAATTTTTAAATCAGTATCATACGTTTTTTTTAATAAAATTTCACAGCTAAGCATAATTCTTCAAGATCCTGTTAGAAATTCAGCAACACCTTTGCTGTTGGTTGTAAATGTCCTTTTTTCTGACGGCAGTTTCACAATAGTCAAAACAGAATACCCCCATAAACTCTGTGTCCTAAGCCGCTAGTTTCCACAGCTCCAGCTATTAACGTCCCTCTAGATTATTTAGTAGTGCAGATACTAACAATAGCTTTAACAGTGATAGAGCGGTTGAAAATGTTAATTTCCTGCCACAATTATTACGGTTGTTAATATATTGCAATTGAGTGTGTATATTAGGCCAAAATACTGTTAATAGGAAAATTTCGAAAATGGAAGGTTTTTTCTTTTTAAAATTCGTTGTACAAACTCCAATCTTATACAGATTATCTATACTATAAAAGTAGGAGTGAGACGCGGAAAGCGCCCCGTCTGTCTGTATATCAGCTAATTCCTAAACTACCCAACGGATTTTTAAGCGGTGTTTAGTATCAGTGATAATTTTCCAAGGAAAGCTTATATATATACTAACTAAATTTTGCCCGCGGCTTCGCTCACGATACCTATATAAAAAATCTAATAAGTTTTTATATAAGGGGTCATCCACAAATTACGTCATACGAAGTTGTCCTTGTCACAGTTGGTCCCATTTGTGTAATTCCTCCCAAGTGTGACATCACATATTTTGCAATTTTTAATCAAGAAATTATTAAATTAAAACGGCAGTTCCGTAATTAGTTTTATTTGCATTTAAATTATTTTTGAATAATTTAAACACTGCTAACGCAAATAGAGTTGGAACCATTGGAGTTTTCATTAATAGTATATCATGGTTTAAATCTTAAGTGGGCTGTACACTCGCGCGCGGATCGCGACCAAAGTTCGCAGCCGCGATTCGCACATGAACTCTGCCCGAAAAATATGTCCAGACCACTCGCAACCTTCACGGTTCCGTTCGCAATAACGTTCGCGCCTTTGATAGAAACGGACGTCGAAGTTGCTGCTGCCGTGACTTTGTGCGCCCTAGCGTGCTATATAATATAGCGTGCAAACCACATAGGCTTATTAATTTCACCTGAGCCTACACCACTATGGATGGAATCGTCCACTTTTTTTCTATATGCCCTGTAACTGGTCATTGACGAGTCCTTTTTTTTCTTCAGATCGGTTACAGGCACATTCATAACGGTACTTAATCTCATCGAAGCATCATGCACCTTACTTTTGATTTTTTGACTGCCAAATCACGGGCTCTACCTCATAACATTCAAGCAGTGCTAACTCAAGATCGTTATTCCACGAAACACTCATTTTGCGCTCGTCACTACATGCCACACGCTACTGTGGAAACAGCGCGAATTTAGATACGTTCGCGACGCGAACCAAGCGCAAACCCTTTGTCGCGGGACAAAATACCGACATCGACCGGGAAACAACGCGAAGGCGCGAAAACATCTATACTCGCGTTTCACGGCATTCGCGGGCTTTCGTGCCGCGAGTGTACAGCGCGCTTTAGATATATATATTAGATTTTGAAATGTGACGTCACGAAATTTAGGACCCCCTCCCGCCCGTTGTCACACTCCGTCAACCATTAACGTTGTGACGAAATTTATAAATGGCCCCTAACTAAAATAGAGCTACCCAATAGCCGCAGAAAATTCTAGTACATTATAAATTTCTTTAACCTATCTAACGATATGTGACATACATACATATATAACTTCAAGCCAGTTCCCTTGCGGAGTAGGCACGAACAACAGAGCGCCATTCAGGCTTATTATTACACACCTCACTTGCTTCTTTGACATTCATAGCTCTTGTCATGCACGCTCGTCTGTTCTTAAGGCTCCTGACATCACCTTCTGCTAGTACACGATCAATTTGATCATGGGAGGTGTGTCGTGGCCTTCCACGACTTCTGCATCCATCCACTTTTGCATTGTATATCTGTTTAGTCATTCTTTCATCATGCGTTCTTTCCACATGCCCGAACCACCGGAGCATTCCTTTGCTTACCTTCACCCCGACACTCTCTTTCAGACCAACTCTCTTTCTTACTTCGGTATTACGAACGCGGTCCGCGAGCGTCACTCCGCAGATAGGTGACAGTCTTCCGAAAACACAACAGAGCATTAATCAAAAACAAAGATAGTCGAAAGGAGTTGACAAAAAGCACCATACTTCCATGAGTGTCGAATGATGACGCCACACACTGATAATATTCAATCGGTTCGTGTGTACCTTAATAGTTACCTTAACATCGTCCCTCCGCTTCGTCGCGTTCGCCTGTAAATTCTGGAAGCTGTGTCTCTGACCGTCATAGTCGACTAGTTTGCGACCCCGTTTCTCGACCTTTTTCTGGAAAATGATAAAGTATATCAAGTTAAAGTATTAAACCTTTATACTTAGCAGTGGCGTTAGCTTGCCCTGTGTCATAATGTGTTGAGGGCCCAAACGAAGGGTAAAGTTTTATAAAAGAAACAAAAAATGCTCGAATTGAATTAAAATAGTTATATATTGACTAGCGGCCCCGGTAGATGTTGTCCTGCTCTGAAAAAATAAAAATCTACAACCCGATCTCAGCGCCACCTACCGGTTCTAATTGCGAATCTAAACCATCCGGGAATCCACTCAAACACAGAAAAGTAAAATCACCAAAATTGCTCCAGGTGATTAGGAGGATTCTAGAACCCGATTTTAGCGCCACCTACCGGTTCCAACGGGATAAAAAGTATCCTATGTCCGTCTCAATCGGTACAGCTGTTCTTGAGTTATAAATAGTGTAACTAACACGACTTTCTTTTATATATATAGATTATAATAAGTTATTCAAATTCAAATATCTTTATTTGTATAAAATAAAGTGACAGCATAGATTACATTAAGGTAAATCAGTACAGCAAGTTTTTGCCCCAAAGGTAAAAACTCTTTGCCTCGTAATTATATATACATACCTGTTTATAGCTCCTAGGAGCTAAGTTAGACAAACTCGCCTTTTTTCGGCAAACTTATTTATCAAATCATCCATAGCTGAAGACAATTTCAGTTTTTCTAGATTTTCTGCCTCTACAGACAATGATGACGTGTCTGATAGCCGTTTCTGTTGGCCCAGCAGTCATTCTTAAAAATGTTATTAATCTATGAAAGATTGTGTATAACATTTTAGGACTTTTTGCTGACACACTTTCTGGGCCCCTGTTGCCTGGGAGCCTCATATCACTAATACGGCTGATAACGTCCTTGATACTTAGATTCATATACAAATGTAACAAATTGCAAAGTTAGTAGTGACCTTTAGGAATAAAATATAATATTTATATACGAAGAAATGTAAACTTTCTCTTTTCTTTGAAGTGGTTAAAAATGATTGAGTATTCTATTTTTGGTACAAATACATAGTGTAGGAAGTATTAAATAAATACGAAAGCCATTTTGAACCCTGCATTAAAAGTTGGGTCCAAAATTTTAATTTAAAAAAAGTCTATTGTTTGATATATAACCAAGGCAATTCTGATGAACACCAGCGCTATAAAAAAAATTTAGAACTGCTAGTATGTTTGTCCGCTTTCTAGGAAGGTGGAAGATTCTGACCTGCGTTCGTTTTGCAACAAACAAGATCACTGCATTATTTCTGATAAGTCTATCCATTGATTGAACTCATGCTATTCATATTGTCACTAGAAATGTTATTACTCGCTCCAACACTTTCACTTTTAAAAGCCCTGTAGAAACAGTTCATTTGATATTACATAGTTCTTTACTAGTTGGATCATATCTTTGTAGTTAGTCTTGTTTAATGACAAAGTATGTTAAAATAAATTTGTATTTCTTACCCTAACTTCGGGGAACTGATTTGTGTATGTGTTGAGCGGTATGAGGACCTGGTCGCCGAGTTTGTGTGAGAAGTCCTGCCACAACATCTCCATGTTCTGTGCCTGCACGTACAGCAGGTCGTGGCCCGACCACCCGCTCTCGTATACCTCTGTTATCGCTTCCATCAGCGATTTTGACGCCGTCTGCACCGCTGTGAACATTATTACAATTCCAAAATTAGTCTATTTCAACTATGTTACAGACCAGTAATACATAATCAAATCAAGCATCTAACCCTACCGCTTTTACTAAGAAATATTGACTTGATTGTGATTTCATAATTATGAACGCTGCACCGAAGACGTGCGACTTGCTGTAGAAAAAGTAAGCAAGGTGTCCTGGGCTTCGAAGAAGACGCTTCGAACGCAAACGCAATTTAACGTATAATGATGAGATAAGTAAAATTACGACATTTTCACTAACTGCTACAGAGGATATTTTAGACACATTAGCCTAAGAATTAGGGCATAAAAGGTCGTGTGATTACTTTACTAGCTCTAAAAAAAAGGAAACACATTCCTTTGCTCAACCAGTGTCAATATTGAAGACGAGTAAAAATTTGAGCACACTGAAAATTTGGGTCGCATTAAATTTCACTCATCTATATTAGTTGTGGATATCTATCTGCCTTGTTCATAATAACTGGCTTTTTTATATTTTTTTTATTGCAGGAGTTCAGCAGACAGGCAGACGGCCCACTTGATGGAAAGCGGTTACCATCGCCCATGGACATTTGCAACACCAAAGGTGCTACAAATGCGCTGCTGCTCTCTTAAAGGAGACTGGAACCTGGTCACTAATGCCGGAACACAACACAAGGTTGTTATGGCGGCATACTCTAGGCCAGGGGTGGTCGCCATCCAGACGAGCAAATACTCTACCACCTGGCTGTGGGTTGTTTAGCCGCCTTTTACGACAGGCCGCCAGGCCGCAGGAAATTGTATTCTTTCTCCGTTCCTGCACAGATATACAGCTTTACGATCACTACTCTTTCATATTCCTAATTGTTAAAGTTTTATATCGAACAATATATGTGCATACATACAATTACGCTAGTCTCAATTAGGCGTAAGCAAACACTACGGATTACCACTTGCTTTAATTTTAGCAACCTTGTGAAGATCATTATTTCCTAATACGTCAAATTAAACAAAACATTTACCTCGTATACATCTTATGTAGTTATTGAATTCTTTCTGCAATCTGGTCGCTTGTTGATGCTGCCTATTGAAATTCTGCAGGTGTTCTTCAAATATATCATCTAAGGTTCGGTCCACTTTGCCAAGGTTTTGAAGGAGCTGTAAAAAAGAGAAAATTTTATTGTTAATATTTGATTCGCTCTATTATCAGACAACCAGTCATCTCTTGGATACGTTTTACAAAGAGCAATCGTGCGTGATGTGAGAGAGATAGATGGGTGTGAACCCAGTTGCTGCCTGTGTAGTGCTTCGGAGCTGAGTCTAGCGCTTTTAATGGCAAGGTACCTCCTATTTCTATCAAAAAACGAGTTTCTTTTATGGTAAACAAATAACTAATTGTTTATTTTTCGTTCTAAATTAAATGACAGTTATCCAGAAGCCATAATGATATTTTGTGCTCTCATTGCCAATTGATTGTATAAATTATACTACCTACAAATGTATAAATACTTTGCAAAATATTATCTTTTATTTCATTTGAAAGTTCATTATTTTTATCACTAATTCCTCGTTTACTTTGTGCACTTGTACGGCAGCAAGCAGGAAAGAGGGCAGCGCTAGTATCAAACGAGTTGCGTTTATATATTCGCGCTGCCCACTTCCCACGCCACTTTCCTGTTGCTGCCGTGGAAGTTGGAATAATGTTCATTAGCCATTAGGAATAAGATGAATTTTTTAAATTAAATATAGATTTTAGCAAGTATGTCAATCATAAACCATAAGTAAAAACGGTACAAGCAATACAAATAATTCTCCAGTGAATATTGCGAAACTACAAAATTTAGATAGCATTGACGACTTCCAATGTATGAGGGGAGCAGCTGGAATGCATTCAACAACTGCTATATTTAATCTACTACAATTCTAACTTTATTAGTCTGTTCGTGCACACAGGAAGAGCGTACATTGTTGTAACAATGCGATCTCTCAACATTTGTAACGTGTGTTATTGGTGTAGGTAAACACCAATTACACACGTTACAAATCAAAGTTACTGGACATACGATGAAGATGTTATTTAATTGGTTTACTAGACTCGGAGGATACCCACATGTTTAATTTTTGCATTGGTAAAGTCCAGGAAAGAAATTTCAGCTATTTATTCTGGATTGGTTATTTCTGAGATTTGCCTTAGTGCTACCGGTTTAATACTTGTTGATTAAGAAAATATTTCCAATTGTGTGTACATAAATTATGATGCATTTTGTTAGATAACTTAAAATATTGGGGCTCTTTAAAATAATTTAAACAGGTTATTTAGTCAACCAGGTAAAGCAACTAATAGGGTCTCATAGTGTTGCAGATGCCCATGGACGACGGTAATAACTACCGTTTGCCTACAAGCGAATGTTAATACTTAATGAAAGCTGTCTTAGAATTCAAAATTTATATTAGTAAGAAGATATTGTTTATCTATTTTGAATCTATCATACTTAATTTAGATATCCACGATGGGTCGTAATGGTTAATAGCTGAAGTAGAGTTGGTATTAAAAAGCAGTGCTGTTCTGGATAGAACTCCAGCATAGTATTACGCTAACTTATCAACCTCCTTTGTTGCATATACGGCGCAATCTTTAAATTTAACTATCAAACGTGTGAATTCTATTTGTTTTGCCTTTGTATTGTCGCTTTCCAGTTAAATAAATAAATTCTTTTTTGTTTTTATGTTTATTTCTACAGAGGTTACAGAAATGAACCCGATGTCTTCGACTAAAACCTTGTATCGTACATATTAAAACTAAAATGAACGGATGCGCTTCACTGATGACTAATGCAACCCGATAAAGTCTGTTTCTGTTTACATTTTATTGAGATTTGACAGCTATAATGTACCAAATGTTTATCTGGAATTAGTGTTCTGCCAAGGAAAACATTTTTCTTTGCGATTCGTTTGACCGTGATATCTAAAAATCACAAATTGGAAATACACTTTTATCATCTAAAGATTTTTTGTATACTGTTATAAGTTCTAAATTCACACTATTCGATCGAAAGTTATAAGCGACATTAGACGGTTCTTTTCTCTCTTTCAATTTGTATGACAGTTGAACACAACTTTTAAACTATCTCGGCGTAATGCGGCAAGAATGATCAAACATTAAATTTAGTTGGCAAATATTTGGTTTGTAAATCTACTACGCAAGCAGTGACGTACCTTCTAAAGTGAATAGTATTATCAAGTCACAACAGCAATTTATTCGAAGATTGGACACCATTTAATATCTTTTAGTTAGCTAGAGTTCTAAATGAATTTGAGACATATAAGTACATAAAATAAAAAAATCTGTTGAAATTTGGAGTAAGTTGACAATGAAACTTTGTTATAAATGCAGCTTTATTATCTCGTTCGCAATTTACCTTGAATTACTACACTATCGCCGCTTGCGCATGTCGAAGTACAGATTCAATAATGATTTGTGTATTTCTTACGTCTTCTTTAACAAAAAAGTAAATAAAATGCACGGATTGAAAGAAGAGGAACTTTTACGAGTTGCGTATTCCTGTTAAATGTAAATAATATCTGTTTAGAGACAGACACCCAAGGTCAGCCATTAACTAAATTTAATACTTCCTTTAAGTTAACAGCGTTTGCCGGAATCCAAAAATATTGTCTACATCTTTACTTCTCCTCTCATTGTAACCTGAGTATTTATGTGATTGAGTATTTAACATTTTTCTTCTTTTCTGTGTCTGCTAAGGACCATGTTCTTGCTGAATGTGTATGGCCATGCACCAGTGAATTTTTTTGTGCTTGGCAGAATCGTAGTTACAGTAAGTTTTACTTTTTTTCTTTTTAACCTAGGTTTGTAGAATTACTTTAATCTTAACATTACAAGGAGGGCTAATTGAATGTATCTCCTTTATTGGTTTTGTATTTCTCTCATAACTGATGGCTTTTTATTGATTTTTGTGAAATTTAAAAGCTTTTAACAGAATAGTGTACACTTTTAACAGAATAGCACTACATTTTAACGATTTTAAGCGCGGTAATTTATTTGATTCGACGTCGGAATAATAGAAATCAAATAAATTACCGCGCTTAAAACCTTTAAAAAGTAGTTTTATTATGTGTACCAGTCGCGAAAACTTAAGAAAATATTACTTTTAACAGATTTATGAAGCCATACCAAAGAGAGCATTGCTTGCACATTGGAAGTACTATTTTTTTATTTTATTTTTATTGCAGGAGTTCAGCAGACAGGCAGACGGCCCACTTGATGGAAAGCGGTTACCATCGCCTATGGACATTTGCAACACCAAAAGTGCTACAAATGCGCTGCTGCTCTCTTAAGGGAGACTGGAACCTGGTCACTAATGCCGGAACACAACTCAAGGTTTTTATGGCGGCATACTCTAGACCAGGGGTGGTAGCCATCCAGTCGGGCAAATGGCCTACCACCTAGCTGTGGGTTGTTTTGTCGCCTCTTACGGCAGGCCGCCCGGCCGCAGGAAATTGTATCCTTTCTCCGTTCCTTTCGGAATTTTGGAAGTTAAAAAAACATATAGGCGAAATTATAAGTTATCCAGTGTCCTTTTGCCATAATTACCAAGCTGTATATTCTCTTTAGTAAACAATGCTCCCTAGTCTATTATACAAAACGACAAGGTCGGCACATGATGGATCGTACAGAGTGCGTTATGAAACTCGAGGTTAAATGGTCGTTCAAACTGGTTCTCAAATACTTGAAATTGTTGACTGTGGAGAAAGTTGAGAAGATAGTATTAATGTCGAGGTTAAGTTTAAATAATAAGAATGCATATATAAATAATATAGTAATATAACGCGCGGATTCGATATGATAGTGTTTAGACTTCTGAAGGTTAGAATGCGTGAAAACTTATATCATCGATTCTGTAAATAGACTCACTATAAATAAATTGCAATACGACGAGTGAGAAGAACCTTATTGACTTATTTATAAACGAGAAAGGTAGTGAAGAAGCGTTTCTTAATGTGCTTCGGCAACGTTTTGCGCCGGCCCGAGGACTACGTTGTTTTTGGTGCAAGACCACCGCAATACCCATGAAAGTGATGGCTGGACGTCAACAAAGAGAACACGTAAGCCAATGCACTGACAATTGAGGATGTTGAAGTTAGTGCAAAATGGAGTAAGTAGAAAGGTAGACCGCAAGTAAGTATCGTCGGGATAAATAACAGCTGAGCAAAAAAGGAGATGGAATGGAAAAATACGCATTATGACACTGTTTAGACAAAAATAGGCAAACAGCGTTCTTACAATGAATCAATATGTTCCATCCTTTTGATAAATATCAATGGGGATTCTGGCGATTACAGTTACGAGTCAATATAATTCACTATACAATTAAACTAAAGAGAGGCTTTTTTTCTTCTTCTAGCCACAGGTCTAAGGATGGAAGGCTCGCCTTTTATGCTGACGTAAACATTTTAGAGAAATAACTAAAACAGGATAGACTTTTACATATGCTTTAGTTTGATGGCTAAACCTTTTGAATCTGTAAATTCTGTACAAATGATAAATCTAGACAGATTCTATACTGATATACCGATTCTTAATAATAATGATGATTAATCACGACATAAAACACAACCTGTTAATCAAAGTCCATACTAAATGGTAATGATCTTTTGTAATGTCATCGACCGCACAGTGTCCATTGTTCCATAATCCATATGTGACGTGATATTATAATAGGGAGCTAATACTGGGAATTTGTTTATGAATTTCACTCATTAACTTGTATTACAGCACTTAACGTCTTGATGTTAATCTTGATATCGAAAATGTGTAAACGTGAACACCATATTTGATAAAAATCAATTCATTCAGCTATATTTGAGTAATAAATGTTGTACCTGCAGCATGATTTACATTTGTTTTGTCAGTCTACTTGCGAAACTGTCGAGTCAAGTCCTTATCATTATTTGTTCCGAAAATTTTCAGTTATTATGTTGTCTATTAAGGAATTGCCTGGCAAACAATGAAGAGTACTTATTCGCAAGGTAACTATTTAATTATTGCAAATTTAACTCAAGCTGAAATGTTGTTGTTGTAAGCGCTTACTTACTGTATCGAATATATCTCAAAAAGCCCAATACGAGTCTAGTTATTTACTGCTTTCTACTATTAGCCCGCGGACACTGACGGTAGCATTGGTCCACAAGTTCCAAGTTGCTCAACAGACTATGGAGCGAGCTGTGTTTGGGTGTTTCTCTTATGAATAGAATTTGAAATGAGAATATCGGAAAGAGAAACAAGGTAACCGATATAGCTCGCAAAATTAGCAAGTTGAAGTGGCAGTGGGCCGAGCACGTTTGCCGCAGGACTGATGACCGATGGAGCAGAAGAGTCTTGGAGTGGAGACCGCGTCTCTGTAAGCGTAGTGTCTAACGACCTTCAGCCAGATGGACTGACGACCTGCGTAAAGTCGCCAGTAGGCGCTGATTTGGAAGTCTGAGGACAGGGATGAGTAGCGCCGACTTGGGGAGGCTTACGTCCACCACTGGACTGCGATTGGCTGACGACGACCGAACCAACAATCCAGATTCCAGATTACAGTATCTATTATATCATAAAAGTCGCCGTGTCTGTACATTGACGCTAGTAACAAAATACACAACTGGAATAGACTATATAAGCGACGGAGAATACGATGCAATTTTTTTAAATTTCTTGTCTGCTCGGGATTTACGTAACAACTACTGGGCCGATTTAGATGCAGTTTCCGCTGATCGACAGCAAATTCTTAGACTTAAATCTGCGCTACTTTTTATCCCGGGAATGATTTTATTTTCAATCTGGATTGAAAAAAAATCAAATTCCAATGCGATTTTTCACTGGTCGATAGCAAACTTAATGTGTGATTATTTTTTATTCCGGAAATTTTCATGGGAGCGGTTTGAAGTTGTTCAGATGCATAAAAATTAGCTTATTCCGACACAGTTTCCACTAAAACGATAGATTACATTCTTTTTTTTAAACGCTTTGTGTCCCGGAAATCCCGCGGGAATTGCGAGTTAAGCATGGACGAAGTCGCGACCATATCCTAGTATACTAATAAAAGCCCGAAAGATAAATATAGAAATCACAACACACGCCCATTTATAACCTGCTATGGGATATGATTACCTCCATTACGTTTATACCACGTCACATCCGGCAGCACTTCCTTTCATTTTCGATTGTCTTTGACCGAGGCCTCTAATTACATCTATTGTCTGCGCGCACGCGTCATCAACTGTTATATTAAAATTTTAATTTTCATTTTAAACTTCATTTTTTAGAATACTATGGACGATTTGTGAATCTTATAAATCGTTGGTACCGTGTTTTGATTGGGCTAATCTGAACTTTCACAGACTTTTATGAAATGATAGCTCATAGCAGAGTTTGTGAGGCTTTGAGGTGAAACTAAGATGAATGATAAAGTTATTGCTGGGGACCCCATGCACAAGGCAGAAGATAATGATAAGTGTATAAGAGAAACCTATAAAGCAAATGTTCCTAATTCATTCCTAGACGGTGTTGAGTTAATATTTAGCAACTTCAACGAATATGCCTATTATTGATTTCATATTGAGCTTCCTCATATTATCGCACCTGACCTTAATAGTGATCATTTATTAATTCAAGTGTAGTACATTTTTTATGGGTGTATAGGTTTGCGTTTGGCCACTGTCTCACCTGATGTTGAGTGATGACGCAGTCTAGGATGGAGCACGCCTACCTAGAAGATACCTATTCACTCGTGACTTGGAAGACTTCAAGATTGTACTTCTCAGGAAAAACAGACTCCGGCATTGGGCAATGATCTTAAAACTTATCTTTTTAAAATATTGATCAAGAATAGGTATTATATACCTTTTAATACTACCATACACATTATGTACTTATAATAAAAAAAAGCAGTAAAACAATATGAACTTAGTATTTTCTTAAGCTTTAAGCTTCTTTCCTCAAGCCACAACATCTTGTGAAGCGGTGGTAAATTAGATTTAGAGTAAATAATAAGCATAGTATAAAAATTAAATAATTAAAATGAACAAATTGACGGTAGGCTAAATAAAAACTTTAACATTACTCATTGACACTTCACATCTTTGTCTTTCGTGATTACGGCTAATGAAAAGTGGCCGAAACATCGGAATAATAAAAATCAAATAAAATACCACGCTTAAACGCGTTAAAACGTAGTTTTATTACTATACGAACTTGACTTTATTTGGTGAAAAAAGAACATTATCAAAATTGTTTAAATGATTAAGAATTGTGTTAATTGTTTTATCAAAACGTATAATTGGTGATAATTTGATTGGAATCGTGTTTTGTTGAAAGTATTAGGCTTCTGTGATTGCCGTGCCAGATTTCATTTTGAACGAATGAATTAACGTACAAGCATCTTAATTGGGATCGCTAATTTGCGTATCCGAAGACCGGTGTTTGTGGTAAATCGACAACAATGTTGCAATATACGTTTTATTTAAATTCAGCGACCAGTTTTATTAACCCTTTTCATAAAATTATATTTAAAATGGGACTTATAAAAATTGAGGTGAGGTGTGTAAGAATGGGCCTAAATGGCGCTCTGTTGTTCGTGCCTACCCCGCAAGGGAACTGGCGTGAAGTTATATATGTATGTATGTATGTACTTATAAAAATTCTGATTGTAACCGTTTCAGAACGTACCTAAACCATTTATGGCCGGTTCCTATATCTTATCGACAGTTCATTTGCTTTACTATGGGTTCAAATTTGACTTACGCTCCATACAAGTAACGTCAAAATTCACCCGATGATAAGGTAGCATATTGCTACAGTTATCTCATGCAACTGGTGAAGGAAAACATAATGAGACAACCGATATAATCGATATGTACCTAAATAGGTAAATCTCTATATCTCTTCTCTATAAATATTATAAACGCGAAAGTTTGTAAGAATGGATGTATGGATGTATATTTGTTACTCTTTCACGAAAAAAGTACTGAATGGATTTTGATGAAACTTTCCAATAATATAGCTTACACATCAGAATAACACACAGGCTATAATTTATAAAGATATAGTGTGAATTGTTCAAAATATAACGATTTTCCATCACTACGCGGGTGAAACCGCTGGCACAGCTAGTGAGATATAAACCTGGACATCAAGAGCATAAATATGATATTTGCAATTACGTATTGAATTAATGCTATCCGCACTATAAAAAATAAACAGAATAGGCCCCAAAATAGATCCTTATGGGACACCTCTATTTAAAGCAGTGAGTGGGGATGATTTCCCATTTTAATTCTTTAATTCTACGAAGTGTTGTCGATTTGTCAAATAAATACGAAACCAAAGAACTGTTCTTTGGCCAAAACCATAATAAAGAAAATAAAAAGCCAAAATAAATAAAGAAGAGCTATTGATAAGCCTCCACAGATGAACACACGATGATGTAAGACACCCAAATTGACATGATAGAGCCATATTGGAATCATTGTCTTCGTTACAGACAGCTCTTCGCGCCGGGTCGAGCGGTGTGATAGCAATATAACTAGGGTTGCTATCTCTATAATTAGGTAATCAGGACAAAACGCGTGAAAACCGCGGATTTTCGAGACCAGAACCCGGACATTTTTGAAACTTAGTATAATAAAAAAAAATGTGTGTGTACAGTTCACACGCAGCATAAGTTAAACTTCAGAGAATATACTCATAGAGAATTTTTCTCGAAATTTTATTAATATAAATATAATTCCTTTAGCCTACATCCGTCAACATATTATAATTTAAAACAAACTTCTTAAGTATCACTTTCAATTTTTCACTGTTTTAGTCTAAAAAATATTATTTTTATTTCGGTCTAAATTGGATCTATGTTTAATCATCGGTCTTATCAACTCCCTAATCTGTGCTGCACAATGTAAAAGTCATATCTCATTTTCTCGCAGGTAGTCCTATGGATTTATATGTTATCTCTTTTTAGTGTCGCGTTTTCGTATCATCGAGTTTCACTTCGGTAACATGGACCGCTGGTGATTTTACCGTTCCATACATACAATTTTTTCATTCATATTTCAAAACTGCTATGAATAAATAATACTGTAGCGAGTAAAGCCGCACAGTGTAGCAAAAAAGTAAAGACGTGAACACAAATAGATTTCTTGATGACGCTCTGCATACGGACACACCCATTCCATACTCAATGATACAATGTATTATTTTAGAAAAAATAAGTGGCGATAAGAAACAGCTTTGTTACAATTCATTGTTTGTTATTTTACGCTGTCTTACTTACGGTTTATTTTAATATTCAGTCTAAATTGTTTCTTTAGATATTTTTTAACTTTTTAATAAGTTTTCGTTAGCTTTGTTCATGAATAACAGATATGAGAAACATGAACTGACTGAAGTTTTTTTTTTTTTTTTTTCAGCTCAGGCTAACATGATATGCCCGAGTCAATTGCTTTTTTTATCCTACTATGTTTATAGGCACATTACTAGGGTATAGGAAATGGGTTAGGTATACTTTATTTATTTTATATATATGTTTATATTAAATTACATACTATTTAACGCTATTTTATATTTTACTATATATATTTATTATATTTTGTTTGTGTTATATCTGAATACAGGCCCGCGTTTTCCTTCTCCGACCCAACACCTTCTGCACGATTGACTGATTGAAGTTGAAGATAATAGGACAAAAAAAAAATATAGTGTCAAATTTAGTCAACAGCCTCATATGCACTATGCGGCTAGCCGAATTCCAGGCAGCCGTCCGGTTAGCTGCGTAGTATTCGTATACGGAGCTGAAATCACGCAGTTCAGTGCCGGCCGCACACTGAACCGCGTAGTGCATATAGTACAGTCCAGCCGGCCTGCGATATGGCTGCAGCTGACCGAATTACGGTTAGCCGCATAGTGCATATTGGGGTGCAATGCTCAATTGAAAATTCTGAGCAAAATATGTGACAAGAAATATATATATTTAGGGATGACCCTAATTCTTAGAGGAACAAGATGGAATGCTCCTCCATCTCAAGGGAAGATCTTCTAGCGAGGCTATCGTTATTCCTCGCAGGCCTAGACCCTTCTGTTTTTTATTAGACTTGACTTTATGTTGTTGGTCCGAAGACCTTACAACTTTCCCGGGGTCGTCGCGGCGAGCGCCTTCGCCTTGCGAGTCTGGGGGGCAACTTGCTCGATGGAGCTTCCTAGGGGGCTTTACCTCGGCTGGGCTGTAGCCATGAAAAGGGGATGAATCTAACGATGCGGACTAGAGAGCAACACAATGTACTAATTGAGAACGGGCGACGGGTAATATAAAGCTCGAGGAGAAGGAACCCGGCGGACCGGGATAGGCAGTTCGAGGCGGCCTACACTATCTTACTGCCGCTTCGCAACGTGTTATGGCTGGGAGAGAAGAAACGGCGAAAGAAACTTCCTAGCAACAAGCCTAGACTATCCTATGGAGGGATCGTGACTGGCGGCGTCTGAAACGCCGCCGTCTGTGTCTGTCTGTCGGTGCCTGTTCTGTTATTGCTGGAAATTTGCATATATTCTTCGTACGTGTCGGGAATAACATTTGCGACCTCAAATTTTGCACAGCGCCATCTATTGGCTTGTAAGTGTTCCACTACATATTTAAAGGCCGATTTTTCGATCGTCAGGCAAAAGTTATTTATGGAATAATATACGACAAGAATAAATTAAAAATTACAGTTGCGTGAATATAACAGTTAAGCTCTTTCACTTTTACATTCAGTCAGATTATAATTTATACCATGGGATAACTTTTATCGGTTGATTGAAAAACCCTAAACCTGATTAACGTTCTAGATAAATATGACACACAGACCAAAACACCAAAAACAAAATGAAGATCTATAACTTTCACAAAATCTATCTATCGAATCCATGGATTATCACATATCAAATTTCAATAAGACAAAATTCCTGCATTTTTAAACTAAAGTCAAACAAATTTCGCTTTCACAGCACTTGAATAATTTTACCATCATTATGGAACACATTTATTTGCTTTATGCTCAATTATTATGTAAATTATACATATAACAAAGTGAGTTTAGTGGTTTTACGTCGTGTTATAAATAAAATTTATGGTCTATGAACTGAATTAAGAATAATATAGCATGTTTTTGAGGTAAAATTATGACGTTTTAGAAGCCACTCCTAGGTATGCATGATTAAAGAGAAATTCTATATAGTATCCTATATAGAGTTGGGTATGGAAGAAAGAGCATGAAAGTAGAGTAAACGCGGTCGAGATGCGAGCACTGCGCAAAATCTGCGGAGTGACGCTTGCGGACCGCGTTCGTAATACCGAAGTAAGAAAGAAAGTTGGTCTGAAAGAGAGTGTCGGGGTGAAGGTAAGGAAAGGAATGCTCCGGTGGTTTGGACATGTAGAAAGAATGCATGATGAAAGAATGAATAAACAGATATACAATGCAAAAGTGGATGGATGCAGAAGTCGTGGAAGGCCACGACACACTTTCCATGATCAAATTGATCGTGTACTAGCAGAAGGTGATGTTAGGAGCCTTAAGAACAGACGGGCGTGCATGACAAGAGTTATGAATGTCAAAGAAGCAAGTGAGGTGTGTAAGAATAAGCCTAAATGGCGCTCTGTTGTTCGTGCCTACCCCGCAAGGGAACTGGCGTGAAGTTATGTATGTATGTATCCTATATAAAGACATACAATAAAAACCAAAAAATGGTCTGTACTTTTGAACAGACCAATCTATTCCTATGTATTTCGCTCCGAATCCCAGTCTGGGGTCAGTTTGGTCCATGCACCCTCAAATTTTGAGTAAATTGCAAAATTCGATGATTGACGATTTTGGCGATTAAAAAAGTTTTATGGAACTAGATCGAGTATAATTTTCATATATTACGATCCGCTGATTCTGAATCTCAAGTCGACTTAGTCCATAAGCACTCAAAAATCCAGGTACATTGCAAAAATTCCCTGAAAACTTGCTAATTTATTTTTTAAATTCAAGTTTTTTTTTAGAATAAGTTCCACTGGAGAACACTTTTTTAAGGTCATACAGATTATCATAATATCAGCAATTTTTCGTGATTTTTTGCAATTTTTAAGAGTTTTTTGCAATTTATTTGGGAAATTCGGATTCAGCGTATCGAAATACATAAGTATAGATGGGTCTGATTAAAAGTACAGAACACGTTTTTTAGAATAGAATAGAATAGAATAGAATAAACATTTATTGTATAAACTGTCACAATCATTTATGTGTCTGTGTAATTATAAATTATTATTATATAGATATTTTTAGCGTTTAATTTAATTTTAGTATAAATTATATAGTCTTTTCTTTATAGAATCTATTAATATGACTGGGTTAAGTTTAAAATAATATGTATTAAAAAAAGTACAGTCGCGGTATGAAAATATTCGTCACCTTAAAGTCGACTTTTGCTCGCGCGCAACAAACAATTTAAAGAATTTCACATTTGCCACGTTTATAAAATATAGAGACGTGAATAAACAAAACTGCGATCTTGACATTGACAGACACTGAGCTTAACAATAGTTTTAATCATCAAAAACAAAAAAGATATAATCGCTACGCATATCATAAATATTAAAACCAAATCTCTAAAAAATCTAATAAGAGAATAATAGTAATAATAATAATAAGCTTCGATGAACCTGCAGCCCACCTCTCCACACCCCTTAGCCACTCACACCCATGTTGCCCCTGTCTTTATGGCATTTTTTGGGGCCCATGCAGGGAGTGGCGAGTCACCGTCTGCCCATTTTTCCATGTTCCCTGAACATTCGACGGGCAGACGCCATAGTCCCCATATTCCCAGACCCCTAGTACCACTAGCAGTTCACCCCAATAGCCCGGTACTTTTTGTCGTTATTTCCCACAATAGTTCTACATTGGCCGGGGCTTGTCCTTGGGTGCATTGTTATATGGTGTAGACAGGGATAATCGCCGGTCAGTGTCACGACACATTTACATTGAATTTGTCAAAGGGCCTCTATGTGTTGGCCTTTCCATGGCCCCACGCAAGCCCTCCAAATGTCCGGGCCTTTTTTATCGCCCGTGTTCCTGAAAGAGTATAATAATAGGAGAAGATAGAAAATTACACAACTTAGATAAAAATCCTAGCGAGTCTTTCTAGAGCTTTCTTCGAAGCTCACTGGTATAATACCGCTGATGGTAACAACTATCGGCACAATGACCGTTGACTCCATATGCCACCTGGCGCTAACCTCGTGAGCAAGATCTAAGTGAAAAAAAAAACATTTCTTAAAACAAAAACCAATGTACAATTTGTAGTCCTTTGTTGTTGGAATCTTCTTCGAAGCAAATCAACTGTTTGCTTAGTTTGTCCTTCGTCATGAGGCTATCATCATGTGGAATACTGATATCAACGAGCATTCTTCGTCGTGCAGATTAATCTACTATCACCAATGCCGTATATTATCATTATATTAATACGCGAAGCAAAAACTTCGTACCCCTTTTTACGAAAATTGCGCGGTCGGAGGAATATGAAATTTCGCATACATGGAGAAGGAGTGCCGAATGTTAATATTTTTCTTTTTAATATGCATAAAAAAAACATTAAATAAATAAAAAAAATCATTACTCACACTACCATGTATTTGACACACACACGCATATATACCCTTTTGTTTATTGTTAAAGTCAAATCAACAGTGTAGCCTTGGCGAAATCTGTGATTATAGATGTATATAGTCTTTGACAACAGAACCTCAATAATGTTCAAAGTTATAATTTAAATTAATTATGGTCGAATTTCGTCCACTAACTATTGCAAATGGTCACGGAACCCTAACAATAACAACTATAAACTCATATCAATTAATGGCGTTTCAATAACAGTTTCTAACTGTAGAATGTGTAAATTAGGCACATCGGGTAAAAGTGTTAACGTGTAAATTATATCTGAACAATAGTGGAAACACACGAATTCAGAGCCGTGTGAATATTCATATAAATAAAACTCTATTAATTAAATAACACACGCGAAAGTGTCTGACCCTGGCGCGAGTGTTCACTAATTACGTTTGATTATGCCAACAATTAAGCAGATTTCACACATAATAATGTAATCGGGGACTATCATCCTTCCTAAAACGATTTTAGTTAACCATTAGCAGCGGAACTTCGTTCGCGTTGCCGTGATGTCGACGCCTTTGGTAATTTTTCAATCGCGAAGCTGACAAACGGCCCATATAATGGAAAGTGGTCACTGTTGCCTATAGACGTTTGCAACACCAGAAGCGAAGGCAACGTGTTGCCAGCCTTTAAAATTGGATAGAAGGAGGTTTTTTTATAGCAATGAGTTCAGCAGATAGACTCGCCTGATGGAAAGCGGTTACATCGGCTATGGACATTTGTAAAACCAAAAGGTGCTACTAACATGCTGCCGCTCTTTGGGAGGTTGAAGCCTGGAACGCAACTCAAAGTTGTTATGGCGGCATACTCTAGACCAGGGGTGGTAGCCATTCAGACGGGCAACTACCTGGCTTGTTTTATCGCCTACTTACGACATGCCGCCCGGCTGCAGACAATTGTATCCTTTCTTCGTCTCTGCACGGATAGAAATGGATGGAATAGGTGAGATGCAATAGAGGGATCAGACAGGAGGAATGGGATAGGGGAAACTATATAATAGAAACTCCTCGCACGAAACACAATAGCTCAAGGCTAACCGTTACACGCCGATGTTCTGTGAGAGTGTGGCATCACACCGACCGAGTCGACCCCAATATAGGTAATAAGGTAAGAGCTGTAATAAATATAATGATTTCAGCATGGCTGTACCACGTCGCTAGAGAATTGCAACAACAGTATCAAAAAAAATCACGACCGCAACTATCCTGTCCCTGTCTATCCCACGGAAACTACTAAAAGTATCCTTAGTGTTGACCCAGGATATAAACTAGTTCAGTATCAAGTTTCATTGAAATATGTTCAGTGGTTTTCATGTGATGCTCTAATAAACAGAAAGGCAAACATTCTAAGTTACATTTTTGGAACCTGCTGGTCCAAATTAGCCCCTGAGTTCATAACGCACACACATGACAGCTTATGTACGTTGATCGAAGGCAAAGTGGAAGCAAGAACAGGGAAGGGAAGGCCAAGGCGAGCATTTAGGGATCAAATCAAGGAAAAAGTGTCTGCCGTGTCGTACAAAGAAGTAAAATAACTGGCCCATAATAGAGAAGATTGGAGGAGGCTCCATCGACAAGAGCATAGTTCTTAAATGATATATAGATAGGGGTGCACTAAAAATACAGTTAGCATATTAGTCTTAATCATGGTCATTAATATACCAAAACCACATACCAAGCACTGAATTTGTATTAACATCGACGTAGTACCGAAGGTTAACCTATTCGGATACGCTCAATGTAGCCGTGTAATTGGCTATACCAAGTTGACAGCCGACAATCATGTAATAAAGAGCTGAGACGCGGGACGTAAGTCTACGGCCACAACGTCACACATATTCGCGTCATTCTATAGCAAGTTCAAAGTTAACCATATTGGCACAAGATTCTCTCTCTTTTGCTTCACCTTCTCCCAATTATTTGGGTAGGTACAATATCTATTTTCCTTCCACACTCCTCTATTCTGACATACGTCCTCTGTCACACCACAAATTACCATATAAGGCAAATCATTTTCAGAGCTATGTGTGGATCTTACAACCAAATAACTATTAAAATTCAACTTCTACTTTCTTTAAATGATGGAGTATGCATATTATGAAAATCACGATACCTGTACTTGTTTTGAAACAAATAATAAAAATATATGTTTTTTTAATTCATAGAGTAATCATAAGAGTTAATATACCATTTTAAATTATTGTAATTCTCAGAATTTAAACCTTGCTTCTTACTACATACATACATACATACATAACTTCACGCCAGTTCCCTTGCGGGGTAGACACGAACAACAGAGTGCCATTTAGGCTTATTCTTACACACCTCACTTGCCTCTTTGACATTCATAACTCTTGTCATGCAAGCTCGTCTGTTCTTAAGGCTCCTGACATCACCTTCTGCTAGTACACGATCAATTTGATCATGGAAGGTGTGTCGTGGCCTTCCACGACTTCTGCATCCATCCACTTTTGCATTGTATATCTGTTTAGTCATTCTTTCATCATGCATTCTTTCCACATGCCCGAACCACCGGAGCATTCCTTTCCTTACCTTCACCCCGACACTCTCTTTCAGACCAACTCTCTTTCTTACTTCGGTATTACGAACGCGGTCCGCGAGCGTCACTCCGCAGATTTTGCGCAGTGCTCGCATCTCGACCGCGTTTACTCTACTTTCATGCTCTCTCTTCCATACCCAACTCTCGCATCTATACGTAAGCGTAGGTACCAGCAGCTTCTTACTAAATAAGGTAATTCATCGCTATCTAAGGTTAATGAATCATTATTCGACTCTGTGTACAACAGTTATTGTATGAACAGAGGTGATTTTAAAAATGTCTAAAAGATTTATTTATACAACATTCATATTATTTATCTTAATCTATACTCAAAGGATGTTTGTTGAACACAGATTTTGTTTTCCCATCTGCATAAACATACGTCGAGATGATTGCGTGTAATTAAAATGAAAACAACAGGTTATTAGCAATCACAATAAAATTATCTTCATAACTCTATTAATATTATAAATGCGAAAATTACTCTGTCTGACTCTCTGTTACGCTTCTACGGAAAAACTACTGGACTATTTTCGATTCCGAGGACGAACATAGGATGCTTTTTATCCCGAAAAACAGGATAGTTTTCGGGATATATTTGTTTCTCTATTTATTACGCTTTTATGGAAAGACTATTGGACCGATTTGGCTGAAATCCGGTGCATATGTAATTTCAATACCGAGAGTGGCCAAGGGATGATGTGATGATGACATCAGTCTCGAAAACCTAAAAGAAAAATCTCTCACTACGGTGGACATTGAAATATTTACAATTGCAAAACAAAAACAGGAAGTAGAGAAAATGTAAAGTATTACCTATAGCGTTTAACAGAAACTCTTCTGTATTTCAAACGACAACATTTTTAACACAAGTGTCCACTTTTGCTTGTCCATTGTCGGGCTTGACAATACATGCATCAATCAACGCAATTGAAAGAAGGCTCGTTTTACTTCTGAATGGAAAGCCGGTTTGTATGAACGACACAGCTACTTTGCTACATGTATTTTACACCGGGTTTCTATAAAGTTTATATAATCTGACTATTCATTTGTCTTTCCTATACATACATACATATTTTCACGCCTGTTTCCCACTAGAGTAGGCAGACATGATGGCTGTCCACCTGTTACGATCCTAATGAATACTTTTCGCTTCATTAACTTTCATTAATCTGACCTTTTTTCAAAATATCTAGCAGCATTGAGTCTACCACTCACATTGCTGCCATATACCTGTTTTGTGATTCTGTTTTCGTTCTTTCAACATGCCCTAACCACCTAAACATTCCCTTTTCACCTTTTGTCACTACGTTCTCTTGCAATCCACAACGAAGATTTATCGAGACATAGAGAGATATACATTAACCTTTTGCCTTACCTATTACTGGTTACAATTTGACATAAACTCCTTATAAGTTATATCAATTTTCTGACAATTATAACGAAGACATTTAGGACTAGTAAATAGTGTAATTGAAGTAAAAATCGTGTGTGTTGTACCACAATGATCTCTTCAAAAGAGAAATATATACATTAAATATTTGGTTTATATCATAATGGAAAATTAAGTATAAATTAGTCTGCATTGATACTGAACCGACCATGTGTGTAGACTAACAGCTGCACTCATAGAGCTTAAGGGTTCTTTACATTAAAGGGCAATTAACTTGATATATAAATGTAATAAAAAATATAAAGAAAAATCATTTTTAGCTAGATGTGTTGCTGGGGAGTTTCTTTCCGCTTCTTCTCCAGCAATAACACGTTGCGAAGCGGTGTAAATAGAATAGGAAGTAAAATTAAATATTAACTTATATGTATGACCCTCAAAGTGTTCTCCAGTGGAACTTCGATTTAAAATATTCCATGTATCGTTCGTTCCCTAACGCCTTAATTTATTACTAATGTCTTAAAAAGTAGACTAAAATAAACTGTTAATATACAATTATGCGACTGTGAGTTCAGACGTAATACTTCTGGACCAGTCGGATTTAAAGAACAGGATTTTACAAAGTGTTTTTACGTCAAACTTGCACATGCGTTCTATTTCACGAAGTACTTTAGTTCGTACGTATTCACCTATACACGTTCGTAACATGTAAACCTACTACATTGTTTGTGTGCACGTAATTAACACAGCCATAGTGTTACTCAAGGTCGACGGCTCGATGCATCATCATTCACGTGCTGGTGTACACGAGGAGTTTAATTTGAGACGACCGTCTGACGAGAGATGGCGAGGAGGTATGAATAGGATGTTTTAACTAATAACTTTTCCAGATAAGCTACAAAAGGCGATGCAGTAACTGATTATATACGAGAAATCTATTCTATAGCTATTTGTTGGTTATAAAGAGATGTTATAATATTATGCCTGCCATAATGAGTAAAGGTGAAAATTACGATTGCAAAACTGTACCAAACAATGGGCAGTTATAAATTTGTCGATATATAAATTTATACTACAGTAGAACGTCTGAAGTCAAACTTCCAGGCAGATGCCAAAAAATTCGAGTTTTCGACTTATGGAGGATCTCGACTTAAGCGAATTTCGTAAAGAAACATTCGATTTGTAGAGGTTAAGATTTATTTATATAGAGTTGGGTATGGAAGAGAGAGCATGAAAGTAGAGTAAACGCGGTCGAGATGCGAGCACTGCGCAAAATCTGCGGAGTGACGCTCGCGGACCGCGTTCGTAATACCGAAGTAAGAAAGAGAGTTGGTCTGAAAGAGAGTGTCGGGGTGAATGTAAGGAAAGGAATGCTCCGGTGGTTCGGGCATGTGGAAAGAATGCATGATGAAAGAATGACTAAACAGATATACAATGCGAAAGTGGATGGATGCAGAAGTCGTGGAAGGCCACGACACACCTTCCATGATCAAATTGTACGTGTACTAGCAGAAGGTGATGTCAGGAGCCTTAAGAACAGACGAGCGTGCATGACAAGAGTTATGAATGTCAAAGAAGCAAGCGAGGTGTGTAAGAATAAGCCTAAATGGCGCTCTGATGTTCGTGCCTACCCCGCAAGGGAACTGGCGTGAAGTTATGTATGTATGTATGTAAGATTTATATTATATTTATAGAGGTTTTAAAATTAAATATGTCCGAGATACAGAGGTTCAATTTATTTTTTCGAGTTATAGAGGGAAAATAAGTCCTGAATTTGCTTATAGGGACTCGCTTATTATTTCGACTTATGGAGGGTTCAGATTTCCAAATCTGATGATTGTTCCAGCAACGGACGTTTTAAGGTTGAAGAGAAGGGAACGCATTATTTTTTTCGAGTTTGGGAGGTTTTCGATTTAACGAGGTTCGTCTTAAAAAGATTCTACTGTACTACATAAATGGGAAAGTGACTTTTAATATTTGTTCCTCGTTAACAGCTTTAAGAATGTAAACAGCGATGAACATTGGTAACTTTTTATTCCAAAAATGGTAGACTCAAGAATAAAACCTAGTAATATTGTACAAAAGCTATATATAATAAGGTAAGTGAATCTTTTTGCACTCTATTTAATACCTTTGCTTTATGTAATTACTATATATAACGAGCATACAAGAATAGAAAATTTTGTAAATTCGTACTAATGCACTTCATAATATTCATACCATATATTATCCGTGCAGAAACGGAAAAAGTATAGCAATTCCTGCGGCCAGGCGGCCTGTCGTAAGAGGCGACAAAACTACCCACAGCTCAGTGGTAGGATATTTGCCCGTCGGGATGGCTACCACCCCTGATCTAGAGCATGCCGCCATAACTTTGAGTTGACTAGGTTCCAGGCCCATCTACGGGTATGGCTCCACATTGGTAATGTGTTGCAAATGTTTATAGGCGATGGTAACAACATTCCGTTACAGTTGGACCGTCAGCTTGTCTGCTGTACTCCAGTAATAAAAAAACCCACAAAAATGCGATAAAAAATATTAAATAATTAATTAAAAGTACGGTTCATAATAAATTTAAGTGTCAAATCATTCACATCGATCTCTGCCAGGCAACGCCTACCCAAGAGTCCTGGAAAAGGTACTGGGTCACAAATATTCATATTCCAAATTCCTTAAGACGTACCACCAGATTCTTAAGAAGTCTATATAACCACCAAATGATGATGAATGATTTTATCCATGCAGGAACGGAGAAAGAATACAATTTCCTGCGGCCGGGCGGCCTGTCGTAAGAGGCGACAAAACAACCCACAGCCAGATGGTAGGGCATTTGCCCGACTGGATGGCTACCACCCCTGGTCTAAAGTATGTCACCATAACAACCTTGAGTTGTGTTCCGGCATTAGTGACCGGGTTCCAGTCTCCCTTAAGAGAGCAGCAGCGCATTTGTAGCACTTTTGGTGTTGCAAATGCCCATAGGCGATGGTAACCGCTTTCCATCAAGTGGGCCGCCTGAAAAAAAATGATGTAATGTAACTCGTTGTGCATAAATCTTCACATCATATAATGTCAAGAAGTTTAAGTTCATTTTATTAAAGTGGGATTTTTCCACAGGACGACTTTAGTGCGTAATCAAAACAGAAAATAAGTCCACTGAAGCATGGTTTTAAAGACAACTATAGATTTCGATATTGGCACCGTTCCCAATTCTGCAGACTGGGATAGCATCACTTCAGGAGTCAAGTGTTCGGTCTGAGAGTTAGTACAAGTTTAAAAGCTAGCGATGTACAATAACGAACTATTCAAGATTGTATCGATTGGTCAAATATCTTGAAGCCACTCGGTTGTTTTCACTCGCATTCGATTGTTTCGAACCAGACTCTTGCCAGGCGGTAGGGCATTTGCCCGACTGGATAGCTACCACCCCTGGTCTAAAGTATGTCGCCATAACAACCTTGATTTGTGTTCCGGCATTAGTGACCAGGTTCCAGTCTCCCTTAAGAGAGCAGCAGCGCATTTATAGCACCTTTGGTGTTGCAAATGTCTATAGGCGATGGTAACCGCTTTCCATCAAGTGGGCCGTCTGCCTGTCTGCTGAGCTCCTGCAATAAAAAAAAAAAAAAAAAAAAAAAAAGACTCGGTAATCGACAGACGCGCCGATGGATCGAACACGAGTCAGGATTAGCCGTTGTCGAATCAAACAACAGTCGGTTCCTACAACTTACTATACAAATAATATCAATTTTCTACCAATGTAAAAGAATAGATAATATGATATTGAAAAATATCTCGATTGTTCAGTCGATGAGCGAGCTGATTATTGACTCGATTTTAATATTGACACGATTGCGATTGTTTCGATTGTTTAAACATCCCGAAATCGCCCGTCGCTACTTTAAAGATGATTAAGAATGAAATCGGTCGTTAAATTTGAAACGGTTTTCGATTTTGCAAGCGTATATCAGTAAACAATAATATATTTTGAGCTTACACTTTATTATCTAGACATAACACACAACATTAAATAACAGATGCTGGTGGTTTGTTTGCAAAAATAACACATTTAAATATACATGATACTTCTAACTGAATTGTCCTTTATATTACACTAGCTTCTGCCAAAGACTTCGTCCGCGTGGAATAGTTAAAAAAAGTAAGTTAAAAATCCCCCGATTTTGAAACATTATTCATTAGTGCTCCGCTCCTATTGGTCTTAGCGTGATGATATATAGCTTATAGCCTTCCTCGATAAATGGGCTATCTAACACTGAAATAATTTTTGAAATCAGACCAGTAGTTCCTGAGATTAGCGCGTTCAAACAAACAAACAAACTCTTCAGCTTTATATATTAGTATAAGATTATGTATTATCATCAGTCCGTTAGTAGAGTATATTAGTGATTCAGACAAAACAGGAGAATACTGAAAATAAAAATAATTTTGCGCGTGTATAACCCTGCCAAAAATACTTTTAACATATAAATTATTAACTTATATAATGTTATATGAACAGTACAAATTCAGTGAAAACGTGCGTTTATGTTAAGGAGTTCTATTTTAAAATTAATTTGATATCAATCTGGCTGAAACTCGAAAACGAATTGACCGATTTTGGTGAAAATTTTGTGTGTGTGATTGTGTTGGTCTCGCAATGGTTTAGATTCACAATTGGAACCGGTAAGTACCGCTGAAAGCGGTTTCCAATAAAATTTTCGTGTATGTTTCATTGGGTTCTTGCATGGTTTAGACTCATAATTGGACCCAGTAGGTGCCGCTGCAATCGGGTTATATATCACTGCCCCTGGTATATGGTAATATTATATATCACTACATACATGAAATGTTATAAGACTAATGCCCGGTTTCTGAGGTACTTTTAACTATAGTTTATTTGTTGTAAACTTCAGTTAAACTTGCTTCAACTTAACTGAACAATATGTACCTTTATCTATTCCACATCTTTTGCTTGACGTTTATTTCTCATAGACATAATTCAAAACTAACCTAAAACAGATAATTAAATTAAATATTAAATATTCCTTCTTAAATAGATCCATCTAGTGCCGAGTTTTAGTACCAGTTATCCGTTTCATAGTTATCGAACGCTTCCATACCCAGTCACAAACTCAATAACAGTTAACCTAAGTTTATCTATTACATAACTTTATGAAAGAATGACTAAACAGATATACAATACAAAAGTGGATGAATGCAGAAGTCGTGGAAGACCACGACACACCTTCCATGATCAAATTGACCGTGTACTAGCAGAAGGTGATGTCAGGAGCCTTAAGAACAGAGTTATGAATGTCAAAGAAGCAAGTGAGGTGTGTAAGAATGAGCCTGAATGGCGTTCTGTTGATCGTGCCTACCCCGCAATTTAACTGGCGTGGAGTTATGTATGTATGTATAACTTTATGGAATCAATTGTTATTGAACTCATAACTGGTAACTCAGAAACCGGGCATAAGTTTAGTAATATAACAGTTGAAACAGTTGTGAATAAACAACGACATCATTATGGTCAGGGACATCCAGTTCGCAGAATTTACCTCAAAGTTGTCAAACACATGTATGATAATACTATACAGTGCTAAGGACCGTACAAAGTAATAAATGATAAGTTATGCACGTTCAGCGAGCTGCAGCCGCAAGGACATTCGCCAACAAGGCCGCCTGTCGCCGCAAACCGGCACCGTACGCTGCACAATCGAAGGAAATTGATAATAACCACCTTGTTAGTGGTTTAGTTTTTTAATTAAGATGATACAATGTTCTGTGATCATTTCGTAAGTTATGATTGGCAGTTGTATATCGCTAATATGTCTCGAGAACGTTTTTGTTGTGGCTCCCAGCAGTATTTTCTTTGAGCACTATCATATGGGTTTCTTTTTAAAAAGGGGTCATTAAATGTCTTCGAGGCCGGTATTACATTATTAACACCTCTTGTTTTGCAAATGTCCATAGCCTTTCAATCAAGTGGGCCGTCGTCTTATCTGCTGTACTTCAGCAATAAAACAAAACCTTTTGCATAGCATTCTGTTATCTCTCTCATTTCTTTCGTCTTCTTCGAACTATTTGGTAGGTCAGGGAATATGTCTTTTCCTTCCCCTATTTTGGCATAAGTCCTCTGTTAAAACACATAATTATGTCATCCTTCATGCAATCCATCCATCTCTTTTGATCTACCTTTAAATTGTATCCATCAATCATCCAGTACAACATTATTTTTGTAACGTGACTTTTATTTCTCCTCATTACCTTAGACTTCTTCCTCTCAATGATTCAATCGTTGTATTCTGTAGTCATACACAAAAGAAGATGAAGCTAATATTACTCCTGATATACGTATAGAGATAAAACAAATTTTAGCTACAATTTTGTTTGAGTTTCATGTAGCTTCTTCGGTAAGCGGTATAAATAGAGCAGGAAAATGACTAATTCTTAAATTACATATATCACTTTCAATAAAGGTTTTAAAGCAGTTAGTTTGAAAAAATCTTTTGAAGTAGAATTTAGCAATTGGATCAAAAATAAAGGAAACAACATCGAGAAGTCTACTGCCACGGTCATGTTTACACTCCAAAACCTTTGGAAGGAAGTTTGGTTAAGCCAAAGATCAGCGACATTCTATAAGAATGTCATTCATATGCAACATATGAACTGGCTGGTCATAAAAGTACTGATGTATTTGGAGTCTACAGAATTGTAGTTGTTACCTTTAAAACGTTTGTAATTCAAAACAGATACGTGAACAATGCATCATTACGTATTTAAAATGATTACATACTCTATACGTGCCTTAGAGTACCAATTTCACAACAAGAAACTTAAATATCTGAGTTGATTGGAAAAATACTAGGTTCTTATAATCGCAGGCTCATAAATTATAACATTTTCTGGAATCTAGAAACAATATATAGTTTAATATATCCTTATTAATAAATATTTATTTTTTCTTTACAACTAAACACATACATTATATATTCGCATGCCCTAGCATATTATGCTTGTATTGCGGTTAATAGACAACTGACTACGTTGAAGACGATCATTCATAAAATTTATCCTACTGAGAATCGAACCCAGATTTTAAAAAACCTAGGCAGACCAAGGCCGAGAGCAAAAGACCGTGAAATTTAGTTTTTGCATTTACGTGAATGTTATCAAAGGTAAAAGATAATATTACTTTTATTAAAAATAATTGATACTTTTGAACACAAGTATTTTTTATAAGAAAATGCGAAAAGTCAACTTGGAGTAACAAACAGCAGGCAATAAATTTTATTTCAACAATAGAGTGTATTATCATTTTGCATTTATTAAGTCAATTGAATTAAAAAGGGGGCTTAGAGATGTAATATCCAGATAAGCCTTTAAAGATCTTATGGTACATACAACCAAATAAGTTGTTTCGCTGCTGAGGTACGCTAACACGTGAGTTGCAGAAAACATTTGCAGCAGACTGTACGAGTCATGTTAACCTGCACCCGTAGAAGTGCATTAAAGTCGGCATACTACATAATACAGTGAAAGGTCTGGTTGTAACGATTCATTGAACTTATAAGACGGTGTTAAAGTAAGATAAGATAAATGGACAATGTTGACATGATTATCATTTTAAACTTTATCCCGCAACTTAATAATTTTGCATTTGAAATTTCCAAAGTTATATATATAGACGGTATAACAGAGAAAGACGAAGAATTGGGAAACTTTCGCAATTTCAGGACGCCTATTTCAAGCGTTAACAGTGTTTGGCTGACATGATAACACAATATTGGAAATGTGTGTACAAATGAATTTTGGTTGTTTAGTCATTTTAAAACCTAAGCGGTATATGTTTGTAACATGATACACTAGCTTTATACCTGCACTGTATTTTTATATACTTGTTTTTCTTACAATGGTATAGCGTAGTAACTGTAAAATTAAATCAATATAACGGAACATTAAACACTTGAGGTAGGGACATTTAAGACTGCTGTTGTCTAAGGACGAGGACATAATGTGACTGAAAGTAGAAATCAAAATATACATCCAATTGCTGCAATAAAATGATTCGAAAATATTGTATTATCTCTTTTTTCTTTCACCTTCGTCCAATTATTTCCGGTCCGCACAATGTCTTTTCCCTCCACACTCCTCTAATCTGACATACATCCTCTGCCACAACACAAATCATCATATCATTCTTCACACAATCCATCCATCTCTTTTTTGGTCTACCTTTACATTTCTACCCATCAAACTTGTAGTTTATCATTCTATTTGTTATGTGACTTTCATTCCTCCTCATTACATGCTCATACAGTCTTAATCTTCTTTCTCTCAATCTTTCAGTCACGGGAGTATTATATAATATTTTATATTGTTATTAAGGAATAATCTATACTAATATTATAAAGGGGTAAAGCTTGTGAGTTTGTGACGTTGCAGCGGGTAATCTCTGGATCTACTAAACCGGTTTTAAAAACTCTTTTACTGTTGGAAAGCTACGTTAACAGGGAGTGTCATAGGCTATATATATAACATGACGCTATATACCAAGGGAGCGGGACAGAGCGCGAGTGACACCGCGCCGGGACGCTAGTAATAAATAAATAGCAAAAACGATCCATTGCTACTTGATTTTAAATGCAAGTGAGTTATCCTACACAACGTTCGGACTATCGCTTTACACATATGATGGAAAATGTTAAAATTCTCATAATCCGTTTCACATGATACTGCACGACTGTCGGTCTGCACGTCCGTTCTGAATAGGCTATTGAACATAACAATGAAGGCTCTCGAAATAGCTCAACGATAAGTGCCGGACAACACACTAGACTTTACTCACGCCACACCATGCACAACTGTAGTAGATATTATGTAAAGATGATTATTTATCACCAACAGTTTAGCTAAAAGTAAGCCATCCCCAAATATTTTGAGCAATATAAAAACTTTCGCTGCCTCAAAATATTAAGAATTATTCCAAAACTTGCATTAAATAAGTGTATGAGGTATATTCATGTTCTTGTGCAGATATTGAAGATAGGAGAGGATTTAATAAGACTGAAACAAAGGCCAATAGAGAGGAAGAATTATTATGAATTGGTAAAGTTGAAATTGGATTATCAATGCTGACGAATCATTCAGATGTAATTGCTCACCTTTTAACAGATATATCGGATAGGTTGATCCCACTAATATATGGTAATAAGTAGTATATGCCATTCGGATCAACTTCATAGTTTGTGTGCTGTAAGACTACATAATGGGTTAACTGTAAAACAATACCACGGTCAAAAATAATCTAGTAAGCAATAACCTCTACGTGGTAATATAACGCAAGAGCAAAGAAAATATTTAAAAAATCTATTAGATTAGACAAACGAAGTTCATTACATAATCGTACATAACACAAATACGCAATCGTATGTAATATTTGACAGTGCAATATTTAACGTCTGTTGTGTTAAAATAGATATTGGAGTTAATTAAAATTCAAAATTAATATTGCATACAAAATGGACCATCTGATCATGACTTTTATACAACTTTTACTCTTCAACAGATTTAAACTTATCTAAATTGCTTCCAATGCTCTGTGTTTGGTAATACATTATTGTAATGATTTGAAGCAAGCATTAATTGGTAAGAGCAAAAAATTTAAAGGCCAGTGACATACAAATAATTAACCAGTTATTGAAACAACATTTCTGAAAGATAATAATCATGCATTATAATGTATTCATAAACTATATAAGGGAATTATTAAATCGTGCAAATTTTTTTTGCAGGAGTTCAGCAGACAGGCAGACGGCCCACATGATGGAAAGCGTTTACCATCGCCTATGGACATTTGCAACACCAAAGGTGCTACAAATGCGCTGCTGCTCTCTTAAGGGAGACTGGAACCTGGTCACTAATGGCGACATACTTCAGACCAGTCGGGCAAATGCCCTACCACCTGGCTGTGGGTTGTTTTATCGCCTCTTACGACAGGTCACCCGGGCGCAGGAAATTGTGTTCTTTCTCCGTTCCTGCACGGATAATAACTGATTGTTCCAATCTAATACAATAACTGAGAAGTACAACACACTTTACGTTACAACACAAAACTTTAACAGTTATCAGCAGTAATATTCCTGCAGATCTGATTTTAAATATTTACCAGTGGTATCCTTCACCAGGATGTTGCCTTGCAAAATCTCATTAAGACCTGTTTAGCTGTTCAGTCGCGAAAATGTAAAAAAAAACAGTCATTTTCATTTATTAGCCATTTATATATGTAGATTTATTATACGCACCTAAACCATAGCATATCTAACAATTTGTCAGAGTACATAATAAGCAAGACAATTAAAATTATATGAAGGGAAAACAAGTGAAAACGTGAATTTGTAGTACAATAGACGACCTCAAACTTGACACTGTGAATTTAAAGTGAAGCAATCTGAATACGTAATAAGCTAAAGCGGGCAAAACTGCGAAGCCGCCTTTCTTTTAAGAAACACTTTTACTTGATGACCTTAACTGCTATCATAAATAAACTAATCATGTTTTTTGACTTTGAAAGCAATCATGTCACTTGATAACATCTGTGACAGACATAAAGAGGCGTAAGTGCCTTTTTTGCGAGGAGAAATCCTTTATGAGCACTGTTCGGTGAACACATTGAAGTTGTGTGGGACTCTCTTACTACTCTTAGCATTTATCTGAGCCGGGAACTTCCTTGCCGGGAACTTCCTTGCCGGTCCACTTGACCGTACAGTAAGACTTGTATAACGAGTCAGATTATTATCTCACGATTTAATTGCCGACGTTAAACAAAGGTCAGACATAAAATAATTTTATGTACGAGAAGTTTAACGAAAATAGATGAAATGAGAGGTGTAGGCTTAAGATTAGAAGACGTAGCGCAGATTCATAGATTCTGCTTTCCTATAATGGAAACAGATGTATGATATAATATTATTGTATAGGTAGGAGTATACGTAGGTACTTTGATTATGTACAAGTACATAATGAAAGACGTAGGTATTAAATATTATATAAATGATAATTAGAACATGTCAAGATATATTGTAAAATTTCAATCAGACAAAATAGACGGAGAGAAAAAATCAATACAAAATACAGCTATGCGAGTTTTCGATGCGAAATAAACAGGTGAATCAAATAAAAGCTCGTAAACTAGTAGGTTTTGCATTTAGCGAGACAAATCTAGTACGATAGGCAAAAATAGAAAGCATTGGACGGAAGACGCGAGATGTGTGTCGCGACTCTGGCACAGGTGGACGACCATGGTGCAAGCGAGACGGTTTTACAAAATTAGGTGCAAGAGAAAAAGGGACAGGGTTAGTGGCTAGTTTAACAACTTACACACATAGTAACATCTGGCTTTCGAAGAAACCAGAGAAATGTATTTGATGGTACAAGCAATTAAGAACTGGATATGCTCAAAGCGATAGTATCTACATAACTTAATGAACACATTGTTTATGCTAGTTCTAAAGAACGTGTGAAATATAATAAGACACGACTGATTGTAGCATAAACTAAAAATAACTCTAATATTTAAATAATAACAATAACCAAGGTTACAGATATATTTGTATTATCATAGGCCTATCAAGATGTAATCGAATTTTAAATTAAAAATCAAATCTGAACCGTTGTCGGCCACTTGTACAAATATTGAATCATTGTCCATTAGGCTATTGCCTTTATTTTGTAATCGGTGTCTTGGAGCTATTTCATTGTTTGCCCTGTTATCGTGACCGGTCCGGATTTGTAACCTTAGTTGGTTTGAACTTATTAAAGGTTAAGCACCTGCATTATTTGCGAAACTGATTTTCCCATGACTTTCTGTTGATTTTGACAATTTCTTTCGTAATCACTTTAACACTTCAGCAAGATGTGAGCAGTACGATAGTTTGTGTCAACCTTGCTGTAGACACTAAAAGAAACTGATACTCATATTAGCTGATAGCTGACATTAGCTGTTGAACTGTTACCAATTTGCTGCCAGGTGAAAAGGAGTATGATTAAAAAAAAACATGTATTAGTGCACAGGGAAACTCAGAAGCAAGCTCTTCCAAAACACTAAACTGCCCAAGAAAAACCTTACGTACACCAGCGTAATGACTTAAGATAATGGGGATGAGCATCTTGTCTATAGCGAGCGGTGTGATGGTAGAAAAAGAAGGAAAGCACCAGTCTGAATATTTTCTCTTTAACTTTCTTATTGGATAGATAACATAACAGACAATTACGTCTGTTTCAATTATGTCTCATTCAAGTGTTTACATCTGATTTGATAATAAACAGTGGAAGTATCATCATTCTATATAATATACCAACAGTATATGCTTCTGATTTAGTCCCAGGTCTTCAGAGCCTGACGATCCGCTTTGGGAGTCAATATAAAATCTTTTCAGATTATATTTGGTCGATTTGTGGTTATTTTTGTATATGATTGATCGCAGGTTCTCTGGGAGATCATTTACAATGAATGCATTAACATTAGTTATAATATTTTTAGGCAAAACAATAGGCGGCCTTATCGCTTATAGCGATCTTTTCCAGGAATCCTAACTTGTAGGGTGTTTTTAGCTAATTCCATCCGTGCAGGAACGGAGAAAGAATACAATTTCCTGCGGCCTGGCGGCCTGTCGTAAGAGGCGACTAAACAACCCACAGCCAGGTGGTAGGGCATTTGCCCGACTGGATGGCTACTACCCCTGGTCTAGAGCATGCCGCCATAACCAACTTTGAGTTGTATTCCGGCATTAGTGACCAGGTTCCAGACTCACTTAAGAGAGCAGCAGCGCATTTGTAGCACCTTTGGTGTTGCAAATGTCCATAGGCGATGGTAACCGCTTTCCATCCAGTGGGCCGTCTGCCTGTCTGCTGAACTCCTGCAATAAAAAAAAAATAATTTGGCAATGTAGGTGATGCACAATTTTAAATTTCCCTAAATTTTAAGATACATACTCATGAAATATAATTTTACTCGATACATAGTAATCATAAATTATTATATAAATAATTACATATACCTACTACACGTATATTTAGGTATAGTTGTTTAAGAAAAGGTAGTGAGTACTTCTTGAGTAGATGGTACTACTGCTACCTACCTAGTAGGTACTATTTCATTATTAGAGAATTTTCTGCCTAAAACAAGAAGTAAAACTCTTTCATTGAAATTTCATAATGCTCATTAATTATTAATCATAGACATTGCCTGTAGATAACATACACGGACCAAACCATGCCGATAAGCAACCCATTCTACAATAGGCCGTACACGAGATGACATTTAACTTCAAGCCGAGCCAAAGCAAAGCCAACCGGGGATGCATCGTACCTACAACGTACAAATGTACCTACAACAGTACAACCAGCTCACCGACGTTCACTTACTGCATTCCATTAGACGCGTTGCGAAAATCTTAAGAATGCAGAATTAGGGAATTTTTCAGATAGAGCAAACGTAGCAGCTAATATTTGATATGCAAGTACGAGTACTTTTCTTGTCTGCGTTGGTAACAGGGGCATTTTATTATATTTGAAGGGGGCTAACCATTGTGATCTCAAATATATTACAAGGTTAGGTAAAGATTAGTTAATGACATTACTATAGAACTAGGATATGCCCGCGACTTCATCCACACTTGACTTAAAGTACTGCAGCGTTAGAAAATATTTTTATTTTATTTTATTTGGGGGGCTAACAGCTATCATTATTAATAACTAAAAATAAAATAAAATAATGTAAGCTATCGTTTTAGTAAAAATTGTGTCAATATAAAGCTAATTTTTATGCACCCGAATAGCTTCAAACCGCTTCCGGGATTCCCGCGAGATGCCCTGGATGAAAAATATCACACATTTTATTACATAAGATTTCCATCGATCAGTAAAAAAATCGCATTGGAATTCGATCGTTTTTCAATACGGAAATTTAAAATCGTTCCCAGAAATATTGTTGCAGCGGGATTATCAGGACAAAAAATAGCGTACACTTTAAGTCTAAGAATTTACTGTCGATCTGCGAAAACCGCATCGAAATCGGTGCAGTAATTTTTACGTGAAACCCGAACAGACAAGAAATCTAAAAAAAAAAAAATTGCATGGTGTTTCTTCATCGTTTATATAGTCTATTCCAGTTATTTTTTTTAATAGCTTCAATTTACAGACATGGCATATTTAGAATTAGATTAAAACATATTTACATTTATTGGTACTAGATAGACTATTTGAGACTAAGTTTATGTCAATATCATACTTAAATTATTTAACTTATTCATTTGTTTTAATGCAGTAACAATTCTAAAAGAAATCAACATCAAATATCTGTTCACAAATCTATTTAAAAGAAACCTACACAAGTGGTTCAATGTTTAGACTCTGTAGACGAATTTTTGAAATAATATTTGTGTAATTAACGTAAATGTTATCCGTGCAGGAACAGAGAAATAATACAATTTCCTGCGGCCTGGCGGCCTGTCGTAAAAGGCGACTAAACAACCCACAGCCAGGTGGTAGGGTATTTGCTCGACTGGATGGCGACCACCCCTGATCGAGAGTATGCCGCCATAACAACCTTGTGTTGTGTTCCGGCATTAGTGACCAGGTTCCAGTCTCCTTTAAGAGAGCAGCAGCGCATTTGTAGCACCTTTGGTATTGCAAATGTCCATAGGCGATGGTAACCGCTCTCCATCAAGTGGGCCGTCTGCCTGTCTGCTGATCTCCTGCAATAAAAAAATAAAATAAAATAGTATTTTACTTTTGTTTTTGATATAAAAAACTATTAATGTTTTCATTATTATTTAGTAATCTTTGTACGCCTCAAGGGCAAAACGTGTGAGACTTGTATTTATATGTCATCTTGTATTTATGCACCATGTTTTAAATAAAAAAATAAATGAATGAATCGGTATGTGGTCATATATAAAATTATGGAAATATAAAAACAAGCCTATATGCAGCCAATACTGTCTATGTAACTTAATATGCGTGTTGAATTACATAGATAGATTTACATTTTGTATACGAAAATACGGTTTATACATTAGCTAATCGAAGTACTATTATAATAATCTCGCTATAGGTTTTGCGAGTAACACATATTTTTTCATTTATTTGTAAATATATTATAATTGATATACTTATAATACGAACAGGAGAGGAGATCACCAGAGTATACTGAAGTACATTGGCCACACAGCCCAAAAGAATCCATACAATATGGAAGGACTTGTGTTCACTGGGAAAGTTGAAGGCAAGAGACCTCGCGATAGCTCTGCAAATAGGGGGATCGACCAAATTGCTCACCAGCTGCTAATGTCCATAAACTTGGCTGTCACCCTGCTCAAAATCGATCTCAAGAGAACAATTATTAACTGCCATCAAAGTCTCGATTCCCAGCAAAGAAGGAATGATTCAGAAGAAGAATAATATAAAATTAATACTTATATCAGTTAACTTTCTACTCATATCTTCCAACTGTTATATTTAACCAAATTGCTCACCAGCTGTTAATCTCCTTAAGCTCGGCCGTCTACCGTGCTCAAAATCAATCACGGTAGAAGAGAGCAATTAACTACCATCAAAGTCACGATCCTCAGAAAAGAAGGAATGATTTAGAAGAAGAATAATATAAAAATATAAAATTAATACTTAACTTTCTACTCAAATCTTCCAACTGTTATATTGAACCAATTACATATTCAATTAGAGCGGCAAACGTACGAAGCTTCTGAAAGTTTACATATTCTAAGCAAAAACTCAAGAATCTACGACTGCGATGAAAGCTTCCAAGATTTTTCTTAAAATTATTTTAGTACAAATGACTAAGAGGTAGGAAGAATTTATTTCGGGACACCGATGACACGTTTAAATGGGTTAAATTAAAAGCAATCGTCTGTTTAAGCTAGACGTCTGAACTGTACAACTACACTATATGTTTGCTAGCTACACGAAGGTGACTGAATTTCAGTTGTCTTGTCTTGGATCTATCTAGATAGATCTAGATAAATCCAAGAGACACCTTGTAGAATGAATACGATATGCCCATCAAGTAATTCTGTCTGTACCATCTTTTAGCTATTAGCCAGATTTTCGTCGACTTTCTTTTAAAACCGTTAGGAGTTTTCACGTGATGCTTTAACAGACACAGACAAAAATTCTGAGTAGCTCTTTCGTACTCTGCTGGTCCGAATTAGCCCATCTGACATTTTCACACGTTTACACGCATTGTACAAACTCGAACCCTCTACCAGATTTATTCAGGAGTTTACTCCTTAAGAATTGATTTTCATACAAGCCCCAGGTATGGAAATTTTATGAGTTTCTTTTACCTGTCTTCTGAACCCTTTTTTTATCCGTGCAGGACGGAGAAAGAATACAATATCTTGCGGCCAGGCGGCGTGTCGTAGGAGGAGAGATAACAATCATCAGCCAGGTGGTAGGGGATTTTCGCGTTTGGATCGCTATCACACCTGGTCTAGGGTATTGCGCCATAACAACCTTGAGCTGTGTTCCGGCATTAGTGGGCAGGTTCCAGTGTCCCCTTAGAGAGCGGTAGCAGTGCCACAAATGTCAATAGGCGAAGGTAACTGTTTTCTATCAGGTAGACCGTGCACCTGTCTGCTTTTTTTATTTTTTTATTGCAGGAGTTCAGCAGACAGGCAGATGGCCCACTTGATAGAAAGCGGTTACCATCGCCTATGGACATTTGTAACACCAAAGATGCTACAAATGCGCTGTTGCTCTCTTAAGGGAGACTGGAATCTGGTCACTAATGCCGGAACACAACATAAGGTTGTTATGGCGGCATACTCTAGACCAGGGGTGGTCGCCATTCAGTCGAGCAAATACCCTACCACCTGGCTGTGGGTTGTTTTGTCGCCTCTTACGACAGGCCGCCTGGCCGCAGGAAATTGTATTCTTTCTCCGTTCCTGCACGGATAAATACGGATGTTGTTCGGCGATGGCTCCAACGCTTTAATGTGCGTTGATTTTGCCAACGTCGGAGTGACTATATAAAAATGACAGGTGCTGGGTGATCAGAAATTAATTTATAATAAACCTGTATTAGAGCAAATAAAAAAAAATCTAGTCGGTCAAGCCGTTAATGTTAATTAAAGTAACCTCTGCTATATTAGCTGGCTTACCAAGATGAGTTTTAGAACAAAACCACTAATATATTTCTGCCAGGCGCTCTGATGTTACTTATATGATTTTAATATTCAATAAATATGTTTGAAGGTGTGTTTTGTGTTTATATTCGGCTGCTGTCTCCAAGCACGTGAACATGTATTTTAATGTTTAACGAGTAAACTCCAGTCGTGCCTCGGAGCTGATACACACAAGTTTTTATAATTCTATTTATGTCCCACTTTTGGGGGCTTGAGCCTCTCATTATGGGGGGGGGGGGGGTTAAACGGACAGTACACCAGCCACGCTTGTCCAAGGCGGCTTGGCAGGTTTGACACATCGGCTATCTCGATGTGCAGGTTGCATCTCGATATTTTCCTTCACCGATGTTAGCACGTGGTAAGTGCCTAAGTGGTGCATATGCGCGCGCTCCGGCTAGGATCGAACCCACGCCCTTCACGTTAGGGACGCGTGCGTTAGCCATTACGCTACCGCGACATGTTTGTTCCACTCGAATATTTTATTAAAATTAATTTAATAAAAAGTCATTTACGCTATCAATTGCAGACGAACTAGGACCACTTTCCCTTTCTTTGATGTTTGACTCTCAATAAAATACAAATCGAGAGCTGACATTGAAGCTACAAAATTAACGGACATTCGTCGTATAATAAACGGTAATGGATCACCGCCCCAGAAAAATAGATTTGGATGCGTAAATTTTAATCTTGACCTCATTCTTTTTCAGGGCGAGACACACATTATTGTTCAGCTGAACAAGCTTTATGAATCGAATAAGAAACTATAGTGAAAAAGATTTTTTTATCGACTGAACATCCTTCGGAAATTATTTAAAATGGCCAGACTGAATGAAAAAATCAAATCGGGCATTTGCCCGACTGGATGGCTACCACTCCTGGTCTAAAGTATGCCGCCATAACAAACTTGAGTTGTGTTCCGGCATTAGTGACCAGGTTCTAGTATCCCTTAAGAGAGCAGCAGCGCATTTGTAGCACCTTTGGTGTTGCAAATGTCCATAGGCGATGGTAACCGCTTTCCATCAAGTGGGCCATCTGAAGCGTGGACGACATCGCAGGAACATTCTGCCTGAAAATAAATGTATTAAACCGTATAAAATACAAGACACAATATTACCGATAATGCGAAGAACAGTAATAAAGTGGCATCCCGAAGGATATCTTATACTAATATATAAAGCTGAAGAGTTTGTTTGTTTGAACGCGCTAATCTCAGCAACTACTTGTCTTATTCGAAAGATTCTTTCAGTTTTAAATAGCCCATTTATCGAGGAAGGCTATAGGCTATATATCATCACGCTATGACCAATAGTAGCGGAGCACCAATGAAGAATGTTTCAAAATCGGGGGGTCTTGAAAACAAATTCCACGCGAACGACGTCGCGGGCACAGCTAGTTAAATATAAGGCATAAAGGTTCCAGAGGAAACTGGGAAAGTAGATGTAATAAATCTTGTCGAAGCAACGTTAAAACTCTAGTGAAATTGACCTCCGCGAATGCGATGAAAAGTATTCTAATTATTTATTACACGAGCAGTTCCAAATGTCCAATCGGCGTGGCGACCTTGTTTTTGTTTTCGTTCAGAGACAAGCAAGCTGTCGCGGACTGAGTGCCATTTTGGATCGGATTGTAAAACGACTGGGACTGGGAGTAATCGACGCGTATTTTTTTCCTGAACTTTATATTTGCATTATAAAGGTCTAAAGGTCCACCCGTGGTCTAAAGTATGTCGCCATAACAACCTTGTGTTGTGTTCCGGCATTAGTGACCAGACTCCAGACTCTCTTAAGAGAGCAGCAGCGCATTTCTATCAACTTTGATGTTGCAAATGTCCATAGGCGATGGTAACCGCTTTCCATCAAGTGGACCGTCTGCCTGTCTGCTGATCTCCTGCAATAAAAAAAAAAGATATCAAAACCCTAAGTATCCTATTGTCATCCCCCAAACGAAATTACATATTTAACCTGTTTTTTCATACATACATAATTACGTTAGTATTAGTGACTGTGTCACATAGATGTAGCCAACGGTTTAATGCGTTATTTAAGACGCGTCATTGTTAATGACGTGAGACATTGACAGATAACTTATGTAGATAATCATTAACGGCGTTATTTTTGAAGTGAAACTTCTATATAAACGGGGGGGTCTTAGGATTTTTCTGTCACGAAAAAGCGTTACGGCCTCGTGGACGAGCGGCATAAATTTAGACTAGACGTGGTGAGAGGCGGCATAATTTTAGAGTAGACTATGGATGCGTTTTTTGGTTTCAGATCGAATTCAGTTTTTTTGTTTGATAAAATAACATATGTTTAAATAAAAACAAAAACTTGAAGTTTTACGGGCAGATTATTACTGTACTTGTCCAATTTGAAACCGTGCCCGTAAAACTTTAAGTTAAAATTTAGTTGCGATACGTTTTGCGACTTGTCCGTTGCCATTCGTTTTTCCATTTGTCCGTTGCGATTCGTTTTTCCACCTGTCCGTTGAAGTTTCACTTCTACTATGTGTCCCAGCACACATTTTTTTTATTACTCGACCAAGTTAACGCTATTTTCTATTAGAATGACTTAGCGCTATTTCGTGAGCGTGTAGGGAAACATAGTTCGTGCCATACACAATTGCGTTAACTTGGTCGAGTAGTAAAAAAATCGAAATGTGTGCTGGGACACATAGTAGAAGTGAAACTTCAACGGACAAGTGGAAAAACGAATGGCAACGGATAAGTGGCAAAACGAATCGCAACAAAATTATAACTTGAAGTTTTACGGGCAGATTGTTAATGTACTTGTCTAATTTGAAAACTTGCCTGTAAAACTTAAAATTTTCTTGCGATTCGTTTTGCCAATTGTCCGTTGAAGTTTCACTTCTACTATGTGTCCCAGCACACATTTCGATTATTCGCAGGTTTACTGCAAATTATGATTTGGTTAGGTTAGGTACATTTTAATGAATGCATTTTGTTTTTAAACATATTTTATTTTATCAAAAAAACTGAATTCGATCCGGAACCAAAAAACGCATCCATAGTATACTTTAAAATTATGCCGCCTCTCACCACGCGGCCGTAACGCTTTTTCGTGACAGAAAAAATCCTAAGACCCCGTCTATATAGAAGTTTCAGTTCAAAAACTCGTACTAAACATTGATCACCCGAAATGTCAATGAGCCTTAGCCTCGGGATCCCACGGTCCAAGCTTGTCAAAAGTAAACGGCACAAACATAATTTACAACTCTCACCGAGGATATATATTAGTATGGTTATTATAATGTAAATACAACGCACATACGAGCGTGCAAGTATCTGTTTAATGTTCAAAACACAATAAATACAAAACGATAGCTGCATAAGATTTATTTGCGGTTAAATTTGCTTCGTGTTAGAAAGGCTCAGAAGTTTACAACGCAAGTTTGCAGCAATGCCCCACTTATTTTGCATTCCATGAAGCCTAATTGGGATTGTAAACAAAATACCCTCTGATTTTGTATTTTTATTACGTAAAATAGGTTATTTTAAGATACTAATTTGAATATTTTTGTGTTTTAAGTGTTAGTTTTTTTTTATTCAATATTGAAAAAAAATTCTCCGATGACGTCATTGGGGACAAGTTTACATTAGTTCCTTTGCCTATAAAACGAAAATAATAAACATTTTGGGATTTTAACTAGATAGAAATGATTAGGAACACTATTCCTCGAAATGGTTTTTCAAAAAGCTAAATTGAAAAAAAGTGAACAATCCCAATTGAGCAGAATTTAATATAATATTTAATATAAAATCGGCCAAGTGCGTGTCTGTCCACGTGCAGTGACGGGTTTTGTGGAGATAATAAACGCACAGTTTTTTTACTATGCTATCTTATCAAATCATATCATCACTAATCAATATCTCTTATCTCAAACGTTTAAAGTTCAGCAGACAGGACACCCCGGACCTGATGAAAAGTGGTAACCATCGCCTGTGAAATGTGCTTCCGCCCTCTAAAGGGAAACTGGAACCTGGCCACTAATGTCGGAATACAAATCAAGGTTGTTATGGCGGCATACTCCAGACCAAAGGTGCTAGCCATCCAGACGGGTAAATACCCTACCACGTGGCTGTGGGTGGTATTGTCGCCGCTGACGACAGACAGCCCGGCCGTTGTATTCCTTTTCTGTTCCTGTACGGAATAACGATGTTCCACATCATAAGAAAGCTAAGCTAAGATTGTGTTATTCGTTACATACAACGGATAACTCTGGGGCCGATCCGAGACACCCAGACCATAGTCAATAGCGGATAGCTTGTTTACAAAATTTACCTTACAAGGAATCGAATTCGGTTTCGTCATCTGTTTTCAATTGAATTGCTGTCAAAAACCGCCACTAAAATGACTCAACACAGAAGCTTTCTGAATGAAACAAACACTCTTTCAATGTTGCTGTAAAGTTCTCCAAAATCAAGCAAATAAGTCAATACTAACCGATATATGGCAGCCCTGACTTTTAATTGGATGGATTCCGCAGATCCAATCAAGTAGAATTAATAATACATTGGAAAACGCGTCAATAGAAAACACCTTGTTTATAATGTTTATCCGCGGGATAAACGAATATAGACTAAAAGATGGAGCTGCGGTCGCGTCTGTTTTGGTGCCGCGGTTGCAATCCACTACCACCAAACAGGCCGCCATGGCAACGCGACCGAAGTTTTGCTTGCACTTCTAGTATATTTCAAACTAGGACTTGCCCGCCACTTCGTCAGCGTTGGATGGCTAGAAAAGGTCATAGCTGTTTTTAGACAGAGAATTTGAATCAGTGAAAATATTGCATCGAAATCAGTTGTTTTCGACCTGGCCACTTAAGACCGCTCCCAAGAAAATTCCCGCGGGCCTCCTCTCGGGACCAAAAGTACAGCAGATTTAAGTCCGCGAATTTGCTGTCGGTCAATGAAAACCGCATAAACAAACAAACAAGAAATCTAAAAAACTGCATCGTGTTCTCTATCGTTTATATAGTCTATTCTAGTTGACTTTTTTTAAATAGCTTTAATGTACAGACATGGCATGTTTACAATTATGTATTATAGAAAACACTGATACTTAGCAGGGTTTAACCCACGGCATAGCTGCTGGGAAATCTCTAGTTTATAATATTAGTAAGGATGATATGACGCATGGCGATTGTTTCATTCACATTCTACGTCTACTTATATGAAACTTGTTAGGGCAGTCGTCTTGACTTAAATAGACAAGTTCCAAAGTGTGTGTTGGTAGTATGGTCACTTTGTATCAATAAACTTGTTTATCTCGAAGACAGATCGCCTTGAATGGTGTTTGCGCCATAAAAGTTTCTTTGTGGTCAACACGTTTCCGTTTACTTGAACGAGAAGAGACATCGATCTTTCTAGAACTTTCTTGTGCTATCTTTAAGTGATCGGTGTTCGAAAGTATTGGAGCATTTGCTTAAAGCATGATGCATACTCTAAGATGTCATTGATCAAGTATGAAGTTCCTAATGCTGCTTATACGACTTGCAAATTCCATATCATTTACATATTTTATTACAACGCCTAGCTACTTACAATTTAATGATCAACAACATTTAAGTATATCGATGCCTTTTCATTAGACACAATGTCATGTATTGTAATAGTCACTTTAAAGTTTTTGGAATTTTCAGCTACCAACACATGTATAGGATATAGTAGAGTAAATTAAACTTTAAAAAAATTGCTGTCACAAATGACTATTTGGCCGTCCTTTTTGGCCGCTTTAGGAATAAACTGACTTGAAAATTTTTGAAAATCACGAACAGAGCGCCATTTAGGCTTATTCTTACACACCCCACTTGATTCTTTGACATTCATAACTCTTGTCATAATTTTTGAAAATCACGAACAGAGCGCCATTTAGGCTTATTCTTACACACCCCACTTGATTCTTTGACATTCATAACTCTTGTCATGCATGCTCGTCTGTTCTTAAGGCTCCTGACATCACCTTCTGCTAGTATACGATCAATTTGATCATGGAATGTGTGTCGTGGCCTTCCACGACTTCTGCATCCATCCACTTTTGCATTGTATATCTGTTTAGTCATTCTTTCATCATGTATTCTTTCCACATGCCCGAACCACCGGAGCATTCCTTTCCTTACCTTCACCCCGACACTCTCTTTCAGACCAACTCTCTTTCTTACTTCGGTATTACGGTAATAGAGATGAATACAGAATATCAATTATCCTGGAAGATGAGAAAGTTTCCGTGGGGATACGCATTCGAAGTAAACGCACACGAAGAAATCATCTAAACACAAATCTCACTGTATTTAGAAATATCAGTAAAACTACTTTAAAATCAGAACAAAGTGCTTATTTCTTATATTATAACATATAATTAAAATTACGATGCACACGTTGCACGCAACACCATCGTGCTTCTGAATATAGAACGTAAACAATAAAGACAAGTAATAATTACATTCAATTAAATGCAGCACCATTTAAGACAGTTGCCAAAAATCTTATAAACAATACCAAATAAAACTCGAGCTAATGATAATAGTATACATAAATATTTATTGTATGATATCATTGATGTGTAATCGCCGTTATTATAAATAGAAGTAGATATTAATATGTGGCTTGAGAGAGGACCTTTCAAATAATTTGCAGCAAACTATAATAAAGGAAATAATTTTTTGATATAAGGACAGATAAGTCCTTTATGGAGGTCTTTGATTTAGTAGAAAAACTTTAGCATAATAATATTTTATAGATTTAGAAATGTATTTTATTTTTTATAGAATTAGTATTAGTGTGTCAATCATTGATTACACTCCAAATGAAGTTACTTTAAATTAGCACGTAGATTTATAGTAATCCGGGTAATTAACAAAATTTGAGAAGTATTCGACAAACAAAAATTAAATTTGTAGTCGCTGATAGAGATTAGGATTTTTTTAACAATATAAAACTAGAAACAAAGATTTTTTTTAAATTAGCCATGACGCGTTTGACTGACAATAAAATGGCGCTAGAATTGAATGACACGTGCCAAAAAGAAGTTCGCGAGTTCGGGCACAGTATCCAGACGGGAATAGTCACATCAAGGCCTGGCCTGGCCGACGTCCATACACGCACCGCATTCAACAAGTCACAACTCAAACCGAAGCTGACTAGAATTCAGAACTCTAAATATTAGATGTAAGGTTCATTTTAGTTTATTAAGGGAGTAAAGATAGGTCGTAATGTCGTCAACGAGACGAATATAAGCTGCGTCTGCTCGGATCCTTACGTAATACTTGGTTGACGATGAACTCAATACGTCACCTTTATTCTTCCGGACTGATGACCGATTCTATGCGTTTCAAATGTGAACAACATACAATGGACTTCAGGCTGTTCCCAATACTTGCTAGTATGCAGAACAACATACGGCTGAATTGTTACACTCCATCGATTGACTCGATGAAAACATTGTTGCAAATGATATACAGGTCAATGGTACGAATACTATAGTAAATACATTGAGTACGATTTAGGAGAAATCATTTACGCTTCTCGAAGTAGATATTAGGTTTAGAAGTGTCTTTGGATATATTGAGAAAGAGTTGTTATGGCCGTACAAATATTGCTTGTGGTTGATAAATATACAATAATAGTAAAGTGAAATAGTGGATGGATGCAGAAGTCGTGGAAGGCCACGACACACCTTCCATGATCAAATTGATCGTGTACTAGCGGAGGGTGATGTCAGGAGCCTTAAGAACAGACGAGCGTGCATGACAAGAGTTATGAATGTCAAAGAAGCAAGTGAGGTGTGTAAGAATGGGCCTAAATGGCGCTCTGTTGTTCGTGCTTACCCCGCAAGGGAACTGGCGTGAAGTTATGTATGTATGTATGTATGAAATAGTGGTGAGAATACTAGTACGCTAAAATAGAGATGGATTGTGTAAAAAGGTGTTTCATAGATGACGCATTCCTGGGTAGGACATGCACTAAAGGATATTATATAACGCTGACGCCAAATGATTGATTAAAAACGAAAGAAAAGATTATTTTTGGTTTTTATTACTAAATCTATGGTACCCCTTATACATATTTTGAAAGCAAACACATTAGTGGCATTATCTTAAGAATATGGCATTCAAGATAAAAATTCAATGGTATTTTAGATAGAATGGGAAATTTAAGATAAACAAGAGCTCCGATATGGAAGCGATAAAATCGCTTGAAAGAGTAACACACGGTTGGGCAACCGGATGGCATATTTCAGTTGAATAAATACACCCAGATGTAATATTATTAATGGCAGTCGTTCCAGTGACACATTTATTCCGATGATATATTTACAAGCCTGTAACGCGATTTTTTATTCTACTTTTATTATTTTCATTTGCTTCGTAATGAAATATTAATTTTATCGGTTGCTGAATGTTCATTTGGGTCAACATTATTATTTTAGCACATTAGAGAATCTGAGCAGGCAGCTTTAATCTGGTCAACTTTATAAGCATTCAACGCAAAAGCTAACCCATTTTCACCACCTCCACTACTCATTTTAATCCATTCATTATCAAGATCGTGAAGCAGGAACAAAAATATATACAAGTCACTATCAGTTTCATAACATGATTAATATGGATTATTATGTGTATTGTGACCTTGCGTGGAAGCATTTGGGTGAGATAACTGAAGTAACAATCCTATCATTAATAACTCTCCATTAGTGGAAGAATTGTAATTTTCAAACCATTATACATTCGACTCAAAATTATATAGCCACGTTACACGAATCATGTGATACTAATAACAGTGACTATACTAAACCGTATATCACAGTAACTATGTTTTGAAATAGATTAGCGAAGACCATCTAAACAGTGGCATAGGTCCTTTTTCGTCAGTGACCAATCGTGATCTCTCTATTAGGAACTTAGGACATACCTGTTTTCATGCATATGGCAATAATGTTATGTTAAAATATTACGAAATACTAAAAAAAAACATTTTAAGAGACGCTCTGGCTATAATTGGTCACGTCATTGGGGTTCTAGAGCAGCATGACAAAAATTGTGTCAAGATTTGTTTAGATGCAACATGTTTTAGTTCACTGAATGGGGCATATATATGCATGTAATTCCAATACGAGCCAATTTTTTATATGATGTCTTTATTGCTGTAGAATTACATGTCTAACGTTATTTTTTTTATTTAATTTCTTTAATTTATACATTTTAATTAATAACAAGTATTAAATATTCTATTATGCTATTTATAAAATGGAACTGTGACGTCATTTTTCGTTTTGAAATTGTCAGATTGTCAACAAAGGCGAACTTATTGCATAGTGCTTATAGTTTTGTGATTGTGTTTACCGTAATTTAATATATACAGATGGTTTTTTAGCTTTTTCCATGGTCTGCATCTAACAAATCTAATTAAAAATAGAAAACACTGTGATTGAACTATGACGTCATCAAAAGCCCGCGAAAATAGTGGCGTTTGAATAGCTCAAGTTTATTCGAGATTTCAAACATCTATTTAAAAATTAATTTGGACATTTCCAACAGTATTTCTATTTTTTACTATGATAAAACGATGTAAGCAATCATTTAAAAATACAATGAAAATCATGCACATTCCCCATTCTTACTAGTGAATTTCGAGATGTGCAAAATTCGTTTACTAAAATATTTTACCTCGATCTTCGGTTAGGGTAACTGGATATTTTTGAATGGAGTGGACTTTGCAATGTGCTGATAAGCCCTTTATTTAAAATCTCACAAAATGGCAGTGCCTAATATATAAATTTCAACATCGCCTTTAGCTTCTTTTACAATAACACATTTTTTTTGTAAATTTTATACTTACTTTCTTTTTACCCTCAGTAGTCCCTGAGAGAATATTCTATTATTCAAAGCGTGCAGGAACGGAGAAAGAATACAAATTCCTGCGGCCGGGCGGCTGTCACAAAACAACCCACAGTCAGGTGGTACGGCGTTTGTCCGACTGGATGGCTACCACCCGTGGTCTAAAGTATGCCACCATAACAACCTTGAATTGTGTTCCGGCATTAGTGACCAGGTTCCAGTCTCCCTTAAGAGAGCAGCAGCGCATTTGTAGCACCTTTGGTGTTGCAAGTGTCCATAGGCGATGGTAACCACTTTCCATCCAGGCCACCTGCTTGTCTGCTGAACTCCTGCAATAAAAAAGAAGGTAACAAGATACCAGGGAGATTTTCTAAGATATTGGTACCTTAAAAAATATTGCTTACACGAAAAAGTATTTTAATCCTCGTCAATTAGTACAAGCTCGGTGTGAATAGCCTTTGTAAAACCCTACTAAAGCTTATCAACGCACAAATGTGTGTCATTAAGGAATGGGACCTCATCATGACCATGCAAGTTTCGGTCGAACCGCTGACGTGTTTTTACCAAAATCGTGTGAGCACGGACGTTAACCTGTGGACCCTGAATTAGAATTTTTGGAACCCTTCCAAAAGCGGTAACTTGTCATAGTAGGTGGCCGATCGAAATTAACTGATATTGCGTGGCTGCTTTTTATGACCTTATATTATTGGACATGATTTCATATTTTTCAAACAACCGTCCCTAATAAAACTACGTTTTAACGGTTTTAAGCGCGGTAATTTATTTGATTTTTATTATTCCGACGTTTCGGCCACTTTTGAGTGGCCGTGATCACGTGATCTTCTCCTCAAGCCACAACACGTTGCGAAGCGGTGGTAAATTAGATTAGGCTCCCATAGAGTAAATAATAACCATAAACAAAATTAAAATGAACAAGTTGGCGGTAGGCTAAATAAAACTTTAACAATACTCATTGACACTTGACATCTTTGTCTTCCGTGATCACGGCCACTGAATAATGGTCGCAACGTACGGAATAATAAAAATCAAATAAATCACCGCGCTTAAAACTGTTAAAACGTAGTTTTATTATGTATACAAGTCGCGAAAACTTAGAAAAAAAAACCGTCCCTAAGTAACTGTCAGCCCGTAAACTTTCCACTGTCGAACTTGGCCTTCCAATTTTTTAAGGAACTGTATACACTGTATTAGTGGGTCTCACATAAGGGTTAAAGTATTTCGATTCGCAAGCTGTATTGCATTATTTTCCTTTACCACGTGATAATTAAGTTAATAAATTTGTCTAAACGCGCCATTGGCTACTAAGTTACCACGTTTATGTACTGCATGTAATACATAAATATAAAAATGTCTATGTTGGATGATTGTCATAAAATTGACTACATGTGTACTTCTAATAACGAGATGAAAATTAATAAAAGTATTACAATGCTCCGGTGGTTCGGGCATGTGGAAAGAATGCATGATGAAAGAATGACTAAACAGATATACAATGCAAAAGTGGATGGAGAAGTCGTGGAAGGCCACGACACACCTTTCATGATCAAATTGATCGTGTACTAGCAGAAGGTGATGTCAGGAGTCTTAAGAAGAGACGAGCGTGCATGACAAGAGTTATGGATGTCTAAGAAGCAAGTGAGGTGTGTAAGAATAAGCCTAAATGGCGCTCTGTTGTTCGTGCCTACCCCGCAAGGGAACTGGCCTGAATTTATGTATGTATGTATTTCAAAGGGTTGTTTACTTTGAATACAGATCAATTATTTATTGCATGAGTTCAGCAGACAGGCAGACGGCCCACTTGGTGGAAAGCGGTTACAATCGCCTAGACATTTGCAACACCAAAGATGCTACAAATGCGCTGGCGCTCTCTAAAGGGAGACTGGAACCTAGTCACTTATGCTGGAACACAACATAACAACTCAAGGTTGTTATGGCGGTATACACTGGACCAGATGTGGTAGCCATCCAGACGGGAAAGTTCCGCCTGGCAAGATTAGGTGAAAAATCGCGAGGAAAAAGTAGTCTTATTTATATCTTCTAAAGCTCTTTTTATGTGTAATATACCTTAAATACAACAGTTATTCGCATATAAAGAATAATTATAGTGTAGTGGAACACTTACAAGCTAATAGATGGCGCTGTGCAATAATCGATGTCGCAAACGTTTCCCGAAACGTACAAAGAATATATACAAATTTCTAACAATAATAGATGGGCCCAGGACTGCGAGGGACAACAATAGCCTCGCTGGAAGATCTTCCTTTGAGACGGAGGAGCATTCCATCCAGTGTTACCAACCCTACTGTTTTAACAGTAGATTTGCTGTTTTCACATTGATGTCCCTGGTTTCTGTTTCATTCTTAATTTTTACTCTTTTTTCAATTAGCATTCAGTGCCACCTATTACAACACTATGCAAATATTTTTTGATAACTACTATGTAATAATATCATGAAAACCAAATTACGCAACAGAATATCAACTACAACTATTAAAGGAGTATTACATACTAAATCCGAAATAACTGACTGCTACTCATTTGAAGCCACAGAAAGGCACATGAAGAAATTTAATAAAAATATGTCTGATTTTAAAAAAGAAAATGAGTATGAAAATACTGAAGATGAGACAATTGAGAATGAAAGCGGAAAATAATTTTACTTTGATTTATGTTTTTTTTTAATACATTTTATTATGTTGTGATTATTGATATAACAATGTATGCGAGTCCTAGTAACTAAGAAGGCGGTTATTGTTATTAATATTGGATATTGCTTTAATTATATGACGAACGTATGAAATCTGCCTTTTTTTATTTTACCTACTGTTTTCTCCTGTTTTTTTATTGGCGAGTTGTTGTTTTTTAGTTTTTTGGGGTTGGCAACACTGATTCCATCTCGCTCTTCCGCCCTATCGGATACTCTCTTTAATAGCATCGAATATTTTTTTTGTCGATGCAACGTGATGTGTAGAATTATTATCATCTCTATGACCCTGTGTCTTTGTGAGTAAAGAACCGCTAGAGATGATCTTACATCCTAATCTTATGCAAAACATGATATCGTACAACAACAAAAGCGAATTATCAAAACGAAAGTAAACAAAGAACCATGAGTGTACGAAATCTAGATAGTATTGTATTTAAAAATACATGAAACAGTGGACCAGAACGCAATAGTCGCTGATAGTGTGCGTGATAATGTTATCAATAACACCGTATAGAGCAATGTGTTCGCAAACGTTTGTAATTGAACTATTTTTACACTATCATAATATTAACAGTTAAAATAACAATAGGTCTAAAAATCAGAATCGAAGATACAATAGGACCTTGTATATTGAATAAAACTAGTGGTCGGCATTCGACCATAATTAATTTAAATTAGTTTAGTTTAATTAAAATGTATATCTGGAGCATGGCTTTATATGGATGTGAAGCATGGACAATGAGAAAGAGATCGCGATAGATTAGAAGCATTTGAAATGTGGTGTTGGAGACGCATGAAGAGAATAAGTTGGAAAGAAAAGAAGACAAATGAAGAAGTACTGGATATGGTAAAGGAGAAACGCACAATTTTAAAAACTCTGGAGGAAAGAAGGAGGAAGATGTTTGGCCATTTGCTACGACACGACACCTTCTTATGCACGTTAATCGAAGGCAAAGTGGAAGCAAGGAGAGGGAAGGGAAGACCAAGGCGAGCATTCATGGATCAAATAAAAGAAAAAGTGGGTGTCGTGTCTTACATAGAAGTAAAACAACTGGCCCATAATAAAGAAGATTGGAGGAGGCTCCACCGACAAGAGCATAGCTCTTAAATGATAGATAGATAGATAGTTTGAACATTATTAAGGTTCTGTTGTCAAAGACTATACTTTCACAGATTTCGCCAAGGCTACACCGTTTATTCGACTTTAACAATAAACAGAAGAGTATATATGCGTGTGTGTCAAATACATGGTAGTGTGTGTAATTTTTTTATTGATTAAATGTATTTTTTATGCATACTTAAAAACAAAAGCATTCTGCACTCCTTCTCTATATAAACAATAAGTGTGCGATATTTCATACTCCTCCGTCCGCGCAATTTTCGTAAAAAGGGGTACAAAGTTTTTGCTTCACGTCTTAATATTATGATTATAAGAACATAAAAAAAGGATGAAGAAATAAAAATACAAAAAATAAACATAAGATCCTACCAATCTAGTGTCAAGTCATCATTATCATCATCATCATCCGAGCGTTAATTCCCGGTTGCGTTCGGAGCGTTCACTCCGACGCCCAGGGTCCGCTTTCCTACTTTTTCTACTCCACTTCGCGCGGTCTTCAGCATCCCCCGTTTTGAGACCATTGGTACGCATCTCATCCTTCACAACGTCAAGCCAACATTTCTTGGGCCTTGCCCTTCGACCGGGACCTGGCGGAGGCGGCATGGCTAGACATTAGTTCCCCACATAATTAGCCGGTCTCCGTAAAACGTGGAGATAAAAAAGAATGACAAACATTCTGGAGACGCAGATTTCGGTCTTATTCATACAAAGTTAGACTAAGTTTATACGCTTGTTTATGCTTCTTAAAGAAGCGTTCAAACTTACTACGGAAAGACTAAATGTCAACAACATTCCAATCGGAACCACAGGACTGGATACTAGCGGTCTCGGCAGACGTTGTTCTGCCCTGAAAAAATGAAAATCTAGAACCCGACTCCAGCGCCACCTGCCGCGTCTAATTGTGAATCTAAACTACCCCGGAGAATACACATAAAATTTCATCAAAATCGTAGAACCCGATCTCAGCTCCAAGTATTTTGTTTAGCCCTTTAGCTCACTATTAGCACATATGTGTCCGCGATGAGAGTGCAGATCGCGTTTGTGCACGTGATCGTTTTTGTGTTGTTGTCTCACTCTGTTTATATAGGATTTGTATGAGATGGGTATATTTTCTTGGTATATTACGAGATAGTGATAGTGTTAGTCTTCCGGCTTTTGGAAGAGCTGAAGGGTTAGATCGATGGGTTACATTATTGAAGTTTTAGTAGGGGTCCCTAATTTTTATGGCCTATATTAATCAGGGATAATGTAGCATTCGAATGGTGAAGGAAATTTTTAAATCGGTCCAATAGTTTTTGAGTTTATTCGTTCTATCCGTGCAGGAACGGAGAAAGAATACAATTTCCTGCGTTGGGGCGGTCTGTCGTAAGAGGCGACAAAACAACCCACAGCCAGGTAGTAGGGCATTTGCCCGACTGGATGGCTACCACCTCTGGTCTAAAATGTGTCGCCATAACAACCTTGAGTTGTGTTCCGGCATTAGTGACCAGGTTCCAGTCTGCCTTAAGAGAGCAGCAGCGCATTTGTAGCACCTCTGGTGTTGCAAATGTCCATAGGCGATGGTAACCGCTTTCCATCAAATGGGCTGTCTGCCTGTATGCCTGAACTCCTGCAAGAAAAAAAAATACAAACATACAATTATACAAATCTTTCCTCTTTATAATATAGATATATAAAATGAGACTTGATAAAACTAATATTAGTAAACATTCCTAGATAACACTAATATATTGGATTGTTAAGTCTAGTGAGTCAAGTACAAAGGTTAATAAAAGACGTGTATAAGAAAGTTTTAACATGTACGATCAATGTTTGAAAGGTTTGAATTAGTTTAATACAAAATCATCCCTGTTAGGATTTAGTTTATAACTAGTTGTTACCCGCAACTACGCCCGCGTGAAAATTTTTATTTGCCTTCTGGTGCGGCGACGGCGGCGGCGTGCGCGTGAGCCTTTCAATTTGATATTATCTTATATATAAAATTCTCGTGTCACAATGTTCGTTCCCATACTCCTCCGAAACGGCTTGACCGATTCTTATGAAATTTTTTACGCATATTCAGTAAGTCTGAGAATCGGCTACTATCTATTTTTCAAACCCCTAAGTGATAAGGGATGTCCATCCCAAATTTTTTTTTTTTTTTAGGATACAGCATTAAAAATATATACAACAAGGTTTTTAATCTTATTTTGTCATGACTTAGAATAAAAAAAAAATATTACTTTTTTAGATTCACAATTAGAACCGGTAGGTGGCGCTGAGATAGAGTTCTGGAATCCTCCTAATCACCTGGAGCGATTTTGGTGATTTAATTTTTGTGTATTTGAGTGGGTACCCGGACGGTTTAGATTCGCAATAAGAACCGGTACGTGGCTCTGGGATCGGGTTCTAGAATTCTATTTTTTAAGGCAGGACAACGTCTGCCGGGGCCGCTAGTATACTGTAATATAAAGAGGTAAACTTTCTGAGTTTGTGAAGTTGTAGGGGGTAATCTCTGGATCTGCTAAACCAATTTTAAAAATTCTTTTACTGTTAGAAAGCTACGTTAACAGGGAGTGTCATAGGCTATATAACATGACGCTATATACTACGGGAGCGGGACAGAGCGCGGGTAAAACCGCGCCGGGCCGCTAGTATTATATATAAATTATATTTTTTCTAAAATAAAAGTAGCTAAGTTACTCCTTATAACATTAGCTATCTGCCAGTGAATGTCATGTCACAATCGGTCCAGCTGTTTCAGAGATTAGCCGGAACAAACAGATAGATAATTTTTTTTTATATTAGTATCGTATATACTTTCCTATGCATTTAATAGACATTACAAGCAGATACTTCAATTTTGTATAGATAAGATTCATTATTTTAATTAAATAATAATGACTAACATTATCACGACTGGATAAGGTGGGCTCTTAATCACCTCTAGAAATAAATTAAACTACAGTATAAAATAGAAACCTAAAATTAAATACTAAAACTAAATAAAAAAGGAGAGCAAAATTATAGATAAAATATTGGTCCCAAACCACTGTCACTTAGCGGGAACGTTCCCAAAAGGCTGGCGGCGTTACCACGCTGAATAGCAATGCTTACCCTTTGAGCAAAATAGACGCCAGCCTTCTGGTCGCGTGAGAGGTCTACTAAGCGTTCGGCAACATCTCGATAAAGTTTTAGAGCGTTAGGACCCCACGGACCCAGAGTTTCCACCCCAAACGCCGCAAATGTGTAACTATTGCCGATAGCGGCATACTTGCGGCGCTTGAGGGCCTCCTGTTCGGCTGCAGCAGAACCGGCGGTAGCGGACGTACTTGAAAGATGGGACGCCGCCAGAGTGTCAACGCAAGTAGCATCCCACACTAAGGGGCGGCCCATCTTCCAAGGTACTAACGTCATCCCATCCGAAGTGGGTACATATATGAAATTTCGTGCTTATTTGAAAATGTCGGATTTTCATATCTCCCTTTTACCTCCTTAGGGGTTGAATTTCCGAAAACGCCGAAACACATGACATTTCTTTCCAACCAGAAGCATGTATTTAAAAGTACTTCATACTTTGATAATGGCGGATTTTTATTCAAACGTACATCGTTGCATGCGTTGATATGTCATTCAGTCAGTCAGTGTGGTCAAGTAACTATATGCATATGTATAGATTAAGTTATTAACAGAAATGTTTGAGTAAATAGTAGGAATGCCTAGGGCAACGTAATGAAGAATATAAAAATAAAATACAAAATTATATTCATCACTTTCATATCAATGGTACAAAATTATTAATTTTAATATACATACATACATACATAACTTCACGCCAGTTCCCTTGCGGGGTAGGCACGAACAACAGAGTGCCATTTAGGCTTATTCTTACACACCTCACTTGCCTCTTTGACATTCGTAACTCTTGTCATGCAAGCTCGTCTGTTCTTAAGGCTTCTGACATCACCTTCTGCTAGTACACGATCAATTTGATCATGGAAGGTGTGTCGTGGCCTTCCACGACTTCTGCATCCATCCACTTTTGCATTGTATATCTGTTTAGTCATTCTTTCATCATGCATTCTTTCCACATGCCCGAACCACCGGAGCATTCCTTTCCTTACCTTCACCCCGACACTCTCTTTCAGACCAACTCTCTTTCTTACTTAGGTATTACGAACGCGGTCCGCGAGCGTCACTCCGCAGATTTTGCGCAGTGCTCGCATCTCGACCGCGTTTACTCTACTTTCATGCTCTATAATATAGAACTGTAATAAAAGAAAGTCTGTAACTGAGGATTCGAATCCTGCCCCCCGAAATTCGTACATAACGACACTAATGGTTTTTCCAAGCGAACGCAACTTTCGTCGTCGAAATTACGATAGATAACACTTTATCACACACCAATACAAAAATCATCAAAACTAAAATTATATCTAGTTATGTACAAAGGGCGGTCTTAGTGCTAAAAACCGATCTCTTCCAGACAACCCCAGGAATGAATTGAGATGATAAAGGCGATGGTGGTATACGTAACATATAGTACGAACTACTTACTTTTTAATAATAAGTTTTCGCGACTTGTATACATGCAGAAACTACGTTTATAACGGTTTTAAGCGCGGTAATTTTATTTGATTTTTTTTTTCCGACGTTTTCGGCCACTTTTCAGTGGCCGTGATCACGGCCGTGTAAACAACCGTACGTCCATAAATACATAACGCGCAGGGGGGCTTTGTGGCGATTCCTTAGGTGAGTAACGACACCTCGTACCTGACTCCGGAGCGTTGCCAAGGCATTTATTGCAAAATACCTCCGTGCTTGCCTTAGCCAGCCGGCCGACGGAGTGGAGATCGCTGGAGCTAAGACTCAAGCATCCAGGGGTGGAAGTGAGTTCCCTGACGGGGTAGGCACGAACAACAGAGTAGCATTTAGGCTTAACCTGCAGCCCACCTCTCTACACCCCTTAGCCACTCACACCTCATGTTGCTCCTGTCTTCTATGGCATTATATTTGTTATATATTATAGGGAGTGGCGAGTCACCGTCTACCCATTTTTTCCGGGGCATGTGGAAAGAATGCACGATGAAAGAATGACTAAACAGATATACAATGCAAAAGTGGATGGATGCAGAAGTCGTGGAAGGCCACGACACACCTTCCATGATCAAATCGATCGTGTACTAGCAGAAGGTGATGTCAGGAGCCTTAAGAACAGACGAGCGTGCATGACAAGAGTTATGAATGTCAAAGAAGCAAGTGAGGTGTGTAAGTATAAACCTAAATGGCGCTCTGTTGTTCGTGCCTACCCAGCAAGGGAACTGGCGTGAAGTTATGTATGTATGTATGTATAATATTATACGCAACTGTTATTAATTTTAGCGATGTACATTTAACAGTAATAAGAATATTAGAATTAAGCACACGTTTAGAAGTAACTTTGCAATTTTTTTCTATCGAGAAATTAACGCTATAACTTCCTCCGAAATATGATTGAGATTGAAATATATTTTTTTCACCGCTATAAAGTGTGTAATCTTGACTGAGGAATCAATCAAAAAACGCTTTGTCACTTATCACGCTCATGTTTTGAAAAATCCACTTATGCAACATAGTGAACGATATCTTTTTTTTTTTAACCGACTTCAGAAATAGGAGGAGGTACTCAATTGGTCGGGATCTTTTTTTTTCTTTTTTTTTATGTATGTTCACCGTTTACTCCGAGATTTATGATCCGATTTACGTGATTCTTTTTTTGTTCGACGCGGAATAGCTGCCATTTGGTCCCCTAAAATTTTTACATAGTTTGGCCCAGTAGTTTTCATTTTATGAACATTTTTTATGAAAAAATTTCCATTCCGTTCCATATGTACACCAATTACGCTGAGATTTATGATCCGATTTACGTGATTCTTGTTTAGTTTGATGCGGAATAGCTGCCATTTGGTCCCCTAAAAATTTGACATAGTTTGGCCCAGGCCCGGGTTTTTAAGGAACGCGGCATCTTTCGTAGGTCTACCCATACATAGCTAGAGACTTAAAATTAACAAATAAAATAAAAAACTTCGTTTAAAATTACCTATGCTACTAGGCAATTGCTGAAATTGTATTTGAGAAAAATTGTATGTATCATTAGCTAGATATTTCTTTCATTATTACAAGTATATTTCTCAATACCTTTATAACCGACTTCGTCATGAATGTAATGTATATCAAACATTTACTTCTAATTTCATAATTTGTATGTAACTTTTGAACTATGAGATAGATTGTACTTCAAATATATTACAATAAATTAATTATATTACATATAATCCGAATACAATGCAAGAAAACTTAACTTATTTGTATTGTATTCTACTCATAGTCCCTCAAGACTATAAGTAGAATACTGAGCCCAGATCACCGTCTTGCTATTACATAAGTGTGCCATTTAAGGCTGGCTACGTTTCCGTCGCTGGATCGCCATACTGATCCGTTGATAGATAATTCTGGAAAATACTGTAAATTGTCTAATTTTATATAGGTACGCTTTACAATTCGTGCAATAATTATGTATACCATCGCCACTCCTAATTAACATCATTGAGATGACGCCGTTATCTGATAAGGACGCGATTTAGCAATAAGACCGCCCTTTGTACACAATTAGAATAATACTAGTTATCGATCTATCTAAATATCTAGAAATTAAAATACATTAATGAAAATTAGTTAAATCATTTTTGAAATGTGGGTTATTTTCCACTAAATGCTATTCAAAGGCAGTCAAGTAACAAAATCAAAGGATATTCTTCATCTCTACGAAACTGTTCAGTATACGTGAAATGATGTGCATTTATCCTATTTTTTGGAACGAAGTTCCTTATCGCGCGTTGTGAAAGGGGGCTAGACGGAAAAAATTCTTACGAAAAGTTGTCACGACACTTTTTGCTATAGTAAGCTATCAACTTTAATACAATGAAATAAAATCTAAAATATCAATTAGTGTAATAATATACGCTGTTTTTGATACTATTTGTTTGTTTATGTATTTCTTTCTATACATAGGTTTTTGATAAAATTTCGATGGTTTTCGATGCTTATCGACCACACTTTTTGAGACGTTTTGAGAATTTTTAAGACATTTTAGGAGAACTTCGTTCCAAACATGTGTCCCAAAGACACCTCATTAGTTTTGTTCTTTATAATAGCTTTATATTCCGCTACTAAAAGTCTATGTTGCGATGTAAGGGGCTCCCCTGGTATAACTTTACAGTCTTTGACAGTATTCATTTTGTTGCGTCTGGTCAAAATAAAATCTATTTGTGTTTTATTATTTCCGCTTTTATAAGTTATGAGGTGTTCATCTTTTTTTTTAAAGTATGTATTTAATATTGCCAGATCATACGCAGTAGCCATTTCCAGGAGACTCTCGCCTTCACTATTTCGTCTCGCGCCAAAACCTTTGCCCCGATGTATTCGTTCGAAACCATAATTCATATAACCTACATGCCCATTGAAATCTCCTCCGACGAACACATCTTCATTATTCGGAATATTTACCAGAAATGTTACGATGTTACTTTTTTATTGCCTGAAGCAGGCAAATAGGGGTGAACCTCATGCGCACATCATTGATTTGATTAGCTTAGGTGTGTTGCTGGAGAGTTTCTTCCGTCGCTTCTTCTCCTCCAGCTATAACACGTTGCGAAGCGTTAGTAATGATAGACTAGGATCGACTCCGCCGGCGGAGTCGATAATTAGTCCCCAGATAATCACTTCAGCCTGTTGGCTTAGCTCATTCAGATTTGAACGGCTAAATCTCAATATAGAGTCAATCCCCCGCAGCGGTCGAGCCGAGGTCGAACCTCACAGGAGGTGCCTCCTCGAGCGCGCTGCTTCCGGGCTGAACGCCTCCGCTCCCACGGAGTCGGGAAGCCCCCAAAGTCCGGTATCGCTGAAACAGCCATCTGCGGCTATTCAGCTGGGTCCAGCTCCAGAAAAAAAACGCACATCATTAGCCTCAACTGTGTTTTTTTTAAATCCTATATCTTCTAAGATTTTTTCGTTTCAAATGCCTTGTTTATAACAATAATGTAATTAATACTTAATTAGTGATACTTAAGCCAAATATGAATGATATAGCATAAGTTTAAAAAAACGTAGTTGCGGATAATGATGATGCGCTCAGGAAATTCGCGATTATAGGTTAGACCAGCCATACTTAACCTTTTTCTTATAAGGGCCACATAGACGTATTAGACAAGGTGCTGCGGGCCACAACATTAATTCATATCGGTTTTTTTATTGTTAAAGTACAGCAAAGAGGTTTGCGGCCCACCTGATGAAAGTGGTTACCGCCATCTATGGACTTTTCGCAATACTGGAGGCGTTACCAATGTCATTGTCCAACTATTAGTATGTCAGACGGGCCACTTACAAAATCTCGGAGTGCCACATGCGGCCTGCAGGTCGCGGGTCGAGTATCGCTGGGTTAGACGACCCACCTGATGAAGTGGTTACCGTGTCTATGGACTTCTGCAATACCAAGCGCGTCAGCAAAGTGATACCTGACTAGAGATTCAATGACGCTCTTCTTAATCAGCTTATTATTTAGTTATTTCTTTAAATTATCTCAAATTAGCGAATTGAATCTACTCACAAATGAAGTTTCAGCTTACGATTCTTATGTCATCATACCTGTAAACAAACAAAAAGATAGAATTAATATAAATTTATAGGCGACATAATTACGCACAGCTAGGAGGTAGGACATTAGTCTAGATCAGGGATTCCCAAAATATTTTGACCAAGAGACATTTTTTCCAAAATTAACTGATACCTCGAGACCCCATAGCCAAATTACTTTAAAAATATTTGCGGTTGGTTTAGTGAGAGTAAACTTGACATCATTTTCTCGTTAAAATTTAACAAAATAAATAGACATAAAATTCAGTAATTATTGAGTGTAATTAATAATCATTATTAATACAAATTACGTAAAAATATAATACTTAAATTGCTACTTATTAAAAAAAAAACACAAATTTTTACACGCAATACAACTTATACAGTATCTTAAGTTTCAAATAGAAGCTTGTGTTAATTAATAAGGGTCGATTTTTAGACCTCGTTGACCTCCAAAATCAGGTTTCATTTATGTCGACTCCTGGGAAACCGACTTCGACCCCAGGGGGTCGACATCGACTACTTTGGAAATCCCTGATCTAGATGGCTAGTGTCTGATGAAAGTAGAAGAGTATGTCAATTTTAAGTTGTAATCCGGTATTAGTTGCCAGTTTTCAGCCCCTTCTTCGAGGCTGGCAGCACATTAATAGCAGCTTTGGTATTGCAAATGTCTATAGGCGATATATTTATACATACATACATAACTTGACGCCAGTTCCTTTGCGGGGTAGGCACGCACCACAGAGCGCCATTTAGGCTTATTCTTACACACCTCACTTGCTTCTTTGACATTCATAACTCTTGTCATGCACGCTCGTCTGTTCTTAAGGCTCCTGACATCACCTTCTGCTAGTACACGATCAATTTGATCATGGAAGGCGTGTCGTGGCCTTCCACGACTTCTGCATCCATCCACTTTTGCATTGTATATCTGTTTAGTCATTCTTTCATCATGCATTCTTTCTACAAGCCCGAACCACCGGAGCATTCCTTTCCTTACCTTCACCCCGACACTCTCTTTATTATATATATATATATATATATATATATATATATATATATATATATATATACACACACACACACACACACACACACACACACACACACACATATATATATATATATATATATATATACATATGTATACATATATATATATATATATATATATATATATATATAAATATTATATATTTTGACGTGCTAGCGCCACGCTAGGATCATTAAGTTGATTGCAGCTCTCAGGTCCGGCTCGATCGGTGGATAACAAGCTCTCACAGAATATCGACGTGCTACGGTTAGCTTTGTACTAATGCTCCTATCCTATATGATTAATAGATAAAGGTAATAGATATTATCCAAATTGCATAAAAAGTACTTAATTAAATAAATAGGAACTAAAATAAACTAGTGGTCGCCCGTGGTCGAAATTCGACCATAATAATTAATGTCAAAGACTATATACTTCTATAACTACACTGTTAATTTGACTTTAACAATAAACAAAAGAGTATATATGCGTGTGTGTGTCAAATACATGGCAGTGTGTGCAATGTTTTTTTTATTGATTTAATGTATTCTTTATGCATGTTAAAAAAAAATAGCGTTCTGCACTCCTTCTCTATATAAACTATAAGTGTGCGAAATTTTATACTCCTCCGTCCGCGCAATTTTCGTAAAAACGGGTAGAAAGTTTTTGCTTCACGTATTAATATATAGATAATGACTATTAAGATCTTACTTACTTGCACACCATTGAAACTGGTAAAATATTCTGAACCATGTATTTCTATGAATAACATCTGTATACAACTAGTATACTACTACTACATTTATGCAAGAATAAACATTTCATTTCATAGGCGATGGAAACCAATTTCCATTACGTGGGTCTGCGTGTTTGTTAGCTTTACACTAACAAGATAAAGTGCATGTTAAAGCTATCGTGATCAATAAAATAGTGCAACAACAAAGTCACACTCGTCAATCAAGTACGTTCACACGTCAACTGCATGTCGGTCGTCCAGTCACAGACGCCATGGATTCCGCTGGTCCGCGTTTTTACGCGCACGCACTTTCTTCTCGGTGCACTTTCACGACCGGCCGGCCTTTTTGCCTTTACCGATTTTGCGACCGCAATAACAGGTATGTGTTACTTAAATAGGATGCGGATTTGAATGCCTATAGCAGACAAAATGATAGACCAAGAATGAAATACTAATACGACTGAGACAGACAGAACTAATAAAACAAGACTGGAGGATGAACTGTTAATTAAAATCATCAATTTGTACTATGTATCTATTAGGTGAACTTAGCAGGGTTAAATAGACGTACGTAAATAATAGAGAAAAAGCAGTTTCCAAACAGAATCTGGAGTGAGACGGAACAGTACAGTATATAAATGAACAAAATAATATGCAATTTGGTAAATTTTGTAAAAGAGATGAACGTTGAATACTTTCTATCTCAAAAATGTCAAATTTTCCATTAGATATTTATGCGAATGAAGCTACATGTAAAGCATTAATGCCAGAAAGCGGAGTAATGTCTAAGCACTAGACATTCCTCGAATAAGAGACCGACCTTAAAATCTAACTAAAAGCTTTGCAAGTTAGAGAATCTCACTAATGCAGGAATTTCAACCAGCTATGTGAAATTACGAAACGAGCGTTCAAAAGCATACTCAATTGAAGGCACGCGTGTAAATTGCTTCAAATTTTTATGGCGTATTACAACAATTTGGTTTCATACCAAAACGATCTCCGTACAAATATCTAGAGCTGAGCATGACCGGGCAATTTATGATGTCTTTAATAGTAAAAAGGCTTTACTCGGTATTGTCGGTAATGAAAGTTTGCATTATTCGCTTGTAATACTATAATACTGAGGGCCTAAAGAGTTTGTTTTCGTAAATTCGTATGACGAACATGGCTAATATCAACATAGAGTGGAACTCTATGCTGTCTTACAACTTATATTATATTATACTATATCTAGACACGTGTCAATTTCATTAAGCGATTCTTCAAAGCTGATCCGCTGTAGGTCCTCTGTTTCTCTATGACTTATTCAAATTTAACTAATTGTGTATAGGTAATTTTCAGCAGGAGGATCATTTGCCTGCTTAGACATTAAAATTTGTCACATCTTTTTGGCTTTGCATCTTTTTTGCATCTAACGAATATCAAAAGAGGTTATGAATATTCAAGTTTTAAATCTTCTGCAAATAGATACTACGCTAAAGCCGCGTTCATGGAATGGAACCTCTTTCTGACGATAAATTTTGTCTCAATAAACAATCTTGGAGTGGTTGAATAGGGCAATGAAAAATTGTACGGACCATCCAATTTATCAAGTTACCGACAGAAAAATTAATATTTTGGCTTTTAGTGAGAAATAAACAAATATGCGAATCAGTGTTTTTTGCAGAATCATGTTTGCAGGGAGTAAAGTAATAAATTTCGAAGAAGTCACCAGTAATAAATTTCCAACAACCTTCTTTGAGTTATAATCCAAATCGCTACGAAAGTGTACCAATTGGCAACACTCATAGGAAGTGGGCACCGGTGTCGAAACATCCACTACTGGTTCAAAACATTTTTTATGTTTCATACGAAAACACTCACTGCTATTGCAAATGTTACGATCGGCATAACAAATCGAGCTATAGAAAAATTGTGAATTAATATCGTTATATAAGATTGCGAGTTTACTATTGGCACAATAACCTGGAAAGCTTTGGCGGAGCAATTTCGTCATAGCTCAGTGACTTTATCCGCCGTTAAATAAGAGCAAACATTATTAATTACTTTGATGTTTATCACATACTAGCACGTGCCAGCCAAACTTCGTTCGTGTAATCGCGTTGCCATGACGACAACGTATTCGTTACTGAATTGCACCACAAAAAGAAACGTAACACAACACTACTATTTGGCTGCATTCGTCTATCCCACGGAAAAACGTGATTTACGGGATAAAAGCATTCTGTGTTGGTCCGGGATATACGTAAGCTCAGACCCTGTAGAATGAAAATGAATGTAGTTATTTCAAAATGGGAATCTTACAGATTAATTATTAAAAGTCATGAGTCTACCACCGCTTCCAAAGTAATATTAGCTACTGTTAAAGGAGAAGAAGCGGCGCAACAAACTCCTCAGCAACATATCTTTACTTCAGAATTATTATTATTCGTTTTTTTTTACATGTAGTTTATATTAATACAAGGTTGATCAAAGTAATTCGGTGCGGTCGTCTAGAAAATCTTTATTCGTGTAATAAGCTTTCATCCACAAACGTCGCTTTACGAATTTTTTCAACTTGTTTACCGAAGGCTTTGGAACCTTTACTGGGCTTTTGTTGAAAAGCATTATACTTAGTACCACGAAACTATTATAAACTTTATGGAGCTTACATGTGGGAGTTTTTAATTTGTTTTTGTTCCTAGTATTTTTGCAATGTACAATCGCTTAATCTGGGGAAATCCGTGATGTTTGTCTTAATATAAAGAACATTTTCAAAAATATACTGCGAAGCTAGTTAAAATATTAATTTCTTTGAACTTATCACGCAAGGAATCCCGTGCTCTCATGTCTATGTTAGAATGAAAATGTATGGGAATGACATAATACTTAGCGTAACGATATGTCATTTCTATGCGTCTTTTATTCTATTCGTTTGGCGCTAAAGCCACTTGTCTATACACGGTCGGTAGATTTCACGTAATGCTCTAACAGACACATAAAATTCTAATGTTGTATCTTTGAAATCTGTTGGTCCGGATTAGCTTCTCTGAATTTATCTTCTTTTTAACCAACCTCCCAAGAGACTTCTTATATTATAGACATAGATAATTATAAATGTGAAAATGACTATCGATATTAGTTATATATTTGATATTATCTAAAATAACTTGGGACATTAAAAAAACTACAAGCGAAGCAGTATGTAAAACTGTAGTCTCTATATCAATCTAAATCTATTTAGTAATATTAAATGAAAGTGTTGGATGTACCGTGGGTGGTGCGTGGGCTGCAACATAAAGCCATAATGTGGGTGCATTGGCTGAAGGACAACTCCTACATCGTGACGTCGATAGCAGTTTCTGGTTGTCTGAATGGCGGCGATTAGAGTATAAAATTAAAAGCAACTTCCGAACTGCTTTTGTCAAATAGACCTAATCGAATAAGCTGCGCAGATTCATGAATTGAATTGGTGACTAGTCTTAACTAGACTCGGCGATCTTCTTCGTTTTTGAAAGGTCGCGTACTTAAGGTGACGTGAGCGAAAAGGTCGTAGAGCCACAAGTATGCGTACTTGCTCGCATTTCTATCACCCACATAAGAGTGGTGCATAATTCATGAAGGCTACCTTGAAAAGTTGGTGTTTTGGATAACTTAGACCCGTAATCTAGAACAATACTTGTGCGCAAAACGACGTTTGAGATGATAACGTGTCCAAATTAAAAATTGCATTTGAATGTACTAAGCGTCTTAAGTCGCGTTGTATCTCATTTTTTTCGATTATCATCTCAAGTTTCGACTTTAAAGTCGTTCAGTGGGCTGTTAAGCGGACTCTGTTACGTGTTTCTCTTATGGATAAAATCAGAATTGCGAATATTTGTAAGAGAACCAAAGTAACCGACACAGCTCGCAAAATTGTTATAAATTACGTGGCGTAGGCCGGTCACCTGTCTTACCTACAGGAGCGATAATCGATGGAGCTGACGAGGCCTGGAACTTAATCAATGTTTTAGAAAACACGCTCCAGTCTTATTTATTGACGAAATGCACAAGATCACCGATAGGGACTTCATGAGGAAAGAAGATCAGGATTCGGGGAAGCCTTCTGTACAAGCATTTGAGCACTGCATTTGACTAACAACACCTATGAAGTATGTAGGATAAAAACAACAGTTTAATTAACTTATTGGTACATTTAACTGCTTAAAAATATTGGTGCTCTATTCGAACAAGGTTTAGTCGCACATGGAATAACAAACACGTAACGTTTTAGATACTCAAATAGACAAACATACAAGGTACATAGATTATGTGGTACAAGCTTACAAACCGCACCTAGTTAGGCGTCAGAAGCGACTCAGCGAAATCTGAGATGTAGTGATGTCACCGGTCGTAGACCCCAGGAATGCTGTTTGCCGACTATTTCATACAACTTTGTTGACATTCTAACATTTGCCAAGTTCAAATATAATGATTGTGACGCGAAGAAAGTTGATAGAAATTCTTAATTCAATATTCGAGATTCGATATAGAAGTTAGTTCCTCATTCTTGAAATTTGAATAAAACAGAATTAAAGAAATGATATAAACATCGAGAAAAAGTGCTGCAAAGTTATTTATCACTTCCAAATGAAATATTGTAAAACATGAAAGACGAATGAATGATCCTTTTTTTGTTATGAATGAATTATAATATCTTGAAAGAGAAAGAACCATTAGTAAGACAGTCAAAGTTACTGTTCTAAGGCTTAAAATAAAATTACAATATTTAATACAAAGCTAGAGTAACATAATAAATGAGTGCAAAACAAACCATACAATGTAAGAGTTAGAACAATATACAGCATTTAAAACATTGTTTAAAGAAAAACAGAACGATGAATAATTAAAATTAGTAACTAGCTAACGCATCCTGAAATCATGAAACAAACAAATGTTCATAGCCAATAAATTCATAAAATTAGGTCAAATTACATCCAAAACACCTGTTACTCAAACATAACATTTCGTAATTCATTGTCGACCTTGATTAATTGACTAAATTTTCGAGATAACGGGCCGCGGTTTTTGGCAGATGACAACAGGACAGTTGACAGTTAAATCAACTGCGGTACCGTTTATTTTAACACTTTAAAATGAGTATACTTGTCAATAAGTTTATAAACTAATACAATGAATAAAACCTTTAAACATAGGTTAAAGACATTTTTGACCGACTAATCACAATACAGTGTTAATGATTATTTTAACCACAGATTTGAAATACTAAGGCAGTAAGATAATGTATTATTTATTACTGACTAGTGGATTCATTTTGATTTTTGTGACATATATCTTAATTATAATTTGCATGTCTTTGAAGACCACGGGTCATAAAAATGGCCGGGACATTTGGAAGGCTTGCGGGTCGGGGGGCATGGCAAGGCCAACACGTAGAGGCCCCTTGACAAGTTTAATGTAAATGTGACGAGACACTGACCGGCGATTATCCCTGTCTACACCATATAATAATGCATCCAAGGACAAGCCCCGGCCAGCGTAAGACTATTGTGGGAAATGAGGACAAAAAGTACCGGGCAATTGGAGTGAAATGCTAGTGATATTAGGGGTCTGGGAATATGGGGATTATGTCGTCTGCCCGTCGCATTGTTCGGGGAACTTGTAAAAATAAGCAGGCGGTGACTCGCCACTCCCTGCTAGGGTCTAAAAACATGCCATAGAAGATAGGGGCAACACGGGTGTAAGTGACTAAGCGATGTAGAGAGGCGGGCTGCAGGTTCACCGAAGCTAATTATTATTATTTTTTAATTGCGAGCCATTTTGTAATATTGATTCACCATTAATATCTAACACATAATAATTACTTACAATAATAGGAACAACAATTAGCACGCCCTAGAGTCAAATCATGTGATCTTATGGAATATTCCTACCATCGTTTTTTATGTCCGATGTTTTATGCTAAATGGCGATTTGATTTGATTTGACCTTACTCACAGAGCATGGTAGTGCGCCGCTCTGGCGATTTTCTGTGCACTGCGACATTACTCGGACATGTATAGGCTGGAATGCGGGGTGAGGCAGGGGGGGTTAAGCTCTCCTCGCCTTTTCAACTTTTACATGAATCAGCTGATAGATGAACTCAGCAGAGCACATGTCGGATGTCATATAGATGGGGTGTGTATGAACAACATTAGTTACGCTGATGACATGGTTCTGCTGAGCCCATCTATCGGCGGTCTGAGGCGGCTCTTGTCAATATGTGAATCGTACGCGGTGAACCATGGCCTTAGATATAATGTTAAGAAGAGCGAGGTTATGATATTTAAATCAGGCGCTAAATCTTACGATATCATTCCTGAAGTATACCTCTGTGGCAAACCGATATCAAGGGTTTCCAAGTTTAAGTATCTGAGACACTGGGTAACCGAAGACTTAAAGGATGTTTGTGATATAGACCGGGAACGTAGGTCGCTGGCTGTCCGATGTAACATGCTGGCCCGCAGGTTCGCACGCTGTACTCAAGAGGTAAAGAAGACGCTTTTCCGAGCATACTGTCAGTCCTTCTACACGTGCAGCCTGTGGGTCAGTTATACGCAGCGGGCATACAGCGACCTACGTGTCCAGTATAATAATGGACTGAGGGTGTTGTTGGGGCTGCCATGGCGGTGCAGTGCGTCAGGGATGTTTACAGAAGCGCGAATCGATAGCTTTGCGGCCATCATTAGAAAGAGATGCGCATCCCTACTGGCCCGCGTTCGCGGCAGCACCAACAGCATGCTCACTCTTTTTGTAGATCGATGGGACTCGCCACTGCTACGTAAATGGGTGCAACTGCACACCCGGTTAAATGCATGAGTTTGTTTGTTTTCTGCCGCCTCGCGGCCCGGTGGTAGAGTCCATACTTGACATCATTTGGTATACATGTCCCTTTGACGCCGTGGAATAGAAACATTTATAGTAATTATAGTGACGCGGGTGTAATGCCCTAGTATGTGTTTTATTAATTGTTGTGCCGTGTACTCATTTTGGAATTTAAATTTTAATAACAATGGTATAATTTATAATATGAAACTGTATGATATGGAAATACTAAATTTCTGAAATAAATGAATTATTATTATTATTATTATTACCTAAATAACTTGATTTTAGTAATAACTATTGTTATCATGGACAGAATGCATGATGAAAGAATGACTAAACAGATATACAATGCAAAAGTGGATGGATGCAGAAGTCGTGGAAGGCCACGACACACCTTCCATGATCAAATTGATCGTATATTAGCAGAAGGTGATGTCAGGAGCCTTAAGAACAGATGAGCGTGCATGACAAGAGCTATGAATGTCAAAGAAGCAAGTGAGGTGTGTAAGAATAAGCCTGAATGGCGCTCTGTTGTTCGTGCCTACCCCGCAAGGGAACTGGCGTGAAGTTATGTATGTATGTATGTATTGTTATCATTGCCTAATCAATTCTTTGGGTGATCAGAGGACCGATAAAGGATCAACATGGTGATCCAACAAGGTACTGGTATACTGTACCCAGCCATTTGGGTAACTTATCTACAAAAAATAGTGACGAAGGCGCAGTATTCTAGTTATAGCCTTAAGGTATTACAGCTAGAATACAATAATTATAGCCATAATACTTGTTAATTAACTAAATTTGATGTATGGCAAAATGAAAATGGCTACTACGTACTTGCTTATTACTGGATTTTAGTTTGTATTTTAAAATATTAAATATGCGGCCCGGCGCGGTTTCACCCGCGCTCTGTCCCGCTCCCGAGGTATTTAGCGTCATGTTACATAGCCTATGACACTCCCTGTTAACGTAGCTTTCCAACAGTAAAAGAATTTTTAAAATCGGTTTAGTAGATCCAGAGATTATCCCCTACAACGTCACAAACTTTACCTCTTTATAATATTAGTATAGATAAAAGTAGTAAATATGTATATTTAAGAAAAATAATTTAAAATGTGTAAGCTAAACCGACAAAAACATGTTAAATCAATTATAATTATGTTGACATCTTATATGTACTATATTTGAGATTTAAATTGATTGAAATGATGAAATTATTATCATTTCATATAAATCGACATCATTTAAACAGCTTATTAATTAATGTTAAAACAGTAATTATTTTTATCGCGATATTTCAAAACGTAATAGCTATGTTTTTAACGCCAACACTATCACATGTAATACGACAAATAGCATATTACTTTATATCCTTAGGTTACAAAGTTTAATACTAATTAGGCTTTCAATTTCAAGAGTATTCTTCATACGAGGCAGAAGTTATGATGGGTCAGTAGTTAAGGCACCCACAACCCTTTTGCTCGACTTGGGTTCAGTGGCGGATTCATCAATAGGCAGAGTAGGCTGGAGCCTAGGGCGGCAGATTTTAGAGGGCCGGAATATTTGGCGCCTGCATTTTTTATGTCTTACAGATATTATGTCTTACTTAAATGCTTAGACTTAATAAGATAAATAAAGTAAACAATTCTAATTCATTTATTGCTTATGTAGGTAAGTTATGAAGGTATTACAAAAAATCGTGGAGTACATCTATCTATATTCTGCCGGGAGCGGTGTGCAATATATTATAGGTTTTTAAATCTAGTATAGGGAAAAATTAATAAAAAAAAAATATTAAGTCCACGGAAACAATTTAACATGTAATATGTTTCACCAATTAGACAACTTTAAATTGTCGCTTTTGGCTACGGTAGAAACAAACCCATCAATCCCCTGCATCACAATCTACTAATTACGGAAAAAAGGTTGGGTAATTAAGACGATAGTGCATAAATCATAAAGTTAGAATTTCATTGATACTGAACTAGGGTATCGATTTGTAGAGGTCGGTAGAGGCGGCAAAATTTGAATAGCCTACAGGCGGTAAAATTCTAAATACCCTGCTTGAGCTAAAATCTTGCAGAGACCATACAACTCTCAGGCAATATTTGTGGTCCAATGATATATTTATTACCAAACTTGCATTACTATTGATAAATTCTATAGGTTGGTATTCAGATAATCCAATTTACTAAATTATTACAATCATAAGCAAAAAGGAGTTATAATAAAACTACGTTTTAACGGTTTTAAGCGCGGTAATTTTATTTGATTTTGGTTTTTCCGACGTTTCGGCCACTTTTCAGTGGCCGTGATCATGGACGAGAAAGATGTCAAGTGTTAACGAGTATTGTTAAAGTTTTATTTAGCCTACCGCCAACTTGTGCATTTTAATTATTTAGTTTTAATTTTGTTTATGGTTATTATTTACTCTATGGGAGCCTAATCTAATTTACTACCGCTTCGCAACATGTTATGGATTGAAGAGAAGAAGCGGCGCAAGAAACTGTTCAGCAAACATGCCTAGCTCTAATAATTTTATATAATATTAAAATGGGTGGAAGGAAAAATAAAAGTAATTATCAGTCAAGTTGGTTTGTGTTCCGTTGTACGCAGAAAGAGCTCACAGTGTCTTGAGGTCTGGCAGCTGGTTCTTGCTGGGTTTGGGTATTAATATTTTTGATGATTGGTTCCCAAACAGGTGGTACTTGCCAACCATCTTCTCTACTGACACTTGACATCTTTGTCTTCCGTGATCACGGCCACTGAAAAGTGGCCGAAACGTCGGAAAAACCAAGATCAAATAAAATTACCGCACTTAAAACCGTTAAAACGCAGTTTTATTATGTATACAAGTCGCGAAAACTTAAGAAAAAAAAAGGAGTTATATCAATAAATTGTGAACGCCAACAGTGTCACAAGTTAGTGCGATAAAATCATAACACTCTATAATTGGTATCGTAAAAATAGTAAAAAAAAGAATTAAAAGCACTTTATAAATACGTGTGCAAAATATCAAATTGATCATACATCTGGAAGTGGATGAAAATGACGTTGAAAGAATACATACAGGTGAAGCTAACAACAGCGTGTCAATAAAAGACATGGTTTGCAAAATTCTAACAAATTTCATATGAAATCAAAACAAATAAATCAAGCACTGGGTCACAAGGACTTTTAGATTTCAAAATACTGTTGTTGAGTATCGCGGTTAGGTGAAATTACCATAAGTGAAGTATTTGTTTAGCGCATTGACAGTCTTGTCTCGTTCAGGCAACGGGGCCGTAGAAAGTAGCATCTTGACAAAGCTGAAATTAACCATACTCGCGGTTGGACGCGAGTATTTGCATCACAAACATACAACGGTCATATTGCAACGAATGCCTGTTTAATGCGGTTTCAGTTGAGACATCGCTTACAGAGGTCCATTTATTTCAGGTAATGATAGTTGTGGTAGCACATGTTTTTGATAGGCCATCAGGTATTTAACTTTATTTGGGGAGTTACCACCTTGCACACTTGGTAAGTACATTAAACACAGTACATTAAGACTAGGCAAGGAATAAGCCTCCACAGATGATAACATGAAGAGATCTAATAAAAACAAAAATAACATAATAATTTTTTACAAAACATCGATTGAACAAAACTGCCAATGAAGCGGTCTAGTATTGAAGCTAATATATTTTATTTAGAGTTGTTTAGTAAACGAGTGGCTAGAGCAGACTGAGAAATGAAAGATAGAAGAAGAAATCGGAAAGGCCGCTATAATTTCCTAATTTATTGCAGCGGGCGAAATTCTAATATTTAGATCGATCATCGAATTATTGTGCTAGCTTGGTGTAATGCAGTCGAGACGTTCTAAGAGTTGTAGTTAATTAAAACGCGACATCAGTAGTGTGTTACCTTACTCAAAGAGATCATATGTTATATTTACTTTATTAATTTCTTTTCAAATATGCTTACATTCATATACATATAACATATTCGACTGTGGCACAGAGAACTCATGGGTCTACTCGTGCCGCAGAGTCGTGTAAATACATAAAAGTTATGATACATAATGACATTTTAAAAATGAATTTACACAATATAAATGTTATATCAAAAATAGGGGCAATTCGATCAAAAATAATCAATCTGCGGAGTGACGCTCGCGGACCGCGTTCGTAATACCGAAGTAAGAAAGAGAGTTGGTCTGAAAGAGTGTCGGGGTGAAGGTAAGGAAAGGAATGCTCCGGTGGTTCGGGCGTGTGGAAAGAATACATGATGAAAGAATGACTAAACTTATATACAATGCAGAAGTCGTGGAAGGCCACGACACACCTTCCATGATCAAATTGATCGTGTACTAGCAGAAGGTGATGTCAGGAGCCTTAAGAACAGACGAGCGTGCATGACAAGAGTTATGAATGTCAAAGAAGCAAGTGAGGTGTGTAAGAATAAGCCTAAATGGCGCTCTGTTGTTCGTGCCTACCCCGCAAGGGAACTGGCGTGAAGTTATGTGCGTATGTAGATCAAAAATAGAGAAAGTCTAATATTTTGTACAAAAGAGATAAATTAACACATTTTACTACGTATACTTATGAAGCAACTTTTTAGTTGCGTAGCTGTGTAATTACAGGGTCCCATTAGCCTCTATGAATTGGGAAATGAGATTAAGATTTATAATATTTTACAAGTATATGATCAAAACTAAATTTATTTTCCCTGCGGCAATGTTACAAGATCAATTTGGTATTGCCACTAACGAACTAGCGATAGCTATTTTCGGGTTTTCCTTGTGGATTGAATCAGAATTAAGGTAACTGACATAGCAAAATCGGTATTGCTCGCTCGCAAAATTAATAAGTTGTAGTGGCAGTGGGTCAGTTATTTTTGACGTAGGATCGACAACCGGTGTAGTACATATACGAGTCCTGGAGTGGAGATCGCGTCTGGATAAATGCAATGTAGGACGGTCTTCCAGCTCGGTGGGCTGACGACTTGCATACGATGGCCGGCAGGAGCCGGAATACGAAGACAGAGAACCAGGATATGTGAAACAAACTTGGGGAGGCCTACCTCCAGCAATGGACATCGATTGTTTCAAGAGACAATACTATATATCAACTCTAGAAGCTTGTGATATTCCATGACCTAACTCAACAATTGAATAATACACTTACGCAGTATTCCAACTATATTTGAACCCCGACAAAAGTTCTGTCGCGCGTCTTAAAATTAAACGTTGTCTCCGCAACGAAATTGTTTGGGCAGAGTCCAAATATATCGGAAGTTATTTGGCTGCGGTCGAGCGACGATTTTTAAACCGAATATTTGAAACCTACATACCTGAGATCTCGGATGAGAAAAGTGCGAGACAAGCTTTTAACTGTAGTTTTGAAATAAACTGAAGGGCACAATGGTTATGTTATTTAGACTTGATTCATGCCGGGATTCTATTTCTTAATATACCTACATTCATTTGCTTTGCTACTGATAAAATTTTGACATGAACTCCATACAAGTAACGTCAATTTTCTACCAATGGAAAGGTAAAGGACAGAATATAAAGATAAAAAAATCGGCACTTATCAATTTATTTCCCGAGTACCAGAAGCTACCAATACAGCAGACGATACGAAGTTTAATCCATCTGAATTTTTAATACTAGCGCCAAAACTAATAAAATATACAAAACAAATGACAATAAATCATCATAAAAATTAGAATCAAGACCCTGAGCGCCGCTTCCCATGACAACTGCACAGTTATTTAAACTGTTTGCAGACAGCATTGTCGCGTATTAGACTATTACAAACCTTCCTACAAAGATTTAGTGCAAAAAGAACCGTATTCCAAGCAAATAGTGGTTGATGGAACGGCATTCCGAGAAATGGCAGACGGTACACGAGCTATCGGAATCGTAAAGGGCTTGGGACTGCCTCGAGGAAAATATGTGTGAATAGACACGTTTCTTGTTTTATGAGTTCAGTTGTTATGGTTAGACATGCAATCGCAGTTCTCGTGTGATGGAACTCAGCCGATATTTTTAGTAACAATGTAGGACAAATATTAAATAGTTCTTATAAACGAAGTGGATAAGCCGAAAGGGTAACAACGGATAATTATTTTAAAGAACATAATATACGAGTACATTACGTAAAAGTACAAAATATTAGGTAAGAACATACGAATACTCGTGTGTTGTTGCCTAATATTCTGTACTTACTTTGAATAGTACAACGTTTTACTTTTGTGCTGGACCTTCTGTCAAAGTATTTAAATTAGCTATTACTAAAAAAAACAGTCTAGTGCATGTCGATCTATGGCCAGTGAAAGACACCGCAGATATGACGAATTTTCATGTTTTACTGATTGTCTACGGACCCTGAAAATACTAAACCAAAAATGCCAACTTCAAAAATTAGTCATTGGATCCTGTTGAAACTAATTTTCGATAGAAGTATTTTTTAATTCTACCACTGAGTTCTTTTCCAATATTCTCCACTTAAGTTAAAAATTCTCAGGCATGATGATTTTATAAAGGTTACGTTTTAGCTAAAATAGCTAAGGAGCCTTAATTATACCACCAATAATATTAAGAAACTTGAGTATTATTTATTTGCACACGAATATATCCCGTCAAAATTGAAGGTAGCCGATTCTATTTTAGTTTTAACAACGCACTCCTCGAATAATGTTTGTACTTTGAAGTAAACTTCAAAACATTCGCAATTGGAGTTCATAAAGTTTTTATTAATCTTTTCACTATGTAATTTGTATTTTCAGCTGTTATTGAATACACTGCAAAGTATACAGATGTTGTATATTTGTAGTATCATTTTAAGGATAGCTCAAGAACGTGTGTTTCTCATGAACTTTAAATTTTTTACGATCAAAAGAATTATCTTGATTTGAAGCATTAATAATAATGTGAGCCCGTCTTCGTAAGAGGAGACAAAATAATCAACAGCCAGGTGGTAGGGTGTTCTCCTGTCTAGATGGCTATCATCCCTCGTCTAAAGCATGGCGTTATAACAAGCTTAAGTTGTGTTCCGGTATAATGGCCAAGTTTCCGTACCCCTTCGGGGCCGGCAGCGTGTTTATAACATTCCAGGTTCATAGGCGTCGGTAACCACATTTCAGCAGGTAAGCCGTTAGCATATCTGCTGTACTTCAATAATAAAAAAGTAACATCTAGCTTTCTATCTAGGTATGTTATCAGAATATTAATTAAGTTATAGACCGGATAGTTCAAAGCCAGGCCAATACTAAGGTCAGAACGCAAAGTTATCAATTTATAACATAAATTAATGGATGCCAAGTAGGACACTTGATCATCATTAATCTAATTCAACTAATTTATAACTGACTTGTTGTAGATTTCTCATGTAGTAGCCGTGGTTTAGTTTAGTTGGTAACGCGCTCCAGTCGCAAATTCGGGTTTCACAAGAGACATCTGATCAAATCTTAGCATGCACCATATAAGCAGTTTTCTGGCCTTATGTGGTAAAAAGTAATAACAGCCCATAAATGTCCCACTGCTGGGCTCGGGCCTCCTATAGTGGAAACGGACAGTATACCCGCCAGGCTTGTCCAAGGCGGCTTGGCAGGTTTGACACACCGGTTATCTCGATGTGCAGGTTGCATCACGATGTTTTCGTTGAGCGTTATTAGCACGTGGTAATTGTAACAATATGCACATTAGGTCAGAAAACTGCCTAAGTGGTGTATGCGTTCCGGCCAGGATCGAACCCACGACCTTTGAGTTTGGGACGCGTGCGCTAGCCATTACGCAACCACGGCCTTATGTGGATATTGTTACAATTACTACGTGCTGAAGATGAAGAAAAACATCGCGATGAAAACTGCACGTCGAGATAACCGATGTGTCTAACCTGCGAATTTGCCTTGGACAGGCATGGCGGGTATACTCTTCGGTCCCCCAAAACAAAAGAGGCGCAAGCCTAGCAGCGACACATTATGGGCTGTTATTACTTTTCTCATGGTAAAAGATTTTATCAACATTACTATGTAAAATGTAAATAAATAAAAAAGTAAAATATGGCTTTAAATTGTAACTTTCGGATGTTGATTGAGAATAAACCAATTATTATAAACTTGACAAGAAAGCCTATGCGGCGAAGTCTGGTTATCGAGAATTTAAAAATACACTAAATCGAGTGAATTTTATTAAACATCTGAAAATACCAAAATCTGGGTTCTGTTCGCGTTGAGTGCTTGCTAAGATCCTTGTATAAAAGAGTTCGTGAAAGCACATTGGTTAGTCTAATAGAAGCTTTACCACCAAGACATCTATTAAAGAAGACTATTTTTTTAATACAGGTAAGAAAATTGGCAGACAATCCACCTAATGTTAACTAATTAACGCCACCCTTGAACATATACCAAGACTAAGGGAACCGATTTGTTGCCTACCTCATTGGGACTTTACGACTCTGTTTAGGCATCATATTGTTAAGTACATACATACATAACTTCACGCCAGTTCCCTTGCGGGGTAGGCACGAATAACAGAGCGCCATTTAGGCTTATTCTTACACACCTCACTTGCTTCTTTGACATTCATAACTCTTGTCATGCACGCTAGTCTGTTATTAAGGCTCCTGACATCACCTTCTGCTAGTACACGATCAATTTGATCATGGAAGGTGTGTCGTGGCCTTCCACGACTTCTGCATCCATCCACATTTGCATTGTATATCTGTTTAGTCATATTGTTAAGTGTTTCTTATTATGGGTTAAGAAGTCAAAAGCCAGTTGGTACAAAGCTACAATTTTCAAAATTTACCTGAAAATCATGAAGATAGAAAAATTAGATTCTTTTCTTTCAACTCCCAACTACTTGGGGTCGGCACAATAATTATGTATTTTCCTTCCACACTCCATTGTTCTGACATGCGTCTTCGGTTACACTACAAATCATCATCCTTCACACAATGAATCCATCTCTTTTTTGGTCTACCTTTACATTTTTACCCATCAATCTTGCAGTTTAACATTATTTTTGTCACATGACTTTCATCCTTCCTCATTACATGCCCATATCACCTTAATTTTCTTCCTCTCAATTTTTCAGTCACGGGTGCAAATTTCAAAGATCCCTTATGGACTCATTTCTCACCTTATCCATTCTTGTAACACCGCACATCCATCTCAACATTCTCGTTTGTGGTTTATCACTTAGTGGATCAACATTCGGACTTGTATAACATAACCGGAGAAAAATAATCTAACAATACCTAAAACGCTATTAGTAGTCTTGTAGCCACATAAGGCCAAAAAAATTCAAATATTTGCTACAAAATAGAATCTTACAGGCTTTTTGTTGAAAATCATGAGTCTGTCATGGATTCCAAAACAATTTTTGTTACTGTCAAAGAAGTAGCGGCGCAATAGTTTAAGCTCTTATAATTTCATATTTGATGATAGACGAGCCTTTATTGTTACATTAAGTATGTCACAGATAACTAACGGTGTTAACACGGTATGATACAAAATTGCCAATCTTGGCGCCTTTTGTAATAGAGGGCCAAAAAAGCCGTATTAATAAAAGAAAAATCTGATGAAATTCGAGGTTGCATTACGTGTCTGGGATACTGATGTTTAGCCAAAAGAATAGTAATTTATGAACGAGAAAATAATAGAAATCTTTGTAAGCAAGAATATGTTTGTTGCAAAGATTATATTTTTTTAGCAAGTTGGTTATAATTCTTTTAATTTCTAAAGATAAATTAACATATTTCAAACTGTATTTAATTTCATAACTGACCGTAAATGAACGTTTACCAACAACGAACATCAAGTTGTTGAAATCGGTAAATTTAAATATTATTTATTATAGTCAATTATAACGGCGTTTGAGAAGCGGATAGGCCGTAAACGGCTCCATTCCGTCACGTGCCACGTATAACCGGTTATGGAGCAAGAATGTATCCCTAAAATTCCCCTACACTGCATAGATACCAGTCTTGTGGCCTTAAATTTCAAGAACCAATAGACGGAGATTGTACTATCACTTGCCTTACCATCGGTTGAATTTTGACATTACTTGTATAGAGCTTATGAGAAATTTTACACTAGTGTAACGCAAATGAACGGTCGGTAAGTTATAGGGAACGGGCCATCAAAGAATGATACAGTACGTGCAAAACTTCAATACTCGACGGAAGTTAGCTCCGTGACTACCCATGTCCTGTCATCTTTGTACTTGCATCAACTTCAAAAACGCATTTAAGTCTTGCACGTACTATGAACAAGTCGGATTCGCCTCTGTGTTACACTAATGTTGCGATACAAAATCAGGGGCCCGATTCTGCTATTTCAATATCTTGATGTTGCTAAGATATTCAAAGTACGATACCATTGTGATAGAGTCAAAAATTCATATTTTACTAAATCCACAATATGTTCTCGATATCGTCGCGACAGAATAATAACAGGAAACAATTGGTATTACCACTAGCAGAAATGGCGTTAGCTGAAATGAATATTGTAAAGCTACCAAAAATTTATTTATGTATATTTATTTTGTAAGTTTTCGCTTATAAATATTTATAGAGTGGCGTGTCACAGCCGCGACATTCGGATGAATAGAATACCGAAATCAGACAAAACTACGATTGAGACGGATAGTGTCTGGCGATTTTGACGAGATGGTAATAGCAGAATTCAGCCCCAGGTTTGCACTCTAACCAAAATAAAACATAGAAATAATTTTTTACGTTTCATTTGTATCCCTAGTTATTTGGTAAAAATGGAATCCTAACGCATTTGTCATGTCCGTCGGTCAGTTTTTGTATGCCAAAGTAATTTTTCTCAAAAACTGGGTTTATTTCTTGAGAAAGTTGTCAACATATAGGGCAAAGTTAATTTCTTTAAGTGCACGATTCACTTGCAAGTGCATTGTATGTGCGTGAGTTATCGTCTCTTGGCAAATGTAATGTAGTTTGCCGTCTAACCCAGTAGACCGATGACCTGTCCAAGGTCGCCGGTAGCGGCTGGATCGGAGTCGAACTGGGATTAGGGAAGTTAGGGAGTTCTACGTTCGGAGTTCAGATGTGGATATCGATTGGTTCAAGATACTTAGACTTTGACTCTTCTCAATTATTCATCCCTTCCTAATCGTTTTAGGTTACCGCGAGCGCTTCAGTTAGTACGACGATCATGTGCTATTACACGACTTGCGTAGCCAATCTTATTTAAGAATATGCGCCTGTATCTTAACAACACGAGACAACAACAACATGAATGATTGATAAGATATAGCAATAGGCTATAAGTTCGTCGCTCCTTGAATCTAACTCGATGCGGCGATGAGACTCAGATTCTTGTAATCTAGGTTTCACGTGGATTTTCCAATCGGAGCGCCCTTCACTAATTTTACCCATCGACTTCATTAATTGACTTGCAGAGGTGTCAAAAAGAGGTCACGTAAACTCAAATAAGCGTGCATATATGAGGAGGTTAATGAAAGTAGATAAAGCGAAAGTTGTTTGTCAGGATCGTCGTAAGTAGAGATCTATAGTCTCTGCCTACCCCTATGGGATACAGGCGTGATAATATGTATGTATGTATGTACTTAGTTATTGTTTAGAGTACAAATCGTATATGTTTATCTTGGGCTTTTATTTGAGGACTATATGTACGGCAGTTGTTATATACAAAACAAAGCACTTTAAGAAATATTTAAATTGGGCGTTGGTTCATTAAAACCAGTTGATAGACCCTACCACTAGACTTCCAAATGCCGAAGCGTTAACTTTGTTTTTAATATATTTAACATTACGCGATTTAGTACAGGAATACATCACGGGAAAACATATAAATATGTCGATCTTGTACATTTTAACTAAATTACTGCGTAGTGTGAATTGGGGTCCCGTTAGAAATGTACTAGGGCACTAAAACACGTTAAAAGCTTCAGAAAATAAACCACGTGATACACTAATGTTTTTAGTGGCCTTTTGCTAAGGTCTGCCCTAATCCAAAAATAAAGCTATATTATCAAAGTAAACCGTGCTTTTGATATCAGAAGATAATATTTATATACCTTACTAAAAACTTACCATAGATAATATTACTTTAATAATATATGAATTTTTTACCTCTTTAAAACTGAATCACTAACCAAATGTTAATGATTATATCCTAAGAAAGGAGCTACCTTTTTTCTCAAAAATACATCTTGAATGGGTGCTACAATTTATGAATGTATAGGCAACATATAATTCCCAAATTATAGATATCATAAAAATCATATGGGTCAGAATGTCTACATGATCATCCCTGAAACAGGTCATTTAGTTGTTAAATGTAATTATTAAGTTTAATTTATGAAGTGGTGAGATTTTTTCGAAGTAACATTCGGCTAAATTTTAAACATATATTTTAATAAAAATATTAAATGTAACAAACATATTTATTACAGTTTATAATTGTAAGAGTGGTTGTAGGTTATTATTTTATTTATTGTATTCTGAGTTTAGAAAATATTTAATATATAATAACATAAATAATACACTTTGGTTTTCACTTGAAATCATATGATCTCTGAGATAAACATGTTAAACAAATTGAAAAATTTATGGATCTAAATTAAGCGAATACATGAGTAAAAGGGCTCTGGTGTCATTACTCCTTTAATATTTTAAAAACATGTAAATGTGTTCTATATGATATCTTCTAAAAGATAAAGTATTTGTTATAGAGATATACCAAATATGAGTATACCTTGATTAATAGCTAAAACAAAACTTTTATAAGCAAATTTTTGGACCATATTTGTAATTTTTTTAATTTATTCAATGAATCTATTTTAATGAGGTGGTATCAGTAGAAACATAAAATACAGTGTATTTAAATAAGATTTAAAGTAAGAGTAAATTGAATACTGGTAACATTTTTATAGGTAGATTAGTTTTCTTGGATATATTTTTAATTTGTATCATTATGAAAAATTGAAGCTCACAGCAGTATTTACAAGATAAAAAATGCCTCTCAGAGAGAACTTGGCCAGTGATTCTGCACACAATATATTGGAAGTTGGGCCAAATGCCAGTGTGGGTCAATAGCCCATCATAACATGCATCAACTAGTTTGTAAATACCAGTTTCTTTGAGGTGAGTAGGTGAAATGTGGCATTTAAAAATAGCAATTAAATATTCATGGGAAGAAGTAGTGTTATTTGATTTAAATGGTAAATTTTAAAATAGGAATTATGGTACCATAGAGCATTTTTTTTGACAGATTCATATCTCAGCAATTTAATCTACAGATAAAAAAGAATTACACAATATGAAGAAAACAAGAACATAGAATTATAGAATACAATTATTTAAAATTATTTTATTGTAACTTTAATTAACATATTTAAAAAAACTTAAATGAAACACTATGTAAGCCACCTAATTTATGAAGAGATACTAAAAAAAATAAAAAGTATAAGCTATATATAAATAGACAGAGTTGAAATAACAGAATAAATTTCTGCGAAACCAATGTGTGACAGTTTGGTCTCACCGCTACCATAGGGTGTTATTTTTAAACTGTACCACTTCCCTAGTACAGACTTGTGTAACCGGGCCATTTGTCCCAATTCCCACCACAATGAACTAATGCCACCCCATACAGCATAATATTCACGTAACAATATACACGTTGCCTGTACCAATCCAAAATTATCACAACTGGCACACTCTATAAATAGAATCAACATACCCTGGAATATGATTAAGTTTCATCTGCATAAGAAATGCACACGTTAGTTCACATATTTAAGTGAGTTAATGTAAACAAAAATACGTGAAAACAGATGTACATGGCGTAAAGGGTATGTGAGCAACAGGTGAAATCTTGGTTTGGCTCAGATAGCAGAAATATACTAGATATTAAAACCTGATTCGCGAGTACGCAGATCTCATCAAAAATCCACTTTCACGTAACCCAGCGAGTTAAAAACTCTCAAAACACCATCACTTATACAAACACTCTATGTAAGGTGAAACAATAAATACCTTTTCCTTCGCCCGTCCAGCATGTTTTTGCACTGTTTTCGCAATTAACGCACCTTTACTTTCAGCCATTGTTATCACTATTTCATTACCGAACGTCTAAGATTTTGTACACTTTCAACCTGCAACCGAATTAGCTGCAGCTGCTCAGCTGTCACACGTCAAAATCCAAATGCGTGCTACCGCCGTAGTCTACTGTCGCGAATGAAAGAAAATTTTGTGACTGCAGCGCCATCACGCTATAGTAAAATATTACAGAATGACTCTCAGGCTTTCGGCATTTTAGTTATAAACCTCAAGATGGCGTAAGTATACATATTTACCATGCAAGTCCAGTATATTTCTTATTTATTACGACGCTATTAGGTTACATGATAGAAAATACTGTTATAATCTTAAATAAAACTATTAAGACTTCACAAGTCTCCTATTTTCAGATTAATAAACCTAGGAGGGAGCGCAGATCGCATCCAGTAGAACTATTAATTTGTGATAGTAGTTATTTCAGCAAGTCATAGATGACGCTTTCTAGTAGGATCGTCGTATTATTTATAACATGCAAATTAAATCAAACATATCTTGAAAACTAAATTATAGGTATGCTCCATTAGAAGGAGCATAAATTATAATAAGATGTATAATTTAAACAAACATTTATATAATAAATAGGTTGAATAGCTTTAATTAAATGTGGTATAATGCGAAGTCAAAAACCATTCAAAATAAATGAGAATATTATAAGAAAACTTTTGAAAATTGTAAACAAACGAAGCTAACTGAAATTTTCATACATTTTGTTTTTCTATCATTTTAACTTTGATTTCAATATTTTTGTTACGAATTGAGATATTATGGTAAGTATAATTTTACTATATACATATTTTGTTATATAATCAATTTGTGTTCTTGCAAATTCGCAGTGGAGATTGAGAAGAGTTCAGAAGAGTTTGGTCATGACCACCTTGAGCGCAAATAAGTTACAACAGCTATAATTACAAATCATTGAGTTACAGCCTTACAGCACATCTAATGACACAATACAAAGAGAGAAGCATTTGTTTTAGGAGCCTAAAAACGAGTTGCATCGCAATGCGGTTGCTCTTGCTCGGCGTAAAGAATTGGAGAGTTTCCAGCGTGCTCTAGATGTTCAATGGTTGAATAGTCGGATGGAAGACGGTAGGATGGGCCGCTGCCTCGCTTTGATAAAGCGGGAAGCTGAGATGGAGAAGGATTTTCAGGAGGTAAATGTTTAACTTAAAACATTGCAGTTTGATGTAGGAACAAATGTGTGTATCATCTTGATTTGATTGCTGTTAAACCGTAGCGTAAATGAACAAATAATAGACACTTTGTTTTATGAATGATAAAAGCAACAGCACTAATTCCCTGCTGAACCTTGAAGCAAATAAAATTGTTTATTGTTCTGAGAATCAGTCTAGAATGTAACAAAAACTTTAATATTTTGTGATATGGGGGGAAAGAGTCAGCACCTCCTCCTTGGCCACAGAATAGGTTTAGATGGGTCAATGAACTATACAAGATAATTATCTAGTATATTTAATCTGTTCCGTGGCAACTGGTGGACTTCTATGCACAAAAGGGTACACTGGCCTGTTGAAGCCTTGGAAGCTCTTTGAGTCAAATTGTTCCACAGCTTTAATATTAGCTCGATCGATAATTGTCAGGGTCTGGTATATGTTGGCTTGGTTGTGTCGGTTTTCTTGGGCAAAGTAAGGGTAGCCTTGGTCCTGGAATTAGATGACGAAGAATAATCATTAGGTTTGACACAGTGTCCTCCGTTAGAAAACTAAATCAGCTAAATTAATTATATTTAGTTTTAAGTAGTAGAACAGTTACATTTTACATCTATGGATAGGAACTCACCCCAGCGGGAACATATAGTTATTTTAATAATGTTAAAGGAAGTTTTGAATCATATGGAATAATATTTATAAAAGAATTATAACAGCTGATATTTTTTGGGGGTCATGTCAGAAGCGTGCTCGTCGCGATCCCCGCTGGCCCAGAGGGCCACAATTCTGACCCGAGTTCACACACGTGCAGTGCACAATAGGGCGTCCCCCGCAGGCGACGCTCACCGATGCGCCCCCGTCGGTGTGAACTCTCGCGCATGCGGCGAAGGGGGCCGCCACCCTTCACGCAGCGCCAAACCTGGCGGGTCGAGAGGAGCAGAGTGCCGTATAGGCACGTGGAATGTGTGAGGTGGAATGAAAGATAAGATGGACGAAATGATTGATATAATGAATGAGAGAAGCCTGGATGCCTTATGTCTGACAGAGACAAAGCGGAAGGTGTGCGACATCGATGACCTCCCCGGTGGCATGCTTGCTCTGTGGTCCGGCGTGGACCTGGACGAGCGTGCAAGTGGGGGGGTAGGCGTCGTACTCTCAACTCGCTTTGTGTCTGGAGTAAAAGACTATTGTCTGGTGAACCCGAGACTTCTCTGGGTCCGTCTAAAACTGGGGATTACGTGAGTTTTTCTGGTCGCAGCTTATGCTCCCGTAAGCTCAGCGGATCCCCAAGAACTCGAGAAGTTTTGGGAGTCTGTGAGAGAAGTTCTGGATCTGGCTGAAGGGAATGAAAGAATAATTATGTGTGGTGATCTTAATGGCTGGGTGGGCACCAAACGAGACGGCCTTGAGGCTGTCCTTGGACCCTATGGTGACAAGAGAGTGAACGATGCTGGTAGGCCAATCATAGACGTATGCATGGAAAGAAACTTGCTTGTGTCGAACACCTTATTCCATCATAAGGATATTCACACATATACATGGAGAATGAATGATCAGAAAAGTATGATTGATCTGATTTTAATTGATAGTCGCCTCCGAAACACAATAATGGATACAAGAGCCTACAGAGGCCCCACTCTTGAAACGGACCACTACCTGGTGATAAGCCGGTTTGTGGGCCTTTTCAGGAAGTGGAGACACTGGTGAGTGCGTACCAATTTCGGGGAGCTTGAAAGAATAAAGTGTGAAAAAATTGGAAGATGTTAGTGTAAGGAGTATGTATGCGCGCCTAGTCGAAGAAAGGCTTGCAAAAGCGGACTTCTCTGACTTAGATGTGGATAATGACTGGGATAGTATGAAAGAAAGTATAGTGGAAAGCGCAAAAGAAGCATGTGGATGCGCAAAGAGGCACATAACAACGAAAGGTGATGAATGGTGGGATGCGGATGTTAAATCCAGCGTAGAGAGAAAGAGAAAAGCCTGGCTGGATTATGTTGCTTCTTTGCAACAGAATGACAGTATGAAAGAGATGAAGAAAAAATTTTATCGCCTCTGCAAGAACGAAACCAAAGCTTTAGTGAAAGAGAAGCGCGAAAGTATAAAATTGAAAGAAGAAGAGAAGCTGACGGAGAACTTCAAGGCAAATACCAAACTCTTTTGGAGAGAGGTTAAGAAGTCTCGGGGTTGTTCGTCAGCTTCCAGAATGGAAAGAATAAAATCTAAAGCAGGGGACGTTCTTGCTAACCCACAAGAGGTGTTAGCGCGATGGAGTGAATATTTTAGAGAAATGTATGATGATATCCCGGATGCTGGCACCACGACTGAGTCTGTGACTGACTCCGAGGAGTCAGCATCCGAGATCACGTTGGAAGAGATCAAATGGTCGATAAGAAGTCTGAAAAATGGAAAGGCAGGAGGAATCGATAGTGTGTCTGCTGAGATGATCAAATATGGTGGAACCTGCGTCCGGGACGCTTTCCTGTCCTTATGCAACTTGTGCTGGAGGACGGGAAAGGTTCCCAAGGACTGGAGGCGCGCTGTCATCGTGCCCTTGTATAAAGGCAAGGGGTCACGTATGGAGTGCGCCAGCTACAGGGCCATCAGTTTGATCAGCACAGCATCTAAAGTGTATACGAAGATTATTGAAAAGAGAATGAGAGTGGTATCCGATGGATTACTGTGGGATGCACAAGGTAGCTTCAGAAATGGAAGGGGATGTATGGATCAAGTTTTCTCTCTCCGCAATATCGTAGAGAAGCAGCTGGCTATGGGCCGGAAGGTTTTCTGCGGTTTTGTGGATCTAGAGAAAGCATTTGACAGGTTTGTGCGGAAGGAGCTCTGGGACATATTGCCCGGATATGGGATTAATGGCCAATTGATGCGTGCTGTGCAGTCCACTTACGAGGACTGTATGGCATGCGTGCGAGTGGATAGCAGCCTGTCGCCCTGGTTTGACGTCAATATTGGCGTCAGGCAGGGCTGCGTGCTGTCGGCTTTGCTGTTCATCCTATACCTGGACGAATGTCTCCAGAGAATAAGATTGATGGATGTTGGGGTGCGAATGAGTGATCTAGTTGTAAGCACCTTGCTTTATGCGGATGATGCCGTGCTTTTAGCCGAATCGCCATCAGAACTGCAAACACTAGTCACAATGATGAAAGATGACTGTCAGGCGAGAGGCTTACATTTGAATGCGAAGAAAACAAAGGTTATGGTATTTGAAAGAGAAGAAACCAGAACGAATGCAAGGATAATGGTCGATGATGTTATGCTGGAGCAAGTGAATGAGTTTGTATATCTTGGATGTGCTTTTAGCAGGGATGGAAGGTACACCGCTGATATAGAAAGAAGAGTAAATTTGGGGAATAGTTTGAATGGAGCGTTAGGTAAACTTCTAGGCGCTAAGAACCTCAGCCAGAAGGCCCAGCTCGCCATACACAACGCAGTGCTGGTACCTACGCTCACGTATGGAAGCGAGAGTTGGGTATGGAAGAGAGAGCATGAAAGTAGAGTAAACGCGGTTGAGATGCGAGCACTGCGCAAAATCTGCGGAGTGACGCTCGCGGACCGCGTTCGTAATACCGAAGTAAGAAAGAGAGTTGGTCTGAAAGAGAGTGTCGGGGTGAAGGTAAGGAAAGGAATGCTCCGGTGGTTCGGGCATGTGGAAAGAATGCATGATGAAAGAATGACTAAACAGATATACAATGCAAAAGTGGATGGATGCAGAAGTCGTGGAAGGCCACGACACACCTTCCATGATCAAATTGATCGTGTACTAGCGGAGGGTGATGTCAGGAGCCTTAAGAACAGACGAGTGTGCATGACAAGAGTTATGAATGTCAAAGAAGCAAGTGAGGTGTGTAAGAATGGGCCTAAATGGCGCTCTGTTGTTCGTGCCTACCCCGCAAGGGAACTGGCGTGAAGTTATGTATGTATGTATGTATGATATTTTTGAATTCCAAGCGAGAGCCAAACTTAACCGCGGTCATAGTTTTTTTTATACTCTCTTGACACTGACATAGTTTGACATTAGTTCTGTCATTGGCTATGTTTATGTTTTTTTTTAATGGTGCAAGTGTAAGGTTACAATTTCTTCCTTTAATTTAGTATCCTTACAACTCTTACAACCTATGATATTTACCTGCTTATTTTATTTATTTGTTTATAAAGTGCTACTTCTATTACTACTAAGAAATACTTCTTTTGCATAGCTCATTATTTTTGGATCTACCAAGTTTCATACAAAACCCAAGAATTTTTATGAACATTTGTGTGGAATAAGAATGCTGCAGAACTTTATTTATGAACTATAACATGATAAATAAGATTACTGAGGTTTTATACCCCAGTAATATAATCTTACACATGAACTCACCCTGGATTGGTGTGGTGGGTCTGTCAAGCTCAAGCTCAGCAGTTATATAGGGGGGTGTGCATGTGTTTCTATTTTTTATTATAGTTAATACAATATATTCACAAGAATTTGTAAATTGGCTTTGTGGCAAAGCCTTAGGTGAGTAGCGACACCTCAGACCTGCCTAGGCTCCCGCCTCTCTGCTTGCCTTAGACAGCCGGCATGGAGTGGAGATCGCTCGAGCTAAGGCTCAAGCTCTAGGGGTGGAAGTGATAAATGGCATTTTGTCGGAAGTAGTTTCAGTGAACCTGCAGCCCACCTCTCCACACCCCTTAGTCACTCATACCCATGTTGCCCTTCGCCAATCTTGGCATTCTTAGAGGCCCATGCAGTGAGTGGCGAGTCAACATCTGCCCATTTTTTCCTTGAACATTGCGACTGGCAAAAACCATAGTCCCTATAGTCCCCGATCTGTAACTCCACTAGCAGTTCATCCCAATAGTCCGGTACCTTTTGTTCTCACCTGTTATAATAGTCCTACACTCGGTCAGTGTCACGCTCCATTTAAATTAAATTTGTCAAGGGGCCTCTACGTGTTGACCTTTCCATGGCCCCATGCAAGGCCTCCAAAAGTCCGGGCAATTCTTATGGCCCTTGGTCTGCAGTGACATACATGTTGTACATAAAATAATAAATGCTAATTGCATGGCTACATTGGATGCCAATGCATCAGTGTAGTCCCAGGTATAAACCTGCCTTTTAGTCACACGACACCTCATCAGATGCATTGGGAGGTCTCAATAGAGGTGATTAGTCTGAGTACTTATGTATTTATAATATGTATTGAAATTCATATTTCACAGAGAACAGACCATGCAGCAATAGTCAATGCCCGTGCAGAAGAAGAAACTAAGCTGGGAATTGAAATATCGAAGGTCCGTAGTGAGGAGGCTTGTCAACTCCTTCGGCGTCACTACTTGTGGGAGCGGGACCCGAGCCTGAGGAACCTAGTCAAGAAGCTGGAAGCTGGATATGTTTGTAGAGATCTCAGACAGCAAATACTTCACAATGAGTATAGAAGATTGCAGGAAAAGGTTAATATCTCAATTTAAATTGTCTTTCATTCAGTTTTTATCCTGCAGGACTGGAGAAAGAATACAATTTCCTGCAGCCAGGTGGCCTGTAATAAGAGGCAACAAAATAGTCCCCAGCCAGGTGGTAGGGTATTTGCCCATCTGAATAGCTAACACCCCTGGTCTAGAGTAAGCCGCCATAACAACCATGAATTGTGTTCCGGCGTTAGTGGCAAGTTTCCGGTCTCCCTTTAGAGAGGCTGGCCATACACTGTATGTTTTACTCACATAAGACCAAAGGTGTTACAAATATGCTGCTGCTCTCTCTGCCTGTTGGCCAGCTTTGCAATTTAAAAAAGCTTTTTTAAAAAGGTTTTTAAATACAAGCTTTTGTGATCCTGGATATCATATAGCAGCAGAGTGTGAGCCAAGTCAAGTAAAATGAGCCCAAACACAACGGGTCTATCTTGTTTAGTACAAGAGTTCCTATGGCTACCTTCCGACTACATCATCAGATCAGCTTCATGGTACCATATTATTGCATTGTCATGCGATATACATATGCGTGCAAAATTTCAGCTCAATCGAAAATCGGGAAGTTGGTCAAATTTAACTTGAAATATTCCACCCGAACTTACATACATACATACATCCATTGAAAGTTAAATAAAAGCTTGTAAAAAATATATTGTTGCGGACAGAAGCACCTCCGTGACCTCCCCCCGGCACTCCCATACCCCCACATCTCGCTTACCGCGAATATGTAGCTCGCTCAATTAGCAGCTAAGCGACTGCTTAAAAGTAGTACCTTAGCGAGTGTGGTGCGAGCTACCTGCAAGTCAGTTGGTGAAGTATACAACCAGTTTCTGAGTCAGGTTATACACACAAGAAAAGACAAGGAATATCATTATCCGTGCAGGAACGGAGAAAGAATACAATTACCTGCGGCCGGGTGGCCTGTCGTAAGAGGCCACTAAACAACCTACAGCCAGGTGGTAGGGCATTTGCCCGACTGGATGGCTACCACCCCTGGTCTAAAGCACGTCGCCATAACAACCTTGAGTTGTGTTCCGGCATTAGTGACCAGGTTCCAGTGCCCCTTAAGAGAGCAGCAGCGCATTTGTAGCACATTAAGTGGGCCGGCTGCCTGTCTGCTGAACTCCTGCAATAAAAATAAAAAAATCAGGAAGCATTCAGAAGACTACATCTATTTGGACTCTCAGCATGACATGGATCTTGTGAATACCATGTGTTTGATTACTGCAACTAGTATTGATCAGTGTCATCGATACAATTAGTGCTCTCGCTGTTCAGAGGGGCATCCAAGTTCTAGTGCTAACTTGTGTTGATCGACTTGAACGTGCTATTTGGTACAGCAGTGCTAATCCTATTGCTGTCACATAACTAACAATAAAACTTATACACATACTCAAACCAACGCGCACTACCATCGCATTGCATTACACGCACACTCCACAAACAAACCAAGACACACAAAGAGCCTAAAAATTAATAACCCAGGCACAGAAAAGAAAGAAACAACACACATGGCACTAGATAGGACTATATATAAGTATAGATATAAGGCCAACACTGCACATGCACTTCCTCACAACACCAGCATGTAACAGATACACTCTACATTAGTATAAGTATAGTATTAAAATTAGAATAAATTAATATAATAAGTTATTCTTAAGGTACACCACAACATAAAAATCACTAAATTAATGTCACACAGTAACAAAAATAAACAATAAGCATGTATGGACTCTAAAATCTTTCATAGAAATTAAGTAGTAAAAAAGGGTAAGGAACTCGAGTCCGTAGACATGTTAATAATAATAATAAAAAAAATCCTATTGCTGTTGTAAGCGCCTATAATAAATACAGTCCTTATTTAAGGAGTGTTTCATTGAGTACGCAACTTCCAGGCAGAAGACAAGAAAGCTAATGACATCCTCTTAAATGCTCTATACAATGACAAAGAGGCAAAAGAAAGAGAGGAGAGACTAAAGATGGAAAGCAGCAGTCAATATTGCAAAGAATTGCAGCAACAATTGGTGAATAGGCAGCAAGTGAAACAGTGCCAGTATGAGGAGTCGCTTATCGAGAAGAAAATGCTTGAGGACATCATGCGGACTATGTCTGACGAGGACCAAAGGTAAAGTGACTCAAATTTCTTGTAACTATACCTATGGCATGCTATCATGCCAATTTTGATGTTTGCTCGCACTGCGCAAAATCTGCGGAGTGACGCTCGCGGGCCGCGTTCCTAATACCGAAGTAAGAAAGAGAGTTGGTCTGAAAGAGAGTGTCGGGGTGAAGGTAAGGAAAGGAATGCTCCGGTGGTTCGGGCATGTGGAAAGAATGACTAAACAGATATACAATGCAGAAGTTGTGAAAGGCCACGACACACCTTCCATGATCAAATCGAGCGTGTACTAGCAGGTGATGTCAGGAGCCTTAAGAACAGACGAGCGTGCATGACAAGAGTTATGAATGTCACAGAAGCAAGTGAGGTATGTAAGAATAAGCCTAAATGGCGCTCTGTTGTTCGTGCCTACCCCGCAAGGAAACTGGCATGAAGTTATGTATATATATCTGTATGCTTGTTCATGAAGTTTCATATAAATTAATAAATACATTTGAAGGAGCAAGTTGCTATCCTTTATGGTCCTGAATGCATCGAATCTCTTCTATGATATTATAAAATTCTCAACATGCCGTGTCTGTATATTGAAACTATTTAAAAAAAAAAAACACAACTGGAATACACTATATAAACGATGGAGAACATAATGCAATTTTTTTTAGATTCCTTGTCTGTTTGTTTGGGGTTCACGTAAAAACTACTGGGCCGATTTCGATGCGGTTTTCACTGATCGATAGCAAATTCTTAGACTTAAAATCTGAGCTACTTTTTATCCCGGGGATCCCGCGGGAATTTTAATGGGAGCGTTTTGAACTTGTTGGGGTGCATAAAAATTGGCTTTTCCGATCACTAAAACGATAGCTTATATTATTTTTTATATGCTGTGATACTTTGTGTTCCGGAAATCCCACGGAAATTTCAAATTAAGCGTGGAAGAAGTCGCGGGCATATCCATAGTCATTACATATATTTTTTGAGAATAAATTGACATATTACTATTGTAATGTGTCAAAACAGCCATCATAGTGTGCCGTGGGTATTGGGCATTATGTTCGAATTGATACATGTTTGTACGTTGTAATGTTTTAAAATTTATATGTATTTGAAAAAAGGTTTTAAGTATATTCAAAATGTTCATACACATAATGTTATTAAAGTTTTGTTAAATTAATAACGTTGCATAAAAATTTCAAGTGTTTCTTTTGATTTAAGATATTATATTATTTAGGAGATATTGATCAGTACTAATGACCCTTTACATTAGTGTTGGGTAGGACATGATTTTAAAATGAGTTTGTAAGAGTAACATGACATTTTGTACTGAACTAGTACAATGTACCAGTTCAAATGAGGCGAGGACATTTGTTCGGTTTGCACCGCGGCAGTACATTTGAAGCGACGAGGCCGATGAGGCGGTTAGCGTCATACCCTCATTTATCCCGCACAAAACTTCTAGTTCGGAAATGTTCGTTAAGAATCGGATTTTACTAGCAGTCGTACATGTGTTGTTGTCCCTCTTTGTCATGTGAATATCCGTAGAGGCGTCATTGTACTATTGTAGCTTATGCCTGGTTCCGTCCTTCCTCTTACATTCGAGGCGCGAGTAGTACACTGAGTAGTAGCGCGACAAAACATTTGAAGCATTAATATTTTAGATCTTGGACCGTATCAGTACAAACGGATTTTGTACGGGACAAATCGACACCGCCATGAAATACTTTTTTTTTTTTTTTTTTTTTTTTTTGGTTTTGAGGCGAGGGAAAATGCTTAACCGATTTACGCACAAACTGGGTCGTTGCTAGGGGAACGACACGCGTCGGTCGGGGGCGATAACACTGCAGCAATAGTATGCTCTTGGCAGCGCTCCGTCCGCGATCGACGTCACAGAATAGTGTGGAAGACTCCGAGCGTTGCTACACGAGCGAGCAACCCCAATACCCACTAAAAACCCCCTCCTCCCTGACGACCCTGCGCTTTGTATGTGTTGGAAAGGCTGAGATTTAGAACACAGTTACGCCCAGCCGATCCAGCGCAATAAAGTGCCTGGAGTGTGCCCTGGGAGAACACACCCCACTTCGTTGTGCGGGGGTAGAAGGTCCTTTGCTCTCCTAGCAAGCTAAAGGCCCCCCGCGGTAAACGGAACCTAACTCAGGGAGGGAAGTAATGCGCGTACCTGCCTCTCCGGGTGCCAGCTGAAGGCCGGCGACCTCGAGAAGACGCATTGGCACGCGCTGCAGGACTTCTCTCCCTGTCTCGTTCTGCGGCCTCCTTGAGTGACATTACTGTCTCGCAAAAAGTAACCGCAGCCCCCCAATTGTCGCTGCTCTGCAGCATTGCCTTGACCAAGTCGCAGAGCGAGTCGACTGGACCTACGTGCGTCTCAAGTTCGAAACGCTGCGGTGCCCATGCGGCGCACTCGACAAGCGTGTGTAACGTCGTGTCGGGCGCGCCGCACTGGCGGCAGTCCGGGGAAGGCAAGCAGCCCACAATGCGACACAGATACTTATCGAAACATCCGTGTCCGGTAAGTATCTGTGTCGTCCTGAAAGTCAGGGTGCCGCTGGTGCGGTTGACCCATTCCGTCAGCTGTGGCCTGATTGCATCCACCGTGTAGCCGCCATAGGCCGCAGGGTTGTCGAGCTCTTGAGACCAGACGGCGATCATGGAGGCGGTTTCCCGCTTCCTGATCGCCTCGATTTCGACCTGACAGAAGGTCAGGCCTCTAGCTAGGGCATCCTGCCGGGTGCAACGCACCTCTGCCAGGACGTTCGCCTGGAGATGCCAGGGCGGATCACCTGCCAGGAGGGTGGCCGCCGTCCGCGACACTGTGCGATACCCCCGTATGGACCTCACGGCCAGAACCCGCTGCGCCCGGTGCAGCAGGGTTCTGTTGTGGCGGTGAAGTGCAGTGGACCAGACGGGTGCACCGTACAGCGCCATACTCCTCAGGATGCCAGAGTAAAGTTTCCGCGTCGCACCCCCCGAGCCCCCCACGTTGGGAAGCAGCCTGGAGAGTGCGCCCGCGGATTTGACGAGTTTGGGAACTAGCTGCTCAAAGTGCGCTTTGAACAGCCATTTCCCATCGAGAACTAGCCCCAGATATTTCATCTGGGGCCCTACTCTAATCGCCACCCCTTGGACCGAAACGGTCAAGTCCGCGGGGGGATTGCGAAATTTCCTATGGAACATGACGGCCTCCGTTTTCGCGGGGGAGACCCTCAAGCCCAGCCTAGCTATTCGATCTACGACAATCGCCAACCCGGCGTTGGCGACGTCCACGGATTCCGCAAATGACGCAGCGCGTGCCGTGAGTAGGGTGTCGTCCGCAAAGCAGATCAGCCCTACCCCGGGCAGGACCGGAACCCGAAGGATCCAGTCATAACCTACGTTCCAAAGAATCGGCCCGAGGACCGACCCCTGTGGAACGCCGCACGCGACGCGTCGCCGGCCTAACTCGGGATTGCCGGACTCACCGCCCTCCCAAAGGATATGTCGATCCTGCAGGTACGCGCCCAACAGCCTCGTGAGGTACGGGGGGACTCCATGCGCGCGGAGCCCCTCCCTGATCGTCTCATGAGGGGGCTGTTAAAGGCGTTCGCTATGTCTAGCGACACCGCAAGAACGACATCCTTCGCTTGGACGGCTTCGTCCGTTAACGTTCGCAGCGTCTCGAAGGCGTCCATCGTGGAGCGCCTCCGCCGAAACCCGAACTGCGTTTCTGAAAGCCCCGGCTCCACAGCGTCGAGATGCTTCACGAGCTGCTCCGCCAAGATCTTTTCGAAGACCTTAGCGACCTCGTTCAGCAGCACTATGGGCCTGAAGGCGGACGGATCGTTGGGAGGCCGACCTCCCTTGGGAATCAGGCACAAACGACCCTCCTTCCATTGCGACGGGAACCGACCTGCGCGAATACAGGCTTCGAACAGTTCCCGCAGCTGGCCGCGTAGATGTTTAGCGGCCAGGAAGAGGAGTCGACCTGGAACCCCGTCGGGTCCCGGTGCCGTCTTCCTGCCCCGGAGCCGGTCCAGGGCAACGTCTAGTTCCACCTCGGAGATGGAGTGAGGCTCCTCGCCCGTGGGGGTGTCGGGAACGGGTGGACCCATACTGGGGGGAGTGAAGTTTCCCGGATCCGGGAAGAGCCCGTCGATAACCGACCGGAGCACCTCGGGTTCGAGCGTTTCCGTGACCGTGGATGTGCAAGGCCGCAACGTGTTGCGGGCCCCACGGTACGGACGCCCCCAAGGGTCCCGATCGAGCGTCTCGAGGAGCTCGGCACGCGCCCGAGCTTTCGCTTGCAATATTGCAATCGAAAGGGCCTTTCTGGCCTCCCTAAACTCGCCCACGAGTCCATTTCCCGCGACGTAGTCCGGAGGACGGCGCGCCCTGCAGCGTTTGAGTCTGTGGCTGATGATGCGAATTGCCTTTCGCATCTCGCCCAGCTCCTCGGTCCACCAGTGGACCTGCTTGCACGGAGGCTGCCGCTTGGAGACGCGAGGCATCGCCGCGTCGCAAACCCTCGTCAGGGTCTTGCGCATGTGCTCTGCCTGCGACTCCAGGTTCGCAAATTCGGCTGGGTAGGCCCAGCTTTCCGTGAGTGCCCACTCCTCGGCCTGCTCCGGATCGAGCTTGGTAAGGGCCCAACGCGGGAGGAGAGGGGGGCGATGAACAGGGCTCGGACCGGAGGAGGGGGTAAGCTCAAATCTGATGTACCGATGATCAGAGAGCGACTCCACCTCCTCCAGCACCCTCCATCCGACAACTCTGCGGGCGGCCGCATGAGTGGCGAATGACAGGTCGATGACCGATCCACCCCGCGCGCGCACGCAGGTCTGGACCGATCCCTGGTTCAATATGGTCAGGCCGGATTGAAGAGCCCATTCCTCAACCGTCCGGCCCCTAGGTTCCGTGAACGCATTTCCCCAGGAACAGTGCTTTGCGTTAAAGTCGCCCATCACGAAAATCGTTTTAGGCGACAGTCTGCCTATGGCAGCCCTGATGGCGTCCAAGCGAAGCTCGAACTCCGCCAGGGGGCGGTTGCGCGAAAAGTAAACGCCTATGACGACGATACTCCCGCTCTCCGCCACCGCATAGCCCTTTCCTCTTTCGAGACATATAAGCGGTGTGCCAGATCCGGCTCTGGCCACCACCGCTACCACGTCGTCGAGGTCACCCACCCAATTGCCGCAAGGCGGCACGTAATAAGGTTCGCTTATTACGGCCAAGTTCGCTTGCCACTCCGCCATCGCCTGCAGGCACAAGTCCTGAGCGGTGGGGGAGTGGTTTACGTTCGCCTGAAATAGTGCTGCTACGGGCGTACTAGGCATTGGAGGTGTCCATTGCGCGTACTCCCGATGCACCCGTACGTTGTTTCGTCCTCGGATGGACGAATTTGCCCTTCACGTAGGGAGGCTGGCAGAACCTCGCTAACGTGGGGTGGGCAGCGTTGAGTCCCCCCGCTGCGCACGCCGCGCAGTGGGGGTTCCGAGCCGTGCAGTCCGGCATCTTGTGTCCGCTCTTACCGCAGCGGAGACACAAGTTAGTCCGGTCCGGGCACGTGTCCGGACAGGTTTGGGCGCCATGGCCGACGTTGTAACACCGGTAACAACGTATCGGTCTGGCCTCCAGTGCCTCCACCTTCGCCGAGGTGAAGCCTACCACGAGGTAGCCCAGCTCGACGATGGATTTGGCAGCAGCGACGGGGCACATCACGTACGATGCGCCCAAACCGCCCGGTCCTGCACCGATGTGCTTCGCGCGCACGTCGTCGCGCCGGCATCTGCCGGCGCGCGCGATCGCGTCACGAAGCGCATCGACCGTGACCGACTCGTCCAGCCCAGAGACGTAAAGCTCCCCACGCTTTACGGGGCGGACGACCTCAGCCATCCCTACAAGGGCTCCGCGCAGAGCCTCGGCGACGCGGTCCGCCTTGGCCGCGCTCTCGGGTCCCGGCTGGAACTCGAGGAGACGCGCGTCCCTAACGGTCCGCACCACCTTCAGCCCCTCGCGGAGGCCCATGGCCGCGATGTCGACCACCGTCAAGGCCTTTGCGAAGGCCTCGCGATAACCGACACCCTTCGCGGCCGCTGCCGGCAGCAGTTTAACGATAACTGCGGCCGACTTCGGCTCGCGGAATACGACCGCAGGCTTCGCAGCCTGTTTCCGCTGTTGCTGTCCCCGCCCCGTCGGCAGGGGAGCAGCTTGCGCCTGGGGGGGAGGAGGGGGCCCGTCGGCCCTCGCCCCCTTACCCTTTTTCCGCTTGACGACCGTCGTCCAGGCCCCTTCCTCCGGGGCGGGGGCGGGGGGCACGGGTGCCGGCGGCGGCGCGACGTGCGCGACGCGAGCGCGGACGACGGGCGCCGCAACGACCGGTGTCGCGGCCGCGGGCGCCGCCCGCTGCCTAGGGGCCGGCCTAGGAGCCGACACCACAGGCACGGGTGCCGTGGCGGGGGCCGTTAAAGCAGCGGCGGCGTCGCGTGCCGCTCTCCGCTGCATTTTCAGCCTCCACTTCACCCCCCCTCTATTCGTCTTCTTTTTAGGGGGGGGCGGTGACGGTGGGGAGTCCGTCACCCCGACAGCCGAGGCCGCCACCACCTCCATCGGAACCGGGGTACTTGTTTCCCCCGCATTCCGCCGGACGGCGGCTGCAGCCGTGGCCGCTTTTGGCCTAACAGCCACGTTTGGTGCCGGTCTGGTTGCCGGCGCCTTACCTCGGTCGGCCGCTAGCGGTGGACGGAGGGTCGGCGCGGCATTCAGCCGGTCCTCGATACCGGCGAACCGGGCATCGAGTATGGGGGCGACGACGTCGATCACGGCACGCACAAACATGTCGTAATCGATGCCGCCGAGCCCCGGTGGAGCGGGTGTCGGCGCCGCCCTGTTGGCGGTCGCCGGAGTCCGCTCCGTCCCTACGACGGGAGCCGGTGTCGGCCCTGCTACCGCAGCAGGGGCCGGACGCGATTTTTTAACCGCAGCGGGTGCGGCGGGCGGTTCCGGTACCGCCGCCGCCTCCGCCATGGCGGCCTGGGCCTTCCGCTTGACGGGTACGGGGGTCGGCGCCGCCATTACAGCAGGCGCCGGCTCCGCAACCGAAGCGGAGGCCTTTAGGGCCTTACGCATATCTTCAAACTCCCTACGGTAGGAGCGGTTTTCCTCCCGCAGCGAGTTTAATTCCATGCGTAGTCTGGCGTTCTCGTTACCGAGCTTCCAGGCCTCGGATTCCGGATTTCGCGTGACCAGTGTGTCGACGATGTCGGACACCCTGGACGCGGCCACCTTCAGCCGGCGCACGTAGACCCCCTTCAAATTGCCCGACGTTTGGGCAATATGAATTATCTCAGCGACCTGGGCGCTCGCCGCTAGGCGGAGCTCCCCAGGGCCGAGAGCCGATATGTCCCCGACGAGGGCGGCGCACTGGCTAGCCGCGGCCACTTTGGCGGCGGTTGCCTTGCGCGCCTTGCGCCCCCTTTCACCCCCCTCGGTACGGAGGTAGGCCTCCGCACCCGCGAGAAGGCTAGAAGCCGCCGCGGGTGCGCCCCCCGTGGGGCGCACGCCAACTTCATTTTAGGTATTTTCTGTTTTTAAACGAAAAGCACTCATTAATCTAATATATAAAATTCTCGTGTCACAGTTTTCGTTGCCATACTCCTCCGAAACGGCTTGACCGATTTTGATGAAATTTTTTGTGCTTATCCGGTATCTATGAGAATCGGCCAACATCTGTTTTTCATCCCCCTAAATGTTAGGGGTAGTCCACCCCTAAATTTTTTTATTTATTTTTTAGACAAAATTTTTAATTTCTATTTTTTATGATACAACATACAAAAATACATACAACCCTAAATTTTCACCCCTCTACGATCAACCCCTATTTTTTATTTGTTAATTATAAACTTTAAAATCTTTTGGCAAGATTTTTAATCTTATTTTATTTTACCTAGATTAAAAAAAAATATATTACTCTTTTAGATTCACAATTAGAACCGGTAGGTGGCGCTGAGATCGGGTTCTGGAATCCTCCTAATCACCTGGAGCGATTTTGTTTTTGTGTGTTTGAGTGGGTACCGGGATGGTTTAGATTCGCAATTAGAACCGGTAGGTGGCTCTGGGATCGGATTCTAGAATTTTATTTTTTAAAGGCAGGACAAAGTCTGCCGGGGCCGCTAGTGTCTATATATTATGTTAATAAAGAAATATTAAAAGACTTCTCAATATTTTTTATGAAATTTTCGGAACATAATAAATCCGTGCAGGAACGGAGAAAGAATACAATTTCCTGCAGCCCGGCGGCCTGTCGTAAGAGGCGACTAAACAACCCACAGCCAGGTGGTAGGGCATTTGCCCGACTGGATGGCTACCACCCCTGGTCTAGAGCATGCCGCCATAACAACTTTGAGTTGTGTTTCGGCATTAGTGACCAGGTTCCAGACTCACTTAAGAGAGCAGCAGCGCATTTGTAGCACCTTTGGTGTTACAAATGTCCATAGGCCAGTGGGCCGTCTGCCCGTCTGCTGAACTTCTGCAATAAAAAAAAAATAAAGAAATTACCGAGTGCTTTTCCCTTAAAAACAGAAAATACCTAAAATTAAGTAGGCGTAATACTCCTCGGAATTGTCGAAATGTACTGGCTCGTACGTGTCCGACGCAAATCTACTTTACATAGATATCATAAGAATACAGGATTTTTTTACGTTTTATCGGTTCAATTCTCAGCTAAAGCATGTAAGTTATCAAAAAAATTTCAAATGCATATTTTTGAAAATATAATCTAGCTGTTTGTAAAAGAGATGTGAATAAAATAACTCATGTTTCAATGAGCATTATTTGATTGAATCCCCGCCATACGTAACATTAGTGTGAATTTTTTAAAGGGACACTTTGAACACTCCGTTGTCTCTATTCCAGGGAGTTGAAACAGAAAAGAGAGCGAATGGAGAAGATGCGCAACGAGATGGTGACCTTTAAAGAGGCGAGAGAAGCATGGAAGGAGAAGCAGAAACAGATGCTCGTAAAGGAAGAGAAGCAGATCGAAGAGCAGATGAAAGCTGCCGCTGATAGAAGTTCTACTATGTGAGTCTAATGTTTACGTAAACAATTTAAACTTTTTATTTCTTTTAAAATTAAATATGGTACCACATCGTTTGTGAAATCTAGCTTGTGTCAAATACATAATAAAAGTACGTTTTAACGGTTTTGAGCGCGGTAATTAATTTGATTTTTTTTATTCCGACATTTCGGTCACTTTTCAGTAGCCGTGATCACTGAATACAAAGATGTCAAGTGTCGATGAGTATTGTTAAAGTTTTATTTAGCCTACCGCCAACTTGTTTATTTTAATTTGTAGCAGCGAGAGGTAGAGGTTAAATGATACTTCAGATGACAGAGAGCAGTATTCACTGTCGAGTGCTAATGTGAACTGAACTAATTTATTTTGGAAACGGTAACCTTAACTACAAATATTAACAAGTCGTACAGCTGCTACAATATATAGCACAGTGTGTGAGCGGGACGGATGATGTGCGAGCGAGATAGAGCAACTATTAATACCTGCGCTCCCGCGTTGCGCTAGCCAGTATTTCGTTGTCCGCTGCGATGACTAGACGTATGCAGCTCCCATAAATTATTTTGTATTGTTTATGCTTATTATTTACTCTATGGGAGTCGTAATCTACCATCACGGCGACTGAAAAGTGGTCGAAACGTCGGAATTATAAAAATCAAATAAATTACCGCGCAGCCGTTAAAACGTAGTTTTATTATATTCTTATGAACTTTCAAAAAACATGACAGTCTCATGTTTTGTATGAGCCCATAACTATACTTCAGTACAGTCGAGCCGTTTTGTTCCACTTTTTAACCGACTTCAAAAAGGAGGAGGTCTTCAATTTAATTGATTTTTTTATGTATGCACACCGATTACGCTGATATTTATGATCAGATTTACGTGATTCTTCTTTAGTTTGATGCGGAATAGTTGCCATTTGGTCCCCTAAAAGTTTAACATTTCTTGTGACCTATATTTTTTAAGGCGCGCGGCACCTTTCGTAGGCCTACACATACGTAGACACTAAAAAGTAACAAATAAAAAAAAAACTGCGTTTACAATATTTTTGCAAGATTTTGTTGTTATAACAGTGTATATGGTAATTGTTATGGTTTGCTCGGCACCGACTTCAAGATGTAGAAAATTTTATAATGTCTCTTAATACATACATACATACATACATACATAACTTCACGCCAGTTCCCTTGCGGGGTAGGCACGAACAACAGAGTGCCATTTAGGCTTATTCTTACACACCTCACTTGCCTCTTTGACATTCATAACTCTTGTCATGCACGCTCGTCTGTTCTTAAGGCTCCTGACATCACCTTCTGCTAGTACACGATCAATTTGATCATGGAAGGTGTGTCGTGGCCTTCCACGACTTCTGTATCCATCCACTTTTGCATTGTATATCTGTTTAGTCATTCTTTCATGTCTCTTAATAAACTAAATAAATTCTTAGTCAATAATCTTTATTAAGTCATTTTATACTTTTTAGTTGAGTTTTTGGCGGGAACTGAAAGGAGACGTTGTGCTGTGCAGTTTTATTTTCTAAAAATGTGTAAAATTACTCTAAAATGAACAATAGTTGTAGGATATTGATAGTTTTTGAGTAGTAATTATGTGTTTTTGCGAGAAATGTGAACTATACAGCCAAATGTGGCCTTTCGAGTTTTCACAAGGACTCCGTTGAATGACGTCGATTGTAGCCTACAATACAACGGTGCCTGGCTTAAAGGCCTAGTTGTCAAGCTTTAAACATAAAATACTTTTTAGTATTTGAAGTCAGTTTTTTTTTTTCATAGTAAAAACACCAATAAATTTGAAGAATATGTCCGTTCTATGTGGTGTGGTAAGTGCTTAAACAACTTATATAACTTTTAACTAGGATGTGCAACCTTCATATATCTCCGCTATTCTTGTAATTATAGAATAGCAGAGAGGGAACGTAAAATGCGGGAGAAGGAAGAACTGAATCAGAAGATTGCAGCGAAAATACTCGAAGAGGAGGTGAGTAGTGTATTGTATAAAAATAATATATACATACATAACTTCACGCCAGTTCCCTTGCGGGGTAGGCACGAACAACAGAGCGCCATTTAGGCTTATTCTTACACACCTCACTTGCTTCTTTGACATTCATAACTCTTGTCATGCACGCTCGTCTGTTCTTAAGGCTACTGACATCACCTTCTGCTAGTACACGATCGATTTGATCATGGAAGGTGTGTCGTGGCCTTCCACGACTTCTGCATCCATCCACTTTTGCATTGTATATCTGTTTAGTCATTCTTTCATCATATAAAAATAATATCAGCCTTAAATTAAATCGGCAGACAAACACACATATTGTATATCCCCAAATTAAGCAAGTTACACTTGTGTTATGGGTAGTATACAATGGACTACTCTGGGGTCGATTCCAATCACCCAAATCATAGTAAATAACAAAGAAAATTCGTTTCCGTAATTTACCATACCAGGAATCGAACCCGAACCGCCGTGTTACGAAGAGGTAGGCCGGCAAAGGCTTAACCCGCTCAATCACAGAGGCTCAAACAAAATTTCGTAAACATTGAGAAAATACAGAACAAAGTTTCGTTTTAATAGTGTTGTGAGCCGATACTAATCCTTTGCAGGTGTCTCATTACCCCTTTTTTTATTTTATTACAGGAGGTCAGCAGACAGGCAGACGGCCCACTTGATGGAAAGCGGTTACCATCGCCTATGGACATTTGCAACACCAAAGGTGCTACACATACGCTGCTGCTCTCTTAACGGAGACTGGAACCTGGTTAATGATGTCGGAACACAACTCAAGGTTGTTATGACAGCATACTCTAGACCAGGGGTGGTCGCCATCCAGTTGAGCAAATACCCTTCATCACTTGCCATTGCTAAACCCAAGCTTAAATTAATTTATTTTAAGGTCCAATCTTGTTTATATGTACATTAGACTAAAAATATTTTGAAAATTTTACATAACTACTTCATCCACTCATGTCTTCAATCGATATTGAACACCCTTCAGGCAGCGCGTCAAGACCGCGAGAATATAATCAAGATGCTGCAAGAACAAGAATATCTCGAGAAGAATGTTCAAGACGACATCGCGGAGAGAGAGAAGATGGAAAGAATCAAAACGGGCACAAAAGAAGCGCTCACAAGCCAGATGGAGAATAGAAAGAGACTGTCCAAAGAGGAGAGGGAGAAGGAAGCTGATTTTAGGCGGCAGGTTTGTTCATATGTTTTTTATGTTTATTTCTATCTGTGTAGAAACGGAGAAAGAATACAATTTCCTGCGTTGGGGCGGCTTGTCGTAAGAGGCGACAAAACAACCCACAGCCAGGTGGTAGGGCATTTGCCCGACTGGATGGCTACCACCCCTGGTCTAAATTATGTCGCCATAACAACCTTTTGTTGTGTTCCGGCATTAGTGACCAGGTTCCAGTCTCCCTTAAGAGAGCAGCAGCGCATTTGTAGCACCTTTGATGTTGCAAATGTCCACAGGCGATGGCAACCGCTTTCCATCAAGTGGGCCGTCTGCCTGTCGATTTACATCCAAAGTTACATGCTATAAGTCAAAATGAGTCATACAATTATTTTGTACGAGTCATTTGGATATCACGATTTTGAAGGTTTTGCACATTTTTGATATCAGTGACATAATTAGTCGGGGATACACTTTTGCTGCTGATTGCGATGGATGTGTGGAGTGACGCGGAAAGACCGGGTCAGGAACCCCCGCATCCGCAGCAGTCTTCATGTCCGTGACATAGCAGACAAACTGCAAGAGTGTCGCTTACGCTGGTGCGGCCACATCTTAAGGAGACCGGCTAATTATGTGGGGAACAAATGTCTAGCCATGCCGGCACCGCCAGGTCCCGGTCGAAGGGACCTGCACTCTCATCGCGGACACATATGTGCTAATAGTGAGCTAAAGGGCTAAACAAAATACTTGGAGCTGAGATTGGGTTCTACGATTTTGATGAAATTTTGTGTGTATTCTCCGGGGTAGTTTAGATTCACAATTAGACCCGGCAGGTGGCGCTGGAGTCGGGTTCTAGATTTTCATTTTTTCAGGGCAGAACAACGTCTGCCGAGACCGCTAGTATCCAGTACTGTGGTTCCGATTGGAATGTTGTTGACGTTTAGTCTTTCCGTATTAAGTTTGAACGCTTCTTTGAGAAGCATAAACAAGCGTATAAACTAAGTCTAACTTTGTATGAATAAAACCGAAATCTGCGTCTCCAGAATGTTTGTCATTCTTTTTTATCTCCACGTTTTACGGAGACCGGCTAATTATGTGGGGAACAAATGTCTAGCCATGCCGCCTCCGCCAGGTCCCGGTCGAAGGGGAAGGCCCAGGAAATGTTGGCTTGACGTTGTGAAGGATGACATGCGTACCGATGGTCTCAAAACGGGGGATGCAGAAGACCGCGCGAAGTGGAGTAGAAAAAGTAGGAAAGCGGAGTGAACGCTCCGAACGCAACCGGGATTTAACGCTCGGATGATGATGACGATGATGATGACACCTTTGCTACTGATTACTATCAAGCTAATTTTCCGTGAGTAGCCTCATTTTGATGAGACGCCCAAATTTTTCTATTACAAACATTTGCGTTTGTGGTAGCTAACAGGGGTAGCAGGGATATAATAAGCCGATTTGATGGTTCTCAAAAATGTATTACTAACTAGGTCTTTTTTTTATCTCAAGGTAATTATATGACTTATTCGAAAATATATTTATCCTACAAAATGTATGGTTTGATCAAAGAGTCCCCCCCCCCATCCAACATTTATTATTGATAGCGTGGTCATCAAAAATTATTACTAATCATCTGATTTTTTTTCTATTGCTTAATACATATTTATATATAATTAAACTACGTTTTAACGGTTTTAAGCGCGGTGATTTTCTTTGATTTTGGTTTTTTTTCCGACGTTTCGGCCACTTTTCAGTGGTCGTGATCACGGAAGACCACCGAAGGCCACTGAAAAGTGGCCGAAACGTCGGAAAAAAACACCAAAATCGAATAAAATTACCGCGCTTAAAACCGTTACAACGTAGTTTTATTATGTATACAAGTCGCGAAAACTTAAGAAAATATTACATATTTATATAATTCAACAGCAACGTTGTCCTACAAACTGCGTGGTACGTACGTTATCCCGATCCTACGCTCAAAAGTCAAATAGACATATTTCAAAGTCAAAGTCAAAGTAATTTATTTTGTGTATACAGGTTTGAATATGATGCCCATAATGATAACAAATAGGTATCGCTGTATCCTGCCACATATGTAGCTTACAAAAAAAATAATTCATTGCTGCTCCCCTGCTAGCTACCACAATCGAAAATGTTTTAAGAGATAATTGCAGGTTATTTATATATCCAATCCATAAATAATCATTTTTGTCTGTCTGTAAGTTTGACACTGACGAGATCCGAAATGGTTCAGTGGGCTTCAATGAAAATTTCCGAATTAATATTTTGAAACATTGTTCGGGCATTAATTAATTTTATTATTTTTGTAAGGCTGTATGGACTGGTTCCTTTGCCTGATTATTGTTACCTTGTTTGTAGCCCGGCTGTAAGCTGTCACCTTCTTTCCCCTCTATTTTGTGTAATGTGTAATAAAAACGCGTATTAACGAAATGATTGTTTTTAATTCAGTTTTTCATCTATATAATTTCATAAAAAACTTTATATTATTAATGGGAATAAATACATACATACATACATAACTTCACGCCAGTTCCCTTGCGGGGTATGCACGAACAACAGAGCGCCATTTAGGCTTATTCTTACACACCTCACTTGCCTCTTTGACATTCATAACTCTTGTCATGCCAGCTCGTCTGTTCTTAAGGCTCCTGACATCACCCTCCGCTAGTACACGATCGATTTGATCATGGAAGGTGTGTCGTGGCCTTCCACAACTTCTGCATTGTATATCTGTTTAGTCATTCTTTCATCATGCATTCTTTCCACATGCCCGAACCACCGCAGTATTCCTTTCCTTACCTTCACCCCGACACTCTCTTTCAGACCAACTCTCTTTCTTACTTCGGTATTACGAACGCGGTCCGCGAGCGTCACTCCGCAGATTTTGCGCAGTGCTCGCATCTCAACCGCGCTTACTCTACTTTCATGCTCTCTCTTCCATACCCAACTCTCGCTTCCATACGTGAGCGTAGGTACCAGCACCGCGTTGTGTATGGCGAGCTGGGCCTTCTGGCTGAGGTTCTTAGCGCCTAGAAGTTTACCTAAATAAATAATAATATGTATTCTCATTTGTTAAAATTAATTATGTATAAATGCTACGTTCCATCAGGGACTCACAACGACCACGTTCACGACCGCGATTTTTCCCGTTCCACTTGCTTGCGGACGTTATAATCATAAACGCTAGTGGAACGGGTTATGGAGCGTTGATGTCATTAATGTCATACGCATTACGCAAATGTCATTGGTTGATATGAAAATCGCGCCTTTTTCAATGTGTTGGCAAGAGAGAATTAATGCTCTGTGGTCAACGTCCACTTCGACCCACCTTTTGAAATGGGTCGTTGTGCGCATCGTGTGATCGAAAATGATGACGTCATTAGTGACGTTTTCGCCACGACCACAACGATCGCGGTCGCCTTGTGGAACGGCTAACTGAGCATTTTGGGCGTTGTGAGTTACTAATGGAACGCCCTAATAGTAAAATATATCAGACGTGACATGTGAGTTTTTGGCGGGAACTGAAAGGAGACGTTGTGCTGTGTAGTTTCATTTTCTAAAAATATGTAAAATTACTCTAAAATGAACAATAGTTGTAGGATATTGATAGTTTTTGAGTAGTAATTATGTGTTTTTGCGAGAAATGTGAACTATGTAGCCAAATGTGGCCTTTCGAGTTGTCACAAGAACTCCGTTGAATGGCACTAGCTGATTACCTACAGTTCAGCTGTGCTACACGTTGTCTTAAGAAAATGAAGAAACTATATTGTAAACTAAGGTCTGGCTTAAAGGCCTAGCTGCCAAGCCATAAACTTAAATAAATAATATCAGACGTGACCTTTCTGTTTATCTTCATAACTGTGAAAAAGGATCAAATAATCTCATCTAAAAATATTATATTAATACTGACGTGACGTATGTATGAACGTTGCTAAATATTTTGAAATTGTTTCAAGAACGAAGCGAAAATGGCCGCTGAGGAGGCGAAGGAGAGAGACAAGAAGAGAGTGGTAAGAGAGAGAGGCAGGGCGTATTCGCAGGAGTTGCTCGCTCAGATTAAGGCGAACGAGGCCAAGAGGGAGAAGGACAGGAGACTGGAGGAGAGCCGTGCGCAGTACGTCTGGGACTGCGATAAAGCCTGGTAATTTAAAATCTATACACATAAATAAAATTAGGTGGTAGGGCATTTGTCCGATTGGATGGCTACCACCCCTGGTCTAGAGTATGTCGCCATAACAACCTTGAGTTGTGTTCCGGCATTGGTGACCAGGTTCCAGTCTCCCTTAAGAGAGCAGCAGCGCATTTGTAGTACCTTTGGTGTTGCAAATGTCCATAGGCAATGGTAACCGCTTTCCATCAAGTGGGCCGTCTGTCTGTCTGCTGATCTCCTGCAATAAAAAAAATAAAAAAATAAAGTGTCTGTTTGTAATGTCAAAATATCAGCTTTTTACTAAATGCATATGAAAGTATTAGCTGCGCCCCGCGGTCTGACCCGCGTGGTCATGGAAAATCGTTATATTTTGGATAATTCACACTACATCTTTATAAATTATAGCCTATGTATTATTCTGATGTGCAAGCTATATTACTGTAAAGTTTCATCAAAATCCATTCGGTAGTTTTTGCGTGAAAGAGTAAGAAACATACATCCATACATTCTTAGATACATTCTAACTTTCGCATTTATAATATTAGTAGGATAGGATATACGGTACTTATATATATATGTATATATATATATATATATACTTTTTCTCTGTCTGTCTGTTTTTGACTTTCACAGGTAGATGGCTGATGTTATAAGGAGTAAATTGGTTATTTTTTTTTTGTATTCAAATCAATCCGCTTGCGCCCCTTAGTTCCTTGCGCCTAGATACCATACACCCTTTGAACCCCTGGATAAATATGACTCTGGGCATTGAGTTTATTTTATTTTATTGCACGATTTCAGCAGACAGGCAGACAGCCCACCTGATGGAGAGCCGTTACCATCGCCTATGAACATTTGCAACACCAAAGGCGCTACAAATGCGCTGCTGCTCTCTTAAGGGAGACTGGAACCTGCTCACTAAAGCCGAAACACAACTCAAGGTTGTAACGGTGGCATACTCTAGACCAGGGGTGGTAGCCATCGAGGTGTACAAAGACCCTACCACCTGGCTATGGGTGGTTTGGTTGCCTCTAACGACATGCCGCTCCAATGCATGAATCGTTATTCTTTCTCGGTTCCTGCACGGATAAAAGTAAACAGCGGAGATGGCACTTCATTTAATGTATAATTCAATTCTTTTGTAATTTGCATACTTAACAGGCGTTCAGAAGTGGCAGAAGAGCGTAAGAAGATAGTGTCGGAGCACGTGCCGCAACTGCTGGGCTACCTGCAAGCGGGGGTGGTCCAGGGGGGGGACTTGGTCGCGGTGCGGGAGGGCGCCGGCCGCCAGGGGGCGCTGGCAGCACTGCCCATCGAGGCCATGGCCACCACCAACAGGCCTCACAGGTTCAGCAAGTGCAACGCCCAGTGTAGGGTCTTGAGGGAGTTTTAACTTTTTCCATAATAACCATAGGAGAAGAGTACTAGTATGCATTAAACTCCTTGGTGGAATTTTTTATTGAAGTTAAACTTCTTTAGGATTGTGATTTGAAACTCGATGAAACGAAAAAGAGAAACGTATAAATCTATAGGACAGCCTGCGAGAGAATGAGATACGAGTTTTATTTACATTGTGCAGCAAAGATTGGAAAGTCGATAAGATCGATGATTAAACATAGGTCCAATTTGGACCGAAATAAAACTGATAATAATAGTTTTTAGACTAAAACTGAAAAACGTGAAAGTGATACTTAAGAAGTTTATTTTGAATGAAAATATGTTGACGGACGTAGGCTAAACGTATTATATTTATATTATTAAAAGTTAGAGAAGAATTATCTGTGAGTATATTCTCTGAAGTTTCGTTTCACTGCGTGTGAACTGCTCACACACACACACACAATTTTTTTTGACCTAAGTACCTATTTACCTATGTAATGTCATTTTTGGAAGTTGGTAACCCTGCGTGTCAAATTATCGTAAATATCGTAATTTGCTCAAAAATGCATTTACGAAGCCTATATATAAGTATATATTGTTTGAAAGTTAAAAATTACGATCCACACATTGGAATGTGCGTTAAAATAGGTACTTCAGTGAAAACATATTGTATGTAAAAATTCCACCAAAGAATTTAATTAACATTACGAGAATAAATAAGCTAATTGATCAAACATCCTTGGAAGAAGCTTTTGATGAATACATTTGTCTCATTTTAATATTAGACAAAATGAGACGAAAGATGTAGTTCTAATTTTTAGCACACGCATGTGGCGCCATTTGCAAATGCACGCCATTTTAATATCAGAAACGTCGAAGATTATTGAACTTACCGACTAATATTTGTTTCTTTCATTACCTATTGTACGGTTTTGTCGCAAATGTCAAAATGTTTTGCCAGGTGGTAGGGACTGGATGGCTACCACCCCTGTTCTAAAGTATGTCGCCATAACAACCTTGAGTTGTGTTCCGGCATTGGTGACCAGGTTCCAGTTTCCCTTAAGAGAGCAGCAGCGCATTTGTAGCAACTTTGCTGTTGCAAATGTCCATAGGCGATGGTAACCGCTTTCCATCAAGTGGGCCGTCTGCCTGTCTGCTGATCTCCTGCAATAAAAAAAAAAATGTGTTGAAAACCGTTGTATGACACATGTGCAGTTGTTGGTTTTTATAAACTAGTGACTATAGGACGTCCACGACTTTGTCTTGGGCTTACATTCTTCTATTTCTATACTATATCCTATCTTCTATCGTTTGTAAAAACCAACTTAGCGCACTAGTATCATAAATAACTATTATTTATAAATAACTTATAAGATTTTGTTTTGGTTATACTACAAAATTAAAAATACATTACAATGCACAACTAATAAATAGTCGTTCCTATAATAGTATTCTTTTTCTATGATTGTATAGAAATAAATTAATTAAAAGACTGAATGAAAGATACGGTTGTGATTTTATGTGGATTGTAATTTTTTTTTAATAAATTATTTGTTTTTATTGTACCTATTTGTTTTATTTTACAACTTATGTGACAAAATAATACATACATACATACAAAACTTCACGCCAGTTACCTTGCGGGGTAGGCACGAACAACAGAGCGCCGTTTAGGCTTATTCTTACACACCTCAATTGCTTCTTTGACATTCATAGCTCTTGTCATGCACGCTCGTCTGTTCTTAAGGCTCCTGACATCACCTGCTAGTACACGATCAATTCGATCATGGAAGGTGTGTCGTGGCCTTCCACGGCATCTGGATCCATCCACTTTTGCATTGTATATCTGTTTAGTCATTCTTTGATCATGCATTCTTTCCACATGCCCGAACCACCGGAGCATTCCTTTCCTTACCTTCACCCCGACAAAATAATGTTACATGAAAAAAAGTCGAAAAGTATGGGATAGTATAACCGTTGAAACTAAATTATTTTTAGACGGGTATTAACATTGCTACTTTTTAATATTAATATTTTGAAAAAGTAACTCACTATAAAGTAAATTAACGAAGTTTGTCATTAATGTATTATTTGTAGAAGTGCCCGTAATACTAAATTGTCACACGAGAGCTGAAATTGACCTATTTAGGCATGGGATGGTTTAGCGCACGATCGTAGAGAGGATGCTAATAATTCGAGTGCCTAAATAGGCTTTCACCCGAGGTTAACACTGCTTCTCATTTCGCATATGAGGAAAGTAACTAAAAACTGATTAGTTAAATAACTACTTCTATTCTATTCTTGGTCGGCGATGGCTCCAATGCCTTATGCGCGCGATGATTTTGCCAATGGAGTGACTATGTAAAAATGACATCCTAATGAAATCGGGCATTTAATCCATATCTAAAGACGCGTTCTTTTAGTATCTCACAACGCCCAAAATGCTCCGTCTGCCGTTCCACAAGGCGACCGCGGTCGTTATGGTCGTGGCGAAAACGTCATTAATGACGTCATCATTTTCGATCACACGTCGCTCACAACGACCCATGTCAAAAGGTGGGTCGAAGTGGACATTCTTTATATGTACTTTTTGGTGGGCGTTGACTACAGAGCATTAATTTTCTCTATCGATTGACACTGAAAAAGGCGCGATTTTCAAATCAACCAATGACATTTGTATATTTCGTCGTATATGACATCAACGCCCTATAACCCGTTCCACTAGAGTTTATGATTGTAACATCCGCAAGTAAGTAAGGAACGGGAAAAATCGCGGTCGTGAACGTAGTTGTTGTGAGTCCTTTCTGGGACGTAGCCTAAATCTGACGAACTCATTTCATACATTACATATGAAACGTCAAGTAAATTTCGTTCTCTGTGGCATCCTATTAGTCAATATTTTTTTGTCACTGATGATAGTAAATATTTAAATCAAATTTATGTCAATTAAATAATAATTTAGTTAAAAGTAATTTATAAGTCTATGAAATGATGTTACAAAATTGTTGATATTTACATACATGCATACATACATAACTTCACGCCAGTTCCCTTGCGGGGTAGGCACGAACAACAGAGCGCCATTTAGGTTTATTCTTACACACCTCACTTGCTTATTTGACATTCATAACTCATTAACATAACTTGTTGATATTTGTTTATTATGATTTACGTCGCGATTTAACAATGGCTGTAAAAAAAGTTGGGACATCGCATTTATTATCTATGGTTCGCATAGTTTTTAACAGCAATGTTTTGACAGCAAGGAAAATCGTTTCTCAGAGACGAAAAGAACTGTTTTCATCCCTGTGATCAGGTTACTCCAAGCGTACTTTCAGAATATGAGAAATGAATAACAGGATTTTTATTAGTTAAGTAGTTAGAAGTTTTTATTATTTGGACAGGCATCTACTTAATCCACAACTTGTTACTTTATGACTCATTTTTAATGGGAAGCTGGCTGTCAAGCAGAAGGCCAGTGGAGAGCGGTTACCGTCACCTATAGACTTATGCAAAACCAGGGGCGAACCTAACGCGTTGCCAGCCTTTGTCATCATAAAGGTTGGCAACGCGTTGGATAGGACGGATAAAATAGAGGGCGGACAGAAGGAATGAGATAGTGGAATTCAATAGAGGGATGAATTAGGCCAGATGAGTTAAGGGGAGGGCATGGTGGGCCATTGGAACACTTAGTCATCATAAGAAACACGACTAGTAGCTAGAAAATTTATGTTCTAACGATGATAAGAACTTGTTAGTTTCGCAAGTTAACTGCAAATGCAGATCAGGCTTTAAGTATCTATGGTATTGAGTGGAACTGGTTTGAGTGCAAATAAAAACAAACGATCTGCGGCGAATGTCGATCCTTATCACGGAGCTTAGGCCGCTGATTTAGCAACTTTTATCTCTTTATTGCGGAAAAATGCAAAGTCAAACAGATGAGAGTGGGGTGACCAGCTTTTGCCTGTTATTCGTGTTCTCTTTATTTATAGCAAGAAGATAAAGTCGACTGTGCCCCGTGTTTATTCTCGTTCTGCTTAAAATATGACTTAGCTCGATTTGTATATCTAACCATTGTCAAGTATCCATGAATATTCAAGTTCTAAAATTTTTCATTTTAAAGAATAAACAGCGAAAGTTGGATCCACGTATCAGAAGTCCCAATTGTAGTCATTGACTCTTGTCAAAACTCGAAATTCTTGTGGCAGTTAAGAAAAATAGAAACTAAACGAAACTTCGGCTTTGTACTTGTTATTTTTAGACACATGATTCACTTAGAGCTCGCAGAACGAGAGAGATAGCCAGGACTAAATTATAATTGCACTGGCCCACAAAAAATAAAAAGTGGTTTGTATTTAACCAATATTTAAAAAAAATTCAACAGTGTATTTAATAATAAAATTGATATCATTAATATATTGATTCATTGTCATATTAAAAGCCAACTTGCTAGTCGTCCACTAAATTGATAAATAAAACAAATGTTTCATATGAGACTTTCAAGGCGTCCTAACTGTCTGTGTGTAGTTGTCCTTACGATTTATCCTTCATTGCCCAGATTCAATATAGATAAATATAAGAGATAATAATGAGTTTATGTAGAGTGTAAGTGTAATGTAATTTTATATGGAAATATTAATAAATACATACACAAGATATAAATCATTACTCATGTATCTACGAATTTATTCCTTGTATTAGTAGCCAATATGGAACTTGACTGTTCTAGTCACAGGTATCATTTAACACACCATATAAGAATGATCTTTGAATCATTCTTCTTTTACGACTTATATCAATAAGTCCTTTTGAATGACCTCTCTTTACCTCCCCTGCAGTCATTCCCCATCCACCGAGTCTGACAATAGAAATTCACATGATTCAGTAAGTAATTCACAAATCACTTACCCAAATTCGGCTGTACGGCTTACCTACACGGTCGCCCGTTTCGCCATCTTGTTTTTTGTTCCTTTGTTAACAACTTTTTATAACTAAACTATTTCCTCGTCGCGCTCCCTCACCCCCGCTATCCTTTGCGTTCAGAAATGTATTAACCTTTTCGCATTTCGCGACAATTCTGTAGCAATAATAGATTTCATGAAATATTACGAAATGGTGATCCTACACGCGTCCACGCTTTTAATATTCCCAGGGCATTGCGTTGTGTATTTGGTATTAATTTGGTTCGTTTAACTACCCCTCCTGGAAGCTGCGGCCTGCGTAATTATTGTTTGACTTTCGCCGAAGCTGGCCGGGGTGACTTTATTTAATACAAATTAACTCACACGACTTTGTCTGCCAGAGAAGTATCAAAACAATTAAAGCGTCTATTTCTCATCCTAAGATTATATAAACAGATTAGACTAACCATTAAAGAAGTATTAGTATTCTTCTTGCATAATGTTTATATTAGTGTCACGGAGATGAATATGTTGCGATGGATGTGTGGTGTCGCGTGGAAAGACCGTGGTAGTTTTCATGTCCGTGACATTGCAGACAAACTGCAAGAGACTCACTTACGCTGGTACGGCCATGTTTTGCGGAGACCGGTTAATGTGGGGAACAAATGTATAATCATGCCGCTTTCGCCAAGTCTTGGTCGAAGGGGAAGACCTAAAACATGCTGGCTTGACGTCGTGAAGGATGACATGCGTACCAATGATTTCAAAACGGGAGATGCTGAAGACGACGCGAATGCTCTGAACGCAATTACGGATTTAACAATTGGATGATGATGATGAAAGAATGACTAAACAGATATACAATGCAAAAGTGGATGGATGCAGAAGTCGTGGAAGGCCACGACACACCTTCCATGCTCAAATTGATCGTGTACTAGCAGAAGGTGATGTCAGGAGCCTTAAGAACAGACGAGCGTGCATGACAAGAGTTATTAATGTCAAAGAAGCAAGTGAGGTGTGTAAGAATAAGCCTAAATGGCGCTCTGTTGTACGTGACTACCCCGCAAGGGAACTGGCGTAAAGTTATGTATGTATGTATGTATGATGATGATGATGATGATGAATGCTGATATTAGATGGAGTAACCAAATTCAATCAATTTGGTTGAAAGTCAGAAAACTAAAAGTAAACGTATTCAAAGACATTGAATGTTTCAAGTTTATATTTATATAGATCAATTTGGTTGATACATCCACTTTGAAAGACAGAAATGAACCGTCTAATAACGGCCTAATGCTAATTTGCTTCTTGTACGCAGACGTACAGACACCGCTCACGTAATTTGAGTGCATAAAGATTAAAGCGTTTCCAACACAGTGTTTTGATATTTTACGATTATTGTTCCCGGGTATTATATGAAATGGGGTGTTTATGTAAACTGCTTTAATATATTTCACGATTTATTTCTGTTTTTATTACTTACCTTCAACATTGAAATTGTGGAAGCCACAAATATAGAGAGCTAACTAACTACAATTCGTTTTAGTTAGTGGGCTTGATGAGTTTGCTTGTTCCATGGTCGGGAGCATGGGACGCCGTCTTCTCCCTCTGCGTCAAGGAGCAGGCGGAGCATCATTAGAGCACCAGCTTGCTTCGCTGCCGAAAAAGGAGGACGAGTCGGCGAAAGAAGGCGTAGTTGGACCTTCGGCCACCAAAGGCTCCCTGGGGAATGCCTCTTCACCCGCTGTTAATGCCCTCGAGATAGGAGCGCCTCGCGTGGGGCGCGTGACAATCCACCTCATGCCAAACAGAGTTAAAGTCGCCGGGGGTTTTATCTCCCCGGCAGTGGAAGAGCTTTGGGCCACCGCCTGCCAGGGCCTGCGGAATGTCAAGGCCAAATACCTATGGCCCTGGCATAAAGAAGGAAGGACTAAAAAAAATCAAATATTCCTTTTAACATATTTTTGAAATTTGCGGTATTTTCATTTAAATGTTTTTTAGAATTATAAGAACAACAAACGTTTGTCCTTTATACGGTACCTGTCAACGCAAGTGCGTGTGGCCCAACACGCACTTGGCCAGTTTTTGTTACTATGTTGGTATCAATTTATACAATCAAATACAATATTAAAAGTACCTACTAAGAATTTATATGAAAAATCTGCCTTTCAATTAAATTGATGTGTACTACTACTCGCACTGCTTGCTAGCAGCGGCTGTTTCTTCTTCTTCGCTTTTTCAGCGAGCTCTTGCATTACTCTTTTGAATTCACGTTGTTCTTCTACGTGTTTTTGTTCTTTTCTGCCCCAATGTGTCTTTTCTGCGTACCATTTTTTATACTTTTCATAGTCCTGTAATTTTTTTAATTATTTGATGATACTTTAGCTGTACTATTTTAAAATCTAGCATCTAACATTGTTTATTAAATGAATGTATGTGTATTCATTGTCTTAGTAGGTATTTTTGTTTATCAAAATATTTTAAATTGTATCAAAACATAGTCGCTATAAGCCTGTAGAAGGTTCATTGAAACGTCACTGTCATAATGCCAAGAGTGATATGTTGTCAATGTCATTCTCGCGGAGCGTCGTGGCTAAGGAAGCGAAGTGGCCTTAAGAGAAGATATATAACCTCTTCTAGAGAATGGTCGCCAGCGCGCCAAGTGTTCGACGAACCGCGATCCATTGCCTTAATCAAAGTGAATTATAACGTAATCAGTGTTAATATCAAGAGAGATGATTGTTATTTAAGCAATAGAAACATTATTTTCTATTTCTATTTTACGCCAGACAGGTTGCGACTTAGGACACCGATACATACTACGGAGATTTACCTACGCAAGATCGTTCTCTGTTAAGGCTGTGGATCTCTGGAATGCTCTGCCGGCAGATGTCCGGTCTGCAAATCTATCCATTCTTTTAACAGACTTGTGAAGGAGCACTATTTAACTGTATAACGTGTTTATTGTTATATCTTTGTACGTATATATTTTTATAACTATAATATATGTAATATAATTATTTTATTATATTTTATTAACGCTATCTATGTAATTAGATCTTGTCCATCCAAAGGTTGCCTGGAAGAGATTGCTTTTAGCAATAAGGCCGCCCATTACCTACCTTTTAGTCTTACTAAGTAAGGTTTTTGTGTATTTTTCTATGTAATGTTGGTGTAGAATAAAGAGTATTGTATTGTATTTTCAAGTTTATAGTAAGACTATTGTTATCACAAAAGGTGTTAATTTCATAAATATATCCACATATTCCTGCCATGCTATGATGAATTCTGATGAATAAAACTTTCCTGAGCTTATACGGCTCTGACGAGCTTATAAGCTTCATAAACAGTAGACGGCCTCTGTGGTTGAGCGGGCTAAGCCTTTGCCGGCGTACCTCACAGCAATGCAAAGGTTCCGGGTTCGATTCCTGGTATAGTAAATTTCGGAAACGTATGTTCTCCGTTATTTACTATGGTCTGTGTGTCTGGGATCGGCCCCAGAGTAGTCCCTTGTATTTTACCCATAACACAAGAGTAAATTTGCTTAATTTGGGGATATACAATGTGTGTTTGTCTGCCGATTATTATTATTATACAGTTATGAAATGAAATTTGATGGGATTCATGAAATTTTTTGTGAAGTGGAGTGAAATTGTGTAGGTATTTATTGGTATAGGTGATATTTATTTCTTACTATTTTTTCTTCAAAACCATTTCCTAATATGTAGTTGTAAACTTCGATAGGTAACAAGCCGTTAACAGCAGCTCTGTAATAAAATCGTTAACAGATTATCAATTCCAATAATTTTGTAATTTTTATTAGAAATAATATTGCTTTTCAGTAGCCGAAACGTCGAGACAACAATCAAATAAAATATCGCGCTTAAAACCGTTAAAACTTATCTCTATTAGGTATACAAGTTGCGAAAACATATTCAATGTATTTCAGAGAAAATTGGAACGATTCAAACATGAATTTTGTTTTTTTATGGGATATTTTCATTTCAGTATTTTGTAGGGTTCAAAAGATTTATTTTTATTTTATTGCATGAGTTCAGCAGACAGGCAGACGGCCCACCTGATGGAAAGCGGTTACTTTCGCCTATGGACACTTGCAACACCAAAGATGCTACAAATGCGCTGCTGCTCTCTTAAGGGATAATGGAACCTGGCCACTGATACCGAAAACTCAAGGTTGTTATGTCGGCATACTTTAGACCAGGGGTAGTAGCTATCCAGACAGGCAAATACCCTATCATCTGGCTGTGGGTTGTTTTATTGCCAGGAAATTGTATTTTTCTCCATTCCTGCACGGATAGAATAGATATGTGTATAATGTCAAAGCCATTATCCGTGCAGGAACGGAGAAAGAATACAACTTCCTGCGGCCGGGCGGCCTGTCGTAAGAGGCTGTCGTAAGACTAAACAAACCACAGCCAGGTGGTGGGGCATTTGCCTGACTGGATGGCTACCACCCCTGGTCTAAAGTATGTCGCCATAACTACCTTGAGTTGTGTTCCGGCATTAGTGACCAGGTTCCAGTTTCCCTTAAGAGAGCAGCAGCGCATTTGTAGCACCTTTGCTGTTGGAAATGTCCATAGGCGATGGTAACCGCTTTCCATCAAGTGGGCCGTCTGCCTGTTTGCTGAACTCCTGCAATAAAAAAAAAAGTCAGGGGCGAACGAAGGGCATAAATAGAAATAAAAACTAAAACCCTGGGGTCACCTGTGGCCTGGACCAGTCATTTTGTACTCACTTAACCGTTCTCTCAGCTGACATGAAGTCTTCTAAACTTTTCTTCAAATATCCAAAGCTATAACATTGTAGTACTTTTGCTAAACTTTGGATATCGAAATCTCCCGGAAGAACTGGGTGTCTAAGGGAAAATACTAATCATAATAAAAAACATTCTGGAGGGAGGGAGCCTGGTGATCAGTGAGACAGGATTTTCCTGCTACTGGCACCAGGCTTTCAAAAATTCCAGTCAATAAGAACATTTTTAGTAATACTGTATATTGAATAAGTTTTATAGTGAAACTAAGGGCTGATTTTTCAAGTACCATATAAAAGTTATCAATAGAATAAATTATAACCTGAGTGGATTCAAAAGTGAAACTATTGTACTATTTCATGCATACAACTGACATTCTTAATTTATCGAGATTACACTAAATATCTCTGCAGATCACGGGCCATAAAACTGATCCGGACTTTTGGAGGTTTTGCGTGGGGCCATGGGAAGGCCAACACGTAGAGGCCCCTTGACAAATTTGATGTAATTGTCCCTGTTTACACCATATGACAGTGCACCTAAGGGCAAACCCCGGTAACTGTAGGAAAATTGTAGGGAGTGAGAACAAAAGGTACCGACCTATTGGGATGAACTGCTAGTGGAGTTACAAATCGCGGACTATTGGGATTATAGCGTCTGCCCGTCCCAATATTCAAGGAACATAGTATAAATGGGTAGACGGTGATTCGCCATTCACTGCATAGGCCCATAAAAATGTCAAGATTGGCGAGGGGCAACATGGGTGAATGGCGAGAAGTCGGCTGCAGGTTCGTCGAAGCTACTTCCGACGTTAGGCAACTTATCACTTCCACCCCTGGAGCTTGAGTCTTAGCTCTAGCGATCTCCACTCCGTGCCGGCTGGTTAAGGCAAGCACGGAGGCGGGGGCCTTGGTCTCCGGGGTCAGGTCCGAGATGTCGCTACTCACCTAAAGCATCGCTACAAAGTCCCCCTGCGGGTATATTTATTTTATACTTTATTATTATGTATAACTTTTATCCGGTGGTTGAAATATTAAATAAATAAAAGGTATAAATAATTCTTAAACAAAAATGAAGCTTCGAAGAGACCACAATGATTATGATAAAAAACTTACTCTATTACCCAATTGTTCAACAATTGCACAGTAGCCGAATACGTCACGTTTGGCAGAAGTATCACTGTAGGAAATTGCTTCAAGAGCGTCTTGCTATTTGCTAACCATGGATCAATACAGGTACCTGTCAAATATTTTGTTATCTGTGGAGGCTTATTAATAGCTTCTCTAAATCTATTTTATTTTTAGTTATTAATAATGATAGCTGTTAGCCCCCCAAATAAAATAAAATAAAATTTTGAAATTTGTAATTGTAATTTGTAATTGTAAATTGGATTTCATGCAATAGATCGCTTTTGAATTGAAAGCGTTTATTGTTAGGCAGTTAGAAAGAGCTTTTTAGTACTTATAACTCATGCGTAGAAGGTTTCTAGACGATTATTCTTTCGTTAGCTCGTCTAATTGGTACCATAGACTACACGAGTGCGGGTATTGGTCGTTGAACTCGGAGGAGTGAACGTCGGCAAAACCTGCGAGCGGTTAATTAAAATCATAATTTTGTATATTTTTTTGGAAATTATCTATCATTTAAGAGCCAGGCCCTTGTCCTTAGAGCCTTCTACGGTGTTCTCTATTATGGGTCAGCTGTTTTATTATTTGTACGACACGACACCCACATTTTTTTTAATTGTACCATGAATGCTCTGTTTGGCCTTCCCTTCTGTTGAGAGGCATGCTATTAATACTATAAGATACTATGATACTATGCAGAAGGTGATGTCAGGAGCCTTAAGAACAGACGAGCTTGCATGACAAGAGTTATGAATGTCAAAGAGGCAAGTGAGGTGTGTAAGAATAAGCCTAAATGGCACTCTGTTGTTCGTGCCTACCCCGCAAGGGAACTGGCGTGAAGTTATGTATGTATGTATGTATGTAAGATACTATGTTGTAACTTAAAACAGTTATTTTAGGACCACTACATAAAACCACATAATTCATTGTTTGCCATGTTGCTGTAGAAGACCATAGATATTTTTTTTTGTTTAAGGCTTGGCAACTAGGCCTTTAAGCCAGGCGCCGTTGTATTGTAGGCTACAATCGACGTCATTCAACGGAGTTCTTGTGAAAACTCGAAAGGCCACATTTGGCTATATAGTTCACATTTCTCGCAAAAACACATAATTACTACTCAAAAACTATCAATATCCTACAATTATTGTTCATTTTAGAGTAATTTTACGCATTTTTAGAAAATAAAACTGCACAGCACAACATCTCCTTTCAGTTGCCGCCAAAAACTCACCATAGATAAATACTATATATATATATATAAAACAGAATATCTTTATTTTATTTTTAATATTGACAGCTTAACAAAACAATTTTTTTTTATTGAAGGAGTTCAGCATACAGGCGGACGGCCTACTTGATGGAAAGCGGTTACCATCGCCTATGGACATTTGCAACACCAAAGGTGCTACAAATGCCTTGCTGCTCTCTTAGGGAAACTGGAACCTAGTCACAAATGCGTTCCATTTTACAATACTTCCTTTCTTAGAAAATACTCATTCCTAAGGTTTAAGCATATATATCTGTCTTACCTATAACAGTAATTTTGTCACTCTTTTGTAATTTCCTAAACAATTTCTTGATCCAAAAAGTATTTACAGCTCTTAAATTGTAATCAGCCTCAGACTGAGGCACCTGTTTGAATTAAATTAATCAATTAATATTGTGGCGAGTGATGGTGGAACAATCTAGTTGGTTTAAGAAGTTTTATAAAAAGGTAGAAGATTCTGAAAGGAAAAGACAAGGACCGATGCATTTTAGAAAGGGATAGACGATGAACGAAAGTTCTAGAATAGAAGGGTCGGGAAGGAAAAGACTGAGATAGATAGACGTCTAGAAAGGGACAAATAGTAAACAAAAGAATAACGAAAAGAAGATCGAAATTATGGGTTCCAGAAGATTTTTCCGGGTATATAAGCAGCGTCAGGCGCGCCTACCGGGTAGTTTGAGTTCAGTTCAAGACAGCGAAGCGACAAGTGCGATACGAAAGAGTTGGAAGAGAAGTTTAAAAGAAGACAGTGACGAGTTTAGTGGTGAATTTAGTGAAAAGTTTAGTGGGCAATTCAGTGAAGCAGGAGTTTAGCAAAGTTTAAAAGGAGGTCCAGAAGCGAGCTACGCGCGGTAAATTTGGAGGTGAACACCGCAGCAGCAGGAAGTGGTCTACGCAATATTGGCGATGGTATTGTGAGTGAGACATCTTATTGTCGGGACAGTGCGTGTAAGGGCAACCCTTCGGAGAAGACTCGCGTACGGCAGTGTAAGTCAATAAAAGCCTTTAGTTAAAAACTGGTGTTTTCTTCCAATGCTAAGTACATACCCCCGCTCGCACGTAACAATATTTTACCATGCAACTTATAATACCTAAATAAATGTATTTGAAGGATAGATAGGTACATATATGGTATATGAGACATTTTTATGTCCTAACTAGAGTTGTCCCCGCGACTAGAAAGAAAGAAAGAAAGAAAAAATATTTGAAGAAATAGCGACGTACTTACATTGCTAACAGGTATCTTAAAATAAAAACACATTTTGAGAATTTGTCGGTTTTCACCTTGTTTGCTGAAATTGCGGCGGCTATGCCGGCACAGCAACACGTTCAGTGCAAACTTAGCTTATTGCTGTGCCGAAATAATATCCGACACAACGCTGATTTTCAGTGCAAACCTTCCTTTTGGCGTAATTTTGACAATGCGGCGTTTTAAGCCCTGGTAGGTACAAATCTCTATTTTACTTACATTAAAACTTAATTAGGATTTATATGTCACGAGTGAAGCCGTAGGCAAAAGCTAGTATACATATAAGCCTTCTTAAAAAAAATTATAACTGATGGTGAAAACCGTTTAAAAATCCATTGCATAGCTTAGGAGGAGTTAGCAGATATACAGACAGACATACACGGAAAGCGACTTTGTGTTATTAAAGAGAAGATACGCACAACATTAGAGGGAGAACAGTATATTATCTAGGATACCGGAAGGAAATTATGATTACCCTGTTATAAAATAGCCTTTGTACGTGTTTGATATGAATCACAGAAGGCTGGACTGCTCTCGCGCAGGCTGCTACAGAATTCGTAATGAGTTGCAAATAGGGTGCTATTATCATCTCTTTTGGAATAAGAGACAAATCTAACTCAAACAAAATAGCATCTGTAACAATAATACACTAGTTATTAATTCGTTAAGTGTATTATTTTCTCACGCGTAGAATGAGAATAGTGTCTTTCAGAGTTACAATATTTTGTAGGCAACGTATATCAGTGTAGGAACGGAGAAAGTATACTCACTACTTCCTGCGGCCGGATGGCGTATCGTACGAGGTGATAAACCAACCCACAGCTAGGTGGTAGGGTATTTGCCCATCTGGATGGCTACTACAACTGGACTAGAGTAGGTATTTAATATAATAATTATTAATACATTACGATTTATTACTTTTCATAGGATTCATTGTTAGGCAGAATGATAATAGAATTTTTGAAGTTGCAATGAAATGATTTGTAGGTAACGTTGATCAGTTCAGAAACAGGGAAGCAATACTAATTTCTGCGGTCTGGTGGCCTGTTGTAAAATATGACAAAACGATCCGCAGCTAGGTGGTATAGATCAGTCTAGATGGGTACCATCCCTGGTCTAGGACATGACCCTATTACAAACTTGAGTTGTGTTTCGGTGTCAGTAACCAGCAGTGGCGGGACTTTACACAATTCGATTCATCATAGCCTACCTTTAAGACACTAGCGACTACCGACCAAAAGGTCGAAAGCGCCGTGTATTCATTGGCGTTTACGTTTCTTATTCGTGTATATATTATTACTGTATTACTATCTCTTACGCTCGGCGGCCACACATATAGGATGAAATAGCAACTCATAACCCGATCGGGCACCGGATTTAGTTTCAAATAAAAATACAACTTGTAATAAGAAAATACATCGCAAGGGTTAGGCAGTCGGACACACCACTGCCCATCAACCTGCTGACTACGCAAAGATCAGTCATCGTATCAGCGAATAATTAGCATTAAGTTATAATAATGTTAATATAGTAGTTAGTCTTGTAAGAACTGTCGTACAATAAAATTGTCTTAAGAAATTGTTTTTTTTAAGACTTCTCCGCGCCACCCTACATATTATCTCAAGTTAGACGTTTTTTCAACAGCGGCGTAGTCGGTGCTTGAATCATGCGGTATGTTTTTCACCACTTTCCATCAGGTCAACAACAGCGGATATGATTGGACGGCACGCTAGCAACTGATCGTTCCGTCTAACACGCTCACAATCGCAATGTACACATTCAACTACGAGGAAAGGCAAGTTGCAAGAATGGTCATTATAGGTTCTAAACACGATAAGAAGTATAATATGCGAGATGAAAATGAATGGTTTTTTTTTTAAACCATTTTCCCAAAATGCTATTGCGATCTAGGGATATTATACTGACCATTAACATTTGCAAGGGCATGAACTAAAGTGGTTTTTCCGTTGCCTTTCGGTCCAACAAGCAATACTTTATGAAAACCATGACTCATATCTCGACAAATTTCCCACCATACGTCTCTTGTTTCAGCATTGAATGGATACGCTGCTCTGCAAAACAATTACACACTAATTCCTTAACCAGTAACTTTCTTCATGTTTCACGACCGATTCTTTAGAAAATATCTACTACTGTAGTGGAATACTTACAAGCCAATAGATGGCGCTGTACAATAATTGAGGTCGCAAACGATTCCCGAAACGTACAAAGAATATATAAAATCTAACAACAATAAGCTTCGCTGCTCGAGCCCGATAAAATCACCCGTCTCCTCGCGACCATGAACCCCCCGAGGCTCAGAACATCAGCCTGGCATAACAGACGCAGACAGAACAGACGCCGGAGAGCCCCCGGCTCGGATCCTCTTACACAAAGGTAAGACCCCACCAATCTCACTCACTCACTACAGACACAAGTAGCCATACATGATTAGCATAGGCGTGTTGCTGGAGAGTTTCTTCCGCCGCTTCTTCTCCTCCAGCTATAACACGTTGCGAAGCGGTAGTAATGATAGACTAGGATCGGCTCCGCCGGCGGAGTCGATGATTTGTCCCCAAACAATCACTTCAGCCTGTTGGCTTAGCTCTTTCAGCCTTTAACGGCTAATTCTCAATATAGAGTCAATCCCCCGCAGCGGTCGAGCCGAGGTCGAATCTCACAGGAGGTGCCTCCTCGAGCGTGCTGCTCCCGGGCTGAACGCCTCCGCTCCCACGAAGTCGTGAAGCCCCCAAAGTCCGGTATCGCTGAAACAGCCATGTGCGGCTATTCAGCTGGGTCCAGCTCCAAAAAAGAAAAAAAAAGCTTCGCTGGAAGATCTTCCTTTGAGACGGAGGCGCGTACCATCTTGCTCCTTTTTTTTTTGGCCAGGGGAAATCCGTTTGAGGACTAAGCCGCGACAGGCACAGAAGCCTGAGGGGATGTTCGCGACCCGTGTGAGTGTGTGGGGTTCGCCAGATCGGGAGTGGCACTAGCGTGTCGGTCAGAACTGGTGCCACGCTATTGCCACGCCCCAGTTAGGTATACGCACTGAAACCCCTGGGTGTTCCGTCCTGCGCCTTATGCCAGGGCTACGTGAATGCGGGCTTCCCAACTCCGCGTGCCCTGGCAGGCGTGGGCCCCTCACTGGGCCTCTTCCTATGCCAGGGGACGTGTCCCCTGGCTACTTCTAGGTCTAATCCGTGCGTGGGGCGGTCTGTAACGCGCCCCACGGGAAGAGATACGAGCGCGCGCGGAACACTCGCGCTCTCATCTCGACGGCATGTGCGGGTGAGTGAGAACCCCTATACCCCTAGGGGCCCCACCCGCGCCGCCCGCTTACTTTGGCCGAAGGTCACTATCCGACCTCCGGCGTCGGCGCGTCCTCCTCTGGTGGGAGCGGTACCATCTCGCTCCTCAACCAAGTCGGGTCATCCCTAAACTACTATTATAAAATCTTTTTTTATTTAATTAGACTTTATAAAGAGTCGATGTGCCTACAGTCCGGGCAACACGTGTGCTCGATAGTAAACCTTTAGCCATAGAAATGCGTGTTTGTCTTAAAAGGACCTCACGGAGCCACCATCGTGAAATGGCGTCCACGGTGAGATTACCTTAACGACTATAGGACCCTAAAAATCAATCTATTTTATTGCATGAGTTCAGCAGACAGGCAGACGGCCCACCTGATGGAAAGCGGTTACCATCGCCTATGGATATTTCTAACACCAAAGGTGCTACCAGCGTGCTGCCGCTCTCTAACTAGGCCACAACATACAACTCAAGGTTATTACAACGACGTACTATATACTCGGGGTGCTAGCCATTCAGACGGGCGAATACCTTACCACCTGGTTATGGGTTGTTTTGTTGCCTCTTACAACAGGCCACCTGGCCGCAGGAAATTGTATTCTTTCTCCGTTCCTGCTCGGATAGATTCAACATCTACAAACATATACACAAATTCTATTTCAGCTTCTTCTTCTTCTTTTTTTTGAGGTGAGAGCATGTACGAAGCAAGCAAATTTACCATCAGTCCGAACGTCGCTCATCAAGGTAGCGCACGCGCGTGCTCACCGGTGCATAATATCAAGGCATCTCCATCTACATCAAGGGATAAAATAAATCACGTAAACAAAATGTGTAGTTTCAATCAAGGATCCTACACATGTATATACACATCCAACCACGGCCTCCCATTGACTTTCTTTTCTATGTTTTGGGGACAAAATCTTTTTTAACCCTTATTATTGAAGTTACGTAAATATAAGAAACATTATTTACCAACGTGACAAAAGAAAAATACACATTTATGTATGTGTGGATAGATTCTTTTAAATTTGCCATCTATATATAAAACTGGAATTTGAACTCACTCATAGTTGCATCTGAATTCTTCACCAGCGAAATTTGGGTCGCCCAGAAAGTCTTGCAACTTTGTCTTAGGACACTCTTTTATGAAGCCTTTTTGTGCTAAATTCTGAAATTATTTTTTTTGTTTGAGAACAGCACCAGACGGCCTACCTCATCTGACTATGGAAATTATCAACAGCAAACTAATGTGCTGCCGGGTTCGAAGGGACGAATGGAATCCGGCCACTAATGCCGGAAACACATCTCAAAGTTGTCATAGCGATATACTCTCTACACAAGGTGTGGTAGCCACACAGACGGGCAAATGCCCTACTACCTTTAGTGTTGTAAATATCCATAACCGCTTTCCATCAGATGGGCCGTCTACCTGTCTGCTATACTCATGCAATAAAAGAAGATATATATTTGTGGTATATCTATGACATCTTATATCTGGTCTATGGACGTTCCTTAGCAACTAATCTATTATAATAATGATGTCATATTAACTATAAAATATCTAACACCAACTTTGTTGATTATTGTTTGTGGATGGATGCAGAAGTCGTGGAAGGCCACGACACACCTTCCATGATCAAATTGATCGTGTACTAGCAGAAGGTGATGTCAGGAGCCTTAAGAACAGACGAGCGTGCATGACAAGAGTTATGAATGACAAAGAAGCAAGTGAGGTGTGTAAGAATAAGCCTAAATGGCGCTCTGTTGTTCGTGCCTACCCCGCAAGGGAACTGGCGTGAAGTTATGTATGTATGTATGTATGTATGTATTGTTTGTTGAATATTGTTATATCTGTTTCCCATAGGGTTACTCTGAGACGATGGATATCCAGTTGCAACGGTTCTGTAAAATGCTTTTCATCTTTATCAACCTCTTCATATAATACACGTTCATTGGAGATGCTTTTACTTGATCTTTCTTTCAAATGACTTCAATTTGATCATGATATGTGTTAGACTGATATGATGAGTGGGGTGTAATCCTTTCAATACATCCTTGCTTGTATATATGCTGTAACCTCTGAAGCTATGCCATCTTTAAGATAAAAGTATCTTACGAACTTTACTGTTACGCTATCGAAAGTACATTTTGGTGCACTGAACAAATTGATAAGAACGATGATAATGATGACCCGTTTATTCACGTCGATTATGAACAAACAAACAAGCAGACAAGTCGCTCAATTTTTTATATAGCATGAACTATAATCCTGTACAATTAATTAAAGTGAAAAGTTACCTCTAACTCATCGACAAGAGGTTGACTCAATGTTGTCTTAATTTTAGGCTTCTTTTTCTCTCGTTTTCTCTTTACTCTCATTGGTTCTAGCATTTTCTTATCGTTTCTTAGATAGTCTTCTTTTAATGCAGTTTTCAATTTCTTCACTTCCCGTCTGAAATATTTTATTAAGTTAAAAACGCTTTTATCAAGTTTTGTTACTTGGAGAAAATTAATCATTAAATTCGCCGTTTACGTAATTTTAATAACAGCGATGAATCTAAATTAAAATTTATTCCAATATATAACCATAGTTTCCGTAGATTATGGATACAAAGGTTTTGAGAGCAAGACTTCATGAAAAAATTAAGCTAAAAATAACATTTACCTCATAGCTTCGTCAGCAACGACAATAGCTTTAATTTTGACTTCAGTACAAACGTCATTAAAATCCATTGCCTCGACTGATTTCTCTTTAACAGCCATAGTGTTAGTCTGATCTAAATCACTCCAGATAGAGTTATAGTGAGCTATTGCCTAAAAAAATATCTACCTATTAAAATATCAAACATTTTCTACAGCTGAATCACTCAAGTGGCGCAAATTTATAACCCTCAGTGAGAGTTGTTTATCTTTGCCGTTTGTTGTTGAGATACTTGGACCGTGGAGCCTGAGGCAATGAGCGTCAACAAAGAGCTATCAATACGGCTCATTAACTCTTCGGGTGATCAGAAGGCTAGTGCCTACTTCAGATAACAGACCAGTATGCCTATCCAGCAAGTAATGCAGCCAGCTTCCTAGGCGCCTTACCCATAGAAGACGGTGACCTAGGCTCAATATTTTTTCCGTCCAGGATGGAGGTGAATGCGCGAGCGAGTCCACAGCCCGGACAAAACGTTGGAGTATCGGACAGGGGTTTAGTGGGTATCTCTAACTGCGGCTTGGCAATGGTACTTCATACGTAAAGTGCTAGTGCCATCCCGACCTGACGAGTTCCACACACGGGCCGCGACCCTTTCCCCTCGCGCGGCTTATGGTCCTCAAACGGATTTCCCCTGTGTAAAAAAGGCTCAGTATTCTACTTACAGTCTTAAAAGATTATAGATAAAATACAATGTAACTAAGGTAAGTTTTATTTTATAGTTTATAATATTTGACTTTGATAAAATAATATTGCCAAGTGATTATAATTTATCAATATATTAAAAAATTATTTAGGGCTGCAACTGGTTAATCGTTTGTTAATATTATAAAAGTGCTAAGCGTGTAGCAATAATGAGTACCTCCAAAATGTGTATGGTTGTTTTTGATTCTGGATAGTCATAACCCGGGTGCATGTCTGGATTCTTCATCATTTTTTTAAGCAGTTCAGTTTCTTTTTTCGTCTGTAGCATTATTTGTTTTTTTAATCTCATCTCTTCTCTTTTAATTGACATTTTCTCAAATTTAATCTGTAGAAGAAGCTTATAACTATAAATCTCGAAATAAATTATCATGCTCTTTTAGTTACTGTATCATTGGTTTTTTTTATTTAAAACACTACGAACCATATCAATATATATTTTTGTGTTTTGTAGAGCCATGTTGGAATTATCTTGATTATAGCTCTTCGCGTCAGCTTGATCGGTGTGATACCATTCTTTAACAGAATATCGGCTAATTGTGTTTTGTACGATGTGTAAATTTCGATAGCCCACTGTCTTCTCTTCTTCTCCTCTCTCCATCCCATATCTCTATTCCGCAGTCTATATCATCCCTCATATCTCATCCCGCCTGTACTATTTTATAGAGGCTGGCAATTTGTTGGGATCGCCCCTGGAATTATGAACGTTCCGAAACAAAGGTAGACGATCTGTTTGCTAGCCTCAAGAATTAAAAAATCCTAGGAAACATTATTGGTATTGCTAACCTCTTGCGGTGTCTTTCCTCTATTAGCTCGCTTTTCAGTTATGTACTTCTCATATTCTGCTAACCACTCTACAGGTGATGAAATTTCTCCCTTAATTATAAGAGCTGAACCGCCTTCTTTCTTATTTGGTATATCATGAAAGTGTTGGATTTGGTCAAACCTAAATCAAAATAATACCTCAGCAGGTGACATTTTTCATTTGTTGATGTGTAAAGTGAATTATCTTAAACAGATATGATTAATTAGTAGTAGTTTACCATTCTCTTAACCAGCGCCTGAGAAAATCTCTATAGTCTTCGGCGATTTCGTCTATCTTACGCTTGAAGAAATTCTGTTTCATCTTTTCGTAAGAAAATTTCCAACTCTCGTCGTATTGCTTCTTTAGTTTTGAACGTATTTCTCGAATCTAAAAAAAATGTTCATTCATTATGCTGACCAAAAATTGATAGCAGACGATTCAGGAAGCTAAATAATAACAGCCCATAACGTCCCATAGATGGGTTTAGACCGAATTATTTTTAGAAGGGGGACCGGGCAATATATCCACCACGCTTGCCCAAGGCAACTTGGGTATTTTCACACAACAATTATCTTAATGTGCAGATCTCATTACGATGTTCTCGTTCATCGTTAACATGTGATGTGTAACAATATTAGGTCAGAAAATTGCTTAAGTGGTGTATACATCCCGACCAGGATTCGAACCCACGCTTCTTTAGAAACGCGAAAGTGCTACCAATTAGGCTATCACGGCTTGTGTTACTAAATATTTAGAATTATTTATAAGATAAGGTATTCAAATTACCTCTTCCATTTTGTTTAGTGTTGCTGAATAAACTTTTTTTGACATCTTGATACCTAACATTTCATCTACTTGGCGCTGTCTAACTTTTTGTCTCTTACATTCAAAGTATGCTCTATAAATTTAAGAAATTATTGAAAAGATTTATTAAACTACATGATTACACTCAAAGAATATTTAATGATATAGCTATTTGATGTTTTTAAACCAAATAGTTATCATGTTATGGAGATCGGAGTTAAGTCACCAAAAATAATATTACTAGTTGGTCGTTACTTGGCTTAAATAAAAGATACATTTAAAAAAAATATTAATATGTTTAGTCTTGTTTTCTATTAAACAATATGAGTCATTAAAAAACTGTATATATGTACCTGATAACTGTTTGTATAAATCTAGCAGCTTTTTCCTTCAATTTGTAGGGAGATTCAGGTATTAATGTTCCCTGTAACGTCTTTTGCCATCTTTCACGTTTCTGCCCGTGTTGTGTGAGGCATAATAAAGTCTGTCTGAAAGCATAAGGTATAAGATTCTTATTACAGAATCAAAATATTAAATTATCTGAATACTTAAATCTCTGATTAGGTATGATATTGGAAACGTATATACCTATACAATGTTTTAGTGGTTTTTTAAATACTCTACATAATTTTCTTTTTTAATATTATTTTATCCTAATATTTTATGTAAATATTTAAATTGATTTTACCTGGATTTCTCATGTGATTTTATAAGATCTATCATCTCCTTCCTTTTAACACTTTCTTCAGAAAGTACGGATTCGTCTTCACTGTTATTAGAGTTTTCCTCAGAATTGTCTTCCGAATCGCCTACTTCCCACCAGTTAATTCGTTTTGTATTAGCTTCTTCAATACACGCTCCTTTTTCTTTTTAATTAGAAAAATAATATTTATTAACAATCATTGTTAGTCTTTTAACTTCTTCGGGTTGCTCACTGCATTACCTACTACAAAGGACACTAGCCTTACAGTTAAAAAGAACGGCACAAAACTCCCCAACAGCTTGTTTAGTTGAATATTCTTTTTTTCATATTTTGTTTATCTCAGCTACATTGTTTAAAGTACGTCATTATGTTTTACAATTTTCGAAGTATTAATAATGACAAGAGATACTAAAAATTCATAATGCAACATAGTTCTTAGTGTTAATAGTTTAATTACTAGGAAATCAACTTTTTTACCTTCATGGAGGAGAAATTCTCTTTTGTTTTTTGCTTTCTCCATAGCCTCATCTATAGCTTCTTTGATTTGATCACTTCTTTGACACTTAAAAGGTATATCATATAATTCTGCATCATACATTGTCATATTATTAGAAGCTAAGGCATTGCTTAGAAACTGATACTTGCTCATTTCTAGTTTCCTTATATCACGTTTGAGTTCAAATATTCTGTAATATAAAATAGTTTTTTTTATTCATATTCTTGTTATAACTTTGTTAATTTTTATTCCTTTCAGTAATGTGCCTTCAACCAAATTGCACCAATTTGGTTGATTCGTTTACTATCAACATTAAGTCCATATTACAGGGATAATTTTTATTTTTCAATTTGGTTGAATCAATCAAAGTGATCCATATAAATCTAAGCTTCAATAATTCAACGCCATTAAATATCATCGTATCCTTTCAGTGTTGTTCCCTTCAACCAAATCGATTCAATTTGGTTGATTTCTCTAATATCAGCATTAGCAACTAGACTATACTTTATGCAACTGCATTAGATGTTAATAATGCTGTAGCGTTTATGATTATCATTTACCTAGATACAATACTCTTAATGACTTCCTCGATATGCTTTGTCTTCTGTACTTGTAGGTTCTGTTTCAAACAGTCCAAAGCGTCGTTGTAGTTAGCCATGTACTGGACTAAGACCCCTGTTAACCTTTGAACGGCATAGCAATTCGTAATGTCGTGCGCTTTTGCTGTCTGAAAAAATATTAATAGAGAATATATATATAATAATATAAAGCTGATGTCGGTCGGTTCGTTTCTTTGTTTCAATTTGGAAGAAACAATCCATAAATGACGCCACATTTGGGGATGTCGACGAAGTGTGAAATTGTGTGACAAGGGGTGGGTGGGCATCCTAAGTTGACACTCTGGCAGCATCACATCTTCCAGTGACTAAGTCAGGGGCTGGCAATGCTGCTTCAACAGCTGAAGATCTGAAATGGCGCAAATATGGAACCCTAGGAAGGGGTTCTTACAATAAATTTGTAAGAAACTCTTTGATACCACTCGTAGCTGGTTCGTATTTCGCGCAACGAATCAGCGTTGCCATACAGTGTGGCAATGCAAGCGGCCTTCTGAGCACGCTTCTATCTGGCAGATATTTGTTACATACTTTTTAGATTATTTTTAAGTATTTAGTTTAATATTTTCTTTCTTTCTTTTTTTTTCTTCTACTCGTGTCATTGAATGTCGTCCTGTCTTTTCAGGTCTTAGTTCTTTTGAGTCAAATTGATTCAATTTGGTTGATCCGTCTAATATTAACATTAAGTCTAAAGTCATTATTAATATTGTCATACCTGATAAGAAATATCTAGTTGAACTATCTCTTCTAGACGGTTTAAAGTTGCTTTCCATTTTCGGAAGTAAAAATCACTGGACATGTTGATTTTTAACAAAATATTAAAATAAATTATATTAGATATACATATTAAAATTGTAATGGTATTGATGTTGTTATTTAATAATAATCTAGATGGTTACGAAAGTCGAATTAAGGGAATTCAACCAATATTATTTTAATGTGAATAGTATTAGTGTAAATCTTTATTTATTTTTCCATATTTTATCATTTATTTCACCTTCTCACAGTTATTTGGGGTTGATACATCCATGACTAGCAGGAATAGTTAAGGACTGAAGGCTGATCCTTGGCGCAAAGCTATCTTCATAGTTAACTTGTTCGTGGTTCCCACTACAGAGTGCACTTGCGTACTAGCATTTTAATACATGTATTCTATCAATCTCACCTACTTATCTGACACACATTTCACTATGAGAACCCTGCACAGAAATTCCTGAGGGACGCAATCGTATACATTTTGAAGATCTACGAAGATCATATGTAGATTTTCATGTGCCTGTCTGTAATTTTCCGTTAATTGGCGTATTGAAATTTACTTTTCTTATATTGTATAATGTATAATTAACAATATAATACATTAATTTCCTCAAGATCGACAACGTGTTGGAGACCTCTGTGGTGCTACAAACTTTATAGGCGACAGTAACCACGTTGGTGGGCCGTCTGCCTGTCTGCTATACTCCAGCTATAGAATCTATACTAATAAAAACATTAAGTGCCTAACTGTGTATTCAGCATGAATACCTAAATTTAAATGAAAAATGCTATTTATACTATATCTGATAATATATAAATTTTGTCTGATTATATATTCCGGTAACATAAATTCTCTCAGATCCTCGGAAAACTTGTTACTTAAAACACCTCTGGATACAACTAGCGTTTATGGCAAATCCTTCACAGTTCAAGCAGTTCGTCTTTGGAAGGCGCTGCTTATTAATATCAGTAGCCAAGTCACTGTCTATTTTTAATAGACTTGTGAAGGATTATTACCTCTCACTAAATAGCTCAATTTAAGGATGCAGCAGCACTTGTTGTCTTTATTAGCTTGTATGAAATTGAATTGTGTATTATTTTATTTAAATATATCTCATTAGTATAATTTTTATATTTTATTTATGTATGCAAAAAAGTGAGATGATGCAACATACCCCTCTTCTTACCAAGCTTTTTGTCCATCCAAAGGTTGTATGGAAGAAATCGCTAATAGCGATAAGATCGCCTATGACATTGTAAAATTTCTGTTAACTGTATTTTTTACATACATACATACATACATACATAACTTCACGCCAGTTCCCTTGCGGGGTAGGCACGAACAACAGAGCGCCATTTAGGCTTATTCTTACACACCTCACTTGCTTCTTTCACATGCATAACTCTTGTCATGCACGCTCGTCTGTTCTTAAGGCTCCTGACATCACCTTCTGCTAGTACACGATCAATTTGATCATTGTTTGTTTTTTAAAATACAATAAAGCATATTCACTATAAATAACAGTGATGCTATTTCTATTGATAACACGAAGTCACGATATACTTCATTTCGGTCAATGAAGAGGCTAATGCGCCCATTCCACCTTATCTTCGCAAGCGGAAAACTTACGTCATGCTGAATGTAGGAAATAAGCGATTCACTTGACACGAATGCCGGTTACGTATCGCCTTGATGCCGGCGCCTAAAACCATTGATAGATCAATTTCCTTGTACTAGAATCCACCTTAACACATCGACTTAAAGTTGTTTATAATACATATCATTTATATAATAAAACTTCTGTTGAATTCGCAACAAACTACATTTGAAACTGTACTCTACAGTAAGGTACTTAAAGTTGATTATTGTTCCTATTTGTAATGGTTCTAAAGTCTTTTAGGTAGTAAAATGGTTGTGGCATTTTCGGGGGTGCTCACCGCAGTTTCCGGTTGCGATGAAAGCGCGCCATCTTGTCACAGGAAGTAGTAAAGCCTTCCGTAGCGCCGTCTGTCGGCGGGCGCTTGAAAAGTCATGTTGTTTCAAAGGATTTCATTTATAGTCATAATTGTTTAATGTAGTTTGTTTTGCTATTTAAATAAATATTGATGTACAATGGTTTTGTTATTTATATTTGTAGATCACAATATTATAATAGTTGATAAAAATTCTTCACATGATAAAAATTGATCTACAATTTTTATTCTTACACATAGTTAAATGTGCATCTATCCATATCCACACATATTTTATATATTACAAGTCATCTTATAATTATAAACTTAACTTATAATTACGTATATATAATAGTTAGTCATGCAGGGATGGAGAAAGAATGCAATTGTCGGCGGGCGGCCTATCGTATGAGGCGACAAAAACACCCCACAGTCAGGTGGTAGAGATACAAATGTCCATAGGCTATGGTAACCGTTTTTTATCAGGTAGACCGTCTGCCTGTCACCTAAACTCTAGCAATAAATAAATAAAAAATATCTAAGTAATGCCTGCATTTAAAAAAAAAATTAGGTTGGAACACGCACAGTGATACATGAAGGTTTATGAAATCGGCTGCGTTCTCTATTCGCACTCCATCTAGTAAAAACAACAATTTCGCTTTCCCTTAGAAACTATTCCTACCTGTCAAACATTTGATGTTCGTCCCGTCGTTTAGTAATCAATTAAATATAAAAGTCGTTCGGAAATCAAATTAAATTTAAAAGTGAAGTTATTTTCTTTTTTTTTTTGTTTTTGGATGTCAAACGTTTGATATTCGTTCCGTCGTTCAGAAATCAGCGTTTTATATTTATTGATTCTGAGGCGGTACGAAGTTTGCCGGGTCAGCTAGTGTAATATAAACTTTTCTGAGAGATTTATGAAACCGCATAGAAGTCCTAGTTTTAAAAAATAAAACAAAGATGGCAACTGAAAATTCAAGTGTAAAACTCACCACCACAGTATTAAAGCTATTTCGGTAATATCATTTTTATGTGAAGAGCGACGGGCTCGACATGTTAAGAGCCCAGTGGCACTGTATCGTGTTTCCCAAAGGTCCCCGGGGACCTAATAACGCGATATTCCTTGAAAATATGAGGACGAGGGGCGACAACCGACAGCCGTAACGGGGATACACCTACTTACAAACGGGGTTATTTTCACAGAAAAAATTGCCGGGTTTTATTGCATGCGTTAGGGTTACCTTCATAGATTATAGAGTAACATTCTCAAAATCAAATGTTTCTAAACTCATAAACTCATTCGTGGCTTCTAAGAAGACCGTCCAACTTATCAGTTGAGAATAAGCTACTTGTATTTTTTTATTTCAGGAGATCAGGAGACAGGCAGACGGCCCACTTAATGGATAGCGGTTACCATCGCCTATGGACATTTGCAACACCAAAGTTGCTACAAATGCGCCGCTGCTCTCTTAAGGGCGACTGGAACCTGGTCACTAATGCCGGAACACAACTCAAGGTTGTTATGGCGACATATTTTAGACCAGGGGTGGTAGCCATCCAGTCAGGCAAATGCCCTACCACCTAGCTGTGGGTTGTTAAGTCGCCGCAGGAAATTGTATTCTTTCTCCGTTCCTGCACGGGTAAAAAGCTGTAAAGCCAATTTGGACTTATGACATACAACTTTGGGGGAGTGCAAGCCATATCAACATAGAAATCCTGAAAAGAGTGCCATATTAAAGTCAATAATAAAGGCGCCCTGGTTCACAACCAATGCCGAAGCCCACAAGTACTCCGCAGTTCTTACAATAAGGCAGGAGGCTGCCAACACCTGCATCCGATATAAGGAATGTCTAATGGTTCACCCAAATGAGCTTGCCCAGAAGCTGCTGCATAACGTGCTACAAAGGCGCCTGAAACGAACGCACATTCTCGACCTGGATCCAAAATATAGCCCCAAATAAATTAAAGAAAGTAAATCATTGGATGCTGTCTTCTTATTGCATTACTAGCTGATGCCCGCGACTTCGTCCGCGTGGTGCAGTTTTGTGACTATCCCACGGGAACTCTTTAATTTTTCGGTATCAAAAGTATCCTATATGTTGACCAGGGATATAAGCTACCACCATACAAAATTTCATTTTAATCGGTCCAGTCGTTTTGGAGATTCGCCGGTACAAACAGACACACAGACAGACAGAGAAACAAAAAATTTGAAAAACATCTAAACTAGTTCCATTTCACTTCTTACATCCCCCTGACTCGGTTTTTAGCATTTTTTTCATTGTACAGAAATTCGACCTCTACAATTTTATTATATGTATAGATAGAAGATGGTGTAAACAGGGATAATCGCCGGTCAGTGTCACGCCATATTTACATTAAATTTGTCACCTTCCATGATCAAATTGATCGTGTACTAGCAGAAGGTGATGTCAGGAGCCTTAAGAACAGACGAGCGTGCATGACAAGACTAATGAATGTCAAAGAAGCAAGTGAGGTGTGTAAGAATAAGCCTGAATGGCGCTCTGTTGCTCGTGCCTATCCCGCAAGGGAACTGGCGTGAAGTTATGTATGTATGTATGTAAATTTGTCACGGGGCTTCTACGTGTTGGCCTTCCCATGGCCCAACACAAGCCCTTCAAAAACCCGGGCCATTTTTACGGCTCGTGGTCTCTAGAGACATACATATAGCACTTATTGTTATTATTTACTAACGTGAATTTGATGAAAATGTTCTTATCTTCGATAGTAATAGAACCCTCATGATCGTAATTCGATGCACACTTGACCTGTTTTATATTTTTGGTGCGAATTTTTATGCAATTCCCGCCGTTTTTATTACGAACGTTTTTATTTAAGGTTATGTGTCAATTACCCCTCGATGTAAAATGTTACGGGTTTTTAACTTCTGGCACATTTGCGTTTATGCCAGAACATTTGAAAAAATGGACGACGGTGCTCGTCTGAGTTTACTTTATATGAAAAAAAGCACTTTCAAGTATATAACTATATCTAACTAATACATTTTGGTCACAGACATGCCTTGCTAATCGAATGTCTAATAATGACTTGTTCCTATATAACACTAACAGCGCGTTCCTTTAGTAGCTTACAGCTATTGATGTAGCAATAATAGAGGTCTTATAGTGTTACTTTAATGCTCACAAAGCCCTAAATGCTCTGTTTGCTGTTCCACTAGGCGACCGCGGTCGTGGCGAAAACGTCGCTAATGACGTCATCATTTTCGGTCACGTAGCGCTCATAACGACTCATGTTAAGAGGTGGGTCGAATAACCGTTCCACTTGGGTATACGAGTAACGCCGGCAAGCTAGTGGAACGGGAATCGCGGTCGTGAACGTGGTCGTTGTGAGTCCCTAATGGAACGTAGCCTAAGAAATAGTTTGTCATAGGTGACAAGTCATTCATTGTATTACTTCTAATTAGGTTGGCCTCGACTCATCTCTATGTTTTGCTAGGCAACTGTTTAGACTATATGGCGTTAGTTTCTTTGTTATTGTAGAGAACTGAGCAAGAACCAGTAAAGATTTAGGTATGTATTAAAAAAAAAACTGCGATTTTACACGTTCCACTTGCTTGCCGGCGTTACAATCGTAAACTGAAGTGGAACGGCTAACCGACCCACCTGTTGACGTGAGTCGTTGTGAGCGTTGTGTGATCGAAAATGATGACGTCATTAGTGACGTTTCCGCCACGACCACAACGACCGCGGTTGCCTTGTGGAACGGCTAACTGAGCATTTTGGGCGTTGTGAGCTACTAATGGAACGCCCTGAATGGAACAAAGCCTTAAAATTGATAAGCCTTATATCGGTTAAAATTTGACATAAGCATATTATAAGTAATGTCAAATTTCAACGGATGTTAAGGCGAGTGATGGCTGGTTCTTTCGTACATATGTCTTATTGTACAATCACTTGCCTTACGTTCAATTGAATTTTGACGTTACTTGTATGGAGCTTATGTCAATTGTTAACCGATAGTAAGGTAAATGAGTGGTCGGTAAGATAAAGGAAGCGGCCATAAATGAATATAAAGATATAGGAACGGGCTACTCTCTATGTACTTATCGATGAGTTTCTGAAGTAGTTGGCGTCAAGTCGGTGCATTCAGGAGTCAATTGTTGCTGTAGGAGTTTGTGTTGCTGGGGAGTTTCTTGCTGCTTCTTCCTCTTAAAGACCAATGACACTTTGACAAGTGGTGTACATAGAGTGGTAGACATTTGTTGAAAATCATACATATAAGTGAAATATTAAAACTTTTATGTATGACTATGAAAAAGTATTTTGAATAAAGAAAAAATGTGTGTGTATGCAGTTCACACGCAGTAGAAGTGACACAAAGTGTGACAAGGGGTGGGAGGGATTCTAAATTTCGTGACGTCACATTTTATGTATTATATCATTATTATATATTTAAGCGTCAAAACCCGAAATTTGAAGTATTAACGAAAAACTGCACAACATTTCCAAATCTATCTGTATGAGCATTGTGCTTTAAATATTAAATTTAAGCTATTCTATCTCATTCTCTCGCTGGCTCAGTCCTATAGGTTTATATATTTGTTTCTTTTCAGTGTCGCTTTTTTGTTTCATCGAGTTTCAAATCACAACGATTCTAAAGAAGTATCACTTTTAAATTTTGAATTACAAGGTTCAATTTGTCAATGTTTGATTACATCTGTTGTAATAGCTTTGTTCTTTCCTTGACTACCGATATTTTCGCATCATATATTATATATAGAAGACAGCAACTTCTATTTCCTTATGTAACCTTAATAGACACCGGCATCTGTCAACACCACGTTGTAAATTCACTTTTCCCTTCATTCCAGTCCCATCGAGATGTATCGAATTTTTTTAGAACGCTTTTTGTAAGGTAAAGCATTTGTTGTTAGTGTCACTTAAGGCGATCCCTCGAGATTTGAGTATTTTTAAAAAATACATCTCAAAATTGAAAAAGGGTGGGTGGTGACAACGTACGCGATGTCAGGGTAATGTTTCTTAAGATGGTTACGCTGAAAATAATAAATAGTCAGGTCGATAGGTCGATGTAAAAATATCTTACGTAAGAATTGAATTTTATGTAGTGCTAGGGTAAGTGCTAGTTATAAACATAACCTATGATGCAAGTACCGACTATACCGTTGTTGAATAAACATCTAACTCACAATGTATTACAATTTGTGTTTTTAATTTTGCAACCTTACCACATATTTTGAAAAAAAAAGTCGGTGCTCGATCGGGTTATGAGTTGCTATTTCATCCAAAATGTGTGGAAAGCCGCCGAGCGTAAGAAATAGCAATACAACACAGTTACAGTAATAATATATGTACGAATAAAAAAGCGCCAATAAACTCATGGTGCTTTCGACCTTTTGGTCGCTAGTTAATTTATTTACATTAAATTAATTATTCTATGCAGCAATCTGCAAACAGTCTTAATACATTTTTGTTTGGTGTAGCCTGCTAGCAATGGCCGCACTTATATTTTTTCTACACCTTTCAATCCCGGTCAAGAAATTTGCAATGACGACTTCGAATAGCACAAAACGTAATATTTTCTTAAGTTTTCGCGACTTGTATACATAATAAAACTACGTTTAACGGTTTTAAGCGCGGTAATTTTATTTGATTTTGGTTTTTCCGACGTTTCGGCCACTTTTCAGTGGCCCTGATCACGGAAGACAAAGATGTCAAGTGTCAACAACAATACTCGTTGAAAATAAAATTACCGCGCTTAAAACCGTTAAAACGTAGTTTTATTAAGCACAAAACGTGTTAAATCTAGCCTCAAGAAACATACTCGAGGCACTACCGTATCTTTTAAAACCCATTAGGTGTCGAAATATGTTATTATAATATATTGAACATGTATGCCGTCTAGAGAACGCCCTGTGCACTCCGTCCAAAACTGACAGGTGTAGAATATGTCTGGCAAAACTTCCTGAACAGATACATTTTTGTGTCATTACTAGCTTTGAAATATCTTCTGGCCAACATGTTGTCACACACTGCGAGACATCTTCTTTGTCTTTCTATGTCGTGGTTATTCTTTCTATCAGAAGGAAAAATATGCCCAAGGTATTTGAAATTAATAAAGACACTAATAATAATATGTTTGAACAGAATTCGTAAACGCCAATGAATGCATGGCTCTTTCGACCTTTAGGTTTTTAGTTTCTTAAACGTAGGCTATGGGGAATGGAGTTGTATGAAGTCCACGCTACTGAGACCATTTGCTAATTGTACCTTTTTTTTTATTAGTCGGGGGAAATCGGATTGAGTACCATAAGCCGCGACAAGCACAGAAGCTTGGGGGGATGTGTGCGGAATTCGCCAGGTCGGGGTCGCACTAGCATTCCCAGTCAGAACTGATGCCATGCCACTCGCCAGTTAAAGACGACGACGCTAGAACCGAACCGAACGGTTTGTGCCGCGATGATGTCAAGAGGCCCGATAGAATGTCTTTGGTGCCCTGGAGGATGGTCCCTTTAGTGTGGGATGGTTCTTACGTCGATACTCTGGCGGCGTCCCATCTTTCATCCACTAGCATGTCTGCCGGTACAGCTGCTGCACAACAGGAGGCCCTAAAATGCCCCAAATATTCCGCCATCGGAAATGGTTAAATATTTACGACTTTTGGGGTCGAGACCCTGGAAGCATGGGGGCCTGAGCCGTACAAACTTTATCGAGATAAAGCGAAACGTCTGGTAGACAGACTCACGTGACCAAAAGACTGGTCTATACCTCGGACAACGCATTAGCGTTGTGATACATCGAGGCATGTAGCCAGTGTTTTGGGCACGTTTCCAACTGACAGCGGTCTGACATTAGATTTTATACTTTAATTTTAATTTGTATATACAGTTTTATTTAGTTTATTACATTTGAAGCTAATTAATTTACAATTTCAAATCATCTAATACGAGTACGTATTTTAAAATAACACTGTTCTATCGTTCTAACTGACAAAAGTTATGACAAGTGTGATCACAGACTACTATGGATACTACGTCTACAGGGCGTCCTATTAGTAGCTCACAACGCCCAAAATGCTCCGTTAGCCGTTCCACAAGGCGACCGCGCTCGTTGTGGTCGTGGCGAAAACGTCACTAATGACGTCATCATTTTCGATCACACAACGCTCACAACGACCCATGTCAAGAGGTGGGTCGAATAGCCGTTCTATTGCACTTAAATAGTATTATGGGAAGGCACCAGTAAAACCATAAGAATTCTATTAATACTTTATTTCGTATAAAGAGATCGTCCATAGCACAACGACATACAGCGGAGAAGGGAAAGGGGCGAACGCAGCGCCACGGGCAAAATGTGTTACATATATTTAACCAGGCTAGGGTGTGAAATTCATAATACCAACACGTTCCACTTGGGCTTAAGATTGTAACGCCGGCAAGCAAGTGGAACGTGTAAAATCGCGATCGTGAACGTGGTCGTTGTGAGTCCCTAATTGAACGTAGCCATAGTGTGATGTACAAGAGACTTTACGTTGACACTTGCCATACATAGATAATACCACTATGCGCGGCAAATTCAAATCGAATAAAGTTTATCTTCATTTAAAAATATATAGTTCTTTTTCATTCCAGTGACAAAAGCTACTCATAAATCTTAACACTAATGTCTGCAAAGTAACCAACAAAGTTGTTTGCAGATTTTATTGCGTTTTGTCGCAAACTTGTCGTTAGTGTGCGTCAGAGAATAACAAAGTAATATTTGAATGTACGAAGCGCAAGGCTCGCAATGCTCTGCGATTTATAGTCGACGCAAACAAGTTGCAAATTGGTCTGTTAGAAGCGACGTTTTCGCTAAATACCTATAAAAATGTCCGACCAAAGTGAAATATTGTAACTAAATGTGTGGTACAAGTGACAAGTTATTTAGCTATTTTTGTTACAAATGATGATTTGTGGTGTGACAGAGGACATATGTCAGATTAGAGGAGTATAAGGAAAAAACATTGTGCCAACCAGACATGATTGGGAGAAGGTGAAATAAAGGAGAGAAAGAGTTTTATAATCTGTTTTATTCAAGCATCGAAGTGTCTGGAAGGGGTTGCTTTTAAGCGAAGAGTCTGCCCATTATGCCACATTTAGAATATTTGTGGATTATAAGTTTTCTGTGATGGTGTGTAAAAAGGAGTTATCTATTACATTAACATACTTATTTATGACTTGACTTACTTTTACTACGTAATCGTATTTTATAAGCTAGTTTAGTTTTTTTATTTTATTTATAAACCAATTCATTCGTATTTCTCGTGTTTTCAAAATTATCATCTATAATTTGGTAGTATTTTGTATGTAAGAAAACGTGACGCTTTTTATATAGTGTTAGATTTTTTCACTACGTCGATAAAGAAGTAACAACTCGGGGTTGAGAACACAATGCTCCAGACGCAAACAAAGATTCATCGTTTAACAACACAATGCAACAGTGTAATTTTAAAACGTAGCAAGTGATTCCTAAGGAAATTTACACAATGGCTATGTTCCATTAGATACTCGCAACGACCACGTTCAACACCGCGATTTTTCACGTTCCATTTGCTTGCCGGCATTACAATCGTGAACCCAAGTGGAATGGTTATTCAAATTACACTTCTCGACATGAGTCGTTATGAGCGTTATGTTATCGAAATTGATGAAGCCGGAACGGCTAACGGAGCATTTTGGGCGCTGTGAGCTACTAATGGAACGCGCTGTACATCACACCAGAGATGTCATGAACTACAATAACATGCCATTTCAAAATTATTTATTAACCTTATTGGGAACAATACCATATTCTGTTAAAGTTTTCATATGTTTTGGCAAATGCCTAACAAGATAAAATATACAAAAAAACATTTATTTAAAAAACAATATAATTGGAAGGATTATTACCTCGGGCTCTAAAGTCAATCATAACATCTTCATGTATCCCATATTTTATTCATGTTTCCCCATTAATCATATTAATAATGTAATTCTATACATTATTAATATGATTATTATTTATGTATATATCAATATATGTATATTTTTGTCTTATTTCTATGTCTATTATACTTGCCATTTCAAAATTATATATATATAATTTTATTTTTATTTATTTTTATTCTAGTTATATTGCAAAACCCACATGTTACACAATTTTTCTCTAATCCATCCTAAGGTTGTCTGGAAGAAATTGCTTTTAGTGATAAGACCGCCTATTATCTTCTGTACTTAAACTTCTTGAATTGTATCTTAATGTTATGCATGGCTCATTTCGGTGGGTGCTCGCGGGGAGCACTCTTTATCACGGCTGAAATGTGAATTTATCTCCGCACCTTATCAGTTTTATTAGCTGCGAACCGCCGCAGCGCAACATTGGCCTAACTAATTCATGTCGAATACATTACTCATATAAATGCGTTTTTCCATTCCGATAAAATCCCTCTCATAATAGTCTGTGTTTATTCACAGTCGTGCGGATTAACCGATTTTGAACATAAGATTTTACGTGTAAATGCAAGCCAATGAGCTATAATGTAAGTACAAATAACTCAATGGATCAAGCCCCTTTCCGATTTTTAGCTTCAGCTACCTAACTTAATATTAATCAGTGATATTGTTACGATCGACAAAGACAGATTCACACCTGCATTTTATTACCTTGCCGCATTTGGACTTCTTTTGTTTACTTTGTGTTTAAAATTTGTGATTAAAAAAACAATCCATTGTGTATTGTAATCTTTTACGGCCTATTGTTGTATTGTGATCACTGCCAGGTGTCTCGGGTTTAAAATACAAGCTGATTCTAAGAAATTCGGTGTACGTGGCTGGGCGGACATATTACATCGGTACAGTATAAAGCAATGCCCCAACTGAGAGATGAAACAGTCAAGCAATAACCACGAACGAAGCAAGACTTGTGTACATTCGGTAATCTATTTAGTGACGGACTTTGCGCGTGTTATTGAATTACGATCTTCTGCATTACGTTTGGACTTGTTGTGTTCAGTTATATTTGTACCTGTGTTATACGTGTTTGTGTAGTTCTAATAAACTCTATAATAATTCCAACGGCATTTTAATTCCAGTCCTGCAACTCGTAACAATATTATAAGAAAATTAAGGCCAGCACTTATACTTTCACGAAGTAAAGGGTATCGATGCAATTTGAAAGGTTTGGATAATAAAGGTTAGTTTTAAATTACCAACCGACCGACCAAGTCTTTGACCGTCGAGCATTTATTTACCACGGGTCGTGGCGTGCCATTGGAAACAGAATACCGAAACCAGGCAAATCTACGATTAAGACTAGTGTCCGGTGATTTTGACGAGATAGTATTAGTAGAATTGAGTCCCTATTTGCTTTGTGTGTATCGCAGTTGGAAATGAATATGTTCTCTCTTTATTTCTTTAACACTTGTTTGAACGCCGACAAAAGACAAATTCACACCTGCATACCTGTAGAAATTTTATTACCTTTTCGGCATTTGGACTTCTTTTGTTTACTTTGTGTTTAAAATTTGTAATTAGAAAAACAGCCCATTGTGTATTGTAATCTTTTATGAAAATCATTAGCCAGGTGTGGTCCTAGGAAATACAGTCCACGCGGCCGAGCAGACATATTACATTTGTACAGTATAAAGCAATGCCCCAATTGAGAGATGGGGCAGTCAAGCGATAATCACAAGTGAAGCAAGACTTGTGTACATTCGGTAATCTATTTAGTGACGGACTCTACGCGTGTTATTGAATTGTGCAATACGTTTGGACTGGTTGTCAGTTATATTTGTACCTGTATTATACTTGTTTGTATACATACATACATAGCTTCACGCCAGTTCTCTTGCACGGTAGGCACGAACAACAGAGCGCCATTCAGGCTTATTCTTACATACCTCACTCGCTTCTTTGACATTCATAGCTCTTGTCATGCACGCTCGTCTGTTCTTAAGGCTCCTGACATCACCTTCTGCTAGTACACGATCAATTTGATCATGGAAGGTATGTCGTGGCCTTCCACGACTTCTGCATCCATCCACTTTTGCATTGTATATCTGTTTAGTCATTATTTCATCATGCATTCTTTCCGTGTTTTTATAGTTCTAACAAATTCTATAATAATTCCAACGGCATTTTAATTCGAGTCCAGCAACTCGTAACAATATCTACAGCAATATTTTACAATATATTACAATATGATTTTGCAATGAAATCATAATATATATAACGAATCAAATATATTATTTCCTTACTTTAAAAGCTGTTAATGCAGAAGTTTCTTTGTCTAAGAAATATGAGTATGTAGTAACTTTTCGGTGAATTACTTATCTCAGTTCCTGAGGGGATAAGTGAAATATTACCCGAGGTCGCTCCTATTATCATTTTATTCTAGTTTAAGTCATATTTTATTCTTTATGTCTTATATTACTTCGAGTTGCTTAATGTAAGGTTAGTTTGTATGAAAAATTACGGATATCAAGATAAGGTTCTGTTACTAAAAGTACTTTAGATATTAGATAACACTGTGGTGTGGCACGATCTAGCTGGTTTAAGAAGTTTTAGAAAAATGTAGAAGATTCTGGAAGAAAAAGACAAGGACAGATGCATTTTAGAAAGGGATAGACGATGATCAAAAATTCTAGTAAATAAAAGAATAACGAAACGAAGATCGAAATTATGAATTCCAGAAGATTCTTCCGGGTTTATAAGCAGCGTAAGGCGCGCGTACCGGGGACCTTACACAAAGGTAAGACCCCACCAATCTCAATCACTCACTACAGACACAAGTAGCCATACAAGATTAGCATAGGCGTGTTGCTGGAGAGTTTCTTCCGCCGCTTCTTCTCCTCCAGCTATAACACGTTGCGAAGCGGTAGTAATGATAGACTAGGATCGGCTCCGCCGGCGGAGTCGATAATTGGTCCCCAAATAATCACTTCAGCCTGTTGGCTTAGCTCTTTCAGCCTTGAACGGCTAATTCTCAATATAGAGTCAATCCCCCGCAGCGGTCGAGCCGAGGTCGAACCTCACAGGAGGTGCCTTCTCGAGCGTGTTGCTTCCGGGCTGAACGCCTCCGCTCCCACGGAGTCGGGAAGCCCCCAAAGTCCTGTATTGCTGAAACAGCCATCTGCGGCTATTCAGCTGGATCCAGCTCCAAAAAAAAAAAGTACCGGGGAGTTCAGTTGAAGACAGCAAAGCGACAAGTGCGATACGAGAGTTGGAAGAAGAGTTAAGTAGAAGACAGTGACGAGTTTAGTTTAGTTCAGTGAAAAGTTTAGAGGCAGTTCAGTGAACGAGGAGTGTAGCGTAGTTTAAGAGGAGATCCAGAAGCGAGCTACACGTGGTAAATTCGGAGGTGAGTACTGCAGTAGCAGGTGATTTTATCTAAAACTAGCTGTGCTCGCGATTTCGTCCGCGTGGATTTTTTTTGCAGAACCCTAATTTTAAAAGTAGCCTAAGTTACTCCTTGTAACATCAGCTATTTGCCAGTGAAAATCTGAATTACCCCTAATTTTTTTCACATTTTTATTTTGACATTACAAACCGGCACTTCAATTTTATTTATCTGTATAGAGTATAGATGTTTACATTGTTGTCGCTACATTTATTTTATTTTATTTAAGTTTATGGCTTGGCAGCTAGGCCTTTAAGCCAGATCTTAGTTTACAATATAGTTTCTTCATTTTCCTAAGCCTATGTGTAGCACAGCTGAATTGTAGGTAATCAGCTAGTGCCATTCAACGGAGTTCTTGTGACAACTCAAAAGGCCACATTTGACTATACAGTTCACATTTCTCACAAAACACATAATTACTACTCAAAAATGATCAATATCCTACAACTATTGTTCATTTTAGAGTAATTTTACACATTTTTAGAAAATAAAACTGCACAGCACAACATCTCCTTTTAGTTCCCGCCAAAAACTCCTTAGAGGGAAAAAAGTGACGGCTTACAGCCGGGCTACAAACAAGGTCACAATAAGCAGGCAAAGGAACCAATCCATACAGGCCCATAAAAAAATATAATTAATGCCAGAACAGTTACAAGTTAGTTCATCAGTATTTATAAGAAATGTTAAATGGGAATTTTTAGAACTGCTCAACTATAGATTAAAGTATTTTGATTTAAACTATAAATCAAAAATTAATAAAATTATTTCAATAAGTCGTGTTATTCCGACCGTTTTTGGCTTGAAAACAGGCCGCCAGTGAAACATCGTACGTCATCGTAGATCAGCTGCAACGAGGCTAATCTGCGTTGCCGACGATTATTCACAACGGGGACGTTTTTACGAGCGCTTAATCAAGATATATACGATTCCGTCCAGCTATTAAGAAGGCGATTTAGCACCGCTGTAATACAGTCGTTTCGCTGATCTACGATTCTTTGTTGCGCGTCGCCGTGTTTTTGGAACAATGTAGATTCTACTCTTTTTACATGGCGTTCCATGGAGATGATTTATATTATTTTATCCATTTTTATTATTTTCTATTTAGACACGACAATGATAAACAACTCAGCTGTCAGTGTCATGTGTCAATTTTTTTTTAAGTTTATGGCTTGGCAACTAGGCCTTCAAGCCAGGTGCAGTTGTATTGTAGGCTACAATCCACACCATTCAACGGAGTCCTGTGTCAATTAAAGTCACTAGATACAGAATAAAAAACATAGTGCTGATAAGAATTTCGATCTTTTCCGTTCTTTAGTCGAATATTTTGGATCCAACCTACGTTAATCATTCGAATTTCGTTTATCTATGCTCCTTTAAGGTAAACAACAGGTAATACATGTTAATAAGTGAAAAAAATATATTCATTGATTTGGTGCTTAAGGGGCTTATAAGGGATCTCTTATTTAAGAGATAGCTAATCCATTCTCAACGAGATTTATTATATAAGTAAGGCCGTAAATGTTAGGACGGTCTAATATTAAAAAAAAAATCTTATTGTTACGAGTGCGCGACTCGAATAAAAAAATGCCATTGGAATTACTATAGAATTTATTAGAACTATACAAACACGTATAACACAGGTAAAATATAACTGGGCACAACCAGTACAAACTGCATGATTCGATAACACGCGCAAAGTCTGTTACTATATAGCTCATTCAATATACACACGTCTTGCTCGAATCGTAATCGTCGCTTGACTGCCTCTCTCTGCATTGGGCCATTGCTTTATAATGCACCGAAGCCATATGTCTACCTGGCAAGCGTCGGCGCAATTCCCAGAAAACATAATCGGCACACCTGCGTAATTTATGCCTGCGAACGGCCATAAACGAGTACGATACACAATAGGCTATTGTCTAATTACAAATTTTAAACACAAAGAAAACAAAAGAAGATAGTCATAAAACAGTTTCAACGTTATTAGCTCAAACGCCGCGGCAGGCAATAAATACAGGTATGCAGGTGGCCCAACTTATAACATTATTTATATGAGAAGCTTTCTTGGTCATCTAGTAGAGGACAAATTGAAGCCCAGCAGTGTGAAATTCAGCTTATTATGGAACGAACATAAAACAACGGCATTCAGAGCAAGCAAGTATGCAGCTTCAAAGTGTTGGAATAATATTCCGCCACCGATAAGAAACGTACGTTCAGTTTCACTCTTTAGGGTCAAACTTAAGAAATTTCTGAATATACATCAAATTGCACAGGCAAAAAGGAAACCGACTTCAATCTATACATACATCTATACATATAAATAAAATTGAAGTGTCTATTTTTAATGTCAAAAGAACAGCATTTTACGAAATTCATCTGAAAGTATATATGGTTTTTATTAAAAAAAAATATTCTTTTTAAATTTTTGTCTGTGTGTTTGTTCCGGTTGATCTCTGAGACGGCTGGACCGATTTTGAGGGAACTTTCACTGGCAGATAGCTGATATTATAAGGAGTGACTTAGGATTGTTTTTTTAGGGTTCCGCGAAAAAATTCCGATGTTGTTGGCACAGTTAGTTTTTTTTAAATAAATATTTTCTACAACATCTTAAAGACGGTGCATTTTGCTAACTTGTTGTTTTCTGTGTATAACTTGGCACCGGCTTCGCGCTGTCGTAGAGAATACAAATTAATAGATTAATTTCTTGTAACTTAAACTTAACATTAATACTGTTACAACTTAGGCCCCGACAAAGACAAATTCCACGTACAGATCTGTAAAAGCACATTTTATTACCTGTCGGCATTTGAACTAGTTGTAATTCTTTTATGATCGTCTTCTTTTGTTTACTTAATTATTGGCATACGTTTACAGAGAACAGCCCATTATTTTATTGCACTCGTTTATGGCCGCTTGCGGCCGAATTATTAGACAGGTGTTGCGGATTACGTCGACTACGATACGGGCACATTTGTATTTGTAAGGTATAAAACGACGGCCTGATGGGGAGAGGGGGCAGTTGAGCGAGAACCACGATCAAGTCGAGACGTGTGTACATTCGGAAATCTAATATTGACGGACTTTGCGCATTTTATTGAATTATAACCTTCTGCATTACGTTTGGATTTGTTGTATTCGGTTATATTTATTTTGTACTTGTGTTATACGTGTTTGTGTAGTTCTAATAAACTCTATAATAATAAATAATAACAGCAGCCCATAAATGTCCCACTGCTAGGCTCGGGCCTCCCAGTATAGGGGAACGGACAGTATACCCGCCACGCTTGTCCAAGGCGGCTTGGCAGGTTTGACACATCGTAACAATGTGCAATGTAACAATATGCACATTAGGTCAGAAAACTGCCTAAGCGGTGCATGCGTTCCAACCAGGATCGAATCCGCGCCCTTTGGGTCTAGGACGCGTGCGCTAGCCATTACGCTACCACGACCAGCAATAATGCTAACGGTATTTTAATTCGAGTCCCGCAACTCGTAACAATACATGTCGCGGCACGATTTACAACGGGAAGGTACACACCGGTCCAGCCGAGTATGAAATCAGTACGCTCGCGCCGGTGTGTACACGCAATATCAAAATTGCCTATGACAAACGCTCATTGTCTACGGCCAACCGCCAATATTTGAAAATCAAGAACGAAACGACGCCGAACAACTTTACGCGCAACAAAAATTATTGTAAAATCGCAAAATATTGAAAATATACGCATTTCAAGCAAAGGGGTGCTTCATTGAAGAATTCCTACGCTTCAATACCAAAAATGGAAATTAGATTATATAACTTGTTACATGAGAAGAAATAAACACAGTCATAGGTGTCGTTTTAAATATTGTTAGCCGGAAATGAGGCGCCTTTCCCTCAGAATGAATTCCATGGTGCCCTTTTAATGTATGTCCTGTGTCGGGTAAACGAGGGAATAGTGGAAGAACGCCCAAGGCTGTTCCGCGCCGTCCGTGTTTTATGAAGGGAACGGATCGTTACGTGATAAATCACTTGGACACGCCTACAGAGACACGCGGCACAAAAATGTCGGAGTAAAATTAACATGATCGTTTCATCAAATTAGCCAGATAGGCATTAGTGGTCAGGTTCTAGTCTCCCTTAAGAGAGCAGCAGCGCATTTGTAACGCCTTTGGTCTTGCAAATGTCCATAGGCGATGGTTTGGATTGGTTTGGTCTGCTGAACTCAATAATAATAATTATCGTCGTCGTCTGCCCATTTTCGATGTTCCCTGAACATTGCAACTGGCAGACGCCATAGTCTCCATATTCCCAGACCTTTAGTACCATTAGCAGCTCACCCTAATAGCCCAGTACCGTTTGTTTTCATTTCCCACAATAGTCCTACACTGGCCGGGGCTTGTCCTTGGGTGCATTATTATATTGTGTAGACAGGGATAATCGTCGGTCAGTGTCACGCCACATTTAGATTTTTGTTCGGGCCATTTTTATGGCTCGTGGTCTTGAGAGACATACAATAATAATAACAATAAAAAAATCATAGTAATGATATAATTGTGAAAATAATTCTGTACTATCTGTTACGCTTTCATTGGGATACCACGGTATCGAGTCTGCCGAAATTTGGTATGTACAGAGTGAAATTTTAATTTAGGATTTTAAAAATTATTATTTTTTTTAAACAACACAAAATAGCGAAAAATATTCTAGGGAGTCTCGAGACTGATGAAAATTAAAGTGGTATCGTTAGATTTTTGAAAAATCAATTACCCTGTACAGGCAATGAATCGGCTGATTTTAAAAAGAATATAACACCTATGTTACACTAGTAGATAGAGTAGCTAATAAATATTAACTCCTGTGAAGGTATGCCAAACGGCAAGCTAGAAGTTCGTAGTAAGTACCCCTATGGGAAACAAGTGTGATAATATGTATGTATGTAATATAACAATTAATCTGTTCTTTAGGAAACATTTCGTCTTACATGATCAAAGAATCGAATTATTATCTTCGAAGTCTAAAAACATTTTTTGTGCCTAATTTCATGGAAATGTAGTCTGTTCACAGCGGTGTGAAGACGTAACAAGAAAATAAATGTATTAAGCGCAAGACAACGGTAATAAGTAGCTAATAATGCTGTAATGTCTTTATCTAGCGTACTGAATTGAAAATGAAGGTATGGTAACTATTTTATATTACACTAGCTGTTTCGTGCCCACTTCGCTGGGCATCAGAAAAAAATAATAAATACTTATTATTAATCACAATCAATATACCTTATGTCAGTCAGGAATAATGTAGCTTTCCACTGGTGAAAGAATTTTTTTAAATCGGTTGAGTAGTTTCGGGGATTACCCCCTACAACGTCACAAACTTTACTTCTTTATAATATTAGTAAAGATATACAACCAATATGTGCATCTACTTAACTTTATATATAAAACTATAATAAAACTACGTTTTAACGGTTTCAAGCGCGGTAGTTTATTTGATTTTGGTTATTCCGACTTTTCGGCCACTTTTCAGTGGCCGTGATCACGGAAGACAAAGATGTCAAGTGTCAACGAGTACTTTTAAACTTTTAAAACTGTTAGCAACGTAGTTTTATTATGTATACAAGTCGCGAAAATTTAAGAAAATATTTTATATATAAAATTCTTCTCTTCGCTTGTATGTCACTGAACTCTTCCTGAACTGATGTTTATGAAATTATTTCAGTGTGTTCAAGTGGGTACTGGGATGGTTTAGATTCACAATCGGATCCGGTAGATGGCGCTGGCATCGGGTTCTAGATTTTCATTCTTTCAGAGCAGGATAAAATCTGCCAGGCCCGCTAGTGCTTTTATACAAATTATACGAAAACTGAAGTAAACAGTTGCGTACAGCCGCCTATTTCTCTGTACCCCATAACATTCCAAGTGATATATTGCAGGCCGGGGCGGCGGAATCACAAGCTGACAAATTCATTCGCCCACTTGACACCTTCCTTTGCCCGTTCCTCCCTTCCGGGAACGCTAATCTCTCGCACCATGAATTTTTCATATGGTAATAGATGGAATATTATTACGTAGAGGACTGCTCTTGGCAACGTGCCATTGTCATGATTGATGATGAAAATCACGGTTTCTTATCGATGTTACGTAAAAGAGTGTGTGAAATCAATTCGGGACGGTCTTATGCTCGATGGCTTTTGTGGTTGAATGGTCTAAGGGTCATTATAGGGTCTAATCAATTGATATACCTTTTATCATAGTATTTTCTTAATTGATCGTGTACTAGCAGAAGGTGATGTCAGGAGCCTTAAGAACAGACGAGCTTGCATGACAAGAGTTATGAATGTCAAAGAGGCACGTGAGGTGTGTAAGAATAAGCCTCAATGGCACTCTGTTGTTCGTGCCTACCCCGCAAGAAAACTGGCGTGAAGTTATGTATGTATGTATGTATGTATTTTCTTAAGTTTAAAGAAAGAAAGAAAGAAAAAGATTTATTTAGAACTACTATAAAAAACTATTTAAATAAAAACAATAGGTAAACGCATGATGAAAGAATGACTAAACAGATATACAATGCAAAAGTGGATGGATGCAGAAGTCGTGGAAGGCCACGACACACCTTCCATGATCAAATTGATCGTGTACTAGCAGAAGGTGATGTCAGGAGCCGTAAGAACAGACGAGCGTGCATGACAAGTGTTATGAATGTCAAAGAATGTGCCTACCCCGCAAGGGAACTGGCGTGAAGTTATGTATGTATGTATAATAAGTAAATGTAGTCCTAAATTGGTCTTAGCTCAGCAAAAAAAGGTCTTAAGTTGACGCGACTAGTATATTATAATTGGGTATGTGACACATCCCTATTAATATTATAAATGCGAAAGTAACTCTGTCTATTTGTCTGTCTGTCTGTTCCGATTTCACGGTAAAACTACTGGACCGATTTGGCTGAAATTCGGTATATATTTAATTTTAATACCGAGGGTGGACAAGGGATACTTTTCATCCCGAATAGTGGGATAGATCTGTGTAAAGGTTATCCCAGTAAGTAGGATAAGTTTTTTTTGTCATTTGTCATTTTGGTTATTTTGGTCATTTTAGGCGTGTTGGTCATTTTCGTTGTGTTGGTCGATTTGTCGATTTGGCCAATTTGGTCGATTTTATCGTTTTGTTTGATTTAGTCGATATGGCCGATTTGGCGGATTTGGTCGATTTGGACGTTTTAGTGTACATAATTATGTAGTTTTAATACCGAAAATGGGCATAGATACTTTTCTTCCGGGAGATGGGATAGTTTGCGATATACAATGCACATAGCACTAACATAAAAAAATAATACAATGTGACCTGTGTTGTAACCTCGTTAAACAAGAGGCACGCACTAGAGGTCGACCCGCGACGCAGTCGGGGGGTCAACTCTAGTATTACTATAAAGTCTAAAATATGTTATCATCATCAAAAATGTTATCATCTTACATTCAATAGTTCATTATAGAGATAATATTAATTATAGTTTAAATTCTAGACCATCCCAGGAGCCACTCGAACACACATAGTTTTCATCAAAATTAGTCCTGCAGTTGAAGAGGAGTACAGTGATATACACACATACAGAAGAAAGATGTATTAATTATACACACATTAAGTAAAATATAAAATTCAAAAAAAATCAAAATTCAAAAGTTTTTATTTAAAATAAGTTCCACTGGAGAATACTTTTTGAAGGTCGTACATGTAAGTTAAAATTTAATTTTTACTTCCTATTCTATGTACACCGCTTCGCAACGTGTTGATGCTGTAAAGGAGAAGAAGCGGCAAGAAACTCCCCAGCAACACGTCTAGCTAAATATAAAACTTAGGTACTTTAGTTCTGTTGTAACCAGCCTTGGCAACTCAAGCTTAAAAAAATTTAAAATGACGCAACAGTCTCTTCAGTATCCTTGCCTTAATCTCCTTAAAAAACTTCATTTAAAACAAGTTAAAACATCTTTAATAACACAGAAACTGTCGTAAGAGTCAAAACATTTTCTTAAAAAAAAGTTTGCGAAAAGTCCTTAAACCAAGGAGCAACTTGAAAAAAGAAGCAACAAAATGGCGACGACGCATTATGGCGGGGCGAGTTTCTTTATCGCGACTCCCGCGTTTTATGTTCGCATAAATTCAGTTTATCTTTATAAATATTCAGGGTCGGCCTGTTACAACGATCGCTTACCCTTTTGTGTTTTTATCTACATTTAGTGTTATGTACATATATATGTATATGTATATTTATATATCCTAGCAATTTCGATGTTGTATAAACATTGTACATATAAAGAATAAAATTATGACACGACAGCATTCTTTGTGTTACTCCATCTGAGATAATGTTATATGTGGTTTATCATTATTTCACGCAAATGTAGCTATGGGTTTATTGCGTTATTTGTGATGCAATATTGTTATTAATTGTTAATGACGTTAAATATTGTCATATATTAAGAATTAAGATATTAAGCTAATTTTTATGCATTCGAATTAATTAGCTGTCGATTAGTGGAAACCACATTGAGAAAAAAATTGCATCGTGTTCTACACCGTTTATGTAGTCTATGCCAGTTGTTTTTTTTTATTGGCTTCAATGTACAGACACGGTATAGAATTTTATAATATTGTAGATAGATTAGAATGATTAGTAGTACCATAGTATGAGGAGTACCATCATACAGGGTTTACCTACTTTGGGCTCCTGTCTTTCGCATTTTATTAAGTTTCTCAAATTTTTGTACTCTATAAATTTGTTTTTCTTTTTATGGGAAGTAAATAAATAAATAATTATTAATGATACTAGAAAAATAGTTCTTTAAAATTGTTAGCTTAGTCAATTGTCTTTTCATTCCTGAAAAATGACAGACCAACAAAAAATCATGTAAAATATATAACCGCTGAAAAGTAAAAGTTTTCGAGACATTAACAAGCCGGAGTCGATGTTAAAGTAATCCCGGGCGGGTGATGAATCGGCGACCCGGCGCGCCCCGCGTCCCCGCCCGACCTAACCCCATAACTCACTGTGAAAAGTAACCCGCCGAATGTTTTATGACCTGATGAAACGGCGCTGTCCCCTCGTTGAGCCCGCCTCTCTAAATTGGTCGGTTGATGTCGTTTGTCTTTTGGCTCTTGTCACTTCTTTTGACTTTTGATAGCCTGGTACTTTCATAGAAGTTTCAAAGCGTCTTTCTCTTTGCCTTTGTTGTAAACTGTATTTTCATGAATATTTTTTTACTAGACTAATATGCATTAGAGAAAAAGAGAATGTAGAATTTATCACAATTCATACAAAATTAGTCAGAACCCAGGCTTACAAAAAAAGCCCTACAAAACCATACAACTTAAGTAAATGTAGAATTTATATAACGCCTGTAGAAATATAAGCAGACGCTAATATTATAGTGCTGATAGATTGCTATAATATTTTAAAAGGAGCATTTGAGTATATTTTTAGTATTGTTTTCTAATTACGTACCCTCCTGCTTACTAATACAAATATCAGGAATGGATTTTAGAAATTGGGAACGAGAAGAAGACCTATGAACTATTTCTCGAGGTGGAATGCAGTTTGCACAACCACTGTATGGACCTTGAAGTGGATTAGTTTGAGGTTCTCCGACTTGACTGGCTTATACACTAAAATCTAAAACGTCGAAGGATAAAAGGCACTGCCAACGTTGCGACCGCAAAATAATCATAGTAATTTCGTGTGTTCCCCCTAAAACAATTGGGGAGGCTCAAGTCCAGCAGTGGGACGTTTATGAATTACGCCGCAACCTTAGGCATTAGCTTTATTTTACTTACACAAAAACTAATTCGGTTTTTTAAATATAATAATAACTACTACTGCTACTCCGGTGGCTCAGCGACCTAAAGTGAGTCTTGGCCTCCGAAACGAGAGCATGCCAATTTTCTCGATCCTGTGCGGTTTCTTGCTAATTTGTTATTATTATATTTCTTTGGCAAGAAATATAATAATGACAAAGAAACTAATTCCATACAGTGTTGACAACCGCCCGGCAAAACATAGATGTGAGTTGAAGCCAACCAGATTTGAAGTAATACAACGAATGACATGTTGTTTATGACAACGTAAGTATTTGTTACTGAATTGAAAAACGCGATAGCAGTGCCATTTTCTTTGCTAAACCGTCTATTCTATGAAAACGTCATCTTTTATCGGGATGAGATAATTTTTGGCGGGAACTGAAAGGGGACGTTGTGCTGTGCAGTTTTATTTTAAAAAATGTGCAAAATTACTCTAAAATGAACAATAGTTGTAGGATATTGATAGTTTTTGAGTAGTAATTATGTTTTTTTGTGATAAATGTGAACTGTATAGTCAAATGTGACACAACTGTGCTGCTATATATATCAGAATTGGCTATATGGACTAAGATTCCTTTGCCTGCCTTTGTGGCGAATTCTACTACTACTTATCGGGATAAAAAGTATTTTAATTTACGCCCTGGGATATGAGCTTGTTTTGTGTCGATTTTATAAATCTGTTCAGTACTTTTCACGTGATGCTTTAACAGATGGACAGCACAAATTCTAAATATTGTATTTTCGGAAGCTGCTGGTCCGAATTAGCCTGATTTTTTTCACAGTTTTAAACGCATTGTACAAACAATCCATTTATAAATTTATTACAGATGTTACGGGTTTTAATGTAATATAGCGAAATCTAACTTAAATAATATAATTCGCTTCTTGATAGTATATTGACTTGGTTTCTGAAACTTTGTTACAAGTGGCATTTTAAAAACAAAAGTTATGACATTACATCTTAAATTTAAATTTGAAAAAACACATTCTAGAAAGTTATAAGAGTATAGATAGTTGTAAAAATAATTGGCGCGTCAAATAAGCTAATATTAGGGAGAACCAAATAATGTAATTTTATACATGTGTATTCTTATACACCGTATTTTCGAGAAAGTAAAATGCAATTCAAAACAAATGTTTGTACCCAGAACTACTGCCTACACTATTGTGTAGTGGGCGTGAGGATACGTTATTATCAAGTTTCCGACCAATTACACTTTCAACTACCACCCATTGTATCAAAGAGAATACTTCAAAATAATATAAAAGTAGTTTTAATTGACATATTGTAATGACAGCGAAATGACAGGTTACAACAAATGAATTGCTAGGTCCACTATACGCTTATAAAAGCAGTTACAGTTTTGTCTGTTAATTAAAGAGTTCTATAGATTTATGAAATATGTATGTAATATCTCCTCATAAATATACCACTGTTGGGCCTTCATTTTTATTTTTTATTTTTTTATTGCCGGAGTTCAGCAGACAGGCAGACGGCCCACTTGATGGAAAGTGGTTACCATCGCCTATGGACATTTGCAACACCAAAGGTGCTACAAATGCGCTGCTGCTCTCTTAAGGGAGACTGGAACCTGGTCACTAATGCCGGAACACAACTCAAGGTTGTTATGGCGACATGCTTTAGACCAGGGGTGGTAGCCATCCAGTCGGGTAAATGCCCTACCACCTGGCCTATTTTAGGGGAACAGAGAGTATACCGCTAGAATTGACGCAGTCAGCTGGGCGATCATCCTCACTCCTTCGAGCCGCTTCGCTCACGTAAGCAGCGTTGTTCAACGTTTCTCTTGCACACCGTGAGGATTTGGAACGAGAGAATGAGATATGGAACCCAGCTAAGGTTTTCCCGTAGGGCTAGGATGTGAGATTTTTTAAAAAATTGCGTCATAAATATATTTCAAGGCCTTGGTGACATGTTTGGTGTTGCAAATGTCCATAGGCGACAGTAACTGCTTTCCATCAGCAATAAAAAAAAATAGCACCGCTAGCTTAGTGGCTCTAAGAGTCTTGCCTCACAAACCATATATATTTAATAAGTTAGTTATCCGTGCAGGAACGAAGAAAGAATACAATTTCCTTCGGCCGGGAGGCCTGTCGTAAGAGGCGGCAAAACAATCCACAGCCAGGTGGTGGGGTATTTGCCCGACTGGATGGTTACCACCCCAGGTCTAAAGTATGTCGCCATAACAACCTTCAGTTGTGTTCCGGCATCAGTGACCAGGTTCCAGTCTCCCTTAAGAGAGCAGCAGCGCATTTGTAGCACCTTTGGTGTTGCAAATGTCCATAGGCGATGGTAACCGCTTTTCATCAAGTGGGCCGTCTGCCTGTCTGCTGATCTCCTGCAATAAAAATATAAAAAAACAAGCTAATTTTTATGCATACGAACAACTAAAAACCGCTCCCGGGACACTTCCCGCGGGATTACCGTGATAAGAAATATCACACATTTTATTACATTAAATTTGCTATCGACCAGTGAAAAAAAGCAATTGAAATCGTTTCATTTTTCAATTTAGGAATTTTAAATTTTTCCCGCGGGATTCCCGGGATAAAATAGCGCAGATTTGAAGTCTAAGAATTAGCTGTCGATCAGTGAAAACCGTAACGAAATCGGCCATAAACAAACTGACAAGTAAGCTAAAAAAATGCAGCGCATTTGTAGCACCTTTGGTGTTGCAAATGTCCATAGGCGACGGTAACAGCTTTCCATCAAGTGGGCCGTCTGCTTGTCTGCTGACCTCCTGCAATAAAAAAAACCACTTTCCATCAGTTAGACCGTCTGCCAATGGTTTAGCTAGTAATTAAGGTGACTTGTATGACAATATTCTATGCAAAGTACCGCGTGCTGGAGCAAGTGTAACAGTGCCTTGTCATTAGCTTTTGATATAAGACGAGGCTGTCTATTTCCACTATATAATTACAGTCGTATTGATTTTACTATTATGTCTAACAATTCAATAGCTAGTAGTTTTGAAGTGATAATTTAAGGCTAGGATAATCACAATACACGTATACGAATTCATATGTCTTGCCAGGAATTATACTAAAATGGATTCGGTATTAAATAAAGTGGGATATTGTGAAAGAATTTTAGAATAAGCCTGTATTGATTGCGTTGTCAAAATTAATGTAGTACGGCAAACGGCCCACTTGATGGAAAGCGGTTACCATCGCCTATGGACATTTGCAACGAGACTGGAACCTGGTCACTAATGCCGGAGCACAACACAAGGTTGTTATGGCGGCATACTCTAGACCAGGGGTGGTCGCCATCCAGTCGGGCAAATGGCCTACCACCTGGCTGTGGGTTAAGTCGCCTCTTACGACAGGCCGCCCGGCCGCAGGAAATTGTATTCTTTCTCCGTTCCTGCACGGATGATGGTTAACGTGTGTATGTCGCTTTTATTTAAATGCACTAAAAAGAAATAATAAACTTTGATTTGAAATTTTTTACTGTCAACTTATAAAGTCATTAGCGGACAGAAGTTTTTGTGGTACGAATAAAATTGTTCTATGTACTTCCAAAAGATATTAATTTATATGTTATAAAAACTCGTCGCGAGATTTAAGTACTCGTATTTACTTCTACCTTTTTTTTATTTATTTTTTATTGCAGGAGTTCAGCAGACAGGAAAACGGCCTACTTGATGGAAAGTGGTTACCATCGCCTATGGACATTTGCAACACCAAAGGTTGCTACAAATGCGCTGCTGCTCTCTTAAAGGAGACTGGAGCTTGGTCACTAATGCCGGAGCACAACACAAGGTTGTTATGGCGGCATACTCTAAACCAGGGGTGGTCGCCATCCAGTCGAGCAAATACTCTACCACCTGGCTGTGGGTTGTTTTGTCGCCTCTTACGATAGGCCGCCCCAACGTAGGAAATTGTATTCTTTCTCCGTTTCTGCACGGATAGATTGTAGCTGTGTAGATTGATAATAATTGAAGTCCTGTCCATTTTTCTATTAATCCTTGATTCAATAATAACAAGGAGCTTTGACGTCTGTTCGTTGTACGTAATTGACTTTAATAATTCTATAGAACACCACCTGTAATTGCCTCGTTCCTTTTTAAGACTATGTTGTTATAATTGACATGTCGATAGAAGTATTATAATATATTGGTCATACAACGGATTGTAAGGGATTATATTTATAGCTTTTGCCGAGATTAAAAAAAAAAACAGATCCACTTTCTATTGGCTACCCGCTCACACACGATATTATTGCTAATACTACATATATACATACATAACTTCACGCCAGTTCCCTTGCGGGGTAGCCACGAACAACAGAGCGCCATTTAGGCCCATTCTTACACACCTCACTTGCTTCTTTGACATTCATAACTCTCGTCATGCACACTCGTCTGTTCTTAAGGCTCCTGACATCACCCTCCGCTAGTACACGATCAATTTGATCATGGAAGGTGTGTCGTGGCCTTCCACGACTTCTGCATCCATCCACTTTTGCATTGTATATCTGTTTAGTCATTCTTTCATCATGCATTCTTTCCACATGCCCGAACCACCGGAGCATTCCTTTCCTTACCTTCACCCCGACACTCTCTTTCCTAGCTTGCAAAAATATTAAACAATTGAATTACATACACTAAGCAATACAACAATATTATTGATAATAAGTAAAAAATATTGCCAATAATACTGTGTGTGTGTGCGGGTAGATATTGACTGAAAATTCTAATTGTGCAACGTACAGACTATGAATGAATGAATGAATACACTTTATAGTTCACCAAAAATTTAAACTACGTTCTTAAAATTAAGTAGAGTAAATGTTGAACAAAGGGCGGCCTTATCGCTTAAAGCGATCTCTTCCAGGCAACCCCCTAAACTAAGGATATTAAGACAAACAGTGGCGTTAAACAATAAATCATATTGTTACGAGCTACACAAGACTCGAATTAAAAATACCGTTGGAATTACTATAGAGTTTATTAGAACTATACAAACACGTATAAAACAGGTACAAATATACTGGATACAACCAGTAACACTGCACGATTCAATAACACGCGCAAAGTCCGTCACTATATCGCTCTTCGAATGTTCTACACACGTCTTACTCGTCGCTTGACTGCGTCACCCCTCCGTTCGGTTATTGTTTTATACTAAACTGTATAATAGAACAAAGGACCGTGTTCACCGAGTTAATCCGCACACCTGGCAAGAAAGGATTATTTCGACACTAATGACGGCCATAAAAGAAGTAGAAAAACAATAACATGTTTTTCTGAACTACAAATTCTGAACACAAAGTAAACAAAAGAATTCCTAAATCCGGTGGCAATAAAACTGCGTTTTACGACTTGCAGGTGTGCGCATTTCTGTATGGGTATGTAACAATATGAAACATTCCAAGAATAAGCAAAAAACAAATAATAATATACTTTATATACTATGCAAAAATAAGATATATCATACTATATATAGACTATCTGTCTAGGAACGGAGAAATTATCTAATTCCTGCGGCCGGACGGCCATTGGTAAGAGGCAACAAAGCAATCCACAGCCAGGTAGGCCATTTGCCTGTTTGGATAAGTCTATAATAAGCCCCCATAACAACACTGAGTTGTGTTCCGGCATTAGTTCCAGTCCCAGGCGTGAAAACTTCATAAATAAATTCACATTCGCATCTGTGATATTGCGATATATATAGATATAAGTTCATAAAACGTATAGATGAGGTTCCGTATCATATATCAGTATTTGTGCAGGAACTGAGAAAGAATATACGGTCGAGCGGCCTGTCGTGAGAGGCGACAAAACAACCCGCAGCCAGGTGGTAGGTTATTTGTCAGACTGCATGGTTTTTTTTTTAAATCGCCAGCTCCTCCGTCATATTTCAAGACAGAGCCTTTTCTTTTTCATGTCTTAAAACGCGGGATAATAAGTAATCTTTTTATGTTATGTTTTTATTACAAGCTTTTATTTAACTTGCAATGGGTCTACCTATGTATGTAAGTTCGGGTTGAATCTTGCAAGTTAAATTTGACCAACTTCCCAGTTTCTGATTGAGCTAAAATTTTACACGCATATGTATATCGCGTGACAATGCAATAATATGGTACCATGGAGCTGATCTGATGTGGAGTCGGAAGGTGGCCATAGGAATTTCTGTACTAAACAAGATAGACCCGTCGTGTTTGGGCTCGTTTTACTTGTCTTGGCTAGCACTCTGCTGCTACATGATATCCAGGATCTCAAAAGCTTGTATTTAAAAACCTTTTTAAAAAAGTTTTTTTTCTTTTTCTTAAATGCCAAAACTTATATTCTAATTCATGTTACCTTACATAGATAAATAACTTCACGCCAGTTCCCTTGCGGGGTAGGCACGAACAACAGAGCGCCATTTAGGTCCATTCTTACACACCTCACTTGCTTCTTTGACATTCATAACTCTTGTCATGCACGCTCGTCTGTTCTTAAGGCTCCTGACATCACCTTCTGCTAGTACACGATCAATTTGATCATGGAAGGTGTGTCGTGGCCTTCCACGACTTCTACATCCATCCACTTTTGCATTGTATATCTGTTTAGTGATTCTTTCATCATGCATTCTTTCCACATGCCCGAACCACCGGAGCATTTCTTTCCTTACTTTCAGCCCGACACTCTCTTTCAGAGTTGGTCTTTCTTACTTCGGTATTACGAACATGGTCCGCGAGCGTCACTCCGCAGATTTTGCGCAGTGCTCGCATCTCGACCGCGTTTACTCTAGTTTCATGCTCTCTCTTCCATACCCAACTCTCGCTTCCATACGTGAGAGTAGGTACCAGCACCGCGTTGTGTATGGCAAGCTGGGCCTTCTGGCTGAGGTTCTTAGCGCCTAGAAGTTTACCTAACGCTCCATTCGCACTATTCCCCAAATTCACTCTTCTTTCTATATCAGCGGTGTACCTTCCATCCCTGCTAAGTGCACAGTAGTGTTAATATATAAATAAACTAGCTGTGCCCGCGACGTTGTCCGCGTGGAATTTGCTTTCAAAACCCTTCGATTTTGAAACATTTTTCATTGGTACTCCGCTCCTATTGGTCTTAGCGTCATGGTATATAGCCTATAACCTTCCTCGATAAATGGGATATCCAACACTGAAAGAATTTTTTAAATCAGACCAGTAATTCCTGAGATTAGCGCGTTCAAACAAACAAACTCTTCAGCTTTATATATTAGTATAAGATGTTACAGTTACCGAAGTTAAGTATATAAAAAGTCAGTATCATGCGTTGAATCGTGCTATGACTGTTGGTGCTTTTTTAAAAATGTCTTTAAATTACATCAGAATCCAGTAACAGATTGCAGATATCTAATGGGCTGTGGAATATTATACCAACACCTTGATGCTGCGTAGCAAAAACTCCCCCGAAAGCCAGCAGTGTTATGAACATCAGTACCTATGAAACCCTAAAATGACTGATTTCGCACATTCAACGAGTTTTGAGGCTAAAGATTAGGGTGGCGCAAAAAACTTTAGACTAGACTTTTTTTTTGAGTCTCGAGTGAAAAAATGTTAGTTTTTGATGTTTTAAAAACTCCCTCCAAAGGACAGACCAAAAAAAAAAATTTCATTTTCTCGTTACTATATAATTTTATAGACCAAAAATAATAAATTTCAGTTCAAAATTTTAATTTCAAAAAGTCGCTCATAATTTTTTATTTTAATTTACTAGTGCATTCGCTCGAAAAAATCTAAAGTAATGCACTAGTAAATGTAAAAAAAAATATGATCAGAAATTTCTTTTCGAGCTGTTCTTTGGAGGGAGTTCCCAAAACATCAAAACCTAACATTTTACACACTCAAGACAATAAAAAAAAATAGTCGGTTTTTTGCGCCACCCTGCCAAAGATATTATGCTGTTTACTTAATCCAAACAAATGAATCGGGATACATTAGTTTTCCCAAGAAAAACATTTGAAAACAATAATACAACAACTCCGGTGTTTTCCATAAATTGTTGTTATAATGCGAAGCACATCTACTGCGTACAATGTGTCCAATAAATGAGATTTATGGTTAATATATACCATCAGCGTGTTTGTTCTGCCTGTCTGTACGTCTGTCGCGATTTATAATGTTGCGTGAGCACCTCCAGATAGTCTGTGCTCGTTCACATTCTTTTGGCGCGATTTTAAGAGATGCTTTCATGCGTTAAATATATTAATCTATGAATTGAGACAGAAATACAAATAAAATGTAATAAACAAACTGTCAGTCGTAGAATTGCACGTTAGAAATGACGTGACGCTCACAGCCAAGTGGTAGGGTATTTGCCAGTCTAGATGGCTACCACTCCTGGTATAGAGCATGCTGCCATAACTACCTTGAGTTGTGTTCCAGCATTAGTAGTCAGGTTCCAGTTTCCCTTAAGAGAGCAGCAGCGCATTCGTAGCACCTTTGGTGTTGCAAATGTCCATAGGCGACGGTAACCGCTTTCTATCAAGTGGGCCGTCTGCCTGTCTGCTGAACTCATGCAATAAAAAAAATCCTAAAGTATCCAATGTACCTAAAGAAATTTTTACTTGAAAAATGTCAGCTAAGGTGTGTTTCTTGTAGCTTCTTTTAATTAAAATAGCAATAACACATTGTAAAGCTATATATATAGAGTACGTAGCAGATTTATTTTTTACATTGTTATGTTTATAAAACGTTCTTCGGGAGAATTTAATTCGAATTACATATTTGAATTGGTGAAAATGTCTCAGTTTTGATGTTTGCCTGTTTGGGTCTTGTTTCGTCGCGTTTTTGTGAATGAATTGATTTAAATCAAAATTTGTATACTTATATGGGCTTACATTTGATCCTAGGGAAAAAAATCGGTGACTATTATAACGGCAAATGAGATTGTGTCTATTGGATATGAAATAGAAGCTTACACGAACCAAACTATTTGGAGAGCTCAGATATTTAATATTTTAATATAACCTAAACTGAAGTAGTCTGAGAGTACCGATGCCCTACTTCGCCTCCTCCCTATCCCATTTTTCTATTCCCTTTCCTATCTCATACTAAAAGCCTAGCACCGCTTTGAAATTACCCCTGGTGTTGCAAACTTTTATAGCCGACTGTAATCACTTTCCATTAATAATAAAAATAAACTAGTTTAGAGATGAAATTGACTGTATATAAAAATCTTGTGTCACCATGTATAGCCGGGATAAAATCCGAAACTTCCAATCCGATCTTGATCAAATTTCGTAGCATGTGTAATTTGGTCCAATTTAAAAGATAATATTATAGTTTCTATCTCAATTATTGACCTTTATTATAAAATTTGAATTCCAAAAAATAAATTTCTAATAGAAAGAAATAAAAAGAGTTTATTCGAAGAAAGAAAGATAATTTTATATTTGAAATAAATAGGCAAGCGGGCACGCATGTAAAATGGTCGCTGTTGCTATTATGAATTTCACACCCTAGCCTGGTTAAATATATGTAACACATTTTTCCCTTCTCCGCTGTGTGTCGTTGTGCTATGGATGATCTCTTTATACAAAATAAAGTATTAATAGAATTCTTATAGTTTTACTGGTGCCTTCCCATAATACTATTTAAGTGCAATAGTCGCCAATACAAGGCGAATATGGGTTGCAGACTTCAAAAAATATTTTACTTATAGCATTTTGTTTGTCTCCAAGTCGCGTGTATTACGTGATCAGACACTAAAGCACTGCGCTGCCGCAGAGTAGTTTAAATTCAGATGTTACGACTGTAATTGTCTTGTTATTTATTATTATGTAGTTAGATATATATTTTGTCTAATGGCCATGTTGTTTCCTAGTTTTTTGTTTCAGTTCTCGTTTGGATACACGCTCGTTAGTATTTATTGGTTTATCTTGAATGACTTCACATTGATTTAACTTTATAGACAGCGATAAATGTTTAGTGGCAGTCTGTTTATCTTAAGTATAATCTAATAATAAAAGTGTACAAGAATTTTAATGACTACCAGAAAGGATATTAATAGAAATGTCACTTAACCCAAATAGCTTTCCACCTCACAGTATATACGGTAGTGTATGACGGCCTCTGTGGTTGAGCGGGGTAAACCGTTGCTGGCTTATCTCACTGCAACGCATAGGCTCCGGGTTCGATTCCCGGTATGGTAAATTTCGTAAACAAATTTTCTTCGTTATTTACCATAGTCTGGGTGTCTGGGATCGGCTCCAGTTGTATATCATCCATAACACAAGCGTAACTTGCTTAATTTAGACATATACAATGTGTGTGATTGTCTGCCGATTATTTATTTATTTATATAAATTTAGTTTAGGCCGATTTTACATGGATCATTTGTGTCTTTTAATTTGAACGAATCAACCAAAGTGATCCATAAAAACGTAAACTTGAATTCATTCAATGTTATTGATTACCGTTTTTGATTTTAGTTTTGGTTGATCCGTGTAATATCAGCATTATTTCTGTTGAGCCTGGCTTTTATAACATATTGAAGGACAAACAGCAAATCATGCAAGGCGCGTATCTATCTTTCTATCTGACAGTTAGCACATTCAAACAAAATAAAATAATACATTTTTATTTTTCAATGAAATGATACAATAGTACGATGTTATGCTCACCAGCGTATCACATTTTTTTTTCCCCGGGGAAATCCGTTTGAGGAGTAAGCCGCGACAAGGGCAGAACCTTGGGGGGATATTTCGCGACTTGGGTGTGGGATTCGCCAGATCGAGGGTGGCACTAGCATGCCCAGTCAGAACTGGAGCCGTGCTATTGCCACTCCCCAGTTAGGGATACCCACTAAAACCCTTGGGTGTTCCGTCCTGCGTCTTATGCCAGGGCTACGGGTAATTGGGCTGCCCGACTCCGCGATGTCCTGGCAGGCGTGGGCCCCCCTCACTGGGCCTCTTCCACTGCCGGGGGAGCTGCTCCCCCGGCGCCAACTTGGTCTTTTCCGTGCGTGGGGCGGCCTGTAACGCGCCCCACGGGAAGAGAGATGAGCGCGCGCGGAACACTCGCGCTCTCATCTCGACACCAGCGTATCACATGTCATAACCCTAAGGGTGTACAAATGTTACATTTTATCCAATACTAAATATTAAATAAAAAGCACTTAGCCTAAATCCAATACATTATTATACAATATCATTAATTAAGTTATACGTTATAATTTTAAAGTCAAATACATCTAATAGCTTTGTTGAACATGTCAAGTTATCAATAATATTACAAAATAACTTTAAAAAAAAATCATTTAAAAATCCATTCAAATTATAAAAAAAAAATCCTACTAACCAATCATATAATTTTAATTAAAACGAAGTTACGAAGTTTGCCAGGTCAGCTAGACCTGGCAAACTTCGTACTGCCTCAGCATCAATTAATATAAAACATTGATTTCTGAACGACGGGACGAACATCAAACGTTTGACATTCAAAATCAAAAAAATGAAAAAAATACTTTTTAATTGGAACGAAGTTCCTTATCGCGCGTAGCGAAAGGGGGCTAGATGGAAAAAATTAAGACCAAAAGTTGTAACGACACTTTTTGCTATAGTTGTAAGCCGTGCGGCGTGCGCGTGTTTCTCTGTCTGTCTCTCTCTCTCATAGAAAGAAAGCCAGTTATTTTCGTTTCGTCTTTCTATTTCGCATTGAACAGTGTGGTGTCGCGACGATTATTTTTGTTGAGTGTATACAGGTTTTTTATACATAATAAATAATAAAAAATAAGGATAATTTTTTTTTTATTATAACTTAAAAAAAAAACTACAATTCCTTCACTAATTAATGGAAGGAACTTCGTTCCATCCGGGTGTCCCTTGACACCTCTCAAGTTTTTTAATTTATTTCTGAACGACTTTTAAATTTAATTGATTTCTAAACGACGGGACGAACATCAAATGTTTGACAGGTAGGAATAGTTTCTAAGGGGAAGCGAAATTGTTGTTTTTACTATATTCCAAGCATTTTTTCATATTTACTCACCCTTTAAACCTTCCCTGGACTTCCACAAATAATTCAAAACCAAAATTAGCCAACTCAGTCCAGCCGTTCTCGAGTTTTAGCGGGACTAACGAACAGCAATTGATTTTTATATATATAGAAGATTGTTTGTGTATATGGTTATAAATTCAACCACACATATAGTAGCATCGTTTTCGTGAAGTCGCCATTTTAACTGCAATAGTACCCTTTGTATCGTCGTCAGCCATTTGCAGTCCACTGCTGGACGTAGGCCTCCCCAAGACGGCGCCACTCATCCCTGTCCTCCGATTTCCTCAGCCAGCGCCTACCGGCGACCTTGCATAGGTCGTCGGTCCATCGGGCTGGAGGGCGTCCGACACTACGTTTACCGAGACGCGGTCTCCACTCCAGGACTCGTTTGCTCATCGGCCATCGGTCCTGCGGCAGATGTGACCGGCCCACTGCCACTTCAACTTGCTAATTTTGCGAGCTATGTCGGTTACCTTGGTTCTCTTACGGATATCCTCATTTCTAATTTTATCCATAAGAGAAAAACCCAACACAGCTCGCTCCATAGCCCGTTAAGCGACTTGGAACTTGTGGACCAATCCTGCCGTAAGTGTCCATGTCTCGGCCCCGTAGGTCAGGACGGGGAGGACGCACTGCTCGAAGACTTTTGTCTTCAAGCATTGCGGAATGGTCGACGAGAAGACTTGACGAAGTTTACCGAATGCTGCCCAGCCCAACTGAATCCTCCTATTGGCTTCCCCCTCGAAGTTGTGCCTGCCGACCTGTATGTTCTGTCCAAGGTAGACATATTCCTGCACAGCTTCCAGAGGGACGCCATCGACGTTTACCGGTCTCGGCATGACGTGTTCATTGAACATGACTTTCGTCTTGTCCAAATTCATGCCGAGACCGACCCGTCGGGAAGATTCATTTAAACTGCCCAGCATTTCGGCAAGTTCCTCCAAAGTCTCTGCAAAGACCACGATATCGTCGGCGAAACGGAGGTGAGAAATGCGCTCGCCGTTGATGTTAATGCCCCGTCCAGCCCAGTCCAGAGTTTTGAAGACATCCTCCATCGCGTTGGTGAACAGTTTCGGGGAAATCACATCCCCCTGTCTCACCCCGCGATGTAGGGGTATAGGCTTCGCCCTCCGGTCCTGTATCTGGACGGTCATCGTTGCGGCGTCATACAGGCATCTCAGCACCTCAATGTATCGCCAATCAATACGACATCTTTGCAAAGACTCCAGAACAGCCCAAGTTTCGATGGAGTCGAAGGCTTTCTCGTAGTCCACGAATGCCATACACAGCGGCTGATTATACTCTTCGGTCTTTTGTATAATCTGCCGAACAGTATGGATGTGGTCTACGGTGCTGTAGCCTTTTCGAAACCCGGCCTGCTCCGGTGGTTGGAACTCATCAAGTCTTCTGGCGAGACGATTCGTGACGACCCTCGAAAACAACTTATAGACGTGGCTCAAGAGTGAGATTGGCCTATAGTTTTTCAAGAGAGTGTTATCACCCTTCTTGAAAAACAAGACCACCACACTCCTGCTCCACGCCTTCGGCACAGTGCCCCGGTGGATAACGGAATTGAAGAGCTCAACCAAGGCCTTGAGGATTGGCATTCCTCCTGCCTTAAGGAGCTCAGTTGTAATTCCGTCATCCCCCGGAGCCTTGCCATTTTTAAGTTGCCCGAGAGCCGCACTAATCTCGTCCACGTCGACCTCCGGGATGTCCTCCGTATAATGGCGCGTGAGTGGCGCACGTGGATCTTCGTTGCTTTGCGTCGCAGGCTTCTTCGCCCGCGAAGAATACAGTAGCCCGTAGAACTTTTCTACCTCCGTCAGGATCTCAGATCGAGACGTAAGCTCTCTGCCATCCGCTGTCCTCAGCTTTGCAATGTGGCTCCTCCCCAAGCTTCTTGAGAAAACTTTGGACCCCCTGTTCTGCTCTATAGCCGCCTCAATGGCACGCGTTTTAGAGCAGCGGAGGTCCCGCCTAACAAGTTTTCTTATTTTCTTGGAGAGGGCCCGATGCTCTGGCGAGGCAAACAAAGCGGGTGGCATTTCACGTCTCGTCTTCATGAGATCCAGAGTTTCGGTAGAAAGTTCGGACCGTCTGTTTCTTCGTACAGGCGGAAAATGCCTACGACCCAAATCCTGCAACGTCTTCACCACGTTGTCGGTTATCTCGTCAACATCGCCTGTGGTTTCCAGCGATTCGAACCGATTGCGAAGTTCCAGCTGGAACTGTTCGAACCCGTGGATCATTTGGGGCGGCGTGGGTCGGAGAGTAGATTTCACCAGGCGGAGTCTTTCAGCCTTAAAATTGATATTTAGAGTGCCTCGTACAAGTCGGTGGTCGCTACCGGTATTGAACCTGTTGACCACTGAGACATCTCTAAATATATGCTTCTTATCCGCCATTATGAACCCTTTGTATAAAATATAACAAATTTAAAGTGACTTAAAATACTCATATTTATTCATGTACAGTTGAATAAAATAACAAAACAAGAATAGAGCTGATGTGAATAAGAGCATCAGAAGAGATTAAAGCCCCCCATTCAAAATACGTCATTGTTGAGCCGATCTCTTTGTACTGTGACGAGTGCTAATTATGTGCATGAATGCCCTCCGTGATTAGGGTTGCCTGTAATATAGAAGGTTGAAAGGCTATTTGCTTTAAGCGACGTTATAAAAAATTGCCAGAAACAGTTTCAGTTTAGAATTTACTGAAACAATTAATCAATAATTATCTATATTAACCTAATAAGTAAATTATTTTAAGCACTATATTTTATAATCGTTGTGTTTCCAACTTATACAATTTATATCTAGGTATATTTAAAGGGGCCTTTTTCGGAAATTTGTTTTACAATAATGACAAGCATCAAAAAGTGGTTGTTTATACTTCTTCTGTCTTCCACCCTCCAGTATATCTAGATACGTGTCAACTTCACTAAATGATTTTCCAAAAGCGGCCATAATAACGTGAATGTAAATTAAAGAATAAAAAAACATTTGAATTAAGAAAGATGAAAAGGATTTCTGAATATACAAGACAAGAAATTAAAAAATAACAATTATTATACAAGACTTTTGATTAAAAGAATATTACATACATACTTATACTAACTTCACGCCAGTTCCCTTGCGAGGTAGGCACGAACAACAGAGCGCCAATCAGGCTTATTCTTACACACCTCTCACTTGCTTCTTTAACATTCATAACTCTTGTCATGCACGCATGTCATCATGTTACAATTTTCTTTAATAGTTTTCGGCTCATAACAATAACTAAGCTTTATATTATTATTTTACGTCTGCGATCCATTCTTTATAGAACATAATAATAGTTAATAATGTGACCATTGTCAATATAATGTCGTCAAAACTATTATTTATTGACAAAAATATTACTCAACGAAACGACTTCCTGTGTTTATCGGAAAATATTTCACAATAAAAATATATGATAAGCTGCGCAACCAAATTTCATTTTCGGGTTCAGTGCGTGGACGCTCGTCTGTTCTTAAGGCTCCTGACATCACCTTCTGCTAGTACACAATCAATTTGATCATGGAAGGTGTGTCGTGGCCTTCCACGACTTCTGCATCCATCCACTTTTGCATTGTATATCTGTTTAGTCAAAAGTTAAAAGAATATTAATATATTTTAATAGCAAACTAGGTTCTTTATATTTATATAAGTATGAAAAATTATAATGAAAGATTAACATTATTTCATTTCTCGCAAAATGTCGCTTAAATCAAATAACCTTTCACATTTCGATATATTTTATCGTCATTTTACTATTAATATTACTATTTAGTTTGCCTTTGACTTATGGAACCTTTTATATTATGCGCCTTAAAAGGGTTTGTATTTTAAAAACATTATGTTAGAATTTTTTTTTTATCTAAAGCAATAAAAGGCCAAAATTATCATTACGCTCCCAAGTTCATTATTAGTCTATCCGCGGTTTCATGTGCTCAATTAAAAATAGTCCTTTCAATTGTGTTGTCTAAAATCACTGAAAATTATATACACATTGGTTCTGTTGTTAAGAAGATTAACAGAAAAAAGTCTGTATTCCAATATATGCATAGCTAATGATTTAAAAAGCGACAGATTCGAGATAAACCGCTTTTCAAGGAACACAAGATACTTTATCCGTGCAGGAACGGAGAAAGAATACAATTTCCTGCGGCCTGGCGGCCTGTCGTAAGAGGCGACTTAACAACCCACAGCTAGGACTGGATGGCTGCCACCCCTGGTCTAAAGTATGTTGCCATAACAACCTTGCGTTGTGTTCCGGCATTAGTGACCAGGTTCCAGTTTCCCTTAAGAGAGCAGCAGCGCATTTGTAGCAACTTTGCTGTTGCAAATGTCCATAGGCGATGTTAACCGCTTTCCATAAAAAAAAAACTTACTCTGCGCTCTCTCTACGTCAAGCAACTAGCGTTTTTGTGAAACATAATTAAGAATTTTTCCCAATATACGGAGAGTCAAAGAATACTGAGGGACCCTGTTAAGCCAAAACTTCTCTACCCGTTATGCAAGGTTTCTTTACAAAACAACGCCGATTATATGGGAGTTAAAGTATTTAATCACTTACCTCCTGACATTTCTAAATTTATTCAAGGTCAGAATACATAATTGGTTAGTAATCGTAAATAAGTGTTTTTACTCTTTGAATGATTATTTTAATTGGAAAGTCTCCCCGGCGGGGGGTCCGCAAATGGATTTCCCCTTGTAAAAAAGAGGCAATTAAATGCATCGAGAGTACAAGAACTCGTCGTCCTATTTTGTACTCTCCTCTAGGGCGATTGAGCCACAGGCTCAACGACGCACCGCACAACTTAAAAAAACCTCCCCAAATAGCCTTCAACTGTATTCTTAAAAATTAGCCGAAAAATCACACTAAAAGGAAAATTCCATTAAAATTCAGTGATTTTCAATGGAATTTTCCTGTGAATTTAATTCACGCTCAATAGTTTTTATAACATATTTTTTAATTAATGTTTACATGGCTTTGTGACAGCCCTACTAAGCCTGTGACGTGAGCGACGGCTTTTGTTATTGTACTTTTGGTGGTTGGCAAATTTACAATGTACAGTCGTGAGCAGAATTTTAGCTTCTTTTTCATTTGAATTAAGGTATATTTTTCAATATCTTTTGTGTCGTTTAATAGTAAAATGATGTTGGTATTAGTAACAGGCTTACCGATTTCAACCCACAGTAGATTTAATCTAACTAGTCAATGAATGTGATTTATTTTTTTATTTGCCTCCATTATTATTCTGTAATAATGTTTTGTTGGTCTACTTTTATAATCATAAATCGACGTGAGGCAAAACTTTACTATTGATGGAAGTTTGTTTGTTTGTTTGCAGTTTATCATTGTTTTACTTCCAGTGTATTGAAATTATGAAATAATGCGTCTTCTCATAAAAATCATACGTACATTGTTTTTCCTTAGAAAATCATATTTATGCATTGCATACACGATTATTGGAATAATTTACGCTATATAATGATTTTTAAATGTCTTATGGCCGGTTTCTATATTCTTACTCATTTACTTGCTTTACCTATTTGATACTATCGCGACATATATTTCTTTGCTATAGGTAGTTTAATACCCATTTTAATTTTTAATATGTTTCAAGACCACTTTTTTTTTCTTAAGATCAGTTAAATTTTGGCATTACTTGTATGAAGCTTATGTCAAATTTACTAATTTAGTAAGTGAAATGAACGGTCGGTAAGATATAAAATACGACCATTAGTCAAGTTTAGGATCTTGTAAAACTAGATATTAAAATAGAAAATGTTTGATATTAATCATCTAAACACACAATTTAATTACAATTTCATTCAAAAAGTTTACCTCGCAAGAAAAAACTAAGTACCTATAGTGTAAGCTATATCGTTGTTGGGACCCCTGCTACTACATAATAGTCCCCCCATTAATATATACAAAATACATACACAACATTGATATATACAGAATATATTTTTAATATTTTAGCCATATAATCTGGATAAAAATATTATTTTATGTCTACAATATAAAATTAAATCTATACTAATATTATAAAGCTGAAGAGTTTGTTTGTGATCCTGGCAAACACTTCGCCTCATCAACTTTCATTAATCTTTTCATACATACAAGCTTATTTAAACTGCTTTTTATCTGAGCTTTGGTTCAAAATATCTTCAATTTGATCATGGTGAGTACATCTCGGTCTACCGGCACCGACTCTATCAGTCATATTGCTGTCATATACTTGTTTTGGGATTCTGCTTTCATTCATTCTCTCATGTCCAAACCACCTTAACATTCCTTTTTGAACTCTTGTCACTACATCTTCTTTCAACCCACAACGCTCCCTTATCACACTTTTTCTTATCATATCACTTACAAATACTTCTCAAACAAACGAAATATAATCTTATACTAATATATAAAGCTGAAGAGTTTGTTTGTTTAAACGCGCTAATCTCAGGAACCCCTGGTCCGATTTGAAAAATTCTTTGTGTTGAATAGTATATTTATCGAGGAAGGCTATAGGCTATATTATATTTTTAAAAAAAATAGGGATCTGTACTAAAAGTCCAATAATGTAACCCAAGGTGTGAAAAAATGACCCGAAAAACACGGCGTACGCTGTGAAAACTATTGATTATAGAACAAAACAATGTACTACCACTTTGCAGAACATATAATTGTCTACAAGAACTATCGCCTAATCATACGTCTAACTATTGTAGTTATCTCACAATAAGTGTTTTCTTTTATTTTTTAAGTAATTAAAATGCCGTCGCTTCAAAATTCTTTATTTTGTACCTTGATATTTATCCTTATCAAAATAAATTACTCCATATTCAAGACGAATTCAATACCTTTCTAGAACTTTTTGAATGATTCAATTCGGACGTTTCATTCAAAAGATATCGCGATATTTAAAATGTAAGTATTACTACTGGTCTGATTTGAAAAATTCTTTCAGTGTTGGATAGTCCATTTATCGAGGAAGGCTATAGGCTATATATCATCACGCTAAGACCAATAGGAGCAGAGCACCAATGAAGAATGTTTCAAAATCGGAGGGTTTTGAAAGCAAATTCCATGGGCACGACGTCGCGGGCACAGCTAGTCATAATATATATTACCTAGAATAAATTGTCAGTGTGCCAACAACCCCTCTCACCTTGAGTGAGCCGAGGAAGCCCAAGACCTAGGTCTCCGATTTACAACCAGAGAGGCCAGCTTAAAGGGGCCGACCATCGTCCGTCCGGGCTGGAAGTGAATGCCCAAGTGAGCCCACAGACCGGCCAAAGGACGCACGAGGATCAATCAAGGGTTTTAGTGGGTATCCCCAATAGAAAAAAATGAGTGCTATCAATGGTGTAGTATATATATCCTTTCCTGTTTTGTTATTGCTGAAGCATAGTAGACTCGCTGACGGCCCAATTGTGATGGAAAGTTGGTACTGTCGCCTATAGACATTAGCCACACCAGAGGTGCTGCCAATGTATTGCCGGCCTTGAAGGAGAAACTGGAACCTGGCCAATGATGCCGGAACACAACTCAAAATTGTTATGGCGGCATACTCTGAACCAGGGGTGGTAGTCATCCAGTCGGGTAAATGCCCTACCACTTGGCTGTGGGTTATTTTGTCACCTCTTACGACAGGCCGTCCGACCGCAGGAATTAGTAATCTTTTTCCGTTCCTGCATGAAGAATATAGTGTTACGACCTAGACGCCGACAAAGGCAAATTCACACCTGCATACCTGTGGAAACATATTTTATTACTTTTCGGCATTTGGACTTCTTTTATTTATTTTGTGTTTAAAATTTGTGATTAGAAAATAGCCCATTGTGTATTGTAATCTTTTATGGCAGTCATTAACCAGGCGTGTCGGATTTAAAGTACAAACTGATTCTACGAAATTCGGTCCACGCGGCCAGGCAGACATATTGCATCTGTGCAGTATAAAACAATGCCTCGACTGAGGGACGAGACAGTAGAGCGAGAACCACGATCAAGGCGAGACTTGTGTACAATCGGTTAACTATTTAGTGACGGACTTTGCGCGTGTTATTGAATTACGACCTTAAGAATTAGGCATAATTATTTAAGGAGAATTAGTATTTTAAGTTAAATTAAGTTTATCATATAATGTATGATAAACTTGGCACATTCTATACATGAGACAGAAAATAGATTACTTTCTATCGTCGAAATTTTTTGTCTTCTTATGCGATACGATTTCGAAATTTTCCTCAACAAAGTCGCGTGTAAAGCTAGTAACATAAAGCAACATAAACAACTGAAACCATAACCTCGCGTGTCTCAAGCCCTTGTTAAACGTTGTAACGAGTGAATTATATACAATGTAACTATTAAAACACAATAATTTAATAATATTCTTACAGAAAGTATTTCATGGGAAAATGTTATGAGTATTATATTTCTTAATAAAAAATTACTTCGTGGCTTATTTAGCACAAAAGTGTTCTTAATAGTTTGTTAACATGTACAGAATTAGGCAGTAGGCTTTTAGCTATCTTTCTTACTGCCAAGAGTAGGGTTTACATTTATTCCACGTTTATGAAAGTAATCAAGTCGCGGGCAGACCGTCCATTTCTATAAAGCCCAAAAGCTTTTATAACGAATATGACATCCGATGTCTCCATTCAAACGTAACAATGGCTTCATATGACAACATGTCGAGGATGATCACATAATAAGCTATTTAGTGACGGAAAGAATATCAAAAATACGTATTGATAAGCCTTGAATGGGCGTAACATAAGTGGGTGGGTGTTAGTCATTTTAGGAATGGGGATATCGAAAGCTATAGCTTATGAGATGTGATAGCTTTAGTATACTGAAGTTCATATTGTGTGTATATTACGTCTTTGTAAATTTTTAATATTATTTAAAAGATTAGTATTTCAATTTAAAGTGAATAAACATGTTGTTGGGGAGTTTGTTGTGCCAGTTTTACTTCTAACAGTAACTGAAATTGTTTTGGAATCAGTGGTAGAGTCATAAGTTTCCATATTTATAAAAAAATTATTTCTTCGGTACTGCTTGTTTGTTTTTACTATGTGACATTTTGTGATGAACTACTTTTAGAGTAACTACAAAGTTAATAACGTAGATGGAAACAAGGATGAGTTATAAACATAAAAAATCAGCAAATAGAAGTGAAGTTTTTGTATGAAAGCAGAACTATCCACGTAATATTACTCGTGTAAAGTTTTGATGCGTGCCCTGTAGTAAGTATGAAAATTTGCAGGATATTAACTAGTATTTTTTGTTGATCTTTGATCAATTAGGTATTTCTATATTATATATGATTCATAAGAATTTATATACCTTTATTCGTGTAGGAACGAAGAAAGTATACAATTCCCTTCGGCCGGGCGGCTTGTCGTAAGAGGCGACAAAATTACCCCACAGCCAGGTGGTAGGGTATTTGTCTGTCTGGATGGTTACCAACCATGGTCTAGAGTATACTGCTATAACAACCTTGAGTTTCGTCCGTCATTAGTAGTCAGGTTCCAGTCTCCTTTTAAAGAGTGGCAGCACATTGGTAGTAATTTTGGTGTTACTAATGTCCATAGGCGATAGTAACCGTCTTCCTTCGGGTGGTCTGCTCACCTGCCTATTGAACTCATGCAATAAGATAAAACCTTCTTGACTATGGAGAAATAACAACACAAACTGTTGCGACTATTCATAAAGAATCGTGCATCATAGGAGGATAATTGCACCAGTCTTGTATACGACTTAGATCATAACAGTCGTTTTACTATTTCGATTAATTACGATATATATATAAAACAAATATATGAAAATACAAACATCTAAACAAACGTAATGTGGCACAACACAACACACATGACACTAGATAGGACTATATTTAAGTATAGATATAATGCTTAATATGTAACAGATACACTCTATTAGTATAAGTTTAGTATTAAAATTAGAATAAATTAATATAATAAGTTATTCTTAAGGTACACCAAAACACAAAAATACTACATATAATGTCACATACACTAACAAAAATAAAAAGCAGATTATTGTACATAGATATAAATAGAAACGTAAAAAGCAGTTTTAATTGGTTTGAAATGAAAATAAGTACATGTTATAGCTTTCAATCTTCTTAATATAGTATCAGCGTCTCTATTTGAGGATAACAATCCTGTATATCGGATAGTGTTGCACAACACGCGTATTTCCAACGATCGACATCCCCTCTATTGTTCCATACTGTACCATATTCTCCCATTTTATCCCGTATTGTCCCTCAGAAATACCATAATAGTCGTCTCGAGTTGCGTGGTTTTTATAGCTGACGTTATGGGGACTTTTGAAATCGGATCCTTGTTTGTGGGCGTTATTGTTGTGCCTCGAAGCTTAGGGTACGGCAGTAGAATTACTGGAACCAAATAATATTCCTTTGTATGGGAAAGACTTTGAATTTATAACTGATTTAATTATAAAAATGTTTAAATATGCAAACAAAGATTTATTTATTAGTTTTTTGATGAAAATAACTCCAATAAATGTAAACTTAAAAATAAACTACACTATATAAATACTAAAACTAAATAAAAAAGGGAAAAATACCTAAAGATAAGATATTGGTCACTTACCGGGAACGTTCTCAAAGGTTGGTGGCGTTGCTACGTTATATAGCAACGCTTAATCTTTGAGCAATGTTTAAATATTTATTTAACAAAATATTATTCTTTTACTTTTTAGTAGCTTGAATAGCTTTATAAGTAATATTTTAAGCGCCTGTAGAAATTTAACTATCAACACGCGTATATAAGTTTCCCTTTCGTAGAGTGTAGGCGCTCGGTGTTCTTCAATAAACTTGTTCTTGTTTGCCCTGGGATCCATTTATTAGATCCTGACTTGGTGACAATGGGACCACCTCAGTACTACTGACATTCTTAAAAAAAAATTTTTTGGAAATCGGTCCACAATTGACTGAGAAATCGCGTAACAAACATACAAGAAACTAATAATAATCGAAATAAAAACCTCCTCCTTTTTGAAGTCAGTTAAATACAGTGTAAACTCTTTATAACGACACTGAAGGGACTGTACATTTTACGGCGTTATACAGAGTTGTAGTTAAATGGAGAGAAGTCTGTTATTTTTGTCTGGCGTCTTTGCTGCACCAGTAATTTTCTTGTATTTTTTTATTTATTTTATTCATATCTTGCGATATCTTGGTGATAGAGGAAGTACTTAGAAATTTCGGAATTTCTTAGAAATTTCAGTATGCATGATGCCGACAGTCAAGTTTATTATAGACTAGGATAATTAAGCGATAAAAGAACCTACACACCTGCGCAGCTTTTACTAATTTTGGCAACTTAAAAAAGGTATTTATATCACTTAATTGTTGTCGTTATTGAGAGTGGGTGTAATGCTATATAGAGTGTATCATTGTATGGAAGACGAACTAAACCAACCGAAGCCAAGTGATTTCGACGCTTAAGGGAGTTTGTCGTTAAATCGAGTGACGTTACATGAAGTTTACACTGTAATTTTTTGTATAAATGTTTCCCATACATCACTTGACACACTTCACTTTTAATCTGAAAATGCAAGTCTCCTGAAAATTTACGCAGGCGAAACCGCAGCAAATCCTTTAGCAACCTCATTAAAACACTAATAATAAATTCTTAGGCGTTACTATAGGATGTTTCGATAATGACGTCGTAATAACAGCCTATTGTACGGCGTAATGCATCTTAGGGGTATCGATGTATAATTTAATAGATTACAGACATTACCGGCTATAACAATTTAAAGACCGCTAAGACGGATGAGGGGCCGCAAATTGATCAATTTTGATGCAACGTTCCCTAAAAAGGACGGCCGGCTTATAAAAACTTAAGACAGTTGTTTTGTGTCTTGTAATTTGTTTCTGTCAGGTTTCTTTAATAGGGCATTAAGTTGTGTAATTTAAATATAAGTTTATCTATTGTTATGTCCTTGCCTAGTATAAAGGCTACGTTCCATTAGAGGCTCACAACGACCACGTTCACGACCGCGATTTTTCCCATTCCACTTGCATGCCAGCGTTATAATCGTAAACTTGGGCGGCTTTTTTCTACGACTTCCTGACGTACTAACGCAGGACTTCGTGCTCCAATGTACCAACTCGTCAACAACTACAATGTATATTTTGAAAACATCGACATCTTTGCACTTTCCTTGGGTGCTTTTAAAAAATATGTTATTAACGCCATTAAGGATCAGGCATTGTAATTTTCTGTCATTTTTATTTTTATTTTTGTGTCTCTGTTATCTTTATCCCTTACATATATGAAATGTATATAAGCGTGTTGATGTGTGTGTTTGATTGCGCGGGCGCGTGCGTGTTCATGTGTGTATGTGTGTGTGTGTGTGTGTGTGTGTGTGTGTGTGTGTGTGTGTGTGTGTGTGTGTGTGTGTGTGTGTGTGGGTGGGTGTGTGTGTGTGTGTGCGTGTGACCGTGAGTTTTGTATATGTCCCCTATTCTTTTAAAGTATTGTACACTACCATCTTTTAGTTCGTGGATAATGTAGTTGGATAAGCACTGATTTTATACTATTTTTTTTTTATTATGTAACTTTAGTGTATATCTGTTTATTATCCTAAATAAATAAAAATAATAAAACCCAAGTGGAGCGGTTATTCGATCCACCTCTTGACATGGGTCGTTATGAGCGTCGTGTGATCGAAAATTATGTCGTCATTGGTGACGTTTTAATCACGACCACAATGACCGCGGACGCCTTGTGGAACGGCTAACGGAGCATTTTGGCTGTTGTGAGCTACTAATGGAACGCGCTGGAAGTAGGTAGAACATCACTCTATGAATTTTGATATCTTTCCTCTTTCTTTGTGAGGCGATGGGTAACGCACTGCAGGGTAAAGACATTTTGACCGAGATTGAGCAATTTTAGTTGCTCATGTAAGAAAGAGCATCTTAATCGACTACCGCAATAGAAATTTATAGAGATTTGTAAACAGTCGCGCGCTAGCGGCCGGGATCGTCGCTACAAACGTCACTGCGATTTTCAAGATGGCGGAGTCATTATTGAATATTTAATTTATTTCAGAGGTTGAAAGACATCCTTGTTTGTATAATTACAAGTTGAAAGATTGTAAATAGAATCCTCTTCTCACTCTCATACACTCTACCGTGTGTCCCTCTGGTGTATATGTGGGACAAGTAAATCCAAATGTAAATGTCTACAACTGTTATTGAACGTCCTGTATAATGCTCTGAATTTAGCTTTTTTTTTTACTACAGGAGATCAGCAGACAGGCAGACGACCCACTTGATGGAAAGCGGTTACCATCGCCTATGGACATTTGCAACAGCAAAGTTGCTACAAATGCGCTGCTGCTCTGTTAAGGGAAACTGGAACTTGGTCACTAATGCCGGAACACAACTCAAGGTTGTTATGACGACATACTTTAGACCAGGGGTGGTAGCCATCCAGTCGGGCAAATGCCCTACCACCTGGCAAAGTCTTTTAAATTACTAACTTTTTGTCTGTCTATGACCCAAGGGGGTCGCCAAAATTTTTCAACCTGTAAAGGGGTCGCGTATTCAAAAAGTTTGAAAAGCACTGGTTCAGATGAACAAAACGGGGTACGATACATAGTATAACATAACAAGGTACTTCACGCGACCGACCTCCTAAAAACCGATCGAACCATTCATTAAGTTTTTACTATGTGTAATTTCGATCGAAATTAATTGAGGTTAATGTATGACGTTTACCAATTACGTGGGTTTCGAAAATGATATAAAAACTGGAATTATTGGTCTGGTCTCGAGTTTCGATCCTATTTTGTGGTACCGATCGTTTGAATAAGATAATTGGGCTCGAAAAAAACTCGAAATATCCTCTTGTGGTTGCTTAATGCTATGGTATTGGACGTAAGTATGCATTTTATTAGACCCCTAATTTTTATTTTGATATAATTTACATGACAAAGGTGGATTGTTAATCTGTAAGAAACCGAGCATTTTAAGACAGTATTTGGTTGTATTTTGTATTATTTATACTCGGGTCTAATGGTCTTTCAAATTAAATATTTATCCGTGCAGGAACGGAGAAAGAATACAATTTAACTTAACAACCCACAGCCAGGTGGTAGGGCATTTGGCCGACTGGATGGCTACCACCCCTACTCTAAAGTATGTCGCCATAACAGCCTTGAGTTGTGTTCCGGCATTAGTGACCAGGTTCCAGTCTCCCTTAAGAGAGCAGCAGCGCATTTGTAGCATCTTTGGTGTTGCAAATGTCCATAGGCGATGGTAACCGCTTTCCATCAAGTGGGCCGTCTGCATGTTGTAACGTAATATTAGATAAATATTAAAATTTAAAATATAAATATAATATTAAAATAATAAACGCGAGCATCGCCGCGTTACCGCAGTAGCTTTTAGTGGTCTAAGCAACCGGTCGCGGTGGCTCGCGGGCCGGCGTTTTGACAGCACATTGGTGCTCGGTGGGTCATGCATTGGTGATAGATTTTTAGAACCACCAACACGTCGATAATAAAAAGTTTTGCTCTTAATAGAAGATTAGAATTAAGATTATTTTGTTTAAATCTTCTACATATATTTAGTGCATATAATCCAAGTTTTGGGTTCTTTTTGCTCTTCTCAAAATTGGGCTTGGAGTTTTGTGAAAAAGTAGTGGAGGACTCATTGCGCAGTGCACCTGGAAGGTCACCCCTGGACTTGCAGACACTTTAGGGCAGTACCGCCACAAAAAATCGAAACACAGCCAAGGCGAAACTAACCCCGCTCTCTTATATATATATATATATATATATATATTTATTTAATACACGTATGCGGTTTGATATAGTCGTGTTATTATATTACCCGCTACAATGTCTCCTGATCTCCTGCAATAAAAAATAAAAAAATAATTTGTTGCATAAAAACATACATAAATATTGTCACGCCTGTTTCCCATTGGGGTAGGCAGAGACGATGGATCCCCACCTGCCACGATCCTGGCAAACACTTCGCTTCATCAACTTTCATTAATCTTTTCATACATACAAGCTTATTTAAACTGCTTTTTATCTGAGCTTTCTTCAAAATATCTTCAATTTGATCATGGTGAGTACATCTCGGTCTACCGGCACCGACTCTATGAGTCATATTGCTGTCATATACTTGTTTTGGGATTCTGCTTTCATTCATTCTCTCATGTCCAAACCACCTTAACATTTGTTTTTGAACTCTTGTCACTACATCTTCTTTCAACCCACAACGCTCCCTTATCACGCTGTTTCTTATCATATCACTTACAAATACTTCTCAAACAAACGAAATATAATCTTATACTAATATATAAAGCTGAAGAGTTTGTTTGTTTAAACGCGCTAATCTCAGAAACCGCTGGTCCGATTTGAAAAATTCTTATTGTTGAATAGTACATTTATCGAGGAAGGCTATAAGCTATATTATATTTTCAAAAAAATTAGGGATCCTTTCTAAAAGTCCAATAATGTAACCCAAGGTTTAAAAAATGACCCGAAAAAATCCTTACACGGCGTGCGCTGCGAAAACTATTGATTATAGAACAAAACAAAAACAATGTACTACCACTTTGCAGAACATATAATTGTCTACAAAAACTATCGCGTAACCATATGTCTAACTATTGTAGTTATCTCACAATAAGTGTTTTCTCTTATTTTTTTAAATAATTAAAATGCCGTCGCTTCAAAACTCTTTATTTTGTACCTTGGTATTAATCCTTATCAAAATAAATTACTCCATATTCAAGACGAATTCAATACCTTTCTAGAACTTTTTGAATTATTCAATTCGGACGTTTCATTCAAAAGATATCACGATATTTAAAATGTAAATATTACTACTGGTCTGATTTGACAAATTCTTTCAGTGTTGGATAGCCCATTTATCGAGGAAGGCTATAGGCTATATATCATCACGCTAAGATCAATAGGAGCGGAGCAGCAATGAAAAATGTTTCAAAATCGGGGGGGCTTTGAAAACAAATTCCACGCGGACGGCGTCGCGGGCACAGCTAGTAATTATATATTGCGATACTGAATTTTCTACTTAACAAATGGAACCCAGAGTGCCGCTTTGTAAATAGCAATGTAAATAAAATACTTATTTATGACTGGATAAAAGTCACCGCCCCGCGGAATATTTCGAAAATGTTTGGAAAGTGGTCTAATTTGCAATGAAAACCAATCACGGTTTGGGCTGGGGGGCTATTTTTTGCAAGTCAAATACACTGTTAGGTGGGGTTCGCTCCGCCACGAGTGATTTTATGCTAATACCTCACGTTTATTATGCAAAACCGAGAAGCTCGAACTAGAGATGTGCTTTTATCGATACTAGTGGTCGAAATCCGACCATAATTGATTTAAATTATAAATTTGAACATTATTAAGGTTCTGTTGTCAAAGAGTATTTGACTTTAAAAATAAACAAATAATTATATATGCGTGCTTATGCCAAATACATGGTAGTGTGTGTAATGTTTTTTTAATGTATTTTTTATGCATATTTTTAAAACAATATTAGCATTCTGCATTCCTTCTCTATATAGACTATAAGTGTGCGAAATTTCATACTCCTCCGTCCGCGCAATTTTCGTAAAAAGCTACAAAGTTTTTGCTTCACGTATTAATATAATGATGTCAAACATCGAAGCTCTGGCGCTCCTAGGTTTGACTAGTCAAACCTCAGATCTGACATAGTCTTGTCAAATTTGGACTTTGAATGACCTTTTTCTTTGACTAACGAATTTTGGTCTACCCTAGGAGAGACTAATTTATACAGTCATTAAACATGTAACAGGTGCAGTACGAATCGACGTTTGACCGAGCCTGCCTTAGTCGCTACTAGGATTGACTAGGCAAATCCCGAAACAGATTATTTTACGTTCGACGTTTGACTAAAAGTACTTTAGTCAAAGTCCGAAATTGGAATTTATTTCGGGTTTCGTCGAAAGGCTTAGTCAAACCTAGAATAAACCAGTCATTCCGGGAAGAGGTTGCATATCGATCTTTGACTATAACAGATATAATAATGTAGGATAGTGATTGTATTGGAATGTGCTTAGATGATGAATAAGAGAAAAGTTAAAAACAATAGATGATAGTAAGGCAGATATTAAACTTATCATCCAAAATGAATCCATTTTGTTGAAAGTTGAGAACTGAAAAGGCACAACACACGGTATTCAATGACATTGAATGATCTAAGTTTATATGGATCACCTTGGTTAAATTATCCAAATTGAAAGGTAGAAATGAACAGTTTAAGTTTAGGCTTAAGAAAAAATTATAGATAGTGCAATGCAAGATATGTAACGAATTTACGATGTGAATATTGATATCCATTTTTATTGGAAATATGTATATAGTAATTTTATTAAGACGATTTTTTTATGCAGAGTATGGTGTAAATACTAATAAAACTATGTTGTAATTAGATAGATAGATAGATAACTCTTTATTGTACACCAATACAAGTATGAACTTAAAGACTAAAATTATATCTAGTTATGTACAAAGGGCGGTCTTATCGCTAAAAAGCGATCTCTTCCAGACAACCCCAGAAATGAATTGAGATGATAATGGCGATGGTGGTATACGTAACATATAGTACAAAATACTTACATTTTAATAATAAATACATACATTATATATATATATATATATATATATATATATATATATATATATATATATATATATATGCAGAAATATTATATATTACATAGATATATACTTAATATACATACCATACAAATACATATCTACAAAATATATAAATGTTTATAAGTGAATTTAAATATTATATTCCAACGACAGGTAGTATTTTTTGATCATAGTTTTAAATATCGCTAGCGATTTTGCTTGTCTGATTGTAACAGGAAGTGCGTTCCAGAGCTGTATAGCCTTAACAGTAAAAGAATTGTTATAAAAAGTTGAGTTATGCGCAGGAGTGTTCAATTTAAGTTTAGTAGAAGGGCGTAAATTATGAGAGCACGAAAGAAATTCAAAATTTTGTTTAAGGTAATCAGGAGTATTAGGGACAAATAAAATACTATAGAGTAAAGCAAGGATGTGAGTATTCCGGCGAAATCGAATTGGCAACCACTTGAGTTTTTTTCGGAATTCAGAGACATGGTCATATTTGCGTAGTCCAAATATGAACCTTATACAAAAATTTTGGAGGCGCTCCAGTTTATTAAGTTGTTCTTGGGTTAAATTTAGATAAGTAATAAGGATTCTGCTAGCTTAATTTTGGTGGTAGTGGGTAAGAAATTCCTCAACCTTGTAAGGGATTTGGATGAGAGATAAAGCCGCCGGCTTAATTCGGTGATATGAGGTCGCCAAGACAGCTCGCTGTCAAATATAACGCCAAGGTTTTTTACCTTATCAGTAAAAGGAATGATTGTTCCGTCAAACATCACATTAGGTATGGTACTCCAGTCGACCTTATTAAGCATCCGTGAGCTACCGATGACGATGACTTGAGTTTTTTCAGGGTTCACATGAAGCCCAAAAGACTTGCCCCACTGCAGAATGCATTCAAAATCTACGTTTATGATAGAAACTGCTTTGTCTAAGGTGGCGATAGGTGATTGTGTATAAATTTGTAAATCGTCTGCATAGAGGTGATAGGTTGAAGTGAGTTGGTTAGAGATGGAGTTAATAAAAACAGCGAACAATAAGGGAGAAAGCACGCCGCCCTGAGGAACACCAGCAGAGAGTTTACACCATGACGAATAATCATCCTCGACGCGAACCCGCTGCCGGCGGCCAAACAGGTAACTGTGAAACCAGTCGATTACTGTAGGAGATATGTTAATAGAGCTTAGAATACCAAGTAATATTTCAAAGTCAACATTGTTGAAAGCACTGCTGAAGTCCAGTAGCGATAGCACAGTCAATAAACCATTATCCATACCATAACGGATGTCATCGGTGATTTTCACGAGGGCAGTAGTTGTGCTGTGGCCAGGACGGAAACCAGATTGATAGGGATTAAGGAGAGAATGTCGATTAAGGAAAACACTTAACTGTTGGTGGACTAGGCGTTCCAGGACTTTAGAAAGGAATGGCAGAATAGATATGGGACGGAATTGAGAGAAAGAAACAGGGTTAGGTTTTTTAGGAAGAGGAATAATCTGGGCTTCCTTCCAGGTGACTGGAAAGGTACTAGAAACTACAGAGGCATTGAATATATGGGTGAGGATAGAATTGATGACATCCAGTATGGGCAGAATCATGTTGCGACTAATACCATCGCTACCGACAGCGTTCGATGTAATGGATTTCACAGCGCTCTTAACATCACTATCAGTAAATCGACTTAATAAGAATGGAGGATAATTGGGTGTTGGCAGGCCAGAAAGAGTATTTAAAGTATTAGACTTAGTTACAACGTCAAAGTCAGAAGTAGCTGAGAAATGTCGATTTAAATCTAATCTTACTGCGCAGGTTTTGCCGTGACATTTTCTTACACTATACCCGTGGTTGTTTTGATATATATAAATATTTGTTTATTGCAGGAGCTCAGCAGACAGGCAGACGGCCCACTTGATAGAAAGCGGTTACCATCGCCTATAGACATTTGCAACACCAAAGGTGCTACAAATGCGCTGCTGCTCTCTTAAGGGAAACTGGAACCTGATCACTAATGCCGGAACACAACTCAAGGTTGTTATGGCGACATACTTTAGACCAGGGGTGGTAGCCATCCAGTCGGGCAAATGCCCTACCACCTGGGCCTCTTACGAGACAGGCCGCCCGGCCGCAGGAAATTGTATTCTTTCTCCGTTCCTGCAACCATCGGGAAAGTTTTCATGTCCGAACGGCAAGATCTCGAACGAATCAATTTGCAATCCAACGGTACGTGAAACGCCATCAACATTGATTCGTTCGGGAGCTTCGCGTTAGGACACGGAATATTCCCCAACGTTTGTGAATAACCCTACTGCACAGAATTTGAAATCAGTCTACGATACAACAATTTTATTCTTGCACATTATTTTCATTTATCGATATGACACGTTGACGACTTCCCATCCCTATGACCCGGGGGCACAGGCTGTGGCGGTCACCAATTTGCGTTTTAATTAAGTGTTCGTATAACTGGTTTGTTTTTGTTACAAATTGTTTTCACCGACGCCCCGTCGGCGAATCTGCGGTCTGTTCACACACGTTTGCAGATTTTAACCGACTCCCCGCAGTTATGAAGGGCTGTGTTTATCGACATCCATAAAACGAACGGTGATGAGAAATTGTATTGCAAGTTTTTAATTGAATTTTTTTGCAGTGTAAATCTTTTGAGTTGTTTTATTATATTAGCAAACGCGTGGACGATTTAGATAATAGAGGTTTTGAATGTTGATGTCTATGAATAGTTCTAGAAAAAAATACATTGATTAAACTATGCTATAAATAAAACTACACTATAGTAGATTATCAACACACACAAGACAAGGGACACCCGGATGGAACGAAGTTCCTTTCGATTAATTAGCGAAGGAATTGTAATAATTTTTTTTTTTTTTTAAGTTGTGACAAAAAAAAAAGTTGTGACGAAAAAAGTGTCGTGACAACTTTTCGTAAGAATTTTTTCCGTCTAGCCCCCTTTCACAACGCGCGATAAGGAACTTCGTTCCAAAAATAATACACATGGGTTAACAATCGTATGACTAGTACAATCGGCGGTCTTATCGCTAACAGCGATTTCTTCCAGACAACCTTCTGGAGATAATTTCACATTTCTAACTTGTCAGTGCGCATAGTTTAAAATACATACATACATAACTTCACGCCAGTTCTCTTGCGGGGTAGGCACAAACAACAGAGCGCCATTCAAGCTTATTCTTACATACCTCACTTGCTTCTTTGACATTCATAACTCTTGTCATGCACGCCCGCCTGTTCTTAAGACTACTGACACCGCCTTCTACTAGTACACGAACAATCAGAAATTAACTTAAATAAAATTTCTGAATTTCAATTAAATAATTTCTAACATATACTTATCAGAAGTTCAAGGTTACATCACTATTTATACTTAATTGAACATTATCCAACTGTGCGCGCGGTAATAAAAGATCACATGCAGTGACACTAGATAACATAATAACTTGAGTTCTACACGTGACTTAACGGCCATTAGAGAAGCTAATTACCTCTATTTTTGTTCAATATAAAAACACCCATTGTCTATTTAAATGTACGAATATAAGTGAATACAGTCTACGCTGAAGTAATTTATCTAGAGCTGTTAAAACTACTAAATATTATGATGGAAATAGAATACTACGAATGTAAATAGCGCAGTAATTTGATGTAATAAATTTGTTGGAGGAATTGAGTTAGTGTAATGAATTTAAAAATCAAAAAACAATCAGAGAGGCTTCTTCGGACCAATAAATTTCAAAACTGCTATTTCTATCATTTTCGTATGCCAGTCAGTAATTTTGAATTTGAATTTCATACGTTTTAGCCCGATAAATGACGTTATTTCCGTGTGATAGAAGAATAAAGCCAAAACGGCTTTAGTGCCGCCTGTGCAATTTGCTAACAAGCAAGCACATTGTCACGACAACGCTAACTACTAGTTTTAAACATGAGCTGTGATATCACAAAACAGTATTACCTTCATACTTTTAGTATTAGCAACTCTATATTTATACGGAAATTTTTATAAATTGTTTAGCATAATGGTAAGAATGAAGTCATTTTAAAAATGATATTCGTATATTGAAGATGTTTTGTAGTAGTTCATTTTAAAATGGCTGTGCTATGAAATGGTTGTTTTGAAAATTTTATCATAAAAAAAATCAGATAGATTACCGCCAAAATTTATACGATATCAACGGAATATTTTCAGGTAAGTGTTTTTCAAGTAATTCAATTTCTTTTAAAGATATAATTCATGTTTGATGAAGATGGGCCGCCTCTTCGTATGGGACGCGTCTTGCGGCCAGGGGGCCCTAAAACGCCCCAAATATCATTGTTCGGCAACCAAATCTGACGGCCTCTGTCGTTGAGCGGGCTAAGCCTTTGCCGGCGTACCTCACTGCAACGCAGAGGTTCCGGGTTCGATTCCTGGTATAGTACATTTCGGAAACACATTTTCTCCATTATTTACTATGGTCTGAGTGTCTGGGATAGGCCCCAGAGTAGTCCGTTGTACATTACCCATAACACAAGCGTAACTTGCTTAATTTGGGGATATACAATATGTGTGTTTGTCTGCCGATTATTATTATTAAATCCTCGTCATAAAAATCCGATAAATAAATAGAATTTGACATGCTGAATTTAGATCTGCTTTTAGCTTCTTGCCATCAAGTATATATTTTTTTTTTAATTTTTGGTTCTAATTCAATTTCTTTTAAATACATAATTCCTGTTTGATGAAGATGGGTCGCCTCTTCGTATGGGACGCGTCTTGCGGCCAGGGGTAAAACGCCCCAAATATCATTGTTCGGCAACCAAATCTGACGGCCTCTGTCGTTGAGCGGGCTAAGCCTTTGCCGGCGTACCTCACTGCAACGCAGAGGTTCCGGGTTCGATTCCTGGTATAGTACATTTCGGAAACACATTTTCTCCATTATTTACTATGGTCTGAGTGTCTGGGATAGGCCCCAGAGTAGTTGTACATTACCCATAACACAAGCGTAACTTGCTTAATTTGGGGATATACAATATGTGTGTTTGTCTGCCGATTATTATTATTAAATCCTCGTCATAAAAATCCGATAAATAAATAGAATTTGACATGCTGAATTTAGATCTGCTTTTAGCTTCTTGCCATCAAGTATATATTTTTTGATTTTTGGTCCTAAAGCAATATTCTTTGTGTAAAACTTATTTCTTCTTGTCAATCTCCAAAATACCATCATATCAGTATTATTCTCCACAAATATATAAGCAATATTTCATGAATATGATGAAAGATTCTAGTAAGATATATTACATACAGAGAAACGAAACATCGGAAAATGGTGAAAATTATTACATGCAGATTTTGGCTTTATTTGCTATTACTTGATTCGTCACGAAATTACAATAGAATATATGAAAATTAAGAAAAATTCAAATGAAAAATGACTTTATCAACAATTTGACATATTCTTTCGATGATTTTAAATGTTTTCAGAGGTATTAAATCAGCTATTGTCACAATAATTAAATGTAAGTTGAATGAATGAATGAATGAATAAATGAATAACTTTATTGCACATACATTAAAGTACAGTAAGTAAGTAAGAGTAAGAAAGAAAGAAAGAGAGTTGGTCTGAAAGAGAGTGTCGGGGTGAAGGTAAGGAAAGGAATGCTCCGGTGGTTCGGGCATGTGGAAAGAATGACTAAACAGATATACAATGCAAAAGTGGATGGATGCAGAAGTCGTGGAAGGCCACGACACACCTTCCATGATCAAATTCATCGTGTACTACCAGAAGGTGATGTCAGGAGCCTTAAGAACAGACGAGCTTGCATGACAAGAGTTATGAATGTCAAAGAGGTAAGTGAGGTGTGTAAGAATAAGCCTAAATGGCACTCTGTTGTTCGTGCCTACCCCGCAAGGGAACTGGCGTGAAGTTATGTATGTATGTATGTATGTATGTATTAAAGTACAATGGGCGGTCTTGTCGCCAAAGGCGATCTCCTTCAGACTACACTATACAATTAATTACAACACACTTACTACAACTACATTATTTACTGACTTCATAATTATTAAATGGTAGAGTACAGTGTGTACATTTATTTGCATTCGTCATAATTATATTATTAAAGTTATCATTATTATCATAGTCATTTATTTATTATTATTATTTTTATCCGTGCAGGAACGGAGAAAGAATACAATTTCCTGCGGCCGGGCGGCCTGTCGTAAGAGGCGACTTAACAACCCACAGCCAGGTGGTAGTCTAAAGTATGTCGCCATAACAACCTTGAGTTGTGTTCCGGCATTAGTGACCAGGTTCCAGTTTCCCTTAAGAGAGCAGCAGCGCATTTGTAGCGACTTTGGTGTTGCAAATGTCCATAGGCGATGGTAACCGCTTTCCATCAAGTGGGCCGTCTGCCTGTCTGCTGATCTCCTGCAATAAAAAAAAATATAAATAAAAAATATTATTACAAATTGTATGTATGTATGTATTAAGGTTGCCAACCGTATTGTAATATATAGAATCGTACTATATTTTAGCCAATTATACTATATTTTGTGTACAATAAATAATAAAGAACGAACAAGAAATCTAAGGCAAACCAAATATCCCCCTAGTATACATAGAAACTCTTGAGAGTCATTCCGGTACAAGATTTTTATGAAGCCTGTCGCCTGTAAGCCGTAAGTCAGGTTAAATGGGCCGACCTTCCCAGATATTGGTGAAATACGGCCCGCAAATAAACCAGATGAAATGTACCTACCGCAATTTATTTTCTCTGCTTTTTTCCCCTAGTTTTTTTTCTCTAAAGTCACAAGGTTGAAATTTTTATACTCTGCTTAATGTTATGGTGGAATGAACGGCAATTTTGTCACCATACTCAGGTAAATGCCTCATTTGAATAATGACACTTACCTTTATAGCTAGCACGTGATAATTACAACAAAATATCCATATGAATATAAAAGTTGACTAAGCGTGACAGTCGTTTTATTATGAATTTTGTGATTCGTTTACAATTATTCGAACTTTTATAATTTGACTAGTTACATTATAAACTCACGGTTTTTACATTCTTTCGGTGGCCAATAGCAGTCATATAAATTGTAAATCAATTCATATTTCCTAAGTTCAGTTAATAATATTATCTGCATCATAAATCACCGACAGTCATGTCACTAGTTAGATTACAAATTCTACCCGTGACATATAAATTTCACCGGCGTCACTCTATTTGTATGTCAATTCATATTTCATTAATTCAGTTAATAATATTGTTACGAGCTACATGACTATAGAAATTATTAGAACTATATAAACACGTATAACACAGGTACAAATATAACTGGACGCAACCAGTACAAACTGCACAATTCAATAACCCACGCAAAGTCCGTCACTATATAGCTTATCGAATGTACGTCTTGCTCGTATCGTAATCTTTGCTTGACTGCTCCTCTCTGCATTCTTCCATTGCTTTATAATGCACCGATGCCATGTGTCTACCTGGCAAGCGTCGGCGCAATTCCCAGAAATCATATTCAGCACACCTGCGTAATTATGCCTGCGAACGGCCATAAACGAGTACAATACACAATTGGCTATTGTCTAATTACAATTTTTACAAACACAAAGTAAACAAAAGAAGTCCAATTGCGGGAAGGTAATAAACTGCGACTTATGGCAGGCAGGTGTGCATTGTGCTTTTGTCGGCATGTAACAATATAAATCATTCCTTATCATTTCTCTAGTTAGATTACAAATTCACGATTCCTACACTATTCCGGTGACATATAACTTTCACCGGCGTCACACTATTTGTATGTCGATTCATATTTCCTAAGTTCAGTTAATATTATTATCTGCGCCATAAATCACTGGCTATCATCAGACCTATGTCACGGAGTGTTAAGTTTCTGTCGTTTACGCTATCAGCTCACAATTTACGACTTCGCCCCCTCGACCATTATGATCGAAATAATAAAAAGATGCTTGAAGCTCGAATACTTTAGAAATACGCATGGTTCTGTAATGCTGATTTTTCCATCCATCATCATCAACACCAACTGGAAATTTTTCATGTCACTGAACAATAAATTATAACACCACACAAAGTCACAAACACATAACTAACAATAAAACTTATACACATACTTAAACCTACGCGCACTCCACAAACAAACCAAGACACACAAAGAGCCTAAAAATTAATAACCCAGGCACAGAAAAGAAAAAAACAACACACATGGCACTAGATACGACTATATATAAGTATAGATATAAGGCCAACACTGCACATGCACTTCCTCACAACACCAGCATGTAACAGATACACTCTACATTAGTATAAGTTTAGTATTAAAATTAGAATAAATTAATATAATAAGTTATTCTTAAGGTACACCAAAACAGAAAAATTACTACATATAATGTCACATACACTAACAAAAACAAACAATAAGCGTGTACAGAGTCTCAAATTTTTCATAGAAATTAAGTATTAAAAAAGGGTACGGAACTCGAGTCCGTAGAGATATATATAATAATATATATAAAAAAAACCCCAATTGTCGGCGAATATTGTGGTAGATCTACGGCAACGTAGGTACCAAACGACGTCACTTGTTACCATTGAACAGGCTGCTCTCACTTTATTATTGTGTCTGTTTGATTATCGCTATTTTGGTGCTGGTAGTCAAGGCGCTAAATGCGAAGTAGGCATTAGGTGAAACATCTCTCCACCGAAGATGGAGAGATGAATCTCCAATCCAATCTCTCTCTCTTTGAATCCGAAGAAAACAAAGGTTATGGTGTTTGAAAGAGAAGAAACCAGAACGAATGCAAGGATAATGGTCGATGATGTTATGCTAGAGCAAGTGAATGAGTTTGTATATCTTGGATGTGCTTTTAGCAGGGATGGAAGGTACACCGCTGATATAGAAAGAAGAGTAAATTTGGGGAATAGTGTAAATGTAGCGTTAGGTAAACTTCTAGGCGCTAAGAACCTCAGCCAGAAGGCCCAGCTCGCCATACACAACGCGGTGCTGGTACCTACGCTCACCTATGGATGCGAGAGTTGGGTATGGAAGAGAGAGCATGAAAGTAGAGTAAACGCGGTTGAGATGCGAGCACTGCGCAAAATCTGCGGAGTGACGCTCGCGGACCGCGTTCGTAATACCGAAGTAAGAAAGAGAGTTAGTTGGTCTGAAAGAGAGTGTTGGGGTGAAGGTAAGGAAAGGAATGCTCCGGTGGTTCGGGCATGTGGAAAGAATGCATGATGAAAGAATGACTAAACAGATATACAATGCAAAAGTGGATGGATGCAGAAGTCGTGGAAGGCCACGACACACCTTCCATGATCAAATTGATCGTGTACTAGCAGAAGGTCATGTCAGGAGCCTTAAGAACAGACGAGCGTGCATGACAAGAGTTATGAATGTCAAAGAAGCAAGTGAGGTGTGTAAGAATAAGCCAAAATGGCGCTCTGTTGTTCGTGCCTACCCCGCAAGGGAACTGGCGTGAAGTTATGTATGTATGTATGTATGTATCTCTCCACCAATTTTGCTGTCTACTTTCTTGCTGTGTGAGGCAACGGCAAACGCAGCAGGGTATAGGCAGCCATTTTAGAAGTTTATTATTTGACAGCGTTCGACGAGAAATAGCGCGCTGTGCGCCCATCCTTTTTAACCGACTTCAAAAAAAAGAGGAGCTTCTCAATTCGTCGGGATCGTTTTTTTTTTTGCTTTTTTTTATGTATGTTCACCGATTACTCCGAGATTTATGATCCGATTTACGTGATTCTTTTTTTGTTCGACGCGGAATGGCTTACATTTGGTCCCCTAAAAATTTGGCATAGTTTGGCCCAGTAGTTTTCATTTTACGAACATTGTTTTGTTCCCGTTTCTTGGGACCTATATTTTTTAAGGAGCGCGGCACCTTTCGTAGGTCTACCCATACATAGCTAGACACTAAAAAATAACAAATAAAATAAAAATAAAAACTTCGTTTAAAAAAACCGACTTCAAAAACTAAAAAACTAAAAAGTATAAAATAACTTATTTCTAAAGCTATTATTATTAATAAATATTATCTAAAACATCTTGAAGTCGGTGCAAAGTAAAATATAAAAATTACTAAGCACTGACTAAGATGTTTTAGATAATATATAGAAATAAGTTATTTTATATTGGATAAAATTCTTTTAAGTCATTGTGACTTTGTGTAAAGTGTTATCTCCAAAGTGGAATTCAGTGCCGTGTGCAAGCTGCACCGAGCTAAGAGAGGGTGGATCTCAAGGTTAGTGCAGCTTCTGCTTTTCTAGTGCAAGGTTCTAGTTAATATCTCTCTCATACAGTCCGTAACTAAAGAACCAGCCAATGACTCGTGGGCTACAGCGTCCCACTGCACCTCTAACTAATATTAGTTCCAGAGGCCGTCGCAAGTGGCGCTTCAAATTGATACACAAATATGCTTGTAATTTATAAGAAAGTGAATGTATTTTTTAATGGGAGCTGCATACGTCTACTCATCGCAGCGGACAACGAACTACTGGCTACGGCTAGTGCAATTTGGGAGCGCACATATTACTAGTTGCTCTTCTCGCTCGCACATCATCCGTTCCGCTCACACATCGTGCTATGTATAGTGCTAGCAGTACTTGTTAATATTTGTACTTAAGGTTACCGTTTCCAAATAAATTAGTTTCAAGTGGAAGGTGAATACTTCTCTCTATCACCTGACGTATCATTTAATCTCTACCTCTCGCTGCTACAATGCAATGAAGATGCGGCGCAACAAACACCCGAGCAACATATTATGTATAATTAAAAACGTGGTCAGGAAAGTTAATTATATTTACATACATACATACATAACTTCACGTAGGCACGAATAACAGAGCGCCATTTAGGCCCATTCTTACACACCTCACTAATTATATTTATTAAATGAAATATTTATACAAGAACATAACATAACAGCAGAAGGGTAATTTAGAAGAGAATGTTGCCATGGTAGAAAAAACATATTGTAACAAAAATTACCACAGTAAAAAACTTAAATTATATGTTCAGAAATTAATCGAACGTAGTTGGGGGGCGGCCAGTTCCAGCATTATAAATCATTACATCATATACATTATTAAACACTAACAAAATATTACAATCAGAATGACATGTTCAGAAATTAATCGAACATATTATTTTAATAAATTATTATTTTTATATAATTCGTGGTCTTGAATGACATGTATTTTGATAGTTTGAGTAGATTGTGGTAGTTTTGGTAGTTTCGGTAGATTTGGTAGTTTCGATAGATTTGGTAGTTGTGGTAGTTTTGGTCTGTAGATTTGATAGTTTCGGTAGTTGTGGTAGTTTTGGTAGTAGCGGTAGTATTGGTAGTTGTGGTAGTTTTGGTTTGTAGATTTGGTAGTTATGGTAGTTTTGGTTGGTAGATTTGGTACATTTGGTTATTTTGGTAGTTGTGGTAGTTTTGGTAGTTGTGGTAGTTTTGGTTTGTAGATTTGGTAGTTTTGATAGTTTTGGTTGATCGATTTGGTATATTCGGTTGTTTTGGTAGTTACGGTAGTTTTGATAATTGTGGTAGTGGTGGTAGTTTTAGTAGTTGTGGTAGTTTGGTTAGTTGTGGTGGTTTAGGTAATTGTGGTAGTTTTGATTGGTAGATTTGGTAATTGTGGTAGTTTAGGTAGTTGTGGTAATTTTGGTTGATGGATTTGGTAGTTTTGGTTGGTAGACTTGGTAGTTTCGGCAATTTTAATACATTTGATAGTTTTGGTCGTTTGTGTAGTTTACACAATATTTAATTATATAAATAAAACTAGAACGGGTTGAAATAGGGTATTAAAGTTTGTACGGGGGACCAATCATTTATCAAGTTTACAAATTATAAAAAATACAAAAAAAATATACAAATTCATAATCTTAAAAACAATGTGACTTTCATTCGATCTGTCTGTCTGAATACCGAAAATGGACATAGATACTTTTTATCCCGGTAGATGGGATAGTTTGCGATATAAAATGAAGTAAATCTTCCGAGGGCAAATAGCACCAACATAAAAATACAATACAATATATCCTGTATAATGCCTGCTCTTAAAACAAGAGGTACGCACTAGAGATTGACGCGCGGCCGGGCCGCGGGGTAACTCTAGTATTTTATATGTTCAATATCTTATACCCGTGTTCTATTTTCTGTGTGTATGTAACATTTATGATAACAAATCTTTTTCTTCGTTTCTTTCTTCTTTCTAAATCTCTTGGATGTTTTCTGGGATTTTGTTCAAGAGCATAATATAATTTAAGCTACAAAACTATAGTAAAATTTTAAGCTTCCAACGTGTAGGGAATTTCTGATTTATTTCTGTTCCTAGTATTTTTAGAATGTACATCACCTAATCCAGTAGACAGTCCAGTGCTTATAATACAAGCACACTCGCTTGTACCACTGTACTAAATCAAATATCACGTCGCAATATATTGGTTTTTGGTCCACGCACTGAACCCGAAAATGAAATTTGGTTGCGCAGCTTATCATACATTTTTATTGTGAAATATTTTCCGATAAACACAGGAAGTCGTTTCGTTGAGTAATATTTTTGTCAATAAATAATAGTTTTGACGACATTGTATTGACAATGGTCACATTATTAACTACTTTTATGTTCTATAAAGAATGGATCGCAGACGTAAATAATAATATAAAGCTTAGTTATTGTTATGAGCCGAAAACTATTAAAGAAAATTGTAACATGATGTCTTAACGACAGTGTTTCAATAAGTTTTCATCCGTGCAAGAACGGAGAAAGAATACAATTTCCTGCGGCCGGGCGGCCTGTCGTAAGAGGCGACCAAACAGCCCACAGCCGGCTGGTAGGGCTACCACCCCTGGTCTAAAGTATGTCGCCATAACAACGTTGAGTTGTGTTCTGGCATTAGTGACCAGGTTCCAGTCTGCCTTAAGAGGGCAGCAGCGCATTTGTAGCACCTTTGGTGTTGCAAATGTCCATAGGCGATTGTAACCGCTTTCCATTAAGTGGGCCGTCTGCCTGTCTGCTGAACTCCTGCAACAAAAAAAAAGTTTAAGAGAATTGAAATATTCACTAGCTATGCATGTGGAGATGGTTGGCCACGGCATCTATATCGGTCTTACTGTAAGAACAGCGTTGTTCTTCTTATTTCAAATTAGCGAAGAGTTTTAGAGCGTTTTAATGCTAATATGTGATTATGAATAACGTTTTATCTAAAGTGACTTTAACAGTTTTTTTATGCTTAAATTAACGATACTTATGGTATATTTGAAAAGCGCTTTATCGCTAATATTTGTTTATGAATAACAGTTTTCATTTTCAATTTATTGAAACCTCCAAACTAACTCTAACTCTCTATGAATAAGGTCGTAACAGTTTACTAAACTTAGTTCGATTATTACTTATAATAAGTAAGTTTGTAAACTTCTTTAAGAGCCTTAAAGATGCCTACAAAGTTACTCTAACGCAATATGAATAAGACCGTATGTATGTATGTATTAGGGTTGCCAATCGTACTATAATATATAGTATCCTACGATATTTTAGCCTATTGTACTATAAATTATAGCTTTTTTTTTTTGCAGGAGATCAGCAGACAGGCAAACGGCCCACTTGATGGAAAGCACACCAAAGTTGCTACAAATGCGCTGCTGCTCTCTTAAGGGAGACTGGAACCTGGTCACTAATGCCGGAACACAACTCAAGGTTGTTATGGCGACATACTTTAGACCAGGGGTGGTAGCCATCCAGTCGGGCAAATGCCCTACCACCTGGCTGTGGGTTGTTTAGTCGCCTCTTACGACAGGCCGTCCGGCCGCAGGAAATTGTATTCTTTCTCCGTTCCTGCACGGATATAGTACTAAATGTACTATATGTTCATCGCGAATTTAATTGTCGTACTTTTTGTTCAGATACTTTTGGTTATTTAAAGATAATAGATCCTTGCAGTCCAACCTGGGGTGGAAGTGACAAATGGCATCACGTCAGAAGCAGCTTCGGTGAACCTGCAGCCCACTTCTCCACACCCCTTAGCCACTCACACCCATGTTGCCCCTGTCTTCAATAGCATTTTTTGGGGCCCATGCAGGGAGTGGTGAGTCACCGTCTGCCCATTTTTCCATGTTCCCCGAACATTGCGACGGGCAGACGCCATAGTCCCCATATTCCCAGACCCCTAGTACCACTAGCAGTTTAGCCCAATAGCCCGGTACTTTATGTTCTCATTTCTCACAATAGCCCTACACTGGCCGGGGCTTGTCCTTGGGTGCATTATTATATGGTGTAGGGATAATCGCCGGTTAATATCACGCCATATTTACATTAAATTTGTGAAGGGGCCTCTACGTGTTGGCCTTCCCATGATCCCACGCAAGCCCTCCAGAAGTCCGGGCCATTTTTATGGCCCGTGGTCTTCAAAGAAGTACATATGGAACATGCAATCATGAAATAAATAAAATATCTAATAAATAATGAAAAAGAAATGTGTACTCTTTTTTTCAATAAAATTTTCCAAAGTACTATTTTTTTACAGCTTAAAAACAAAAACACTATATTTTCTTCAAAAAAAAAGTGGCAACCCTAGTATGTATGTATGTAATAATGACGATAACTGTGAATATATGTTACCTGATTTACAATATAATTAAAATTATAATTAATAAGCTTTAAGGTGATCATTTTTAAGAAAAATGTGTACAATTAATCAAAGTATATTTGCATTAAGGCGGAGGATGTTAATTCGTTGCGCGGATGAAAAGTTAAGCTATTAAACTCGGGTGCCAGGCCGTTTTTTCAAACCCCCTTAATCTCGCCAGTTTAGGGTGACCAACAAATAGATAATGACCAACATTCCCCTATATATCATCACCTACTATACACATCACTTACATATCTATATTAATACGTGAAGCAAAAACTTTGTACCCCTTTTTACGAAAATTGCGCGGACGAAAAGGTATGAAATTTCGCATACTTATAGTTTATATACAGAAGAAGCGACGAATGCTAATATATTTTTTAAATTATGCATAAAAAAATGTATTTGACACACACACGCATATATATTCTTTTGTTTGTTGTTAAAGTCAAATTAACAGTGTAGTCTAGGAGAAATCTGAGCTTATAAAAGTACTGGCTGCGCCGGAAAATCGTTATATTTTGGATAATTCACACTATATCTTTTTAAATTATGGCCTATGTGTCATTTTGATGTGTGTAAGCTATATTATTGTAAAGTTTCATCAAAATCCATTCAGTAGTTTTTGCGTGAAAGAATAACAAACATACATCCATAAATTCTTGCAAACTGTGGCGTTTATAATATTAGTAGGAGTAGGATAGTCTTTGACAACAGAACCTTAATAATGTTCAAACTTATAATTTATATTAATTATGGTCGAATTTCGACCACTGGGCGCCCATTATTATAACATAAAATATGAACTTTAACATTATGACTAGCCGTCTCCCATATAGTTTCATCCAAATGGAGTCTAGGATGTAGGTTCTCCTTAACACAGATTATTTTATAACCTAGCTAGGAAGACAGCGCCACTTTCAACAACTCAGGCAATACAAAGAATTGATTCAAAATTGTTAATGTCGATTAAAATACATACATACATAAGTTCACGCCAGTTCCCTTGCGGGGTAGGCACGAACAACAGAGCGCCGTTCAGGCTTACACTTGCTTCTTTGACGTTCATAACTCTTGTCATGCACGCTCGTCTGTTCTTAAGGCTCCTGACATCACCTTCTGCTAGTACACGATCAATTTGATCATGGAAGGTGTGTCGTGGCCTTCCACGACTTCTGCATCCATCCACTTTTGCATTGTATATCTGTTTAGTCATTTACTACTATGTTATAATCATTATAGTTATTTTAAGTTTGTGTGTATGCTGTAATACCGACAAGACATCTGCTTATAACACAACCGGGAACGATATAGACGTATTTTTTGGTTCTGTTCCGTCAAAAAAAAATTCCGTCTAAAATCGTTTAAGTATTCGCCAGGTGGTAGGGCATTTGCCCAACTGGATTGCTACCACCCCTGGTCTAAATTAAGTCGCCATAATAATCTTGAGTTGTGTTCCGACATTAGTGACCAGGTTCCAGTGTCTTTTAAGAGAGCAGCAGCGCATTTGTAGCACCTTTGGTGTTGCAAATGTCCATGGGCGATGGTAACCGCTTTTCATCAAGTGGGCCGTCTGCCTGTCTGCTGAACTCCTGCAATAAAAAAAAAATGGAATTACTTGTGTTTCCGTGCATATATGATGTCTACTTCTGAAGCCAAGGCCATTCTTAGTCGACGAGAGTTTGGGTGAGTCTATCTAATTGTTGCATGTATTTATTGTTATTCGATAAACATTCACACAACAACCGAATGAACCAAAATTATATTATTATCTTCAGCGGGTTCGTGTCCAGGGTTTGTATACCTTCGGATTTCACACAGTTGGGGGTACCCACTAAAACCCCTGATTGATCCTCTTGCGTCCCTTGTCCGGGCTGTGGGCTCGCTGCGCATTCACTTCTGTAGATACATTAGGAACGGCAGTGGTCTGTTTTCAATATTGAAATAAGTACAATCAAGGATATTAATATACTACTAGTGGTCGCCCGTGGTCGAAATTTGACCATATAATTTGTTGTTAAAGACTATATATACTTCTATAATCACAGATTTCGCCAAGGCCTGCCTGGTGGTAGGGCATTTGCCCGACTGGATGGCTACCACCCCTGGTCTAAAGCATGTCGCCATAACAACCTTAACTTGTGTTCCGGCATTAGTGACCAGGTTCCAGTCTCCCTTAAGAGAGCAGCAGCGCATTTGTAGCACCTTCAATGTTGCAAATGTCCATAGGCGATGGTAACCTCTTTCCATCCAGTGAGCTGTATGCCTGCTGAACTCCTGCAATAAAAAAAAGCAACAATAAACAAAAGAGTATATATGCGTGTGTGTGTCAAATACATGGTAGTGTGCGTCATGTTTTTTTTTATTGATTTAATGTATTTATTATGCATAATTTTAAAAAAATATTGGCATTCGTCGTTTCCTCTCTATATAAAAAACATAAGTTTTTGCTACACGTATTAATATATATATATATATATATATATATATATATATATATATATATGTATATATATATATATATATATATATATATATATATATATATATGTATGTAATTACTAATGTATTATAGTAGTATATATATACTACTATAATACATTAGTAATACACGATTGAAATTAAGACATAAGAGGACAGAAAAATATATCAAGACATGGTGTCAAAAAAAATTCAAATATAACATGACCTCTGAGGTGCGAGTGCCAAGTTAAACGACCTCACTTTAACAACCTCCAACCCGGACGAATACATTGTAGTCATAAAAATTTGTCCCTTTCTTTCCTTCTGTGTGGTGTCCCTACAGCCAGGGTAACAAATGGTGGCCCTTAAAGAATTAATTTAAACGAATGCCCCGCGATGCGCACTCATTCATTGTCATACTTTCCTTGTATTCTTTTTTGTGTTTTAATTTGTTTGACGCTGTTGATTTATTAATCTTCTGAAATGTTTTTGATGATACTGTGAATAATTTAAACACATTATACATTAATTATTATTTTTGCTTATACTTTTTACAGAGTTTTGGTATCTAAAGGTACTCAAAACGGCCAAGTGCTTGGCAGTCCACGGACTTTGAAGTATTCCGTACATATTTTTTTTTATTGCAGGAGATCAGCAGACAGGCAGACGGCCCACTTGATGGAAAGCGGTTACCATCGCCTATGGACATTTGCAACAGCAAAGTTGCTACAAATGCGCTGCTGCTCTCTTAAGGGAAACTGGAACCTGGTCACTAATGCCGGAACACAACTCAAGGTTGTTATGGCGACATACTTTAGACCAGGGGTGGTAGCCATCCAGCCGGGCAAATGCCCTACCACCTGGCTGTGGGTTGTTAAGTCGCCTCTTACGACAGGCACTACGCTTACTACTACGCAATCTGAAAATTCAAAATGAGCTAAATTCGCATTATAGAACAACAGTAGATTTCGGTTATAACGACGATGAAGCGGACCACTATAATTCCGTAGCTACGTCCGGAAGTCGCTATACCCAAATTATTTACCACTAAAAGTATATCTTAAATTCAAAGGACTTGTGGGGGTAATTTATGTTGTGTGGTCAGGGATCCTCTAGCATTTGGGGAGCGGAGGATCAAACCCCTATTAACGAAGTAAGTTTGCCTCTCCCGGGGCATTCTCAAATACTGATGCACAGGATCAGCGTGGGCGTAACTACGTTCTAAGTCTCACGCTTTGCCTACCATGAACGCGGGGCACATGGGAGGAAGGGGTTTATAGTGGAGTATTATCTCTATGGGTTAGCTCTTTCATAGGGGTACTTTACTGAGTCTTCACACGAGCCGACAATTGTCTCTGTTGTCTGTGCCATCTTCAGTGGATAACTCTCATTGCTTTGGTCTAATCCCAGTAAAGGACCCGGTAGTGTACGGTAGTATTATGCTGGAGCAAGTGAGTGAGTTTGTATATCTTGGATGTGCTTTTAGCAGGGATGGAAGGTACAGCGCTGATATAGAAAGAAGAGTGAATTTGGGGAATAGTGTGAATGGAGCGTTAGGTAAACTTCTAGGCGCTAAGAACCTCAGCCAGAAGGCCCAGCTTGCCATACACAACGCGGTGCTGGTATCTACGCTCACGTATGGAAGTGAGAATTGGGTATGGAAGAGAGAGCATGAATGTAGAGAAAACGCGGACGAGATGCGAGCACTGCGCAAAATCTGCGGAGTGACGCTCGCGGACCGCGTTCGTAATACCGAATTAAGAAAGAGAGTTGATCTGAAAGAGAGTGTCGGGGTGAAGGTAAGGAAAGGAATGCTCCGGTGGATAGGGCATGTGGAAAGAATGCATGATGAAAAAGTGACTAAACAGATGTGCAATGCAAAAGTGGATGGATGCAGAAGTCGTGGAAGGCCACGACACACCTTCCATGATCAAATTGATCGTGTACTAGCAGAAGGTGATGTCAGAAGTCTTAAGAACAGACGAGCGTGCATGACAAGAGTTATGAATGTCAAAGAAGCAAGTGAGGTGTGTAAGAATAAGCCTAAATGGCGCTCTGTTGTTCGTGCCTACCCCGCAAGGGAACTGGAGCGAAGTTATGTATGTATGTATGTATTGTACGAAATGTATATCCCCCTGCCTCAAAAAAAAAGTTGTGTGGCACCACTCCTGCTAGGGCTAGCGGAGAGGCTAGGTCATTACCCGTAGCCTAGGCATAAGGCGCAGGACGGAACAACTACGGGTTAGTGGGTATCCCTAAATGGGGAGTGGCAATAGCATGGCACTAGCTCTGACTGAGCATGCTAGTGCCACCCCAGACCTGGTGAATCCCACACACGGGTCGCGAACTGCCTCCCAAAGTTCTGCCCTTGTCGCGGCCTATGGTCTTCAATCGAAATTCCCCTGACTAATAAACAAGGTGACGCACCCATGTCTCAATCGCCCAAGAAAGTACAAAATAAGACGACGAGACGTTGTACTCTCTTTATACATACATACATACATAACTTCACGCCAGTTCCCTTGCGGGGTAGGCACGAACAACAGAGCGCCATTCAGGCTTATTCTTACACACCTCACTTGCTTCTTTGACATTCATAGCTCTTGTCATGCACGCTCGTCTGTTCTTAAGGCTCCTGACTCTCTTTGTAATTATTGCTTAATTAATTGAACATTAAACTTAAGACAATATGTACAGGAATCTAACTGCTACGTGAAAATATGTAGAATCTAAATATGTTCGCAAATATATCTTCGAATGTTTTGCCTGTTTTCTGTATTAACAGATTTTGGCACGCACATGGACTACTGAGTTTTAACCAGGTGGTAGGGCATTTGCCCGACTGGACGGCTATCACACCTCGTCTAAAGTATGTCGCCATAACAACCTTGAGTTGTGTTCCGGCATTAGTGACCAGTTTCCAGTTTCCCTTAAGAGAGCAGCAGCGCATTTGTAGCAACTTTGCTGTTGCAAATGTCCATAGGCGATGGTAACCGCTTTCCATTAAGTGGGCCGTCTGCCTGTCTGCTGATCTCCTGCAATAAAAAAAACCTTGCTAATTATGTATCAATAATTATTCCATGTTCACGTAACAGGACTTAAGTGTTATGTCGTTATAACCAAACAGTCGTTATATCCGAGGTTTTTTATATATATACTATGTGTAGGTAGGCGTAAGCTTAGGTTTTTATACATATTATACATATATTTTATATTATTTCATACTAGCTGTCCCGGCAGACGTTGTTCTGCCCTGAAGAAATAAAATTTAGAACCCGATTGCAGAGCCAACTACCGGGTCCAAATGTAAGCTATCCTATCTTTCAAGACGGATCAAACTGCACACGGTGTGCAAATTTGATTAAAATCGGTCAAGTAGTTTAGGAGTCCATCGCGGACAAACAACGTGACACGTAATATATATATATTATAAGTATTGTTTATTTTCCAAAACGCAGATCGACTATACTTAACATTCTATCCTTATTTATATAAATATGTAACAACTTATTCTTTCTAAATTTGTGTTATTGCTTTATATCCCAGGCTGTTAAAAATGAACTCCACTGAAGTTGTCATTTGAAAAGCAGAAAGCGATATACACAATGACATTTGAATAAAAATAAGTAGACATGGTACCTCTATAGGATTCTAGCTTTAGAAATGTCACATTCACGCACACATAGATAATGTAACATTGTACTGTCACACTACATTACAACATGTGTATAAGTAAGACAACGTGCCTTGTTTAGCGCAAGCGAAAAAGAGATGATTATATTTTGTGGGTGTCGTACGGTCGTTGACGCCGACGCTAGACTGAGTTCCGAGTTTGCTAGTTAGCTCAGATTTTACGTGCCACTCGCAGAGCCTTAATCCCTTGTCTACTTCTTTTTATTCAATGTCATTAGATAGACATATGTTTATGAATAATGTTAAAAAGGGCTCTTCAGAATACGATATCACAACTATTAATAGCAGTTGAAATTTATTACTATCTCAAAACGATTTATTTTTTAATAAAGTTTCAAATCAATTATATCGTAAATCACAGCTCTCACCGCAACTCTTAACGATCAGCGATAAAGATAGACCTATTTATCTATCCGCGCTACAACACATTACCTAATCGGAACGTAACATTTGAACTAAACATTTTTACGAGCAACAAACAAACAAATAAAGTTGCCCTCTTTATGGCATACAGACAACATGCTACGAACTATAAATAACGGTTATAACAGTTAACAGTCACAATAATAACGCTCCCTGTTATCGCGTCGGCGACTCGCGCGGCTAGTGATGTCACTCGCCCCAATGTGTTATTCGATACCCATATATTAGGACCTACCTTTAATTATTCGATATCCATTAATTAAAATAATTGAAAACAATTATTATTAAAAAAGCTTTTCCGTTAAAATTATTCCGTTAGCGACTTATTCACAGAGATTTTTTAAATATTATTATTGTAATTATGTTGACATTAATATTATCACAGAGTATTATTATTATATATTTTATCCGTGCAGGAACGGAGAAAGAATACAATTTCCTGCGGCCGGGCGACCTGTCGTAAGAGGTGACTTAACAACCCACAGCCAGGTGGTAAGGCATTTGCCCGACTGGATGGCTACCACCCCTGGTCTAAAGTATGTCGCCATAACAACCTTGAGTTGTGTTCCGGCATTAGTGACCAGGTTCCAGTCTCCTTTAAGAGAGTAGCAGCGCATTTGTAGCAACTTTGGTGTTGCAAATGTCCATAGGCGATGGTAACCGCTTTCCATCAAGTGGGCCGTCTGCCTGTCTGCTGATCTCCTGCAATAAAAAAAATATTTTTCTGCTTATTATTATGGCTACGTTTCATTAGGGACTCACAACGACCGCGATTTTACCCGTTCCATTTGCTTGCCGGCGTTACAATCGTAAACCGAAATGGAACGGTTATTCGACCCACCTCTTGACATGGGTCATTGTGAGCGTTGTGTGATCGAAAATGTTGACGTCATTAGTGACGTTTTCGCCACGACCACAACTACCGCGGTCGCCTTGTGGAACGGCTAACGAGCTACTAACGGAACGCGCTGTAAGACTTTTTAACTTCGTTATTTGAATTAATATTATGAGACATTTTATTCTATTTTGTTTGACTTTTAATAACATAACTTGACATGATGTGAACTAAATTAATTTATCTTCATTTAATTTTTTTTTTCCATAAATGATGCATCTTAGTGATACAACATTAAAATTACAATCTAATGTAGGAAATAAGACTAATGAGTAATTTAAATCTGACCTAAAATAACTAAATATAACTTAAACTAAGAATGTGTCCAATAACACGTTTCCTATTGTCTTTTTTAAGGAGAAGACACTTTGTTCGTGTGTTCTTTGTTAATGTTGAGCACGTAGCACTACACTTTATTGTTATGAGAGTATTATATTACTAACTCAAATGGTTTTGTCCTTTTGAGTCTTCTTAATAAATCTGTATTATTAAGGAGCTGGATGGCCTCGACATTCACATGGTGATGAAGCCGTTTCTGGTGGGTTGGTGATTTAGATTTAATGACAAAATATTGCACACCGATACCAGTAGATAATAGATGTACTAATGACTTATTGTAACACCTTTATCTGACCCAATATTAGTAATAAAATGAATTTAAAAGTTATATCATGTTTATCATGTAAATTTTTCAGTATATTCTGATAACTAATCTATAATAATAAGTCCAATTAAAGTGTATGTTTGTAACTTCAAAATAAATGTGAACTACTATTTATTAATATTTATAACCGTTTTTAGAATGTTTTATCTCTCGTTCTGTCTGGAAGTTAGTCTTGAATACCACCAAAACGGCTCAATGGATTTCAATGTAAATTTTATATTGTTTTTATTTGTTCAATCTGAAGTCAGACTTTAAAATTTTTGTTTTCATATGACTACCTAAATTAATTTTAGTTTCTGTTAATCTTCCTTCAAATATTTTCTATTATTTTAAATGCTTAAGGGCCGATTTTTCAATCATCAAATACGAGTAATCAGTCGAATGAATTGTAACCAGACTAAATTCTAAAGTAAAACAATTCAACTGTTCTATTCACACTACTTTCATTTTTCATTTTCCCATGTTGTGTTTTATTCTATAGAATAACTTTTATCTGGTGATTTAAAAATCGGCCCTAAAAGGACAATATTTTCTAGAAATTAATTGACAGCATATAGAGGATATGTTTATTGCAATCTATTGCAATCACATGCGATCAGAAGGCTGGCGTCTATTTTGCTAAAAGATTAAGCGTTGCTATACAACACGGCAACGCGGCTAGCCTTTTGGGAACGTTCTCGGCAAGTGACAGTAGTTTGGGACCAATATATTATCTTTAGCTAATTTCTGCTTTTTTATTTAGTTTTATTTTTTAATATAGTTTGCAGTTTATTTTTCAAGTCTATATTGTAAGTTTCATCTATTGATATTTACAAAATCAAGGATATTTCCAACAAGTGGCCGGCCTTAGAAACATATATAAAACATTTTGTCAATCATTAGTTTTACTTTTTCAACACTGACTTGTATATTCGATAATAATAATACATACATACATACATACATAACTTCACGCCAGTTCCCTTGCGGGGTAGGCACGAACAACAGAGCGCCATTTAGGCCCATTCTTACACACCTCACTTGCTTCTTTGACATTCATAACTCTTGTCATGCACACTCGTCTGTTCTTAAGGCTCTTGACATCACCCTCCGCTAGTACACGATCAATTTGATCATGGAAGGTGTGTCGTGGCCTTCCACGACTTCTGCATCCATCCACTTTTGCATTGTATATCTGTTTAGTCATTCTTTCATCATGCATTCTTTCCACATGCCCGAACCACCGGAGCATTTCTTTCCTTACCTTCACCCCGACACTCTCTTTCAGACCAACTCTCTTTCTTACTTCGGTATTACGAACGCGGTCCGCGAGCGTCACTCCGCAGATTTTGCGCAGTGCTCGCATCTCAACCGCGTTTACTCTACTTTCATGCTCTCTCTTCCATACCCAACTCTCGCTTCCATACGTGAGCGTAGGTACCAGCACCGCGTTGTGTATGGCGAGCTGGGCCTTCTGGCTGAGGTTCTTAGCGCCTAGAAGTTTACCTAACGCTCCATTCAAACTATTCCCCAAATTTACTCTTCTTTCTATATCAGCGGTGTACCTTCCATCCCTGCTAAAAGCACATCCAAGATATACAAACTCATTCACTTGCTCCAGCATAACATCATCGACCATTATCCTTGAATTCGTTCTGGTTTCTTCTCTTTCGATAATAATAATATCGATGAATATTCTTTATCGATAATGACATTAAGTACGAAGCATCCCTACATTGTCCGTGCGCATCAAAGACAGGCCGTACCATTTAGCTGTTGTATAGTTATAAATTTAACTGTTATTGTTCCGACTGTTTGAATTAACGATTATGGTTGTCAGTGACGGACGCTGTGCCACTGATAATACAGATGATTGAAAGATCGAGTCATGGAAATAGATGTGGTATATCTCTTCTCTCTTTTCAACTTCTCCCAAACATTTGAGGTCGGCACAAGGTGTCTCTCTTTCCCAATATCGGCTCTAACTTAATATCTGTAGTATAAGCTATATTACTGTGAAGTTTCATCAAAATCTGTTAAGTTGTTTTTGCGTCTCAGGATGACAAATATGCATCCATACGTCAATCCAATTTGCGCCATGATACGTACCGAAAACTTATGACGCCTGCACACACTTCATCCTATTATGACAATCCTTTTACAGTGAAGGCTTTTAACAACATTTAGAAATTTGCTCAGAAAACACTATTTGTCCACAAATGGCTATATCTGATTAACAGAATATAATCATGCTAATACATTTATTATACTAACGTATGTATTTTGAAATGTATTATTGTATATATATGACTATGTATATATGTATGTATGTATTTGTATATATTCTTTCATTTAGGTTGCCTGGAAGAGATCGCTTTGAGCGATAAGGCCGCCTATTGTATTGCTTAGAAAATATTGTAAGTATGGTCTGTTTTTGTAATTGTATATTTTGGTGTACAATAAAGTGTTATCTCTCTCTCTTTCTCTCTCTCTCTCTCTCTCTCTCTAAAGTAGCATAATGGGCGCCAAATGCATGACTCTTCCGAGGCGCCTAGAGGCCTAGATGATTAAGGCCGGCCCTGCTTCTTCCGTACTTCTCTATTCTAGTACAAGTTTTCTGTCGTCCTCTTTGTCCTCTCTCACACATTCCATTCCTCTCTTTTTGATGTACCTTTACTCTGAAATCCATAATTTTTAATACGCTTTTATTAGCTTCATACGTATGTTAGTATATAACGGAATATTTCAAGTTAAATTTGATCGACTTCCCGGTTTTCGATTGAGCTGAAATTTTGCACGTATGTGTATATCGCGTGACAATGCAATAATATGGTACCATGGAGCTGATCTGATGATGGAGTCGGAAGGTGGCCATAGGAACTCCTGTACTGAACAAGATAGCCCTGTCGTGTTTGGGCTCGTTTTACTTGTCTTAGTTAGCACTCTGCTGCTACATGATATCCAGGATCTCAAAAGCTTGTATTTAAAAACCTTTTTAAAGAAGCTTATTTCTTGTAGTTTTGACAACAACTTTGAGTTGTGTTCCGGCAATAATGGTCAGGTTCCATTTTATTTTTATTTTTTTTTATTGCAGGAGATCAGCAGACAGGCAGACGGCCCACTTGATGGAAAGCGGTTACCATCGCCTATGGACATTTGCAACAGCAAGTTGCTGCAAATGCGCTGCTGCTCTCTTAAGGGAAACTGGAACCTGGTCACTAATGCCGGAACACAACTCAAGGTTGTTATGGCGACATACATTAGACCAGGGGTGGTAGCCATCCAGTCGGGCGAATGCCCTACCACCTGGCTGTGGGTTGTTAAGTCGCCTCTTACGACAGGCCGCCCGGCCGCAGGAAATTGTATTCTTTCTCCGTTCCTGCACGGATAGAGTCCAGTCTCCAGGTCCATCACGGCCGGCAGCATTGCCAGCACCTCTGGTATTGCTAATGTAACACATTGCAGTTGGACCATCATGTCCTCCTAAAACACCTCTTTTGCTAGTTATATTATTAATTTTAATAAATTTGAATTAAAAATAGTGTAAGAAAAAATGATTTTATAGTAAAAAAAGCGTGAGGTTCTTTTCAAACTATTGATACCACGCACCTTTGTCCTCTATCACACATTCCATTCCTCTCTTTTTGATGTCCTTTACTCTTAAATCCATCATTTTTTTAGTATCATATTCTTGTTATAAGATAGTCTTGATTTAATAAAGATTTTCACGATGAAATTTTCATTCATATTAGGACAGATTAAAAATGATCAAATCCTGATACCACCTCAATTTTAGTTTTAAATTCGTCCTTATGTATTTATGTACACTAGTGGTAGGACAGTGGTCGAAATTCGACTATAATTAATTATAAATTTCAACATTATTAAGGTTCTGTTGTCAAAGACTTATACTTCTATAATCACAGATAATTTGACTTGAACTATAAACAAAAGAGTATACATACGTGTGTATGTAAAATACATGGTAGTGTGTGTAATGTTTTTTTTATTGATTTAATGCATTTTTATGCATAATTTTAAAAGAATATTAGCATTCTGCACTCCTTCTCTATGTAAACTATAAATGTGCGAAATTTCATACTACTCCGTCCGCGCAATTTTCGTAAAAAGGGGTACAAAGTTTTTGCTTCACGTATTAATTAATATATAGAATTTGTACACGTTTCACACCATATCGCGTCTTATAGCACCACACATCCATCTCAACATTCTCATGTATACTATATAGTCAACAATGTCATTGATGTAATTTGTTATGACAAATTAATCGTTCCATAATTTCAATGTATAAAAGTACATTACAATAATTACAATTAAAAATATATAATTAATCATAACACACACATATTCACATACACAAGCCATCACTTAGGTACGCATACATATGATTTTTTATTGCATAAGTTCAGCAGACAGGCAGACGGCCAATCTGATGAATGCGGTTACCATCACCAAAGTGCTACGAATGCGCATCTGGTATCTTAAGGGAGGCTGGAACCTGGCCACTAAAGCCGGAACACAACTCAAGGTTGTTATGGCGACATACTTTAGATCAGGGATGGCAGCCATTCAGACGGGAAAATACCCTATCACCTGGCTGTGGGTTGTTTTGTCACGTCTTACGACAGGCCGCCCGGCCGCAGGAAATTGCATTCTTTTCCGTTCCTGCACGATTGTTTCTTGACTATGTCTTGTTATTATGGTATTTAGCTCTTTTTGAAATACGTTCTTTCACGATATAGACCAAATTAGTCAACCAAGACTGCTCTATTCCTGATACGTCATTATATTCAGTATTGTTTGGCATAACAGCCGCATCAATTTTTTTTTTTTTTAAAGGCGGGGGAAATGCTATTTACGCACAATACTGGGTCCTTTGCAAGGGATTAGACCATAGTTGATCATGAAGGCTTTCCCCTTTGATAAGGGGCAATCCGAACACTAATCAAGTCAGCTTGTGTGGAGACTCAGAGAAGTTGCACGGGCAACACCCACTACCCACTAAAACCACCCTCCTCCCATGTGCCCAACGCTTTTTATGTAGGAAAGGCTGAGACTTAGAACGTAGTTACGCCCAGTCCGATCGAGCGCAAAAAGTGCCTGAATGTGCCCCGGGAATCAGAACACATCCACTTCGTCAGCGGGGCTGGTGAATCCTTTGCTCCCTTGATAGCTAAAGGCCCCCCGAAGCGGTATTATTCAGGGTGGGAAGTCATGCGCATACCTGCGTCTCCGGATGCCAGCCAACCGCCGGCGTCCGCGTGGAGTCGCATTAGTACGCGCAAACAGCCGCATCCATATAGCAACCCGTATTATATTAATGTTCCCCAGATTTATGGGCTCGTGCGTGTAAGATTTCGAAGAAACCATCTCTCGTTTGATAGGATAGAGTTATGTTCTTGTATGCCTCTGCTTGTTTATGACCATTAATTGCTCACCAATGGGTTATGTACGTGATATTATTGTAATAATGTTTTCAATGCAATTATTATTTTCAATATAAATTCAGAGGAATGGTACTTTGCAGTCCAGAAAGTGGAAAAGTCAGTAAATGCCCTAAGAGATTTATATTCTAGTCATTTTGGGCAAATGCATTTTTGGAATAATTTTGTTTATCATAAATTAATTGCAAGTTATTCAAAATAAAACACACTTCTGCCATCTGTCAACTTTCAATGTTACTAATAACGTAACAAGTAGATCTAATGAATGCCATGATTATGGGCGCGTTCCTGTAATATCTCGCAACGCCCAAAATACTCCGTCTGTCGTTCCACTAGGCGACCGCGGTCGTTATGGTCGTGGCGAAAACGTCACTAATGACATCATGATTTTCGCTCACGCAACCTTCACAACGACCCATGTCAAGAGGTGGGTCGAATAACCGTTCCACTTGAGTTTACGTTTGTGACGCCGGCAAGCAAGTGGAACGAGAAAAATCGCGGTCGTGAACGTGGTCGTTGTGAGCCTCTAATGGAACGTAGCCTATATGTTATATTTGCGAAATATCGGACATTTTGTTAATTTCATTCTTTTTGTGATGTTGTATGACATCACATCTATTACAATGGTTAAGTACTTATTATTTTTACTGAAAGGTATGTATTTAGTAATTAAATTTAAAGAAAACATAGTCTTTATAAAAGGGTAGATATATTTTTTAGTTAGCGTGCTGCATCGTAGCCCGCGTCATCACTTAACCTTAGGTGACAAGATAGACCAACATGAAACTATGCAACAACAAACCTTTTCACAGTCAAAAGGGGTCTATCCAGATACATTTAAAAACGGATGGTAAATATAAATTTTACGGCCTTCCACTAAATTGAAACCAAACACGCCTGCGCATAGTTCAACTTTCTACAACAATTCTTTTATCGTCAAGGCTATAAAGCTTTGGAACGCGCTGCCAGTTGCTATCAGACAAGCAAACTCGCTACTAATGTTTAAAACAATGATCAGAGAATATTACCTGTCCTTGGAATATGATGATATTTAAATGTATGTTCGTATATACTTATCTACAAACATTGACGTGGGACAGCCGTCAAAGGGCGACCAATTCTTTTTTCGTCCCCCAAAGTTAGACGACCGCGCTTGAATTCGTTGTACCAACGATACACGGTTGACATAGAAGGGCCTTCATCCCCCCAGGGGGTGCCCCCGCGGTCTTCACCCCCTCCGACCGCGGTTGGCACACGGGGAAGCGTCCCCGGGGCCCCAGCGGCCATTGTCACATTCCCCCTTTCTCTCCGTGACAGTGGTGTCCCACCTTCATTCCTGTCCTCAAAAGGCTCCTGTGTGTCCCTCCTTCACAATTACCCATCCTCTCCCAGTTTGACGGGCCACTCGCACCTCTCCGTTTAGCGGAGAGGTCCCTCGCGATGTGGCGGCGACGGATCCGGCGTCTAGGCGTTTGCCAATCACCGGGCTGGCGACGGGGTGGGCCGAAGGGCGGTCCGCCCCATCTCTGACTACGTCACCGTCGCGCGATGTGGGGTGTGGTGGCGGCGGTTTCACCCGACCGCACCCGCACCGCGGTAGAAGAAGAGAAAACCTCCAGATGGAAATGGGTGGAGGCTTCGATTTGCTCGCCCTTAGGGCTGACCGATTTCCCCACCCACCCGAAGCTAAGTTGGCGTGCTTGGAGCTGTATGCCGGGCGGGTTATCCCGGCTACAAGCGCCCTGTGGATGGCGTGTGGGGTGTCCTGTTTACAGCCACCCCGCACGCCGCTTACAGACTTGTAGTTTATAAGTCATTCAGATGGTCTCCCGTAAAGGAGACAATTTTAGGTTTAATAACCCCGAAAGGGGTTCGAATTTATCATGGAAGCACAAAGCCAAGAAAAACTACCCCAGGCAGGTCGATCTACCGCCCAAAAAAAAAAGGAAGGCGAATCCTGCACTGATGCCGGTACCTTTGGTAAGGTCAGAAGTCCCCCATCGTATTCTGGGGGGGGGAGCCTTTGCGCTCAAAATCATGGACTTTGTCCAAGGAGAAGATGCCCGAGATGGGCGGAGAAGTCACGTTCGCGCGTAGCAGCAGCAGACAGAGCGGCCGCACATCTGCTGCCAGTGGCGCCAAAAGCGGCAATTTGAGCGGGGCCTTGAGTGGGGCCATGGATGAGTCAGACTCTAACCTCTCCATGTTCTCCATTCGGTCCCGCTCCAGAACAGACTCACGTTCGCGATCGCGGTCACCAATGCGATCGCGCTCGCCGACGCGCTCACGCTCCGGATCGGGACCCGGCATACGCACTGAGCCGGAAGCCGGGCCCTCGCACCCGTCGAACTGGCGCGTCCAAAAGAAACGGAGGAGGCCAGCACCATATCGTGGACCCCAGAAAACCTCGCTGGTGACCAGCGATGAGGAAACGGTGGCGTTGAAAACCTCCCGCAGGGTGTCTCCACCCTCCGCGGGAGTTTCAGAAGAGACAGCCAGTATGGCACGAGCTAAGGAGGCCGTTGCCCAAGCGGGTCGGGTAACCGACCTTGAGCTGGATCACGAGGAGAGCACCGTCGAGCTGATTAGAGCCGCGGAAGAGGCGCGTATCGCTCGACGGGCCCCAGAACTCCTCAGTCGCTCAGGGTCGGTCACAGTTACGGACGAGGCTGGAGCCAAAACCGCTCAGGCCATAGAGACCGACGTTCGAAATGCCCTGGGGGTCATCCGCCATGTGGCAAAGGTCCCCAAGGGACTAAAAGGGACTTTTATGAAGTCCCTAAACGATTCGGTCTCTATCATCAGTGACGCCTTCGAGGTGTTGAGAGGCCGCACCGAGTCTGATGAAATCAGACGGCTCGAAGCGGCCAATAGACGCCTCGAGGCCGAGATGAAGGAGATGAAGAAGGAAGTGGCCAGTCTCCGGGCCGAGTTCGCCCGACCCCGGTTAGTACCGGCCTCCAAAACACCGATGCCGAAGCCTCCGCCTCCGCCGCCCCTACCTCGATCGTCGTCGTCGTCCATATTGGAAGGGCGGTTCAAGGACCAGGACGAGCTGTTGCGCCATCTGACCCTATCGCTCGGGGCCATGATGGACGCAAAGCTGGCCGCCCTGGATGACCGCCTTCTCCCGGAGAGGCGAGTTCGCCCGCCGCTGGCTGTAGATGCCCGGCGGGCGAGTACGCAGCAGACCCCTGTATCCGGGACAAGGCAGGCTAACCGCCCTCCCGAGGATTTCCCTCCGCTACCCGCGAAAAGGAAGCGAGGTGGCGGAGAAGGTAATGTCAGCGCTAGCACTCCGAGGCAAAAGGAGCTCGCTAGGGCTGACAAATCGACCCCAGATCTGCCCCCAAGGCAGGAAGAAGGTTGGTCGGTGGTGGCTCGTAAGCCTAAAAAGAAGAAGCCACCGACCCAACCCAGTGGCGCGGGCAGGACTGCCCAGCCCAAAGAGAAGCAAAGACCGCCGACGCGTCCGGCGAAAAGGGGTCCGCGTATGCGGGTGCCTAACACCACTGCGGTGATCCTCACATTGTTACCCGCAGCGGTGGAAAAAGGCATCAGCTACGCGGACGTAATGCAGAAAGCGAAAGCTAATATAAAGCTCGGCGATCTTGGCATCGGTGGAGTTAAACTGAAGACCGCGCGAACAGGAGCCCGTATGCTCCTTCTCCCTGGCAAGGACAGCGGGGAGAAAGCCGATGCCCTCGCCGCGCGGCTCAAGGCAGTCCTGCCTGAGGATGAGGTTAAGGTGTCCAGGCCCGAGAGATGTTTGAACGTGCGTATCTCGGGCTTGGATGACTGCACCACAACGGATGAGGTCGTGGCCGCCGTCGCCCGGGTCACAGATGTTGCCGCCAGTCGCTTCAGCTCCAGCGCCATACGTCTGGGCCCGGATAGACTGGGCTATGCTATCCTGGCATGCCCAGTGGCGGCGGCCATAAAACTAAAGGACAGATCGAGAGTCATGGTGGGGTGGGCCTCGGCAGACGTTAAAGTCTTGCCAGGCCGGTCAGAGCGGTGCTGGCGCTGCCTAGTGGCAGGTCACGTGGCCTGTACCTGCTCCTCCCCTGTCGACCGCAGTAAGGATTGTTACCGCTGCGGTCAACCGGGCCACCCCGCCGCTACGTGCCAAAATGCGCCACACTGCAGCATCTGCAGCGCGGCTGGCCGTGCGGCTGGTCATTGGATGTGCAGGGGAGTGCCGGCCGCGCGTAAAAGCGCGGGCCCCCCCACCAACAAGGGGTCCACCACCACTAATAAGGTGGACCAACACTCAAAAGGCGACAAAAAGAAACAACCCCGGAAAAGGAAGCGTAACAGGAAAGGTCCTAGGCAGGCTGCGGCTGCTAACACTTCTCTACCGCTGCGGCCGCAGCGGCCGCAGCCGAAACCGCGTTCGCAGCCGCCGCCGCCGTCGCCAGCGCCCGGGACCACTAGGATGGAGGAATAAAAGTCGTCCCAATGGCTCTCCTAGTGGTCCAGGGAAATCTGAACCACTGCGCCGCTGCCCAGGACTTGTTGGTGCAGAGTTTGGCGCAGTGGGGCATCCAGCTGGCCGTAGTCGCCGAGCCATACTACGTCCCCCCCCGTTCTGACTGGGCGGGGGATCTTGATGGCTCGGTGGCTATCATCGTCCGGACCGCCGCCGCATGCCCTCCCTTAGCCGATGTGGTAAGGGGACGGGGCTATGTGGCGGCAACGATCGGGGAGATTGTGGTCCTTGGGGGCTACTTCTCCCCGAACCGACGGCTCGCCGATTTCGAAGGTTGGATAGAGGAAGTGGGCACTGTGGTGGCCCGCAGCCGACCTCGCCCCGTGCTCGTGCTCGGGGACCTCAATGCAAAATCCGTGGCTTGGGGATCTCCGAGTACGTGCGCACGCGGCGAGGCGCTCGAAGAATGGGTCATCGAAAAGGGTCTCGTAGTTCTCAATCGGGGCTCCGTACACACGTGTGTGCGCCAGCAGGGCGGCTCAATTGTCGACGTCTCGTTTGCCAGCCCTGAATTGGCGCGCCGTGTGCGGGACTGGAGGGTCGTCACGGGCGTGGAGACGCTCTCCGATCATCGCTATATTCGGTTCAGCGTCTCCGCCCGAAATCCGGACCCGCCGTCCCGAGAGCCCCCGGTAGGAGACTGTCCGCGCTGGGCATTGAAAAAGTTGGATCGGGAGGTGTTCAAGGAGGCCCTGATCGTCGCCACCTGGGCATCAGGGCCCGATGCGAACCCTCCCGACGTAAATGTTGAGCAGGAGGCAGATAACCTACGGTCGCTCGTCACAGGCGTCTGCGATGCGGCGATGCCGAGGAGGGGTCGATTCCGACCTTTCCGAAAGGTGTACTGGTGGAGCCCCGTACTCGAGGGGCTAAGGCGCGCGTGCAATAGCGCGCACCGCCAGTACACCCGACACAGACGACGGCTACGCTGTGCAGCAGACGCAGCGGCCGTAGAGGCTCAGCTGTACGAGGGGTACAGAAGCGCCAGGAAGAACCTACGCGTCGCAATCCGCGATGCGAAGAACGCGGCCTGGGGGGAGCTCTTGGAAAGCCTAAACCAAGACCCTTGGGGGCGCCCTTTCAAGATGGCACGGAACAAGCTCCGTGCCTGGGCGCCCCCGCTAACCGAGTCTCTCCCCAGGGACACACTACGTGACGTGGTTGGCGCTCTGTTCCCTTCAAGGGCTGAGCACGTGCCTCCTGCAATGGCCCCGCCAGAGGCGGAGCCCAGCGCGGATAGAGACCCTGTGCCCACCGTGGACCGGGTAGAGCTGGGGGTGGCTATGCTACGGCTAAAGGCTAAGAACGCCGCCCCCGGCCTCGACGGCATTCCAGGGCGTGCGTGGGTTTTGTCCTACGACGCCCTCGAACCCCGACTGATGAGGCTTTTCGGCGCATGTCTGGAGCAGGGCCAGTTTCCGCAACGGTGGAAGACCGGAAAGCTGGTCCTGCTGCGTAAGGAGGGGCGCCCTGCGGACTCGCCGTCCGCCTACCGGCCCATTGTGCTGCTGGACGAGGTTGGAAAGCTCTTCGAGCGTATCATCGTCGACCGCCTCGTCCAGCACTTATCGACGACGGGGCCGGACCTGGCGGACAACCAGTTCGGTTTCCGCACGGGGCGCTCCACAATCGACGCTGTAATGCGCCTGAGAAGCCTGGCGGAGGAAGCAGTCTCCCGGGGCGAGGTATTATTGGCGGTGTCTCTTGACATCGCCAACGCCTTTAATTCCTTGCCCTGGCCTTGCATCATGGAGGCACTCCGGTATTTCGGGGTGCCGTCCTACCTCCGCCGAATAGTCGGGGATTATTTAAATGAACGAGCCGTCATTTACCCGGTCCACGAGGGATGGAATCGGCGAGCCATGGTGTGCGGTGTTCCACAGGGGTCGGTTCTTGGTCCCCTCCTGTGGAACATCGCATACGACTGGACGTTACGCAGCAGGGTCCTCCCCGGCGTCAGCATCATATGCTACGCGGATGATACCCTGATCGCAGCACGAGGGAGGACCCACCGGCAGGCGTGCCTTCTAGGCACGGCTGGGGTGTCCTTAGTAGTAGGCAGGATCCGGCGTCTTGGACTGGAGGTGGCGCTTCAGAAGACCGAGGCCGTGTTCTTTCACGGTCCTCGAAACCGTCCACCTCCAGACACTGCTATTATAGTAGGAGGCATCCGCATCGGCATCGGGGAGACCATGAAATACCTTGGATTGGTCCTCGATAGCCGGTGGGATTTTTCGGCACATTTTCGGCAGCTGCTCCCCAGACTCAAGGGGGCAGCGGGTGCGCTGTCGCGCTTGCTCCCCAACATCGGGGGGCCGAACGCCACGTGCCGAAAACTCTTCGAAGGCATCGTACGGTCGATGGCCCTCTACGGGGCCCCTGTATGGGCGGATCGCCTGACGGCCAAAAACGCTCCGCTACTGCGTCAAGCACAGCGCATAATGGCCGTCAGGGCAATAAGGGGATACCGTACGGTGTCCTTTGAAGTGGCCTCGCTACTCGCCGGATCCCTCCCATGGGACCTGGAAGCCAGGGTCCTGGCGTCACTGTACGTGTGGCGCAAAGAGGCCCTGGCCAGGGGCACCAGACCCGCGCCTCGCGAAATCGAGGCGTGCAGGTCGGAGCTCTGCCAGGTCGCCGTGGGAGTCTGGGAAGATCGCCTCAGACGCCCCAGCGCGGGCCCCGCCACCATCGAGGCGGTGAGGCCCGTCCTGCCGGATTGGATTGGACGAACTCACGGCACCCTGACGTTCAGGCTGACGCAGGTCCTCTCGGGGCACGGCTGCTTCGGGAGGTACCTGTGTCGCCTCGGCCGCGAGCCGACGTCAGGGTGCCACCATTGCGACACAGGCGACGAGGATACGGCGCTGCATACCCTACAGCGATGTCCTGCATGGACGGAGCAGCGCCGACAGCTCGTCGCCTTCACCGGATTCGACCTATCGCTCCCGGCCGTGGTTCGCACCATGGTCGGGAGCCGCACCGGATGGGACGCCGTCTCCTCCTTTTGCGAGCACGTTATGTTTGCGAAGGAGGAGGCGGAGCGGGAGCGTGAGCGTACGTCCTTGCTCCGCTCCCGCCAAAGGAGGACGCGCCGACGCCGGAGGTCCGAGTTCGACCTTCGGCCACCGTAAGCGGGCGGCGCGGGTGGGGCCCCTAGGGGTATAGGGGTTCTCACTCACCCGCACATACCGTCGAGATGAGAGCGCGAGTGTTCCGCGCGCGCTCATCTCTCTTCCCGTGGGGCGCGTTACAGACCGCCCCACGCATGGAATAGACCAAGTTGTAGCCGGGGGATACGTCCCCTGGCATAGGAAGAGGCCCAGTGAGGGGGGCCCACGCCTGCCAGGGCACCGCGGAGTCGGGCAGCCCATTTCCCGTAGCCCTGGCATAAGGCGCAGGACGGAACACCCAGGGGTTTTAGTGGGTATCCCTAACTGGGGAGTGGCAATAGCGTGGCACCAGTTCTGACTGGGCACGCTAGTGCCACCCCCGATCTGGCGAATCCCACACTCACACGGGTCGCGAACATCCCCCCAGGCTTCTGTGCCTGTCGCGGCTTAGTCCTCAAACGGATTTCCCCTGGCAAAAAAAAAAGAAAATTTAGGGTTGTATGTATTTTTGTATGTTGTATCATAAAAAAATAGAAATTAAAAATTTTGTCTAAAAAATAAATAAAAATTTAGGGGTGGACTACCCCTAACATTTAGGGGGATGAAAAATAGATGTTGGCCGAATATCATAGATACCGGATAAGCACAAAAAATTTCATCAAAATCGGTCAAGCCGTTTCGGAGGAGTATGGCAACGAAAACTGTGACACGAGAATTTTATATATTAGATTTATATATTTGCGAACATGAATATAGTGAACATAAGGTCCCGAAGAACATCGGGGGTAGACATGCGACACCAATTTAAAAAAAAATGGTCTTTGACAGAAGTAAAAAGGAGATATATTCTTATTTTTTTATTTTAAATTGAGAACCCTCAACACAAGTGCAGATACATAAGTTAATTGTGGAGTTCCCAGGAACAACTGCGTGTAGTGGCGTATAAATCATTCAATTTATTTTACGACACGTCCGTGCAGCGAGGTCGGCGGGGTGAGGATCGGGTTGCCTGTCTTATGCATGCTTTATTGCGAACTGTATTTAATTGGCTGTGATCTCAAAGTCGGACTAACCTCGTTTCAGCCAATTGAATAGTGAACTCCTTCATAACTAGACGTATCAAAATCGAACTAAACTGACTCAATTTGACTGAAAAGAGACAACGGTGCTTAATGACACGGAATGTGCTTTCTTGTTCATGTGGGTTATAAGAGTTATAACTCTTAGGGCCGACATGATCGGTGTGATACCACGGTCTTACAGAATATCAGCGTGAAACGATTAGCCTTTTTTTACCAGGGGAAATCCGATTGAGGACTAAGCCGCGACAAGGGCAGAACCTTGGGGGGATAATTCGGGATTCGCAAGATTGGGGGTGGCACTAGCATGCCCAGTTAGAACTGGTGCCATGCTATTGCCACTCCCCAGTTAGGGATACCCACTAAAACACCTGGGTGTTCCGTCCTTCGACTTATGCCAGGGCTACGGGTATATGACCTAGCCTCTCCGCAGCCCTGGTAGGCGTAGGCCTCGCAAGGCCACTTCCATTGCCGGGGGACTCTATTTTAATCCCCCGGCATCTTCAAGCTCTATATGCGTGGGGTGGTTTGTAACTCGTCCCACGGGAGGAGAGGTGAGCGCGCGCGGAACACTCGCGCTCATCTCGACGGCATGTGCGGGTGAGTGAGAACCCCTATACCCCAAGGGGCCCCACCTGCCCCGGACTCCTTTCATTTTTTATTCCAATCCGAAATCCCAACCCTTCAATCCCATTCCAAAAGAGAAAGAAAGAAAGATTTTACTTGAATAAATAGAAATAGCGACTTAATTAGATTCGTTATACATTATCATACACAGAGCATATTATTAATTTGAGAATTTGTACGCCGCATTTTCAGATTTTCACGCTGGCTCGATTTTGACGAACTTTCATTGGCAGATAGCTGATGTTATAAGAAGTAAATAAGAAAGAAAGAAAGAAAGAAAAACTTTATTAAAAAAAAATTGCGACGTAATTATATTTCTTATACATTTTTATAAACAAAGCATATTTTGAGAATTTGTACGCCGCATAACGCAGTAACTTAGGCTACTTTTTTTCTTTTCTTTAGGGTTCCGTGAAAAAAATTCGACGCGGACAAAGTCACGGGCATAGCTAGTGAACTGCATAAAATCAACTAATTGTTCCCATGCCACATCATTCTACAATACCAACAAAGGACGCAAGTCACGGTTGTTAGACGCGTCACAAACACTCCGAGCCGCGACGATTCGCGTCGTCCCGCACAGCTTCGCGTATTTATGACAGCGACGTCGGCAGCCGTCATTTATAAAACTCAATTACAGCGCGTCTGTGCTCGCTCGCCTCCTTGCCTTAATAATGATAATTGATGAGGAAATTTGCGAGCTTTTTGCGGAGAGATCCCCTGCCGGCTATATTTCTTGCTTTTTGTGTGTGTCCGTTGTTTCATATGACACGATAAAAATGTCGAACAATTTAGTATTTATGTTTACGTATACTCAATATTTATGATTGTAGTTCAGTTGAGACTGAATAAAGTAAATTTTCATCTTTTGTGCTCGCTACATTGACATATTATATAAAGCATAACAATATGTTAAATACTTACTATTTTCGTAGAACTTTCAAGTTTTTTACGCAACGACTTTCTTCTCAATAATCATTCCGCGTCTAAAAATGATGCGCTATGTCATATAGTTGTTTAAGAGCGTTTTAAAGTTTCTTAGAGGAGAGCAATCTGTTGGCGACGCCCCTGGTGTTGTAAACGTCCATAGATGATGGTAGCTACCTTCCATTAGGTGATTCAGGTGGGTTGTCTGCCTGTTTGCATGCTTCGTGCAATAATTTTACTTCGGTAAATTACTTATATGTCAATTTATTTACAAAAGTATTTACGATAATGCACACATAGGTTTATAAAAACAAAAACTAAATAAGTTAGACTTTATTTTATCGATATTTTTCCCAAAAAAAAATTGACTTGCATTGAATGAACAGATGAATTATTCTTTATTAAAAATACAGGTAATAGTTGTAAATGAGATAGTAATAAAGTGAAATGGTTGCAATGTATTTAACTTACATACAATTGTTTGAGTACACGTCAATCTAAAAATATTACTAAAGTTCTAAATTTATGAACTCAAATTGATTAATCATATCACATGATACAGAAATAAAATAATTCAGTTGTCAACAGCAAAATGTAAATGTGATCATTTACTTAATTAATTCTTTAATGTGAGAAAAATACTTATCCACAAAGCATGAATATAATTTTAAATTTAATTATTATATAAGAGATTTCAAGCTTTGTTTCCTATAATATATATTACTTACACTATTTACACTTGATTTCTCGAATATATTAAATATAAAGTCGTAACTCATTATTAATTTACAAAATTACACTTTTAATAATGTAATTTATTATGGACCTAGTCTGGATTAAATTTATAGGTCTCCAGAGAGACCACGGGCCATAAAAATAGCCTGGACTTTTGGAGGGCTTGCGTGGGGCCGTAGAGGTCCCTTGACAAGTTTAATGTAAATGTGGCGTGACACTGACCGGCGATTATCCCTGTCTACACCATAAAATAATGCACCCAAGGAGAAGCCCCGGCCAGTGTAGGACTATTGTGGGAAATGAGAACAAAAAGTACCGGACTATTGGGGTAAACTGCTAGTGGTACTAGGTGTCTGGGGAGTATGGGGACTATGGCGTCTGCCCGTCGCAATGTTCGGGGAACATAAATAGCCAGACGGCGATAATAATAATAATTATATTATCGGCACACAATGAAAACAGACTGCAAAAAACTCGCAATATTTCTTCATAACGCGGCCCCTGTTTAATTTGTAAATCGCTTGACGACTGATTAAAAACTCTTTTACGAAAAATTTACGGACTACGAGATGCCAGTCGACGCTGACTCTGACAAATATTCGGCGAAAAGCACGTTTCAAACGGTGCGACTCACTGTTAATATTAATTATCATTTCTCAAAACTATTAAAATGAAGTAATAATAATAATAAGTGGCAAACAAACACACACATTGTATATCCTCAAGGTAAGCAAGTTACGCTTGTGTTATGGGTAACAACAACACAACAATGGGTACAACGGATCACTCTGGGGCCGAACCCAGACACCCAGACCATAGTAAATAACAAAAAGTTAGGCAGGCTAAGACTTAGCCCACTCAATCACAGAGGTCGTCAATTGTAGCTGTAGAAGTGTATTCGTAAATTTAATAACTCAGAAAGTATGTAAGAAGAATACAATAAAAAAACAGAAGAAGAAAAAGAACTTTGGAAAAATCTAATTCGTTTCTTCATTGGACTCGTGGGTATTCATTGGCAAAGAATTTCTTTAAAGGTGTATGTAAGAAACTGCTAAATCAAAATGTTGGCACATGTTTCGCCCTGCGAATTAGCAATGCAGCCAGCCGTTTCCCCCTGGTAGTGATCTATAATCATAATCATAATCTTGAACTTTAGCTTTATTTATTTAGGTTATGTTTATATTTAGGTACATTGTTAGTTGTATTCCTAGAAGTTGAATTAAAACTCATTTTGTTATCTTACTAGTGCTGTTATTTAATAATATCTTTTTAAACAATAAAATATCATAATCATAACAATAATATAATAAACGAGACAAAAATAAATGGTTTACTTTTGAATAGAAAAAAACCAAATATTATGTATACGTTCATACATTCTGTTTTATAAGACAATTATTAGCTGAGCAAAAACCGAACATTTAAATCACTACGACTAATTTGTCGCATCGTGTGTACGAGTCTTAAATTTACCGTAGTATAAAAACACTTCAGTCTCTTTCAGAACTAAATTAAAAATCTGTCTAGAGAAAAATAAATAATGAGTTTAGATTCGTGCATTCAGTCCCCGATTCGATTTCTGTCTATGATTAAGTGGTTTTTGAGTGGCGTAAGAAAATTCGAATGAATGATTCTAGTTGAAAATGTTGTGAAAATTTAAAAAAAACGTTACAGCGGAAATTTTGCTCGAAATATTATTTTCGTGTTTTTTTTTTATTGCAGGAGATCAGCAGACGGCCCACTTGATGGAGAGCGGTTGCCATCGCCTATGGGCATTTGCAACGCCTAAGTTGCTACAGATGCGCTGCTGCTCTCTTAAGGGAGACTGGAACCTGGTCAGTAATGCCGGAACACAACTCAAGGTTTTTATGGCGACATGCTTTAGACCAGGGGTGGTAGCCGTCCAGTCGGGCAAATGCCCTACCACCTGGCTGTGGGTTGTTAACTCGCCTCTTACGACAGGCCGCCCGGCCGCAGGAAATTGTATTCTTTCTCCGTTCCTGCACGGATAAAATGATTTTGAATATCAAGTAATTGTTTGTACTTTGTAAGCGAATATTCTATATCTATCAACTTCATACAAAAGTGGATGGATGCAGAAGTCGTGGAAGGCCACGACACACTTTCCATGATCAAATTGATCGTGTACTAGCAGAATTTGATGTTAGGAGCCTTAAGAACAGACGAGCGTGCATGACAAGAGTTATGAATGTCAAAGAAGCAAGTGAGGTATGTAAGAATAAGCCTAAATGGCGCTCTGTTGTTCGTGCCTACCCCGCAAGGGAACTAGCGTGAAGTTATGTATGTATGTATGTATGTATCAACTTCATTATGATTTTTTTACATGTCTTTCATTTTTTGAAGTGATAACTTCTTATGGGAGGGTAAACCGCTTCGTTACGTAACGCGTTACGGCGACAGACTGGCGCTGGCTTCCCTTTCTCTCCGGCATACGGCAGCGGTAGTAAGACTCCTGCTCCTCTAACCCACAGCGCTAGCAGTATTTAGGTAATTAGATTAAATAATTATACTAATAATGTACATACATACATACATACATACATACATAACTTCACGCCAGTTCCCTCGCGGGGTAGGCACGAACAACAGCAAATGTACATACACAAAATTCTAATGTACATATTGAAAAATTGTAACTAAGAATAAAATATATTTTATAATCAACTAGCTTCTGCCCGCGACTTCGTCCGCGTGGGATAATTAAAAAAAAACCCCGATTTTGATAAATTCTTCATTGGTGGTCCGCTCCCATTGGTCGTAGCGTGATAATATTATAGCCTTCCTTGATAAATGGGCTATCTAACACTGAAAGAATTTTTCAAATCCGACTAGTAGTTTCTGAGATTAGCGCGTTCAATCAAACAAACAAACTCTTCAGCTTTATATATTAGTATAAGATAAAAGACCTTATTAATAAATAACCTTTCCTTACATTATCATATGAATATACATAAAATTTAAGTAATAACCTAAGCTTTTCTCAAGTTAAACAATTTCAATATTAAATAGTTCAACTTAGATTAGTTTAAGTTATTTTATTAACAACTCTACGGCCTCTAGTTCCGTACCCTTTTTTTACAATTAAATTTAAGAAAAAGTTAAGAATACACGCTTATTTGTTACATTTGCTATTGTGTGTGACATTTAATGAATGTATGTTTGTGTTCTGGTGTACCTTAAGAATAACTTATTATATTAATTTGTTCTAAGTTTAATACTAAACTTATACTAACGTAGAGTGTATCTGTTACATGCTCATGTCGTGAGGAAGTGCATGTGCAGTCTGTGCCAAACGTACATCTGTCTTTATAAAGCTGAAAAATATTTTTCATCCCTCTATACTTTGAAAATCGCCCCTAATTTTGGTTTTAGGTTTGCTTATAGGCAACCCGATAAACGATCCACTTGAAGGTAAGTAGTTACAGGCAGACGGCCCACTTGATTAAAAGCGGTTACTATTATTGCCTATGGACATTTGCAACAGCAAAGTTGCTACAAATGCGCTGCTGCTCTCTTAAGGGAGACCTGGAACCTGGTCACTAATGCCGGCTGGACCACAACACAAGGTAGTTATAGCGGCATACTCTAGAGCACCTGGCTGTGGGCTGTTTTGTCGCCTCTTACGACTGGCCGCCCGGCCGCAGGAAATTGTATTCTTTCTCCGTTCCTGCACGAATAAAAATAATAAAAGCATTTAGTTGATAAAAACTGGTGTTTACTTTCAATCCTAAGTGCGTACCCCCGCTCGAACGTAACAATATGAAAGACCGTGTGCTACGTACAGTGGATCACTTTGAAGTATCGAAGATGTGTGGATGAACTCTTAGTCGCCGGGAAGTGGTTTTTCGTAGTTTCACTACAATCCACTGCATCTCTGTGTAGCGCTATACGAAGTCAGCTAGTTTTTGAGAGAAATGACTCTAATACACAGTAATCAGAAGTACTGGCAGTCTCACCAGGACCTTATTCTTCTGTATGCAATTAAGGCATTGAGTAGGTTGCGACCTCTAGGTTTTAACTTTCTGCCTGGCTGCAACTCGGTGTGCAACCACCCATTGGTAACTGGGTTTGGAGCTACTGAGTCCGCCCCGATTGGCTATGAGTTCTCAGCAGCGCTAGTCAGGTAATCTACGGCGCCTGATGGCCTTCTTGGACTTTGCGTTGGTTACTTCTGCGACTTCGTTGGCCATTGATAGGCATTTGGTGGCCACTTTCTTTTTATTTTTTATTGCAGAAGTTCAGCAGACAGGCAGACGGCCCACTGGATGGAAAACATTGCATTGGAAAGCATTGGACATTTGCAACACCAAAGGTGCTACAAATGCGCTGCTGCTCTCTTAAGTGAGTCTGGAACCTGGTTACTAATGCCGGAACACAACTCAAAGTCTTTATGGCGGCACGCTCTAGACCAGGGGTGGTAGCCATCTAGTCGGGCAAATGCCCTACCACTTTAGCCTTTAGGTAGCCATCTGTGGCTTCTGGTGGCCTGTCAGTGACTAAGTACAGACTCTCTCTCTCTTGTCTTTCATCTTCTCCCAATTAATTAGGGTCAGCACAATATCTATTCTGAGATACGTCCTTTGTCACACCACAAATCATCATATCATCCTTCACACAATCGATCCATCTCTTTTTTGGTCTACCTTTACATTTATATCCATCAATATTGCAGTTTATTAAAACCTTTACTTTGTGATACCCGTAACAAAATTCGCCTCAATATAGCGTATCTCCCTGAGATACTATCGCCAATTGGCTTAGACCTCAAATTACGTGGGCATGAGTCAGGTATGAAGTTAATGGGTCGGCCGCCCCGGGCGCACATAAATCTGCGCTTGTAAGTGGTCAGCAAGGCGTAATTCTGGTGATTAGGCGCCCCCGACAATCATTCTGTCCGTTCTGCGTTGTTAGGTTTTAAGAAAATTATAGGTGGCAACATTCGCTTTGTGAGGTTATGACGGAAACTCGCCCCGGGGCCCGTTTTTGCGGATATGAATGAATACACCGTAGTATATCTAACAATGTGCTTGTTTACAGATTTTACATGTTTTTAACACTTTAATATAAACATAGTATTACTTGCCAGGTGGTAGGGTATTTGCCCGACTGGATGGATGGCTACCACCCCTGGTTTAGAGTATGACACCATTACAACCATGAGTTCGAACCAGTATCCGTTAAGAGAGCAGCACAGCAGCACATTTGTAGCGCCTTTGGTGTTGCAAATGTCCATAGGCGATGGTAACCGCTTTCCATCAACTGGGCCGTCTGCGTGTCTGCTGAACTTCTGCAATAAAATAAAAATAAAAAAACTTGTCCTTCTACTATAATTCCTTTATTTATCATTCAAGAGCTATGCTCTTATCGGCGGAGCCTTCTCCAATTTTCTCTATTATAGGCCATTTGTTTTACTTCTATATACCCATTGACGGCCTCTGTGGTTAAGCGGGCTAAGCCTTTGCCGGCCTACCTCACTGCAACGCAGAGGCTCCGGGTTCGATTCCTGGTATAGTAAATTTCGGAAACGTATTATCTCCGTTATTTACTATGGTCTGGGTGTCTGGGACGGCCCCAGACTAGTCCGTTGTAAATTACCCATAACACAAGCGTAACTTGCTTAATTTGGGGATATACAATGTGTGTGTTTGTCTGTGGATTATTATTATTACCCACTTTTTCTTTTATTTGATCCATGAATGCTCACCTTGGTCTTCCCGTCCCTCTCCTTGCTTCCACAATTCCTCAATTGTAAATAAATATTATGACTTATTAGATTTTTTTGGCATTTAGTCTCGCTAAAACTCGAGAACGGCTGGACTGATTTGGCTAATTTTGATTTTGAATTATTTGGAAGTTCAGGGAAGTAAAAGGTGAGTAAATATGAAAAAAATGCTTGGAATGTAGTAAAAACAACAATTTCGCTTTCCCTTAGAAACTATTCGTACCTGTCAAACATTTGATGTTCGTCCCGTCGTTTAGAAATCAATTAAATTTAAAAGTCTTTCAGAAATCAAATTAAATTTAAGTGAACTTTTTTTTTTTTTTTCATTTTTTGGTTTTGAATATCAAACGTTTGATGTTTAATTATCTATACTAATTTTATAAAGCTGAAGAGTTTGTTTGTTTAAACGCGCTAATTTCAGGAACTACTGGTCTGGTTTGAAAAATTCTTTCAGTGTTGGATAGCCCATTTATCGAGGAAGGCTATAGGCTATATATCATCACGCTAAGACCAATATGAGCGGAGCATCAATGAAGAATGTTTCAAAATCGGAGGGTTTTGAAAGCTAATTTCACGCGGACGACGTCGCGGGCACAGCTAGTGTAATAATAATTTTTAAAGTATATATATGCTTTGTGTTTTGTATGATGTTCGCTGAGTATGACGTGTTTGTCATTTCCCTTCCATGTCATTATAAACCGATTCTACTGTATGTATGCCCTTATATGAGCAAAGCATATGTAAAATATAACATTTATACCAACTGTCTTATTCATATTAAATTAGAGTAAGTTTAAATGCTTTTGTAAGAACCTTAAAAACCGTTCTAACTTAATATGATTAAGTCCACCACTGTTCAATCATGTTTTGAACAAATAAATTTGATTTGATTTGATTGTTATTAGTATCATGATGTCATAGCTGTACATAACAATAAAATTAGTTTTCATTTTATGCAATTGGCAATTAATTAATTAATCATATATATACATTATATATGATATTGTTACTACTTAGGCCCCGACAAAGACAAATTCCACGTACAGATCTGTAAAAGCACATTTAATTACCTGTCGGCATTTGAACTAATTGTAATCCTTTTATGATCGTTTTCTTTCGTTTAATTATTTATTGGCATACGTTTTTAGTTGTTGTGGAGAACAGTTTATTGTTCTATTTTACTTGTTTACGGCCGCTTGCAGGCTGCATCATTAGCCAAATGTTGCGGATTACAATTGCAAGCTAATTCTAGGAAATGGTGTCGACGTTGACGGGCGGACACATTTGCATTTGTGAAGTATAAAACGATGATTGAGAGAGGGGTCAGTTGAGCTACAACTACGATACGGGCGTGACGTGTGAACATTCGGGAATCTAATAGTGACGGACTTTGCGCGTTTTATTAAATTAACACCTTCTGCATTACGTTTGGATTTATTGTGTTCGGTTATATTTGTACCTGTGTTATACGTGTTTGTTTAGTTCTAATAATCTCTAACTCTATTGCAACAGAAACAAACTTTGTAGGTTTAAATGTTGCACTTTGTTAAACATTGAGCGCATATATATATGCGACTATATAATAAGTGATGACTCTAGTACCCTTTATTTAATAAATAGAAAACATATTTATTTTTTAAATCTTTATTTACAGATTTCAAAAGAAGAAGAAATCAATAACTGTTACTAAATAGAAAAATAATTGAGCACTCTAGAAGAATTTATTGAGATACGATTATAAATGTCAGATAACTTAAAAGCGTTGGTGAGAAATATTAAGCAACATTAGAAAAAACTGCAAAAATTAAAATGAAAGAAATACACACAGAAGAAGTTCCAAATCCAGATAAAAAGATAGAGGATGAAGATGATTATATCGTTAAATCCATTGGGGCGTTTGGAAGGTGGCAGTTCATCTTATGCTTCGTCGTTTCTCTATCGCGGTTAATAGCTCTTTGGAATCTATTATCAATATTTTTTTTAACAGCTACTACTGATTTTAAATGCGTGAAGTTTCAAAATTATAGTTTATTATTAACTACAAATGAAACATTTGAAGCAGAAACATCAGTTTGCTATGAGGATTGCATCGAATATGCATACACATCAAGTGTATTCGAGAGAACTTTAATTGCAGAGTTTGGTCTTATATGTGATAGAAAGTGGATGGTCAGTTTCTTGCAAACGATTTTGATGTTTGGTTTGGTAGTAGGAGTTTCATTTTTTGGATGGATTTCTGATAGGTATTTTCTTTTTACAGTCAATTAAGTAGTCAATTTAACGAACTATTAATATTTTTATTTATAAATTTTATTTCAGATTTGGGCGTAGCAAAACTATCTATATGTCAACTATCATGAACATTTGTCTAATGTTTGGCATCGCTTTCTCTCCAAACTACTGGATTTTTGTTACATTTAGATTTTTCATTGGATTAGCAACTGGTGGCATAATGGCTTCCACAACAGTATATATTTCAGAAATTGTCGGTCCAGAGGTTAAGGATATTGCTGTAAATTTAGCTTTAGCAACCGATCCAATTAGTATAATTAGCTTAGCATTGTTTGCTTATCTTGCTCCGACTTGGAGATGGTATCAAATACAGTACAGTTCAATATCAGTAATTATATTAGTTGCATTGTTATTTATTCCTGAGACTCCTAGATGGTTGATTGCCACAAAGAAGCCTGATGAGGCACTAACTTTATTGATAAAAGCAGCAAGGTAGTAAGTATTTATTTAGTTCAAATCAATGCAAAGCATAGAGTCATTGCAAACATTATATCAAGAAACTAATGGTATTTATTTTATTTCAGTAATGGAAAATGTATTAATGGTATCGAAGAAAACATCACAAAGAGTATAGAGGCTCTAAAAATCAACGATCAGTCTGTAAAACTCACATATTCCTATCTATTTAGGACCAGACATATGGCATTGAAAACGATTTCTTCTGTTGTAGTTTGGTTTGTTACAGGATCATGCTATTTTGGTATTAGCCAATATGTAACGCTGTTAGGATCAAATATTTTCCTTGTTGTTTCAATGATGGGTTTAATGCAGGTAAATTTATTAACAATTAGAGCTTGTCCTGTGTTCACATCTGTAACATCTTTACGATCGGATCTCATGTTGTAAGATGTCTTAATGCATGTACCAAATGGGCCTTATTTTAATGGTATATCAAACGATCATGTAAATTTTGACTCTAAACTCTTCAAAACCTTCTTGTATGACAGAGTGTGATGCGTTGCGGTTCAACGCGCTGGATATACAGGACACGATGATACGGGTGTGAATACCGGCTTATAATGTTGCCTATTCAATATTGTCTGATTTGTGTGCAGCATAATATACTATCTTTAAAACTACCTACTAATACATACACATTTAAAATTATATCACTGTCATTAAATTCTGAAACGATAGATTAATGAAGTAACTTTGGGACAGTTTTTGGTCCTGTAGACAGAAAAATATTGCTAATAATGTATCATTGACGGCCTCTGTAGTTGAGCGGGCTAAGCCTTTGCCGGCGTACCTCACTGCAATGCAGAGGTTCCAGGTTCGATTCCTGGTATAGTAAATTTCGGAAACGTATTTTCTCCGTTATTTACTATGGTCTGGGTGTCTGGGATCGGCCCCAGAGTAGTCCGTTGTATATTACCCATAACACAAGCGTAACTTGCTTAATTTGGGGATATACAATATGTGTGTTTGTCTGCCGATTATTTAAATATTTAAATTTATTTTAAAATTGCAGTTGTATAATGAGTAAAGTTATCACGTGGAAGAGCCATGCTTCTCCATGCTTCATCTTGATTACAACTCCTAGGGCCGGCTTGACCAGTGTGATACTATGCTCTCACTGAATATCAGCGGGAAACGGTTAGATTTTAGCTAGTCCTGTTTCGTAGAATGAGTGAAACTTCCATCCCCTTTATCATACCCTAAAGATTGTCAACGTGTTGACATCGCCTCTGGTGTTGCAATAGTAGATTGTTACACGAGAGTTATAACTGACCTATTTAGGCATGAGATAGTTTCACCCGAGGTTAACGCTCTGCTTTTCATTTCGAATATGAGGAAAGTAAATAAAATCTGATTAGTTAAATAAACAACTACTTCTCTAATGACATCAGGCGTTAAATCCATATCTAAATCTGAATAAACTCATCTAATACATCACGTATCAAACGTCAAGAGAATTTCTTTTTCTGTGGCATTTTACCAGCCAGTATTTTTTCGTCACTGATGATAGTAAATATTTAGCTGAATAATATATATTTTTTTATTGCTGAAGCATAGTAGACTCGCTAACGGCCCAACTGTGATGTAAAGTGGTTACCGTCGCCTATGGACATTAGCAATAGGTCCTGCCAATGTGCTGCCGTCCTTGAAGGAGAAATACCTGGCCTCTGATGCCGGAACACAACTCAAAGTTGTTATGACGGCATACTCTAGACCAGGGGTGATAGCCATCCAAACGGGCAAATGTCCTACCACTTAGCTGTGCGTTGTTTTGTCACCTCTTACGACGAGCCGTCCGACCGCAGGAATTAGTATTAATAATTTATTGAATAGTAATTTTAATTTAATTGTTGGTTTTTTTTCTGTAAAAAAATTAGGGACATAAGTCGCGTGTATTGTCTATGGTTCGCATAGTTTTTAAATCTATTGGCAGCAGCGAAAATCGTTTCCCAGGGACGAAAAGTATTGTTATCATCCCTGTGATCAGGCAACTCTAAGCGTACTTTCAGAATATGAGAAATGAAAAGGTCTATAGCAGACGGTATCTACTTTTCATCAGCTGGGCCACCTGCTTGTGTGTCATGTTCGCAATGAAAATAAAATTAAATATTATCATTTTAGATACCCAGTATACCAATTACGATCTTAGTAACGAAAAAATTGGATAGAAGGATATCTACAATTTCTTCTCTAATCATAGTATCGGCTGCAATGATAATTCTGATATTTGTGCCGAAAGGAACTTGGGCCAGTACTATAATTGGAATATTTGGCGTATGTGCCATAAATAGTACATTTTTAATCATCTATATATATGTTGTGGAGTTATATGCTACTCCTGTGAGAAATATGGGATTTGGCATAAACACTGCTAGTTCGAAGGTAGGGGCTATGCTAGCTCCCTTTATAGCGAACTTGGAGCCACATTGGGCAGCGTCGTTAATATTTGCTGTACTTGCATTAATTGCTGTTCGATTTTGTCTTTTACTACCAGAAACCAAAGGACAGAAGTTACGCGATGATCTGGACGAATGAGTGTGTTTTATATTTATTACTATAATGTAAGTATATTATATTAAATTAATGGTGGTTAATCAAACCGCGTCTATATTGATTTTATTCTCAACTAGCTGTACCCGGTAGATGTTGTCTTGCCCTTAAAAAATAAAAATCTGGAAACCGATTGCAGCGCCATTAACTGGGACCAATTGTTAATCTAAACCATTCTCGAACCTATTTGAAAAAAAAACATCATCAAAATCAGTCCCACCGATAAAGAGGTGTTCAGCGGCGCCACCTACCGGGTCCAATCGTGAATCAAAATCATCCCGGAATCCACTTGAATACACAAAATTTTATTTTTATTAATTTCTGTGAAGGAATGTCATACGGCAAACCAAGGGAAAGGGTTGCTTTTGAACAAAATCTTCTATTTTCTATACATTTATTAAACCTCACCTAATATTTTTCAATATGGAAATGTCATGCTGGATTTTTTTTTCAAAAATTAAAATTTAATTAAGATATTATATATTTTATTATAACAAAATTAAACTAATTAAAACTATATGTACAAATTAAAATTAAACTATAAAATCTAGTCCCAGACCGCTGTCAGTTGGAAACGTGCCCAAAAGACTGGATACATGCCTCGCTGTATCGCATTCGCAACGCTAATGCGTTGTCCGAAGTACAGACCAGTCTTTTGGTCACGTGAGGCGTCTACCAGGCGTTTCGCTATATCTCGGTAAAGTTTGTGCGCCTCAGGCCTTCATGGTCCCAGGCTCTCGACCCCAAAAGCCGCAAATATGTAACCATTTCCGATGGCGGAATATCGACGCAAGACGCGTTCCATACTAAAGGGCGGCCCATCCTCCAGGGCACCAAACACATTCCATCGGGTCTCTTGCCATCGTCGCGGCACAAGCCGTTTGATTCTAGAACGGCGGGTACGACGACGAGAGCCCGACGGATTATGTTATTAAGTGCTGCATGACGCGGAATTCTGCCGTCACTTCTGATACAAGATAAATCATGGTGACCGAGGCGCTCCACCTTATCTCCACAATGGAAATGGTAAAAATTTTAATAGGCTTTTAATAAAGAAAATAAATTAATATTCGAAAAGCACGTTATTTTACTACAATCAATCAAATTTGTCAATTGATTGTGTTCAAATGAAGTGCGGTCAAATGTCCGGCGCAATTTGATGTTTAATTCATGTATGGAAAATAAGATGTCGCACTGCATGGACTACAGTATACTAGCCAGCTTTGCCCAAGGCGGGTGCCATCACGTGGTAATTGTAACAATATTGGTTTAAAGAAATGTTTTCTCAAAATAGCATTACAGTTCATTTATATCAGATTCAACAATTAATATTCTGACATAGATCCTTAATTTGAAAGCGTGCAGACATACAAACTTATTAACTAACAAACTAGGTGTTCATTTAACAAAAACAAAAAAAAATGTTTTGTTCTTTGTTCGAGGACGGTTTTATTCTTGCAAAAAGAACTGCTGTTTAGTTGAATAGGTTCAGAAATAATATATTAAGCGCCTGTAGAAATTATAATACTGGCACGCGTATTGTTGTGTTTACAAGTTTGCCTTTTCGTGAGTGTAGGCGCTCTTCAACAAGGGTTGCTCTCGGTTTCCTTGAGATCCACTCATCAGATCCTGACTTGCTGACAATGAGACCACTTTAGGAATATTCTCTTTCAAATATAAAAAAAATATTTGTAAATCGGCCCACCATTGACGAAGACATCGTGTAACAAACATACGATATAAAATACAGTTGAATTAAGAACCCGCTCATTTTGGAAGTTGGTTAAAAAGAACTGTGATGTACATAAAGATAACCAGATGGACATGAACGTGTAACAGATATGAACATTTTTTTTTTTATTGCATGAGTTGAGGAGACAGGCAAACGGCCCACTTGATGGAAAGCGGTTACCATCGCCTATAGACATTTGCAACACCAAAGGTGCTACAAATGCGCTGCTGCTCTCTTAAGGGAGACTGGAACCTGGTTACTAATGCCCGAACACAAATCAAGGTTGTTATGGCGGCATACTCTAGAGTCTAGACCAGGGGTGGTAGCCATCCAGTCGGGCAAATACCCTACCACCTGGCTGTGGGTTGTTTTGTCGCCTCTTACAACAGGCCGCCCGGCCACAGGAAATTGTATTTTTTTCCGTTCCTGCACGGATATGCAATAGATATGAACATGTAACAGATATGAACATTTCACAACGGTTCCGTTAGTTCGAAAATATCTACCTAAAAATAACTAGATAAGCGCCAACTTGACCGTTGAACTGACAAACATTAATTATCACTTTCGAAATTTTATCTCGTTGACACACAAGTGCCCTTTAGCCTTTCTATTAAATTAATGCTTTTGATGACAGCTCTAAATGGCGTCCAAACATGACATCTTAAACCACAGGGTTTATCTTTACGACTATTGTGCTCATAAAAACCTGAGACATAATAAACAATCTTCAAATTCATTTGGGAGTTAAAATAAAACCGTCAGATTTATATGTTTATAATAACACTCCTTAATTGTCAAACTATTAAGACCAAATACGTAACTTTAAAAAAAACCATGCCAATTCGAGTCAAAATCCATTCGACTGACAGGTGGTTAAATATGTATTTTTAAATATTGCGCGAAATCTGATTGAAAGCGGTTACCATCGCCCATGGAGGCGTATAGAATGTACAATTTTTATCTTTCTATCTATTGGATGCTCTATCACGTGAAATATGTTTACGAAAAGCTTTCCTGGATGTCCTCGAAAAGGTCCCTCGGTTGTAGGCAATGATGCAGCTTGCTACTCAGCAGCATTGCTCCGCTGCCTTTAGGAAGAAGCTTCGCTACGCTGCACCGAAGTTTTGGAGCCACCAATGAGCGACTTGCAGTCTATTTTTGGATTCAGAACTAAGTTAAAAAATGCCTAATTGACCAGAGCCATGTAACACATGTACTGCTAATGTGCTGGCGCTCTCCAAAGGGATACCCTGGCCACTAATGCTGGAACACAACTCAAGGTTGTTATGGCAGCATACCCTAGACCAAGGGTAGTAGTCATCCCAACAGGTATTACAGGAATTAGTATTCTTTTTCCGTGCCTGCCCGGAAGTAATACAATGTCCGTATTCTTTAAAATTCACATTAAATCAGCCTTAATCAAATCAATACTCTAGTATATTTTTCTAAGCAATGTACTTTTCAACTTAGCTTTAAATTTACTGAAGGGCAGATCTAACATTTCATTCGGATTTTTATTGAAAAAGCGTATGCCAGACCCCAAGAAAGAAAGAAAGAAGAAAGAAAGAAAACAAGTTTATTTTTAGGACATATACAACAAACACATTAAAAGTAAAAATTAAATACAATAAAAAAAGAGAAAACAACCACAAAGTATCTGATAATATACATATTAAGTCCTAAAAACTGGATCAAGCTCAGCAAAAATGTCGATCTGTTAGACCAACGCTGATCTTCCGCTTGACCCTAGAGCGACGTCACGGCAAACTATATATCATATTATGAATAAATAATTATATTATAGTTGTAATAAAGACAAATATTAATACTGAGTTATAACTGTGTGTGTGAACTCATATAATATATATAATAATGTATAATAATTATACTGAAATCAATAAATTTACAAATATTTATAAGATAAAATCAATCATATACAACACATAAACATATAATAAATTTAATGATATTATACACAACACATTATTCGATAGACAAAGTAAATAAATAAAAAAAAAGAAGACAGTACCTCTTGTACAAATACTCGTAGGTGTTGACATTTTGATAATTATCACGTGCTTTTTGCCGGTTCGGCGTACAATTTTTTGTAACTTATAATAGTTGCATACTCCTACTATTTTGCCAGTTGGTAGGGCATTTGCCCGACTGGATGGCTACCACCCCTGGTCTAAAGTATATCGCCATAACAACCTTGAGTTGTGTTCCGGCATTAGTGAATAGGTTCCAGTCTCGCTTAAGAGAGCAGCAGCGCATTTGTAGCACCTTTGGTGTTGCAAATGTCCATAGGCGATGGTAACCGCTTTCCGTCCAGTGGGCCATCTGCCTGTCTGCTGATCTCCTGCAATAAAAAAAAAACTATATTTGTTTTTTAAATTAATTTAAGTATTTATTGCCTTTTTCTAGCACCACCTATATCGCCTGATTCAAATTTCTTTCATTTAGGTTGCCTGGAAGAGATCGCTTTGAGCGATAAGGCCGCCTATTGTATTGCCTACAAAATATTGTAAATATGGTCTGTTCAATCACATAATTGCTACTGATTAGTTGTGTTGAAAAGTAACTAGATAGTGTTACACGTTTTGAAATAGGCATATAGTCGATTTATTCTCATACATTGAAAATTTTATCCTACCTACATGACAGTTCTATATGACTTTGTTCTGCCACAGCTGTGTTAAGAGTTTTATTTCAAAATTATAAATTCTTTGTTTAGTTTGCGAAAATATAAGTAAATAGTGATAATTAAACGAGCTATTACGAACATGGTCTGTTTTTGTAATTGTATACCTAGATGTGCAATGAAATGTTTACATTCCGATTAACCACGAGTTTACGCCTGGGGGCACCATGTTGCGTACCACATCACTGTCAATGTGGAGTTATGGTAGAACGATTTGGACAGCACGGGTTGTCATGTTTAAGAAGCGCAGGAAGAAGATCTCGTCATGCCAGCCTCAACGACATCATTCGCCGAGCTCTTGTCAGCGTCGGCGTCCCGGCCATTCTGAAACCGAATGGCCTGGCAAGAGACCGGACGGAATGTCACTCGTCCCTTGGAAGATGGGGCGGCCGTTAGTGTGGGATGCGACCTGTGTTGACACACTGGCCCCGTCACATCTTCCAATGACCGAGTCAGGGGCTGGCAACGCTGCCGCTTCAGCTGAGGACGTCAAACGGCGCAAATATGGAGCCTTAGGAAGGGGTTACATATTTGTGCCGTTTGGGGTTGAAACATTAGGCCCGTGGGGTCCGTCGGCAAAGAGTTTCTTTAAAGACATATGTAAGAAACTCTTTGACACTACCCGTGATCAGAAGGCTGGCTCATATTTTGCACAACAAATAAGTATTGCCATACAGCGTGGCAATGCAGCCAGCTTTCTGGGCACGCTCCCCGTTGGCAATGATCTGCTACATAATGTATTTTAGTTTCAATGTCTTTGTTTTTTTATTTTTTATTATATATATATATATATATATATATATATATATATATATATATATATATATATATATATATCTCTCTCTCTCTCTCTCTCTCTATTAGAGTAAGCCATCTGAAATGGAACTTTTAGTGTATTTTTTATTTCTATATCTTGGAAGCTTCGTTAGATATGAATATAACGTCCAATCTCTCACGAACATAGCAGAGGACACTGTATTATTATATGGAGAGGAAACTGATAAAACAATCAACAACAAAATCCTTATATTAAACTAAACGACACAAACATCCTGCGTTTTTTTATGAAAGCAATCAACACGTCAAACAGTGATTGTGAACATGAAACGAGCCGCGCCCCACAATGTTGCGGCGGCACCCGTCAAAGGGTCCAGCGCCAATTGAATAATTTGACACGTATCGTTAGTACTAATGTAATGACTTATAAATCGACAATTTTAATATTGTAACTGTCATTCTTATAACAAGTAACAAAATATTATATATAGGTATAGATATAAGGCACACACTGCACATGCACTTCGTCACAACACCAGCATATAACAGATACACTCTACATTAGTATAAGTTTAGTATTAAAATTAGAATAAATTAGTATAACTACTAAGTTATTCGTAAGGTCCACCACAACACAAACATCATTCAATAAATTTTACACACAATAACAAATAAGCGCCTATAAATTCTAAAAACATTCCGTAGTTGTTAATAAAAAAAAAATTACGGGTAGGTTTTCAAATTGGACAAGTATATTAACAATCTGCCAGTAAAACTTCAAGTTAAAATTTTGTTGCGATTCGTTTTTCCACTTATCCGTTGCCATTCGTTTTTCCACTTGTCCATTGTGATTCGTTTTTCCACTTGTCCGTTGAAGTTTCACTTCTACTATGTGTAATTTCGATATTTCGCAGTTTTACTGCAAATTATGATTTGGTTAGATTAGGTTAGTTTAGTTAGCTTTATCCGAACAGCCCATTGTTTTATTGCACTCGTTTATGGCAGCTTGCGGCCGAATCATTAGCCAAGTGATGCGGATTACGTCGACTACGATACGGGCACATTTGTATTTGTGAGGTATAAAGCGACGCCCTGATGGGGAGAGGGGGCAGTCGAGCGAGAACCACGATCGAGGCGAGACGTGTGTACATTCGGGAATCTTATATTAGGACCTTCTGCATTACCTTTGTACCTGTGTTATACGTGTTTGTATAGTTCTCATAAACTCTATAATAATTCTAACGGCATTTTAATTCGACTCGTAACATTATTATTTAATTTGCATCAAATTGAGCTAAATATTTACAATCATCAGTGACAAAAAAAATACTGGCCGGTAGAATGCCACAGAAAAAAAATTACTTGACGTTTCATATGTGACGTACGTGATGGATGACCTTTCATGTCTCGTGTAACAATCTACTATTTCTGTGGCATTCTACCAGTCATTATTTTTTTGTCACCGACGATAGTAAATATTTGGCTCAAATTTATGTAAATTAAAGAATAATTTAGTGAAAGTAATTCATAAGTATAAAATTATGTTACAAAATTCTTCATGTTTTTCTTATTATAGATTTAGCAGTGGTTATAAAAAGAAGTTGCGACATGAATCGCATGTATTATCTATGATTCGTATAGTTTTTGAATTTTATGACAGCAGGGAAAATCGTTTTTCGGGGACAAGTATTATTTCATCCCTATGATAAGGCAACTCCAAGCGTACTTTCAGAATTTTAGAAATTAAAATATATAAACTTTCTTATTTTAATTCCATATCCTACAAGAACCATTTAATTTAAAGAGATGTCCATTATATCAAAGTCACATTTTATTACTATAAGAATATTACAAGCCGTTATTAGATAATTTATTTCTATCTTTCCATTTGGATGAATCAACCAAAGTGATCCATATAAAGATAAACTTGAATCATTCAATGTCATTGAATCTGTCGTTTCCGTGCAGTTCGGTGACTTTCAACCAAATTGAATAAATTTAGTTGAACCGTCTAATATCAGTATTAGCAAAAATAGATATTATCCAAATATACACTTGTAAAATATACAGATTTGTTTTCATGGTTTTGATGATAGTACCCTGCTCTGTGGAAATCGTAGCCAATCATTTCCCCCATATTATCGTCTTGCCTTCCCTTCACAAATGATTGATACACATCAGAGCAGCACACAACTGTGGGCGGTCTATCGCTTTATCTGTGTCTGGGCTAACCACAGGATATCCACCTATTGTTTCCCAGTAGATTTATGGTGGCAAATTTCAGTTATAACGTGCAAGGAATGAATCAAAATTGGCAGCTATACCAGGAAGGATATGAGTGCTGTTATGGAAAGAAATTATAGGTGAACTTCGAGTGAGTTATAGTTAATAAAACTACGTTTTAACGGTTTTAAGCGCGGTAATTTTATTTGATTTTGGTTTTTCCGACGTTTCGGCCACTTTTCAGTGGCCGTGATCACGGAAGACAAAGATGTCAAGTGTCAACGAGTATTGTATTAAGACCCAAACCCAGCAAAAACCAGCTGCCAGACCTCAAGACACTGTGAGCTATTTCTGCGTACAACGGTACACAAACCAACTTGACTGATAATTACTTTTATTTTTCCTTCCACCCATTTTAATATTATATAAAATTATTAGAGCTAGGCATGTTTGCTGAAGAGTTTCTTGCGCCGCTTCTTCTCTTCAAGCCATAACATGTTGCGAAGCGGTAGTAAATTAGATTAGGCTCCCATAGAGTAAATAATAACCATAAACAAAATTAAAATTAAATAATTAAAATTAATAAATTGGCGGTATGCTAAATAAAACTTTAACAATACTCGTTGACACTTGCATCTTTGTCTTCCGTGATCACGGCCACTGAAAAGTGGCCGAAACGTCGGAAAAACCAAAATCAAATAAAATTACCGCGCTTAAAACCGTTAAAACGTAGTTTTATTATTATACAAGTCGCGAAAACTTAAGAAAATATTATGAGTTATACATACATACATACATACATAACTTCACGCCAGTTCCCTTGCGGGGTAGGCACGAACAACAGAGTGCCATTTAGGCTTATTCTTACACACCTCACTTGCCTCTTTGACATTCATAACTCTTGTCATGCAAGCTCGTCTGTTCTTAAGGCTTCTGACATCACCTTCTGCTAGTACACGATCAATTTGATCATGGAAGGTGTGTCGTGGCCTTCCACGACTTCTGCATCCATCCACTTTTGCATTGTATATCTGTTTAGTCATTCTTTCATCATGCATTCTTTCCACATGCCCGAACCACCGGAGCATTCCTACTAGTGTCTACTTTATTTATCACGGTGTTATAAATCACTTCAAGTAAACAAACAAATGTCGCTTCTTTACTTGCGTGTACGTGTTATCTCAATGTCGGTCTCGGATTTTGTTGTTTCGACTGTAGCTTATCATAAAGCATGCAACGCGATAGTTTTTATACCTAATCTGCATATTGTTTTAATGAAAATGAATAAAGTTAAATAAAGTTCGTGAATTGTAGGAGCCTTTCAGATTATTGTAGCTGATGTGATAAGTGATTTGTTGTATCACGCGTTATATAACAAGTGATTACTGAACAGAGCCATCACTACTCTATACACCAATTCACTTCTGCATAACACACTTACTACACTTGTAACTTTTGTACAGTCTCTCTATTGGTTTTTTGGCGGGAACTGAAAGGAGATGTTGTGCTGTGCAGTTTTATTTTCTAAAAATGTGTAAAATTACTCTAAAATGAACAACAGTTGTAGGATATTGATAGTTTTTGAGTAGTAATTATGTGTTTTGTGAGAAATGTGAACTGTATAGTCAAATGTGACCTTTTGAGTGGTCACAGGAACTCCGTTGAATGGCACTAGCTGATTACCTACAGGTCAGCTGTGCTACACATAGGCTTAAAAATGAAGAAACTATATTGTAAACTAAGATCTGGCTTAAAGGCCTAGTTGCCAAGATATAAACTTAAAAAAATACAGTCTCTCTATTATTCTGAAATGTGATTTTCTTACTTGATAATATAACAGTTCTTGAAGCGTGCGTTTCAAAAGAATATAACCACGACTGTAAATTTTGAAGCGGCGGAAACTCCTGAAAAAATAGAACTTAATAAAAACCTGTGATTTATCCCTTGCATTTTGAGGTGAACGGACAATATACCCGCCACGCTTGTACAAGGCTGCTTGGCGGGTTCAACACATCGGTTATCTCGATGTGCAGGTTTCATCACCATGTTGCCCTTCACCGTCAGCACGGATTGGAACAATATGCATATTAGGTAAGAAATCTGTGTAGAGGTGCATGCTTTTTCGGTCAAAATTCGAACCGACATCATTTGAGATTGAGCCGCGAGTGCTTTAAATCACTAAGATACCACTGATTTTTTAGGTATAGTTAATTTCACCTAAGTTTAATATTAGATTAGTGGGGGGTCCAAATAAAGTTAGCCATCACGTCGTCATAAAACAGTTAATGATGAACATCAAAAACACAGTGCTATACCACCATCAACGATGGTGACGCAAAAAGTGAGACTTAACATTCAACACGGTGATACATTGCTGGTGGTCTGGTGTTTAAGATGCAAGTCACGGCCGAAGTCGTGGTCGGCTGCAATTATAAATTACACGGGGACAATTTAAAACTGTTCTGGTTATTAATTAGCACCTTGTTGCATGGAGGTCTTGTGAGTTTCAGCCGGATTTCACTGTATTTGGAATTACCACTGCAAGTGCGCTTTGGAAGGATTATCGTAGAATAGAGCGTTAACAAAAAATTAGATTAAAAGACAATAACGTGCTTCTTAGTACCAGAAATAATCTTTATTTGGGCTATAAGATCTAGAGTTTCTTTTACCATGGCAGATGGCTCATCTAATGCACCTAAAAGTTATTACCGTCATCTATAGACTTCTGCAACACCAGCAGCGAAACCAATGCTATACCAGTATTAAGTATGGGATAGAGGGGATGTGACAGATTCAAAAAGGAGGAAAGGGATCGATGAGATGGAATAGGGGGATATAAACAGGAGGCTGAGATAGAAGGAGCGGGTAGTGGGCAATCAGAAGTCTTATTCATCGTACGAAACCCAATTAGCCTAATCGTTTCATGTCGATATTCTGATATCGACTGAGTCAGTCCTAGGAGCTTTATTCAAAACAATGTCACCAGCATAGCTCTCCAAAGAAAAAACTAAACTAAAGGAAATTTGACGTGCTTCTTGGTATTATAATTCAACCTTACTTGGCATATGAACTAGAATAATCTATTTTTTTTTAAATAGACTTTGTGCCAAGTGCATTGCTGGTATAATCTTACAAATACCAGCGAATTTTTTTATTTGTTGCTTTAGTTCAGCAGACAAGTAGACGGGCAAACTGATGGAAAGCGGTAACCATCGCCTATGGACATTTGTAACACCAAGGTGCTATCAATGTTCTGCCGCTCTCTAAAGGGAGATTGAAACCTGACCACAACTCAGGGTTGGTATGGCGGCATACTCTAGACCAAGGGTGGTAGTTATACGGGCAAATACCCTACTATCTGGCTGTGAGTTGTTTTGTCGCCTCTGAAGACAGGCCACCCGGCCGCGGGAAATTATATTCTTTCTCCGTTACTGCACGGAAAAGTCGTCTGTAATATAACTAACAATAACTTCAGTTTAATTTTCAAAACCTGTAACAAAAGGCAGTTATGACATTATATATGTTCAAAAATAGGACAGTCGAAATGCCATGGCCATAGATATCTGACACCAAAAAACAAATTTAATTCTCAAGTGCATGTATAGAGACTAATTGACTACCCCTTGTGTTTACTTGTGTAGCGCCAATTATAACTTCTTGTAAAATTTAAACCATAAAGACCTTAGGGTCTATGAGTAGTAGTAGTAGTAGTAAGTACTTTCTGGGAAAAATTACATATAAAGACAAGCGAACAGACAGAAAGGCATGACGAAAAAAAAGGGTTAGGTTTTTGCCCAAATAACTACAGAATCTTAAGAATGCAAAAGTTCTTTTAAGAAAATCAAAATTTACGTCAAGTATTAGTACACGAGAAAACTGTCAACTCGATGTGTAAGCCCATAGTCCGATCAGATAGCATTAAGCCAAGTAACATTGTTTGACTTGTAAATCGCCTTGTTAGGGCCGTATTGCCCAATCGGATTTCAAATCGGCCGTCGCCGATAATCGGGCAGTTCCGATTCAGCTCGATACCACTAGCCTATTACGCACTAGGTACGTACGACTAAACGGACGTATCGTGAATTTTTACTGCAATTCCGTGCCTGTGAAGTGACCTCTTCGACAATTGATGGTTATAGTGGAATTTTTGGTATGAGTTGCTAAGGTTTTAGTAGATAATGATGTTGTAGTATCTATTTCATCCATTTAAAGGTGATAATCTGCATTTGAGTATATAGTAGGTATCATAGCATTGTCAAGGATTTGACCAAAGTCTACTGTTTTTATCATTTGAACAATGACCAAAAATAATGAATGAATGAATGAAAACTCTTTATTGTTCACCATAACTTAAACCTAGATATTTATTACAAACATATTTAAATTAGAACAATGGGCGGCCTTATTGCTTATAGCAATCTCTTCCAGGCAACCTGGTGTCTAAGGAGATATTACAAGAAAAATTAAATAATATTTGGTGGCTTAACTAAATTGAAACTAATTCAATCGTAATTGAAGAAAAATAAATTACAATAATAAACTAATAAAGACATACATAATTAAATAGATTAAAATAATATAAATTACATATACTTACATGCGAATAATAATAGCGGAAAAATAATGGTCAGTGGTCAAGTGTTTGAATGTACCAATGGATGTAGCTTGTCCGATTTTCAAGGGGAGGGAGTTCCACAGGCGAACAGCCTGTACGGCAAAAGAGTTTCCTACAAAGGACGAAGTGTGTTTAGGTATCGTTAGCAGAAGATTTTCAATTGAGCGCAAATTACAGGAATGAGATTGATACCGGAAACTAAAAAGTTCCTTTAAATATGGGGGAGTACAGGGATTGAAAAGGATATTGTGCAGAAGTTAGAGTAAGTGAACATACTCAATATTTCAAAAATTACATACTCAGAATATTATTATGTTGAATCAATTCTATTTGTGTTGAAAGTCTTATTTAAGCAGTACACTATCTTGAATTTTTTAGTTTATAGGTTAAAATTTAGAGTGGAGACGTGACGTCTTTTTTATGATGTTGGAGGAGAATATCTACCCACCTATATAACTTAAATAAACGAGTCACCTTCCTCTCAAATTATCGTCAGGGACAATAGTTTTACGGAATAACTGACATACAAACACAGATGGACGGAAGACCATGCGATGGCTGGAGGTCCGAATGGTACAAGAATCACTTACGCTAGTATAGCTACTACTTTCCGAAGACTGCAGTTAATTGGAAACGAATAATTATCTAGCCACCATGCCGTCACTAGGTTCCGGTAGAAGAGGGCCAAAAATTTCCAGATTGACTTCGAGAAAAAGTCTTCCCAATGATGTCATAATAGAGGATGCCGAAAGCAACGTGAAGCGGATAACAAAAAAGTAGGTAAATGAATTTCGGGCTCCGAAGCGAACCACCTGGGATGTAATCGCGAATCGCCTCCTGTAGAGTTCACGTTAATACGATGATGATGATTATGAAATGCCTTATATGTAAGTAACCGCCTTAATCTTGTCTCAATTTTGTATGCAATTTTCAAGTATCATTTTATATATACAGCCTCTGACCTTGTTGATTCTCATTACATTCAACCCAACATTATCATCTCACAACCGAAATGTGTGCTATACGGGGACGAGTATATTCAATGACACATGAAGGTATTAAACAGTTGTAAATTAGAAGTTTAGGAGCTCGTAAAGTAAATAACCGTGCTGCTTTCAGATTGACGTATTTAAGTGTGCCGTAAAACGATTGAGTGCACTCAAATGTCTAGTCGCACAAACACAAAATTTTATGGCGAAGATGAAATTGCTGGTATGGACACACGGGTTGACAATCAACACACTAACCGAACTTCGGAATAGAGCTTCCCTAAATGCAACAATAGCCACTCACATCCTGCTAGAGTGCAAAGGGGGCAACTTACAAGGCGAAATCTTCGACATCAACGCATGAAACTTCGGGGAGAAGTTGGAGTGGATGAAGGAGCCACTTCTCCAATCTCGAACGCAAAAAGGGTGCTTAAGATGGACGTCATATTACAAAAACCATTCCTTAGTATTAGATGAAGAAACACGGCTTAAACTGTGAAGCTCTAACTTGTTCATTAGAATCATCTCTAGCGTCTATAGTTATAGAAGAATTAGTGATATAGATCTGAAGATACGCGTATGAAAGCGACGTTGAATGAACTGATTATAATGGGATTTGGTATACTTTTGATAACATGGATAAATATAACATCCGTGCAGAAATGGACAGAGCATACTATTTCCTGCGGCCTGGCGGCCTGTCGTAAGAGGCGACAAAACTATCCACAGCCAGATGGTAGGGCATTTGCCCGACTGGATGGCTACAACCCCTGGTCTAGAGCATGCCGCTATAACAACCGAGTTGTATTCCGGCATCAGTGGTCAGGGTCCAGTTTCTCCTTCAAGGCCGGCAATACATGTGCAGCACCCCTGGTATTGCTAATGTCCATAGGCGACGGTAACCACTTTCCATCACAGTTGGGCCGTCAGCCTGTCTGTTGTGCTTCAGCAATAAAAAAAACATACATTTGATACTACTACATAAAAGTTGTTTCAAGCTATATTTATTATTATAGGTAGATTTTAATAGTAGAATAATCTCAAATAGCTTGTGGTTAGCGTACTCGCATCTCGCAAAGAAAGCGAGAATAAGTCATGGCCGGAAAGTATACATGATTAAGGCAGTTTCCTGACCTAATATGCATATTGTTACAACTATCTGTCCTGACGGAGAAAGGAAACACCGTGATGAGACTTGCACATTGAGGTAACCGATGTGCGCCTTGGACAAGCAAGGCGGTTTTACTGTCTGTTCCTCTATAAAATGGGAGGCCCGAGCCCAGCAGTGGGACGTTTATGAGTTGTTGCTGATCTCAGACTTTAAACTTCTTATCGTCTTCTCCATCAACAAATATTATGCGTGCAGGAACGGAGAAATACTATTTCCTGCGACGGGTGGCCTGTCGTAAGAGGCGACAAAACAACCCACAGCTAGGTGGTATGGTATTTTCTCGATTGGATGACTACCACCCCTGGTCTAGAATATGCCGTCAGAGCAACCTTGAGTTATGTTTCGGTATTAGTGACCAGATTCCTATTTCCCTTAAGAGAGCAACAGCGCATTTGTAGCACCTTTGGTGTTGCAAATGTCCATAGGCGATGGTAACCGCTGAACTCCTGCAATAAAAAAAAACTGATAATTGTAACAATATTTACATTGGCTCAGAAGATCTGCTGATATTAATTTTGATACCCTACCACGATTCAAACTCAGGTTCTTTGAATACAGCGCTACTACCACTAAGCCACTATCACTGATTAGTATGGAGGTATGGATTCTTAAATAGCAATAATCGATCGCTTAATATTCAAACCGCCTCGTGTGAATCGACGCCATGTTGTAATCCTGCCCGGTATCAAGGCGGGTGCTTAATAAAACGGCAGTTAAAGTAAACGTGCGATCCCAGATACGATAAAATCGTGGCACACATTGCTTTTACTACTTTACAATTTACATAACTTCGGAGAATGTCCTTTATTCTAATCTTTGAGTTATCGGCTTCGTTTTATGCGATCACTTATGTTTAAGGATTGTTAGATCATTATTTCAGTGGCATATCAAAATTGATAGGTTTATTTGAATAAATGGCGCTCTGTTGTTCGTGCCTACCCCGCAAGGGAACTGGCGTGAAGTTATGTATGTATGTATGTATGTATGTATTTGAATAAATAGAATAATCTGCGGAGTGACGCTCGCGGACCGCGTTCGTAATACCGAAGTAAGAAAGAGAGTTGTTCCGAAAGAGTGTCGGGGTGAAGGCAAGGAAAGGAATGCTCCGGTGGTTCGGGCATGTGGAAAGAATGCATGATGAAAGAATGACTAAACAGATATATAATGCAAAAGTGGATGGATGCAGAAGTCGTGGAAGGCCACGACACACCTTCCGTGATCAAATTGATCGTGTACTAGCAGAAGGTGATGTCAGGAGCTTTAAGAACAGAGGAGCGTGCATGACAAGAGTTATGAATGTCAAAGAAGCAAGTGAGGTGTGTAACAATAAGCCTAAATGGCGCTCTGTTGTTCGTGCCTACCCCGCAAGGGAACTGGCGTGAAGTTATGTAAATAACGGCTTAATGACTAGCGCACGCGTTCCAAACTCAAAGCTCGCGGTTTCGAACCCTGGCTGGAAGTCATGCACCACTTAGGCAGTTTTCTTAACTAATGTGCATATTGTTACAATTATGACGTGTATTTATCTATAAGTGCATCTATAATATTTACCTCGTTGAATAGGATGACGCACCGCTAGGTGAGAGTCTATGGATCAATCGCCGCGGGAGCTATCCTTCCATGTGCCTATGTTTGGGGAGGGTTAATTAATTAATTAATTTAATTAATTTGTTTATGAAACATGCAATAGTTAATATTCTTAAATATAAAACACAAAATTAATACATATATCAATCAAGTTGCCACTAAAAATAATTTATATATGAAAATAAAAATTTGCTCAAACAGTTAATTACAAAAAAATATATACTATGACTAGCTGTCCCGGCAGACGTTGTTCTGCCTTGAAGAAATGAAATTTAGAACCCGATTCCAGCGCCACCTACCGGGTCCAAATGTAAGCTATCCTATCTTTCAAGTCGGATCAAACTGCACACGGTGTGCAAATTTGATTAAAATCGGTCAAGTAGTTTAAGAGTCCATCGCGGACAAACTACGTGAGACGTAATTCATATATATTAAGATTATACGAAAATTACATAAAATGTCTATTTAATTTCAACGAGGTCAATATTGAACAAATACAAAAAATCTGTCACCTCAATAATTACTAATTAAAGTAGTTAAGTATGAATTAAAATTATGAAATTGTTTATTTTTATCTAGCGACGATATGAAGAGGCTAGACGGGATGTCTTTAGTGCCCTACAAGATGGGACGACCCTTAGTATGGGACGCTACGTACATTGATACTAGCTGCATCCTATCTTCCAGATCCGGGCATTTTAGTTTTGTTTTATAATTAAAAAAAAGAAATTAAGGCGGGGGAAATGCTATTTACGCACAATATTGGATCCTTTGCAAGGGATTAGACCATAGTTGATCATGGAGGGCAACTGCCGCACCACAGGAGGTCCTAAACTGTCATTAATACATATACACAGACATAAATTGTCAATGAATACATATTTGTTGTGTTCGGTGTCGAACCTCTAGGGCCATGGGCTCCCGAAGCCAATCGGCTTTATCGAGATTCATCATCTCGTCTCACGTGACCAAAAGGCTGGCCTGTACTTGGGGCAACGCATCGGCGTCCGACTGGGCGTAACTATGTTCTAAATCTCAGCCTTTCCAACACAAACAAAAGCGCAGGGTCGACAGGGGTTTTTAGTGGGTATTGGGGTTGCTCGCCCGTGCAGCAACGCTCGGAGTCTTCCACACTATTCTGTGACGTCGATCGCGGACGGAGCACCGACAAGAGCATACTATTGCTGCAGTGTTATCGCCCCCGACCGACGCGTGTCGTTCCCCTAGCAATGACCCAGTTTGTGCGTAAATCGGTTAAGCATTTTCCCTCGCCTCAAAACAAAAAAAAAAAACGCATCGGCGTTGCCATCCAGCGCGGAAACGCGGCCAGCGTTTTGAGCACGTTCCTAATCGACAGCGATTGGGTACTTATGTATTACTAGCTGCGCCCGCGGTTTCACCTGCGTCGTGAATGGAAAATCGTTATATTTTGGATTTTTCACACTATATCTTTATAAATTATAGCCTGTATTATTCTGATATGTAAGCTATATTACTGTAAAGTTTCATCAAAATCCATTCAGCAGTTTTTGCGTGAAAGAGTAACAAACATAAATCTATAATAATAATAATAATAATAGGCAGACAAACACACACATTGTATATCCCCAAATTAAGCAAGTTACGCTTGTGTTATGGGTAATATACAACGGACTACTCTGGGGCCGATGATCCCAGACACCCAGACCATAGTAAATAACGGAGAAAATACGTTTCCGAAATTTACTATACCAGGAATCGAACCCGGAACCTCTGCGTTGCAGTGAGGTACGCCGGCAAAGGCTTAGCCCGCTCAACCACAGAGGCCGTCCATCTATACATCCATACATCCATTCTTACAAACTTTCGCGTTTATAATATTTATAGAGATATAGAGATTTACATTTTGTTTATTAGGAAACTGTACATAGTGTATAATTTATACAGTATTAAAAAAAACCTTAAACCAAAGTCTATATATTAATATATGAAGCAAAAACTTTGTACCCCTTTTTACGTTAGGAGTATGGAATCACTCACACTTATAGATTATATTGAGAAGAAGCGACGAATGCTAATATTTAAAAAAAAATTAAGTATAAAAAATACATTAAATCAATTAAAAAAACATTACACACACTACCATGTATTTGACACACACACGCATATATAATCTTTTGTTTATTGTTCAACTCAAATTAACAGCGTAGCCTTGGCGAAATCTGTGATCATAGAAGTATAGTCTTTGACATTAATTATTATGGTCGAATTTCGACCACGGGCGACCACTAGTACATATAAACCTGTGAAAATCTATACTTGATTCAACATTGATAGATTTAAGAACATAAATTTGTATCGGGTGTCCCTCTCTTCCGAGTAAGAAGCATGCAATCCCGTTTTTCTGAATTGGATCCTGTGGGAACCAAACCTTACAGTATTACCACGAGGAATTTGACGCGTCGTGTCGTAGTAACTCGTGGCCGTGTCGTATAATTTCCACATTCACGCTGTCATGAAACCTACTTCTCAATACTATGGACCGTATTCATAGACTGAACTTAAATGTTAAGAAGTTCTATTGTATAAAGTAAAACCGCAAAGCCGCATTGGACAAACAGACAAGACTTGGTACGTGGACGTTTCTTAGTAACTTTTATATTTAAGTTTTTTTTATTTTTTTATTGCAAGAGTTCAGCAGGCAGGCAGACGGCCCACTTGATGGAAAGCGGTTACCATCGCCTATGGACATTTGCAACACCAAAGGTGCTACAAATGCGCTGCTGCTCTTTCAAGGGAGACCGGAACTTGGTCACTAATTCCGGAACACAACTCAAGGTTGTTATGGTGACATACTTTAGACCACGGGTGGTAGCCGTCCAGTCGGGCATATGCCCTACCACCTGGCTGTGGGTTGTTTTGTCGCCTCTTACGACAGGCCGCCCGGCCGCAGGAAGTTATATCCTTTCTCCGTTCCTGCACGGATGGCGGTGAAGTTAGTAGGTGGTGAGAGATTTTCGGGTCGTAAAACTTAAGCTAGAAAGTGCTCTAACTATAAACTATAAATTGAATATTAATAAAAGAAGAGAAGAAGGAGTTCAAGTATGAAATTGCTAGCATGTTACACGAAACGAAAATATACTGACACTGTCTGCTTAAAATTATTCTAGGCAGCCATCCGCAGATCAAGTTATAGATTTCTAGAGTCATCCAAAAACTTCATTAGAATAGAGTATACTTTATTGTATAATAAAATTAATGAAATAATACACAATAACAGCTTAGAATTAGATACAAATGGCGGTCTTATCGCTGACAGCGATCTCTTCCAGACAACTTTAGGATGGAGAGAGAAATATGGCACAGAAGCTAGGGCAGGATTTTATTGCACAATATTTTTGAAAATATTACATATTGAATATTACATATATTATATTTTAAGAAAAACATAAGTACCCCCAATTTAAAGACACAGTGCATTCTTAGCACGGTAAATACATAATTTACATTTATTAAATACCTTCCTATTACCACGGCCATACCGACCTCCCATATCAGATATTACTTTAGGAAATTTTTACAGTTATATCTTGGACATTTAATATGTGCAGCAATCTGCGACACACACACACACACACACACACACGCACGCACGCACGCACACTCTCTCTCTCTCTCACACACACACACACACACACACACGCACACATGCTATCACGTTTTATTTTAAAATAAATAAAACGCGATCAAAACAAGAATAAAAGGAAATGACTTTATTTATAACTATTTTTTTTTAAAGAAAATAAGAGGGTAGTGTGGGTTCTTGCAAAAAAAAATTCAGTTTGCCTGGCTAGTCTTAGAATAGGTACCGCACTCCCCTGAGAATCCTTGCAGTATGCTGGATAGCAGGGCAGTCCTTATTCGCAGCTCCTAATACACGAGGCTCAGGCACATCGACGGAGTAGATTTTGGAGAGAGTGGGAGGAGATTACTCCCAACCAAATTCCCAGTATAGGAATAATAATAATAATAATAATAATAATAATAATCGGCAGACAAACACACATATTGTATATCCCCAAATTAAGCAAGTTACGCTTGTGTTATGGGTAATATACAACGGACTACTCTGGGGCCGATCCCAGACACCCAGACCATAGTAAATAACGGAGAAAAGACGTTTTCCGAAATTTACTATACCAGGAATCGAACCCGGAGCCTCTGCGTTGCAGTGAGGTAGGCCGGCAAAGGCTTAACCCGCTCAACCACAGAGGCCGTCAAGCACCGTCATAAGCACTTATTTTAACAAGAATATAAATAATATTTACGAGTTTAGCTTGTATTTAGTAACTAAGATATTAGAATAATAGTTTTCAAAATATGTAGCAATTAAACAAGCAGACTTATCTATGAGCCAGCCCAAAAATGCTCTTTTTTCTGCCCACCGTCATTCAGTCGTCTTTTTTGTACACCTCGAGACGTTCCTTTACGTGTATCAAATTATAGTAAGACGTTATGGGAGGTGACTTTTAAATTATATTATTTTTAATTGATATTCATATAATTTAATTTTAATTATATATATTATTTTATCTTAAATATTTATAGTTTTAATTATATATAATTAGTGAACAACGATTGTGAATAGTTTTTACAACACACACACACACACACACACACACACACACACACACACACACACACACACACACACACACACACACACACACACACACACACACACACACACACACACACACACACACACACACACACACACACACACACACACACACACACACACACACACACACACGCACACACATATACACACGCACACGCGCCCGCGCACTCACACGCACACGCACACGCACACGCACACGCACACGCACACGCACACGCACATACATATATATATACTGATTGGGCTTGCCTCACTTCCGGTGGAAGCATGTTTCATAATTGGACAGCTTGAAAACTACACTACTTATTATTATACTCTTAAGACAGATCACGTAGAATGTAAAGAATTCCAGTAAAAGAAAATCAATCATTGTATACGACGCGTGTGAGAAATCTTCAAAAACTTCACGTACGTCACATCCGGCTTTTAGAGGAAATGTTATGATTTTCTTTCCGGATGATTGCCAAATAATTTCAACTGGCAATAACAAGTGTCACTCATTGATGTTGAGAGTTCAGCGGCATTTAATTTAGTGATTTTGCGTAAACACTTAAAATTCTTACATTTGAATTTAATCTTCCAGTATATATCTCTACGTACTGCTAAATTATTAGTGTTGGGCGGTGACAAACATATGAGAGTTTTATAATCGCACTCAGAGTGTAATAATGGTTCATTAATTATTATTTTAGAATTGTGCTGAACTTTACCAACCAGAACTGGCTGAAACTGAGACATTACGTCTAATAAGCCTATGAACAAATTAAAACATAGTAAACTGGCGTGACTTAGACCAGCCCCACCGGCATGACCGGCTACCCTCGCAGCCTCGGACTCCCTAGCAATAAATTGCGACGATTTAGTTTCATTTCTAAGATTTATATATTATTTTAGTGTAGTTCAAAATTTAATATATATAAATTTAAGTATTTTATAATAACTCATTATATTTTTTTGTATTATTAATTTTCAATGTTTAAAATATATAATTACATTAATTAAATACTAAAAATAAATTAAATTATAAATAAACTACACTACAAAAAAATTAGAAATTAAATATTATAGTTACATTTATGTTTTGTACTTACAATACAAATTTTACTTTAAATCTCTTGCTTACAAATAAAACCTTTAAACAAATTAAATACTATAATTACTACTTTTATGTTTAAGGCTGTATTTGACTTTAGTTAATATTGTTACGAGTGTGGGACTCGAAATTAAAATGCCGTTGGAATTTCTATAGAGTTAATTAGTACTGTACAAACACGTATAAAACAGGTACAAATATACTGAACACAACCAGTAACACTGCACGAGTCAATATCACGCTCAAAGTCCGTCACTATATCGCTAATCGAAAGTACTACACACGTCTTGCTAGTATCGTAATCTTCGCCTGACTGCCTCACCCCTCCGTTCGACCATTGTTTTATATATACTAAACTGTATTAAAGTAGAACAAAGGAAGACCGTGTTCACCGAGTTAATCCGCACACCTGACAAGCAAGGATGAGTTCGACACTAATGACGGCCATAAAAGAAGTAGAAAAACAATAGCATGTCTCTCTGAACTACATATTCTAAACACAAAGTAAACAAAATAATTCCTAAATCCGGTGGAAATAAAACTGCGTTTTACGACCTGCAGGTGTGCGCATTTCTGTGTCGGTATGTAACAATATGAATTAAGGATTGTGTATAATCAGTACATAATTGTTATTTACATTAACTTTATAATCAATATATTAAAACTATCCTACAGCTATCATTCTTAACTAAAATTATACATATATTTAAAAAAATAAAACTCCACAGGAAAAATCGCCACATAAGTTTTCTTCAAAAATTAGAACTATATCCTTTAGAATTTTCTCTATTTTCTTGTGTAATAAATGTCATATATTCCTTCCTATTTATTGATACCTTGTAATATAATTAAAGGTAGTCATTTTTTTATAATCGAAATATTTCCAAGGCTGTATTCTTGGCATTATATACTATGGTCTGGGTGTTTGGGATCGACCCCAAAGTAGTTCGTTGTATATCATCTATTATAACACAAGCGTAACTTGCTTAATTTAGGGATATACAATATGTGTGTTTGCCTGCCGATTATTGATTGATAGATACCCTATCTATATATTTATTAATATGGGAAGTAAAAACACAGCAAAAACTTTGTACCCCTTTTTACGAAAATTGCGCGGACGGAGGAGTATGAAATTTCTCACACTTATAGTTTACTAGAGTTTACCCCGCGGCTCCGCCGCGCGTCAAACTCTGGTGTGTACCTCTTGTTTTAGGAGTAGACGTTAATACAGGATATATTGTATTGTATTTTTATGTTGGTGCTATTTGCCCTCGGAAGATTTATTTCATTTTATATCGCAAACTATCCCATCTACCGGGATGAATAGTATCAATGTCCATTTTCGGTATTCAGACAGACAGATCGAGTGAAAGTCGCATTTTTTTAAAGATTATGAATTTTTATATCTATAAACTTGATAAATGATTGGTCCCCCATACAAACTTTAATACCCTATTTCAACCCGTTCTAGTTTTATTTATATAACTAAATACTGAGTAAACTACACAAACGACCAAAACTACAAAACGTACTAAAACTGCCGAAACTACCAAATCTAACAACCAAAACTACCAAATCCACCAACCAAAACTACCACAACTACCTAAACTACCACAATTATCAAATCTACCAATCAAAACTACCACAACTACCAAAACCACCACAACTAACAAAATTACCACAACTACCAAAACTACCACAACTACCAATACCACCACAACTAACAAAACTACCACAACTACCAAAACTACCAGAACTACCAAAACTACCACAATTACCAAAACTACCGCAACTACCAAAACTACCACAACTACCAAAACTATCAAAACTACCACAACTACCAAAACTACCACAACTATCAAAACTACCACAACTACCAAAATAACCGAATCTACCAAATCTATCACCCAAAACTATCATAATTACCAAATCTACAAACCAAAACTACCACCACTACCAATACTACCACTACTACCAGAACTACCACAACTACCGAAACTACCAAATCTACCACAACTACCAAATCTACTAAAACTACCAAATCAACAAAACTACCACAACTACCAAATCTACAAACCAAAACTACCACAACTATCAAAACTACCACAACTACCAAAATAACCGAATCTACCAAATCTACCAACCAAAACTACAATAATTACCAAATCTACAAACCAAAACTACCACAACTACCAATACTACCACTACTACCAAAACTACCACAACTACCGAAACTACCAAATCTACAAACCAAAACTACCACAACTACCAAATCTACCGAAACTACCAAATCTACAAAACAAAACTACCACAACTATCAAAACTACCACAACTACCAAAATAACCGAATCTACCAAATCTACCAACCAAAACTACAATAATTACCAAATCTACAAACCAAAACTACCAAATCTACCGAAACCACCAAATCTACAAAACAAAACTACCAAAACTACTACAGCAACCAAAACTACCACAACTACCAAAACTACCACAACTACCAAAACAACAGAAACTACCAAAACTACCAGCATAAACTACCGAAAATAGCAGAACTACCAACCAAACCTTCCACAACTACCAAAACTGCCAAACAAAACTACCAAAACTACCTAAACGACCAAAATAAACAAAATGGCGAAAATGGCAAACCACAAATAAAAAAACCTATCCTAGTTTCCGGGATAAACTTTATATAAATCTATCCCAAAATCTATCCCAGTATCCGGGATGAAAAGTATCCCTTGGCCACCCTCGGTATTCAAATTACATATGTACCGAGTATCAGCCAAATCGGTCCAATAGTCTTTCCATAAAAGGATAACAAACAGAGAGACAAATATACTTTTATCCCGGAAACTATCACATTTTCCGGGATAAAAAGTATCCTATGTTCATTCTCGGCATCGAAAATATATATATACTGAGTTTCAGCCAAATCGGTCCAGTAGTTTTTACGTGAAAACGGAACAGACAGACAGACAGACAGACAGACAGACAGACAGACAGACAGACAGACAGACAGAGTTACTTTCGCATTTATAATATTAATAGGGATATAGAGGAGTGCAGAATGCTATTTTTTTTTTAAACTTATGCATAAAAAATACATTAAATCAATAAAAAAACATAACACACACTACCATGTATTTGACACACACACACCCAATATATACTTGTAGGAATCGTATTTGTTATTATAAAATAACCATATGACAGAAGTAGTCAATAACCGGATAGAGTATTCTTTCATGTAGTAATCGGAAGTTGTTTAACGGGATGTCAACGTAGAAGCATTTATTATTAAGCTAACGGATATCGGAAATGGAGTAACCGGATGTTGGAAGTTAATACGTATGGCGGAAGTTAGTTTTATGAAGGAAGTGTAACTGAAGTGGCGCTACAGCATTACCGGGTATTGTCACTGCAGCGCGCTATGAGGACCTTATAAATACTGGGGTGTTCAGGTAGAGGGGGCAGTCTTAAACCGACAGTCTACGAGTCTACAACCAAGTCTACGACCGACAGTCTGCATTGACAGTCTTGGCCGAGGAACACGTAATATAATGCGGTCGATAATTACTGCTTGATAATCGCAATATTCTTGAAGGGCAAATTGCTGCTCGACACCTGACAAGCGTGGATGCAACTCTTGGAGTTGTCCTAATATTTCTGTGTATTATTGTGCAATATTTAATATCGTAATTGTAATAATTCTAGTGTAATAAACTTTGATTACAATATTTCAGATTATTATTGTGTTATTCTCGAAGCGTCATTCGTTCGCTCCCGGCGTGAACCCGACATACTCTTTTGTTTATTGTTAAAGTCAAATTAACAGTGTAGCCTTGGCAAAATCTGTGATTATAGAAGTATAATAGTCTTTGACAACTGAACTTAATGATGTTCAAACTTATAATTTAAATTAATTATGGTCGAATTTTGACCACTGAGCGACCACTAGTATATTTAGTTGCCCTAGTGGTGAAGTTTACAGTTGCGGTCAATATAATGAATCGTAATGAATCACTATCATATAAAATAAACCATTAAAACATACAAACATTCGAACGACCTCTGTTTCACATTTATAAATATCAAATAATATTATTTTATTATATAAAAATTAAAAAGTTCCACCTATAAATACGGCCGTAAACAGCAGATTAAGTTGCGCGCGCGCACCGTGCGTCGGGCACATTTGTTTCTTTATTTATTCGCGGCCAATAAGGCCTACATTCAAATAGTTCATTAGGCGAAACCATGACATATTCAGCCCTTTATATGCGAGGCCCGTTCTATCGCTTCATTTCACAGCCTGTTGATGAAAATGTTAGGTGACACAAGTACTTGAAGGATGGTAAGCAGAATACTGCGGTGGATTACATTTGTGAATAGTTTACGAGTTAGCGGGACTGTTTCTTATCAATAGTACTTTTCAAATCTTTGAAAAATTTAAATGACTCCATAAACCGTTATGTGTTTTCATGTTAAAGAACGTGAAAAATCATTGTTATCCAAGATTTGTTAGAGTTTAAAAGATAAATAAAGTTTACAAGTTCTAAACTAATCCATCGGTTTTAATTAAGTACTTATAAGCCGTCATAATTTCAATTATACACAAAATAGTCCTAGCTATTTTAAGTTTAACATTTTTATTTATACACATATGCGATTATAGTTTATGCAATTCTAAATTATAATTCTAATATAATTTGGGGGTCATGTCAGAAGCGTGCTCGTCGCGATCCCCGCTGGCCCAGAGGGCCACAATTCTGACCCGAGTTCACACACGTGCAGTGCACGATAGGGCGTCCCCCGCAGGCGACGCTCACCGATGCGCCCCCGTCGGTGTGAACTCTCGCGCATGCGGCGAAGGGGGCCGCCACCCTTCACGCAGCGCCAAACCTGGCGGGTCGAGAGGAGCAGAGTGCCGTATAGGCACGTGGAATGTGAGAGGTGGAATGAAAGATAAGATGGACGAAATGATTGATATAATGAATGAGAGAAGCCTGGATGCCTTATGTCTGACAGAAACAAAGCGGAAGGGGTGCGACATCGATGACCTCCCCGGTGGCATGCTTGCTCTGTGGTCCGGCGTGGACCTGGACGAGCGTGCAAGTGGGGGGGTAGGCGTCGTACTCTCAACCCGCTTTGTGTCTGGAGTAAAAGACTATTGTCTGGTGAACCCGAGACTTCTCTGGGTCCGTCAAAAACTGGGGATTACGCGAGTTTTTCTGGTCGCAGCTTATGCTCCCGTAAGCTCAGCGGATCCCCAAGAACTCGAGAAGTTTTGGGAGTCTGTGAGAGAAATTCTGGATCTGGCTGAAAGGAATGAAAGAATAATTATGTGTGGTGATCTTAATGGCTGGGTGGGCACCAAACGAGACGGCCTTGAGGCTGTCCTTGGACCCTATGGTGACAAGAGAGTGAACGATGCTGGTAGGCCAATCATAGACGTATGCATGGAAAGAAACTTGCTTGTGTCGAACACCTTATTCCATCATAAGGATATTCACACGTATACACGGGGAATGAATGATCAGAAAAGTATGATTGATCTGATTTTAATAGATAGTCGCCTCCGAAACACATTAATGGATACAAGAGCCTACAGAGGCCCCACTCTTGAAACGGACCACTACCTGGTGATAAGCCGGTTTGTGGGCCTTTTCAAGAAGTGGAGACACTGGCGAGTGCGTACCAATTTCGGGGAGCTTGAAAGAATAAAGTGTGAAAAATTGGAAGATGTTAGTGTAAGGAGTATGTATGCGCGCCTAGTCGAAGAAAGGCTTGCAAAAGCGGACTTCTCCGACTTAGACGTGGATAATGACTGGGATAGTATGAAAGAAAGTATAGTGGAAAGCGCAAAAGAAGCATGTGGATGCGCAAAGAGGCACATAACAACGAAAGGTGATGAATGGTGGGACGCGGATGTTAAATCCAGCGTAGAGAGAAAGAGAAAAGCCTGGCTGGATTATGTTGCTTCCTTGCAACAGAATGATAGTATGAAAGAGATGAAGAAAGAAATTTATCGCCTCTGCAAGAATGAAACCAAAGCTTTAGTGAAAGAGAAGCGTGAAAGAATAAAATTGAAAGAAGAAGAGAAGCTAACGGAGAACTTCGAGGCGAATACCAAACTCTTTTGGAGAGAGGTTAAGAAGTCTCGGGGTTGTTCGTCAGCTTCCAGAATGGAAAGAATAAAATCTAAAGCAGGGGACGTTCTTGCTAACCCACAAGAGGTGTTAGCGCGATGGAGTGAATACTTTAGAGAAATGTATGATGATATCCCGGATGCTGGCACCACGACTGAGTCTGTGACTGGCTCCGAGGAGTCAGCATCCGAGATTACGTTGGAAGAGATCGAATGGTCGATAAGAAGTCTGAAAAATGGAAAGGCAGGAGGAATCGATAGTGTGTCTGCTGAGATGATCAAATATGGTGGAACCTGCGTCCGGGACGCTTTCCTGTCCTTATGCAACTTGTGCTGGAGGACGGGAAAGGTTCCCAAGGACTGGAGGCGCGCTGTCATCGTGCCCTTGTATAAAGGCAAGGGATCACGTATGGAGTGCGCCAGCTACAGGGCCATCAGTTTGATCAGCACAGCATCTAAAGTGTATACGAAGATTATTGAAAAGAGAATGAGAGTGGTATCCGATGGATTATTGTGGGATGCACAAGGTGGCTTCAGAAATGGAAGGGGATGTATGGATCAAGTTTTCTCTCTCCGCAATATCGTAGAGAAGCAGCTGGCTATGGGCCGGAAGGTTTTCTGCGGTTTTGTGGATCTAGAGAAAGCATTTGACAGGGTTGTGCGGAAGGAGCTCTGGGACATATTGCCCGGATATGGGATTAATGGCCAATTGATGCGTGCTGTGCAGTCCACTTACGAGGACTGTATGGCATGCGTGCGAGTGGATGGCAGCCTGTCGCCCTGGTTTGACGTCAATATTGGCGTCAGGCAGGGCTGCGTGCTGTCGGCTTTGCTGTTCATCCTATACCTGGACGATTGTCTCCAGAGAATAAGATTGATGGATGTTGGGGTGCGAATGAGTGATCTAGTTGTAAGCACCTTGCTTTATGCGGATGATGCCGTGCTTTTAGCCGAATCGCCATCAGAACTGCAAACACTAGTCACAATGATGAAAGATGACTGTCAGGCGAGAGGCTTACATTTGAATGCGAAGAAAACAAAGGTTATGGTGTTTGAAAGAGAAGAAACCAGAACGAATGCAAGGATAATGGTCGATGATGTTATGCTGGAGCAAGTGAATGAGTTTGTATATCTTGGATGTGCTTTTAGCAGGGATGGAAGGTACACCGCTGATATAGAAAGAAGAGTAAATTTGGGGAATAGTTTGAATGGAGCGTTAGGTAAACTTCTAGGCGCTAAGAACCTCAGCCAGAAGGCCCAGATCGCCATACACAACGCGGTGCTGGTACCTACGCTCGCGTATGGAAGCGAGAGTTGGGTATGGAAGAGAGAGCATGAAAGTAGAGTAAACGCGGTTGAGATGCGAGCACTGCGCAAAATCTGCGGAGTGACGCTCGCGGACCGCGTTCGTAATACCGAAGTAAGAAAGAGAGTTGGTCTGAAAGAGAGTGTCGGGGTGAAGGTAAGGAAAGGAATGCTCCGGTGGTTCGGGCATGTGGAAAGAATGCATGATGAAAGAATGACTAAACAGATATACAATGCAAAAGTGGATGGATGCAGAAGTCGTGGAAGGCCACGACACACCTTCCATGATCAAATTGATCGTGTACTAGCGGAGGGTGATGTCAGGAGCCTTAAGAACAGACGAGTGTGCATGACAAGAGTTATGAATGTCAAAGAAGCAAGTGAGGTGTGTAAGAATGGGCCTAAATGGAGCTCTGTTTTCGTGCCTACCCCGCAAGGGAACTGGCGTGAAGTTATGTATGTATGTATGTATGCAATTCTAAATTTGCTTTAATTATGACACAAAATTATTTTTTTATAAAGCATAATATATATATATTACCAACTACCCTAAATATACTATACTACTACTACTAGTCTAGTACTACTAACGATAAGGCCTCTCATTGTTCAAAAGCAAATATGTATCCATATTAATTGACTAGATTTAAGGTTTTGGTGAACAATACAAAGTTTTTCATTCATTCATACTGCTCTAATAAATAGGTCGATAACCCTTTATTCCTTGCAAAATAAATAAAAGCTTAGCTTAAGTTATAAATTAATTCATTCCATTTTCAAAAATTTTAAATAGCTTTTGTCAGAATTTTAGGTAATTTATGTACTTTACTTCAAAATAGACATAAATTATAAATAATACGAAGAAAAACTTAACTAAATACTTAAAAATAAACTAAATTATAAATAAATTAATATAAAGCATGTAACAAATCGCTGCCAGAGGGAAGCGTGCCCAGAGGGCTGGCTGCATTGCCACGCTGCATGGCAATGCTATTCGTTGCGCGAAATACGAACCAGCCTTCTGATCACGGGTTCATCATAAAAATTTCTTTGAAGAAACCCTTTGCCAATGCACTCCACCAACCTAAAGTTTCAACTTCAAACCGTACAAATATATAACCCCTTCCTAGGGTTCTATATTACATTATTAATTTCACCACTGAAACGTATATAGCTTCCACCCGCTCCGCTGCGCTTCTGGATAGCTTTCTCCTTGGAACTACTCTGGAACTCAGTACTCCAGTTCCTCTCTCACGCTTCTTCGTAGCTTCCCTTCAGGAACTATTCGGAGCGTGTAGACTTCCTTCTCACGTCTTATCTCGCACCCTCACCTGTCGCGTAACCGCAACGTATCGGTCCGCATCGCACCGCACCGCACGGCACAGCATCGGACCGCATCGTATCGCAACGCATCGCTTGATCGTCGTGTGCTTCGGTTCCGTGCCGTCATCTACCACGCCGTACTCTTACCCCGATCTCTGGAGTAGGGGAAGACTTTGCAGCGTGTAACTTCCAGTTTGTGCTAAATACACGTCATCTATTATCTGCCATTCGTCTATTCTTGCCTTCCGGGCGTGCCACCGAACCCCCGCAAACAAATATACGTTTCACCACTGCTATTATTGTGAGTTTTTAATCCACGATTCACAAGTCTTGTGCTTATGATTATGATACATAGAAACGTTTGCCGCTCCATCTGTCCGTGTGTCGGTATTGAGCTGCAAATCACTGCGTGACGTGGTTGTATATGACTATATGTCAAACGCAATGAGAAACGAAAACGTTCTACAACTATTTGTGTGAAACGTGTTATTCGTAAATGAGTCAATAGTACAATATACAGATGTAGGTGTGTTTGTATACCACTCGACTTTTATTTAAGGGATGTTCTTCCTTTAGGACATCTAGTTTACATATTTATGCAATACATACATACATACATACATAACTTCACGCCAGTTCCCTTGCGGGGTAGGCACGAAAAACAGAGTGCCATTTAGGCTTATTCTTACACACCTCACTTGCCTCTTTGACATTCATAACTCTTGTCATGCAAGCTCGTCTGTTCTTAAGGCTCCTGACATCTCCTTCTGCTAGTACATGATCAATTTGATCATGGAAGGTGTGTCGTGGCCTTCCACGACTTCTGCATCCATCCACTTTTGCATTGTATATCTGTTTAGTCATTCTTTCATCATGCATTCTTTCCACATGCCCGAACCACCGGAGCATTCCTTTCCTTACCTTCACCCCGACACTCTCTTTCAGACCAACTGTCTTTCTTACTTCGGTATTACGAACGCGGTCCGCGAGCGTCACTATAGAAATATACTAGATAAGGTATGACACACACCTAGTAAAAGAAAATCCATTCATATCCGTGCAGGAACAGAGAAAGAATACAATTTCCTGTGACCCGGCGGCCTGTCGTAAGAGGCGACAAAAACAACCCACAGCCAGGTGGTAGGATATTTGCCCATTTGGATGGCTACCACCCCTGGTTTGAAACATGTCACAATAACAACCTTGAGTTGTGTTCCGGTATTAGTGGCCAGGTCCCAGTCTCCCTTTAGAGAGCGGCAGCATATTGGTAGCATTGGTGTTGTTACAAGTGCCCATAGGCGGCGGTAACCACTTTCCATCACGTGGGCCGTTTGAATCTTTTCCTTTTTATGGAAAGGAAGTTAATAAGCAGCTATCTAGGACTTAATTTATGACTGATTTAAATTTAAAAAAATAAAATTATAACTGTGATGTTCTATAAAACCAAAACTGGTCTGCCAATTGTGATGGATTATTACTTATTTTCAATTTGGATCAATCAACCAAAGTGATCCATATTGAACCATTCAATGTGATTGATCAGTTTAACTTCAGCAATACAAGTTACGTTTTCCTTAGTACTCTTTTATCATGCATTTATATTGCAGCAAAATTTTTTAATACGTCATGTCTTTAATATAGCTATAATAATATTTTTCTCTCCTTTTATTGTGTCTCTGTCTTATTGAATATACAGGGCCTTACTTATAAGAGTTTCTTAAACTTAAAGAAACTGCTCAGCAACTGATTAGTGAAAATCTTACCCATAAACTGCTCTTTAGTTGAATATTTTGGGTACAACCTACGTTGATCATTCAAATTTCGTTTATCTGTGCTCCTCTTAGGTAAACAACAGGTAATACACGTTTAGATATATAGATAGATAGATAACACTTTATTGTACACCATTACAGAATAACTTACGAACTAGTATTAGTCTAGTTGGGTACAAAGGGCGGTCTTATCGCTACAAAGCGATCTCTTCCAGACAACCCGTGGCAAGAATATACCGATTAGGAGTGGCGACGGTGGTATACATAATTATTGTACGATTACTTACATTTTAATAATAAATATATAACTATACTATATATACAAATATAAGTTATATACATATAGAAGATATGGTGATAATATGCAACTATTTAAACATAATAAACATATAACTATATGCAATATAATATCTACTAATTATATAAAATTACATATCATTATATGTAATTTTATATAATTAGTAGATTTATTATCACGTTTATAAGTGAAATAAAAAGATATTCATTGATTAGGGTCTGATTCTGATTCTCTTACTTAAGAGATGGCTAATTGTTTCTTAACGAGATTATTATAAGTAAGGCCGACACTGTTTGCTACAACTCCATTAATTCTTCAAAAGTCATTCTGTAACATACTTCTGTATAAAACTTGTAAAAAAAGAACTTGAAATATAAATTGAATAAGATATATAAAGAAAATATTTTTTTAGCTAGACGTGTTGCTGGGGAGCTTCTTGCCGCTTCTTCTCCTTAAAAGGAATAATACATTGCGAAGCGGTGTAAACTAGGAAGTAAAATAACCTATATGTATGACATTCCAAACGTGTTCACCAGTGGAACTTATCTTATATCTTATACTAATTACTAATATAATTATAAAACTGAAGAGTTTGTTTGTTTGAACGCGCTAATCTCAGGAATTACTGGTCTGATTTCAAAAATTCTTTCAGGTTTAAATAGCCCATTTATTGAAGAAGGTTATAGGCTATATATCATCACGCTAAGACCAATAGGAGCGGAGCACCAATGAAGAATGTTTTAAAATCGGGGGGTCTTGAAAACAAATTCCACGCAAACGACGTCGCGGGCACAGCTAGTTTTGAATAAAAACTTTTGAATTTTTGAATTTTCATGGTTTAATTCTACCTACTCTATATAATAAAGAAACGGCTCAAGTATATGAATATCTCGATGTTTTTGTAGTGATTTAAAGGCAGTAAATGACAGACGGTAGGTACCTATATAACAAGCTTCGTGCACAACAGGCCAATGTATTCAAGTCTCGCAGGCTGACACGCATCGAGCGTTGTCTAGAATTTCACATGCACCTATAAATCTGGCAGGTGACAGACGATCTGATCTGACGGATATCTGCAGCAGCGTGGGAGGTTGTTGAATACAAAATACCCAATTCGTAAATCTAAGGAATTGAAATATCGAGTCACGCGCTAGTATTATTGCCTTTGATGTTAAAAATTAAATTTAATATTACCTGCTTGGAAGGCAGGAGTTTTTTTTATAGCTTAAGCACAGCAGACAGGCTGACGCCCAATTGTGATGTAAAGTGGTTACTGTCGCCTATGGGTATTAGCAATAAGAGAGATGTTGCCAATGTGCTGTCGGCCTTGAAGCCTAAATGGCGCTCTGTTGTTCGTGCTTACCCCGCAAGGGAACTGGCGTGAAGTTATGTATGTATGTATGTAAAGTATTATAAATTTATTGCAACCACTATTTATGTAACCTTTTTTATCAACCCTACTGACCATCGACGCGTAACATCTCGAGGCTATAGGCAAACCTTCTACGCGGCGTAGTAGATTTAAATTTTGACTTACATGTATGACCGCCAAAAAGGTTTTTCCAGTGAAATTTCTTTTGAATAAGAAATATTGAATTTAAATTCGAATTTGAATTTTGACCCTAACACCTTATATAAAGCAGCACGGCACCTGACTAAATGTTAAATACACGTTATTTCAAGAATGTTATATTATAACTATATATAGAAAGATGGCGCGCGGCGCTTAAACAGTTTGGGCAGCGGAGTGAGCGAAAATCAAACGACTCACCACTTAAATACAAAATGTATATTAATGAGGACAATGTAAAACTTTAGCAGCAGCAATTCTAATTATAAAAGTCGTGGTAGCGTAATGGCTAGCACACGCGTACCAAGCTCAAAGGACGCGGATTCGAATCCGTCCGTTTCCCCAATAGAGGGAGGTCCGAGCCCAGCAACGGGACATTTATGGGCTGTTATTATTTAAATATTTTGAAGGTTTCATATTATTTATTGTCGTCATCGCTACTGGTATGTTTTAATATTTTTCTAAGTTGAGGGGGTTGCCTGGAAGAGATCGTTTCAAGCGATAAGGCCGACCTTTGCTCTACATTTATCGTGGTTTTTAAGATTGTAGTTTTAATTTTTGGTAAACCGTAAGGTGTTTTCATTCATTCATTCAAACAATCAATTCTACTTCATGAACATCAACGTCAACATTATCAGTTTTATCATCTATTCCAAAAACTACAACAACTAGTAATCAATAGTTGATTATTACGTGTATTTTAATTTATATTCCATTTTGTGTATTTTTTAAATTATTTTGTTAACATCTATTTGATAATAAATAATATAGAGTGCAAACTCTATATAACGACACTGAAGGAACTGTACATTTTATGGCGTTATAAAGAGTTGTCGTTAGATGGTGAGAAGTCTGTTATTTTGGTCCTATGTCTTTTGGTACACCAGTAATTTTGTTGTATTTTTTTTACTTATTTTATTCATATCTTTTGATATCGAGGCATCTTGGTGATAAAGGAAGTATTTAGAAATTTCGGTATGCATGATGACGACAGTCGAGTTTATTACGGGCTAGGATAATAAAGCGATAAAAGAACTTACACAGCTGCGCAGTTTTTACTAATTTTGGCAACTTAAAAGGTACTTTTTATTACTTAATTGTTGTCGTTATTGAGAGTGGGTGTAATGATATATAGTGTATCATTGTATGGTAGATGTTACGCCTGCAGCCAACAACTGGACCGGTTGGCGTGGGGACGCAGCCGTGGGGCCCACGCCTGCCAGGGCACTGCGGAGTCGGGCAGCCCATTTCCCGTAGCCCTGGCATAAGGCGCAGGACGGAACACCCAGGGGTTTTAGTGGGTATCCCTAACTGGGGAGTGGCAATAGCGTGGCACCGGTTCTGACCGGGCACGTTAGTGCCACCCCCGATCTGGCGAATCCCACACTCACACGGGTCGCGAACATCCCCCCAGGCTTCTGTGCCTGTCGCGGCTTAGTCCTCAAACGGATTTCCCTGGCCAAAAAAAAAAAAAAAAAAGGGGACGCAGCCGCGGCGGGGGCGAAGCAGCGCCTCGGCCGGTGACACACATCACAATACCACTTTTTGCCAACGATCCTCTCATGTCAACGCGCGCGCATCATGCACATCTAATTAATTTGTAATAATAGTTGAGCAATAAAACTATATATCTATATAAACCGTTCATTATTCTTCAAGCATCATCAAAGTACAGTGCACGAATTGACAACCGGAGTCTCAGCAGGCTCAGGCCTTTACATTAGACAAACTAAACCAACCAAAGCCAAGTGATTTGGACACTTAAGGGAGTTTGTCGTTAAATCGAGTGACGTTACATGGAGTGTACACTGTAAATATATAATGTTATTTTAGTTGTCTAATATTAAGTTTATATAGTGTTTGATGTTGTAAATCATTATAATTTACAGCATCAAACACAAAACTGAAACAAATAAATTCGGGACCAAAGTTTACGTGAAGCCTAATGGAAAACCTAGTTAAGTAATTAAATACAGCAATAGCAAAAGTTAACAAAATAAAGGTAATAAATTGACCACACTTAAAATAAATTATGAACCAGTGAAAAATAAATTACACATACTTTCTACTCTAGTCAGATATATAGCAAGCGAGTATCAGTGCAGGCTAGTGACGGGCACCGACGTTAAAAATAATGTCGATAAATCGTGTTAGAGATCAAAGCGCGAACAAATCGGTCGGGCGGTGGTCGGGCCGACGAATGAGTGGATGCGGCAATAAATATAAATACATTTTCACAACATCAAAAGTTACTGAAGTTGTTTGTACAAAATTACGACTTGAAAATATTTTCGTGATAAAGTTATAGTGTGTTTAGATATTTTCATAACTATGTTTCTTATTAAAATATGTTTATAACTTCTATTTGTCAGCGTTGTGAATTTATGATTTTTAATTTTCTTCGAGATTTTTTTTACTTTTCATAACTCAAAACACTGATTCATGTTATTTAATTTTATTGTGCCTATTTTAAAGATGAAATATTTTAATTTTACAATATTTAAATAGGTTTTGGTGGTTCAGTGGTCAAGGCTCAGGCTTTTTATTCCATTAACGTGGACTCGTATCCTGGCTGAGGGAGAGGAGGAACTGTTTGGCCCTCTAGCCTGATATCCATGTTGCTATAATTAACGCTGGGAAACTGGAACATCCAGATTGTGGGACCAGCTAATCTGCGTTGGATACAATCAGTGGGTTGTTTATGGGCTGGCTTTTTTATATATTGGGTTTTAATTTTAAAAGTAAGCGCCTTAAATTACCGAATTAAATTGCTTCCTCATAATATATGTCTGACTATAAAGATATACCTACCTAACATTTTTTTCCTGTAACACATGTCACTGATGGATAACACAGGTGTATAGTTAGATATCAAAAGTAGAACAGTAAGAGTCATGACGTGACTCTTTGATTTAACCCAATAAATCAAGCCGTCTGCTCCACAGCTTCGCATGTGATGGCACCACGTGATTTACTCCGCCCAACGGAGCGGAGCAGAGTGGGGTGGGGGGAGTACACTCGACTAATAAAAAACACCCCGACGCGCTCCTGACTGATGCGACAATTAATTTAATCCCATTTCTCTGCGTCTTCCAGGCAGTCAGGGTTGGTGAATTTTTTTAGGAAGTGTTAAGGTTGCAATTTATCTATAAGTTATGTTCATATTATTACAAACTATATATTCTCCTTATCGTTCATCTCTTCATATTTGAGTATAATTTTTACCACCAAGATATTTTTATGCAAAATTGGAGTACAGAATTTGCACTAAATTAGAAAACCACTGCAATATTACGTTATAAATCTGATACAGTTGATGTTGAGTAGTTTGTTTTTGCAAGTAGGTATTTAAATTAATCGGGCTTTTTTAAATTCTCTGTCAGCTCAGCGAAGCGAGCATTGGAAGTATATAGCCATGTTTATGTATGTTTATTTACATTTGCAATTAACAAAAGTAGTGTGAAATATAGAAGTAATAATAAATGTAATGGATAAAAGGAGGACTTGTTTCTTTAATATCTAAAAATGAAACTACACAATCTTTGTAAGACATATTGAAAAACCTCTTAATAATAGGAGTACATTAGTACTCGTCCCAGTGGGGGTCAGGAGCCATAAAGGCGCAATAAATGGAGCCGCGTAATATATTATAAAAATGAATTATCTAAAGACGCCAAGCAACAACCCTGTGAGGCGCGAGAAGCAGACATCAGCGCGGCAGGCGGCTATTAAACAAGACTAATTGAGCGATAAATTCACGGGACGAGAGCGCTCGGGGCCGATGTAAAAACGAACGAAAGAGAAAAATCCTAGATGAAGGAATATTGAAACGCTCCCGCCGCCCGGTATTGATTACTGTCAATTAGATGGCATTCGAACGCGTCCGCGCCAGATGCTAACTCGATTCTATTTGTATTCGGGTTTTGATGGCTCCGTAATATCTATGAGGGCACTTTTGTTGTTGTTTATTGATTTCCTCCTCTATCTTGTCTTGTCAGTTAAGAATATATTTTTCATTTCTCATATTCTGAAAGTACGCTTAAAGTTGCCTAATCACAAGGATGAAACAGTACTTTTAGTCCCTGGGAAACTATTCTCCCTGCTATCGAAAAATTTAGAAAACTATGCGAACCATAGATAATACATGCGACTCATGTCCCACCTTTTTTATAGCCTCTGTTAAATCGCGGCACAAATTTTAATAAAAAAGTATCAGTACTTTTGTAACGTCATTTTATACTTATAAATAACTTGTTATTAGATTATTATTTAATTTACATAAATTTGAGATAAATATTTACTATTATCAGTGTCAAAAAAAAATTGGCCGGTTGAATTCCACAGAAATAAAAACACTTGACGTTTCATATGTGACGTATGTGATAACGTTCATCAGATTTAGATATAGATTTAACGCTTGGTTTCATTAGAAAAGTATTTGTTTGTCTAACTAATCAGTTTTATTTACTTTCCTCATATTCAAAATGAAAAGCAGAGTGTGAAAGGCCTATTTACATAGTCAAATTATTAGCGCCCTCGCTACTCTCATGCTTCAAACCATCTCGTGCCTAAATAGGTCACGTTCACCTCTCGTGTAACAATGTACTAAAAATCTACAATTGTCATCCTACGCAGCATAGATATGTAGACTATAATATATATATGAATACATGGTCCATATGGCATATAATTATGTTTTCTATCATTGAAAATGTTTGTATTATATAGGTACTGGGTTTAGGTGACCCGTATAGGAATAGTAGGTATTATTTTAAAATATTCTTTTTAAGGACTTGTTTTATATAAAAACTTTTAAATTTATAATTAAGAGACTTAAAAGATTTGATAGATATATATTATTGTACACCAAAGCATAGACAAACTGAAATTAGTATTTACGATCAAAATGTATTAACAATGTGTTTAACAGACGCAAAAAACCAAGAAAATACTATTACATAATCATGTAAATTGTGATGTAATGTTATGCAAAATTACAAATTTCTAAGAATTTAACAGCTGTCTGAGATAATAAAAGAAATTAGTATTTCTAGTGACACTCATTTGTATGCAAAGTAAATGCACTAGACATGCAGCAAAAATATTTAAAATTCATTGAAATTTCAAGACAATATGACGTTTCTATTTTTTGACATGTTGACAGATGATAGACAGTTCTATGTCATTAACCATAATAATTTTAAAATATGTACAATTTTAAAATTATTATAATAATTTATATTAATATAAATACTAGCCCATAAACGTCCCACTGTTAGGCCCGGGCCTGCCTACTACTATAAGGAAATGGACAGTATACCCGCCACGCTTGTCCAAGGCGGCTTGGGGGGGTTTACATCACGGTTTTCATCACGATGTTTCCCTTCACCGTTGTTAGGACGTGGTAATTGTAACAATATACAAAATACAGCACAAAACTGCCTAAGTGGTGCATGCGTTCCTTTCAAGATTAGAACGCGCGTCCTTTGAGTTTGGGACGCGTGCGCTAGCCATTACTCTACCACGACTCTAATTAATTTATATAATAATTTACATGTAGTTAATTAATTTATATATATACTAGCGGCTCCGGCAGACGCTGTCCTGCTCTGAAAAAATAAAAACTAGGGCCCGATCTCAGCGCCACCTACCGGTTCCAATTGTGGATTTAAACCATCCAGGGACACCCACTCAAATACACAAAAACAAAATCACCAAAATCGGTCCAGGTGATTAGGAAGATTCTAGAACCCGATCTCAGCGCTACCTACCGGTTCTAATTGCGAATCTAAACCATCCGGGAACCCACTCAAACACACAAAAACAAAATCACCAAAATCGCTCCAGGTGATTAAGAGGATTCTAGAACCCTGTCTCAGCACCACCTACTGGTTTCAACGGGGTAAAAAGTATTCTATATCCGTCTCCTGGTTCTAAGCTACCTCCCCACTAATTTTCAGTCAAATCGGTACAGCCGTTCTTGAGTTATAAATAGTGTAACTAACACGACTTTTTTTATGTATATAGATATATACTAAAAATTAATTTCGCAAAAAATGCTCTAACATAACTTATTTCCAATAGTTTAGTTGCATTATTAATGACGCAAAAAAGGAATTCCGAATATTTCGATTTTGAACATACAGTAAAGGTAATTCTGCTAATCTAATCAGTTTATGAACAAAGTCACGGACCTCTCTAGTTAATATTCAACCCACAAAAATAAATAAAGAGCTAGTTATCACGCCGTGTCACATATTCACGCCATAACGCAGCCATTCACACGAACAAATCCCCCAGACACCTATTAAAGTTTCCGCTCCTACACGACGACGTACATAACCATGAATAATCGCTTTCATCCACACCGTACACGAATTATACACAACGTTTGTCGACGACAACGTAACAATAGCCTTTCAACCTTTCTTTATGAAACATGACTGATTGCCCGTTGCTTCTAACAAAGGTTGAGAATGTAAACATTTTGCACAATGATACATCTTGTGACACAACTATACACGACACTGTCGTTTTAAACATAATACATTACCGTTTCTGACGCGTGTGCTTCTGTAATCCTATACAGCACTATTCAATGAATAGTTAACACAGCGATATTACGGTGTAAAACAAAATTAATATAGTGCGGAGACATATGTGTACGGGAGCGGTGTCGATTAATAAAGTTTACAAGATGAAAGCGGTCGAGTCACAGTCGCGGTACGTTCCAGAAATAAAAAGCAGCTTTATCTTATAACTCAGCTGGGGATACTTACGAGACTTTAGGTTTGCCATGCGGTATTGTTGTTTTTAAAACGAATTGGACGTGATTTATTTGTGCGTGCTCCTAAAATAGAGGAATGTCTGCTTTTATTTTATTGTAGTATTTGAAGTATTCGGGAATGATAATTGACAGGAACGATTAGCTATTTTAAGAGAGCGGTTTCAATTTGAGAATCTATTTCGATTCTTTTGTTCAAATTTTATCTTCAAATGTTAAATATTATAAGAAAGTAAATAAAAAAACGAAGTGCCAATTGTATAAACAACAAAAATTTGATTTTATAAAAAAATGTGTGTGTTTGTGCAGTTCACACGAAGTAGAAGTGTAACAAAGTCTGACAAAGGGTGGGAGGGATTCTAAATTTCATGACATCACATTTCATATCGTTATAATATATTTAAGCTTTAAAACACGAAATTTGAAATATTAACAAAACCTTTAAAACGTTTCCAACTCTATCTGTATGAGGATAATGTTTAAATTATAAAATATAATGTATTCTATCTTATTCTCTCGCAGGGTTAGTCCTATACGTTTACATTTTTATCTCTTTTTAGTGTCGCTTCTTCCTTTCATGGAGTTTCAAATCACAACGAATCTAAAGTTTCACTTCAAAAATTGTCTTGTGAAATAATTTGTCCCTAGACAAATGAGAAAATAGTAAAGACCACCAAGTACGTTTAGTTTCTTTCTGAAATATGCATATTCTAGCATTTTAGATTAAAGCTTAAATTTAATTTTTCTGCTTTTTACTATCGAATACGATGTTAGCAATTTTGTATAATTTTAACTGCCACTGTATACTTAAAAAATATATTAAATAATAAAGGGCAATTAAGTAACCTAAAATATAGTTCGGTTTAATTAATTAGTTAGAAAAGCCAAATTAAGTAATACAAACTAGTAATTACAACTTAATTTACAACCTTTTGCCATGTAATCCAAACATAAACACGACTAAAAGCAACAAATTATTTCTTAGAATTACACCATTCGTTTACTATAAACCCAGAACTTTAAAAATATAACGCACATTGGACATAAATTAAAGTTTCCCACTACCAAGCCTGCATCTAAATTAAACAAAAATATACATACATACGTTAGTTATACTGGTCGCCCTACGCGACCGCATGTAATATACTGCGTGCAACTAATAGGTGGGACGGGTGTTAAGGAGCGCATAAATTAGTCGATGTTGTGACGTCCCAAGACGCGCGGACCATCTGTTTATCGATATGTCATGCCGCACTACCCTATGGAAATATATAGAGCTGTAAGCTACTTTTTAAATATTATTATCAACTTTTTTATAATTATGTCAATCAACGCCTGCTGTATCTCACGACATAATATCATCTGGGTGTTACTGTAATCGTCTCTATGTTTGTACGTTGTTATTTCAAATCTTTAAAATAATGCTTAACCTAAAATCAATATGTCGATTTGGAGGACGTGTATTTCTTTATTTTGGCTGGTAAAAAACTCTTTGAAAGCAAAAGGGAAAGCGAAACGTATAAAGGTAGGACTTATGAGCAGAAAGTTGCCTAATATTAAAACCCAGTGATGTACTGTCAAAGCGATTAAGAGGCATCACGTGTTTTACAATTGTAATTCGTTGTGCCGGTTGACATGGTTCCTCAACATATCAGGCAGAGTGGACGTTCATACATAATACTTATTTCGATGCCTTAAAGACTCAGCGGAAGACAAGCGCTGGTCCAGCATGCTAACACTGATGCCCCCTTTTAAAGACAAGTTTATTTATTTTAGGTTTAAATTCGTTAGCAATTACATAGTACCTAATGTAATTTGTCCTGAATAATACAATTTTCTTTCTTTCTTTATATTTGTATTTCTGTGTTATCTATATCAATAAATAAAATTGAAATGTCTGTATATGATTTTCAAACAAATACTAAAATTAGAAAATATATGAATATAAATATTTGTAACGCGAAGTTATGGGCATTGGGCATAGCTAGTTTACGATTAATGGTATTATCAACTCTGTATGATATATCTCCACAAGGAATAAGTTATTTTGGCTGAGTTCAGGCCCCATGCGATGATTGTACGCGACATTTGTTCGGCGTTCGATGCTTTCGTAAATTTTTTAAGCCTTCTTAATTGTGGCTCATATATTTTGGAGTTTAAGCGATTAGTTCTGGATCGTAATTCTTTAGAGTAAATTTAGTTGTGCTTAGTTATAAGAGTCGAGAATTGAGTATATTTTAATATCAACAATTTATTTTGAAAAATAAATAATTTGTTATCATTAATCTCCAGACCATATTATACCATTATGTATAGGTTATTTATATATAGGCTAAGCAAGTAAGGCCTGTTTTTTTTATTATTACGAAGCTGGCAGACAGACGCCCCAGCTCATGGAAAGTGGTTACCGCCGCTGACATTTGTAACACTAGGGGCGAAGCCAACCCGTTTTCTGACTAGGATAGGATAAAAAGGATGGGACAGCGGACTCCCCCCTTTCTTATATTTTTTTGGCCAGGGGAAATCCGCTTGAGGACCATAAGCCGTCCTTCGCCTTATGCCAGGGCTACGGGTATATGACCTAGCCTCTCCGCAGCCCTTGGCAAGCGGTATGCAGGAGCATGCATAGCCTTCCCTAAGGCCCGAGGATATGTCTAAAGACATTCGCCCTTTTTTTTTTTTTTACAAGGGGAAATCCGTTTGCGGACCCCCCGCCGGGGACACTTCGGCGGGGGAGTGTGGGACTCGCCGGCTAGAGGAGCCGGAATACCCACTAAAACCCCTTGGTGCCACCTGACGCCATGAGCCGGGGTCATGGGATATGCGTGAGCTTTTCTTCCGCGACCCCGGCTGGCGTGGGCCCACCCCAGCACTGGGGCAGGCCTCTCCGTACTCATAATTGAGGGGCGCGCGCGGGCACTGACGCGCCCCCTACTCGGCGGCCTTAGATGCGGGTGACGGCCTTATAGCCTCCCCTGACCGTCACCCGCGCCGCGCGTTCATGGCGGCCGGAGGTTCGTATTCCTCCGGCGCCGAGACCGGTTATTGCGGCGGGAGAGGAGCGCGGCTGCTCACTTCCTCTCCCGCTACGCCATCTCCTTTGTGGACAAAACAGTCTCGCAAAAGGAGGCGACGGTGTCCCATTCAGGCTGGCCCCCGTGTCTGGTCCGTGTTTGCGCCGAGGACACGGCGCTCCCCATCCCAGGCTGGACACTCCTGCAGAGTGTGCAACGCCGTGTCCTCGACGCTGGGCAGTGCTGGCACCCTGACGGCGACTCACGCCCTATCCGACACAGGTACCGGCCGAAGCAGCCGTAACGTCAGGGTGCCGTGCCTCCGGTCAATCCATAGGACCCTTACTGCCTCTATGGTCCTATGACCCTGGGGTGCGCAAGTCGGTTCCGCCATCCCACCATGAGCCTGCCGGAACTCCGCCCTTTTAGTCTCGATTTCCCGAGGCCCGGAAGGACTGAGGGCGTCCTTGTCGTACACGGCCGCAAGGACATCCCATGGTGGGGATCCGCTAGGAGGGAGGCCGCCTCGAAGGAGATCTTACCCTAAGCCCTGACGGCCAGCACGCGCTGCGGACGTCGCAGGAGGGATCCGCCCATATCGGGGCCCCGTATAGGGCCATGGATCGTACGACCCCCTCATAAAAGACATTCGCCCTGTCTTATAAAAAAGGGAGATCAGACAGGAGAGATGGGATTGGTTTGCATCCCACTTTCGATCTTTTGCGGCATCAGGAACCTTAATATTTTAACCGTGACCAATAAAGTTAATATACTTAAGTGTTTCTTAACCATAGTGTAATTTTATTTAATTTTACACAAACAATCTTAATATGACAAAAAACTAAAACTGGTTGTTTGTATTTTGTATTGTCTGAGTTCAGCAGACAGGCAGACGGCCACCTGATGGAAAGCGGTTACCATCGCCTATGGACATTTGCAACACAAAAGTTGCTACAAATGCGCTGCTGCTCTCTTAAGGTAGACTGGAACCTGGTCACTAATGCCGGAACACAACCCAAGGTTGTTATGGCAACATACTTTAGACCTTCCTTTATTTACTATCTGTCCCTTTTTAAACATCTGTCTATCTCTGTCTTTTCCTTCCCGAAACTTCTATTTTAGAACTTCGCTCATCGTCTATCCCTTTCTAAAATGTATCTGTCCTTATCTTTTCCTTCCAAAATCTTCTACCTTTTTCTAAAACTTAAACCAACTACATTGTTCCACCATCTCTCGCCACAATATATATATATATTATACATTACGTCATATATTGAATTCTATTTTGTAATTCAAACCAGGCACTCTAATTCTATAAAAATAATTCCCAAACGAAGCACTCGAAGCGCTTATTACTCAAATCCTGAAAAACGACCGGATGGTAACAATAAAGATTGTAATTCTCAACGAGCTAAGCGATAAATAACGCTTCTTCAGCGCTAAATAGCTTTCAGATGCTGACGACGATACTTTATTGTCACGTCATTTAAGAAACGGGCCGTTAATGCGTACATAACAATTTGTTACAGATTTTATATGTACGTGATTGTTTATAACCGTACTTCTTTTCGTATGTAATAAATTTTGATTTTATTCGACGATAGATTTGAAAATTGGTTCCACTTTAGTTTTATTGCAGTGGAATTGTGTGAATTTATTAGTTTTTAAAATGTTCCTGACGCAAAAAATAGCTGCAAGATTACTTCACGTTTGGGTTATTCAGACATCAGAGGTAGCGACCCTATCTCCTGGCTGTGGATTGTTTTACCGCTTCTTTTTTTTTTTTTTTGAGGCGAGGGAAAATGCTTAGCCGATTTACGCACAAACTGGGTCGTTCCTAGGGGAACGACACGCGTCGGTCGGGGGCGATAACACTGCAGCAATAGTATGCTCTTGGCAGTGCTCCGTCCGCGATCGACGTCGCAGAATAGTGTGGAAGACTCCGAGCGTTGCTACACGAGCGAGCAACCCCAATACCCACTAAAAACCCCCGCCTCCCTGTCGACCCTGCGCTTTTGTTTGTGTTGGAAAGGCTGAGATTTAGAACATAGTTACGCCCAGTCGTTTTGTCGCTTCTTACGGCAGGCCATCTTAACGCGGGAGCGCAAGCGCACGTCACTGCTCCGCTCACTCACCTGCACATGCCGTTGAGATGACAGGGCTAGTGTTCCGCGCTCATCCCGTGGGGCGAGACAGACCGCCCCACGCATAGATCTTGAAGATGCCGAGGGATTAGAAACAAGTCTCTCGGCAGTGGAAGTTGCCTTGCGAGGCCTACGCCTGCCAGGGCTGTGGAGAGGCTAGGTTATATATCCGTAGTTCTGGCATAAGGCGAAGGACGGAACACCCAGGGGTTTTAGTGTGTATCCCTAACTGGGGAGTAATCTGGTGAATCCCACACATGGGTCGCACGGTAGGCGGTACAAATAGAGAAACAAAAAAATGTAAATAAAATCTAAATTAGTTGTATTTCACTTCTTACACCCCACTGACTCGAATTTTAGCATTTTTTTTTCATTGTACAGAAAACCCAAGGCCCCAAAAGGCCTTTGTCGCGGCTTAGGTCCTCAAACGGATTTCCCCTGGCTAATAAAAAAAGGACAACCCAACGCAGGAATTAATAATATTCTTTCTCTGTTCCTGCATAGATAAAAGTTGTTGATTGATTTTTTATCTTAGGTTTCAACGAGTGATGAATATAATGAAAAATGTTTTCTGTTGGAGTCTAGTACGTTTTTAGTTTAGATTGACATTTCCTTTACAACGCTATGTTTACAGATTTTTTTAAGCTTTAAATCAATATTAGGATCAGGGCTACAAAATTGTGGTCGAATCATTAAATTAACAATTTAGGTATTGATTAATTTTATGTAGATAGACAGATATATAGATAACACTTTATTATACATCAATCTATATAAATATAATATTATACATACATACATAACTTCACGCCAGTTCCCTTGCGGGGTAGGCACATACAACAGAGCGCCATTCAGGCGTATTCTTACACACCACACTTGCTTCTTTGACCTTCATAGCTCTTACTAATATTATATAACTGATAATATTATAATCATAGAATATTATAATAAAACTGTAGAGGTCGAATTTCTGTATAATGAAAAAAAAATGCTAAAAATCGAGTCAGAGGGGTGTAAGAAGTGAAATAGAACTAATTTAGATTTTTTTAAATTATTTTTTTTCTCTGTTTGTACCGGCTAATCTCCGAAAGGACTGGACCGATGTAAATGAAATTTTGTATGGCGGTAGCTTATATCCCTGGTCAACATATAGGATACTTTTGATCCCGAAAAAATAAAGAGTTCCCGTGGGATAGTTAAAAACCGCACGAAGTCGTGGGCATCAGCTAGTACAAAAATAAACTAAAAGACTAAAACGATATCCAGTTATAAAGGGCGGCCTTATCGCTAAAAAGCGATCTCTTCCAGACAACCCCAGGAATGAATTGAGATGATAAAGGCGATGGTGGTGGTAATTCATTACCTACTTGTGCTTAGCGAATTTAACTGCGAAGCTTAACAGTTAAATCCTAAAAACGATTTATTTCTTTTGGAGGGCTAATAGTTCTACTTACAATAAATTTAAACTTACTCGTATATATTATGTCCTTTAAAAATGTTAACTTCACGCCAGTTCCCTTGCGGGGTAGGCACGAACTACAGAGCGCCATTCAGGCTTATTCTTACACACCTCACTTGCTTCTCTGACATTCATAGCTCTTGTCATACACGCTCGTCTGTTCTTAACGCTCCTGACATCACCTTCTGCTAGTACACGATCAATCTGATCATGGAAGGTGTGTCGTGGCCTTCCACGACTTCTGCATCCATCCACTTTTGCATTGTACATCTGTTTAGTCATTCTTAAATGTCATTTAAAAATGTTCTCGTGTTATAATGCAGACAAACCAAAGGGCGAATGTTAGCTTCATACAAATTTAATTGTCGGCAATCAAAATGACGATTTTCATGTAAAGACGATCATAAATTACACTAATTCGTCTGTTTATTTTTATTATTTACACGTTCAACCTTGGCACGTAATCGTTGAATCTCTTTATATATATGTAATTAAAATAAATTGTGTTCGCTGTAAGTTTGTTTATTTTCATATGACGTTTATGGCTTCTCAACATTTTAATTATGTACCACTGTGAAATGATTCATATATTTTTCTGTGGGATCGATAAAATGGCGACTAACAAAGTTTTTATTTTACTGATGTGATGATTTTCATAATTATCTCTGTTTGATCTTGTCTTCGTGTCTAATATTAATTTATGGGTTAGCTGGTTTTGTTATTATGTTGTCTAGAAAAAGGATATAGGGAGCGATAGTTTCACACCATGATCAAATAACAGAAGTGTTAAAACGAGGTCAGGTAAAAAGCATTTCAAGTAAACGTGCATGTATGAAGAGGTTAATGAAAGTAGATGAAGCGAAAGTTGTTTGTCAGGATAGATTATATAAGTAGAATAAGTTTTTATTAATTATTATTTAATTAACAAAACTGGGTCATTTTGGTCTTACACCTAAAGGAAGGTTTGCACTGAAAATCAGCGTTGTGTCGGATATTATTCCGACACAGCAATATGCTGAGTGCAAACCTTGTTTGCTGAAAATGCGGCGTGCAAATTCTCAAAATATGCTTTGTGTATAAAAATGTATAAGGCATGTAATTGCGTCGCAATTTCTTCAAATAAAGTTTTTCTTTCTTTCTTTCTTTCTATAGTCGCAAGTGGAGATCTATAGTCTCTGCCTACCCCCATGGGAAAAAGGCGTGTTAATATGTATGTATGTAGCTTGTTTGAAAGTTAGTGGACCGCCTACATAGGCTTCGTTACATATGAGAATCACAACGGCCATATTCACGACCCCGATTATTCCTGTTCCACTTGCTTGCGAGCGTTACAAACGTAAACTCAAGTGGAACGGATTATTGGACCCACCTTGGGTCGTTGTGAGCGCTGCGCGAGCGAAAATTGTGACGTCATTAGTGACGTGTTCGCGGCGACCACAACCGTGGTCGCTATGTGGAACGGCTGAAGGAGCATTTTGATCGTTGTGAGCTACAAGAGGAACGTGCCCCTAGTTGCTAGCCTTTAAGATGGGATCGGAGGGTTCAGCAAGGATGAGATAAAGGGGATAGGATATGGGGATTGGACCTGAGGAAAATAGAATAGAGGGAGTAGTTTAACACTTATAAGCCAGTAGATGGTGCTGTGCAATAATTGAGGTCTGAAACGATTCTCGACAAGTACAAAAAATATATATACACTAGCTGTGCCCGCGACGTTTTTGAAATTTTGAAACATTCTTCATTGGTGCACCGCTCCTATTGGTCTTAGCGTGATATATATATAGCCTATAGCCTTCCTCGATAAATGGGCTATCCAACACTGAAAGAATTTTTCAAATCAGACCAGTAGTAATACTTACATTTTAAATATCGCGATATCTTTCAAATGAAACGTCCGAATTGAATAATTCAAAAAGTTCTAGAAAGGTATTGAATTCGTCTTGAATATGGAGTAATTTATTTTGATAAGGATTAATACCGAGGTACAAAATAAAGAGTTTTTAAAGCGACGGCATTTTAATTATTTAAAAAAATAAAAGAAAACACTTATTGTGAGATAACTACAATAGTTAGACATATGGTTACACGATATTTTTTGTAGACAATTGTATGTTCTGCAAAGTGATAGTACATTGTTTTCTTCTATAATCAATAGTTTTCGCAGCGCACGCCGTGTACGGATTTTTTCGGGTCATTTTTTTACACCTTGGGTTACATTATTGAACTTTTAGTAAGGATCCCTAATTTCTTTGAAAATATAATATAGCCTATAGCCTTCCTCGATAAATGTATTATTCAACACTAAGAGAATTTTTCAAATCGGACCAGCGGTTCCTGAGATTAGCGCGTTTAAACACACAAACTCTTGAGCTTTATAATATTAGTATAGATAATAGATTTCCAATCTTAATACATGGGCTTGCAAGTTGCAGACTGAACAGACGCCGGAGAGCCTCCGGACCTGGCCCTCCCACTCAACGTCTAGACACCCACCAATCACACCCGCTCATTACAGACACAAGTAGCCACGTAAGATTAGTTTAGGCGTGTTGCTAGAGTTTCTTCCGCCGCTTTATCTCTGCCAGCTATAACACGTTGCGAAGCGAAGTAAAGCTAGATTAGAATCGGCACCGCGGGCGGAGTCGTCAATCTTTTATATTAATTATTAGGATATAAATAATCTGTTTATTTATTTATTTTATTTTAGGATGGTTTACAGTCTAATTATACAAAATATTTTTATCCGTGCAGGAACGGAGAAAGAATACAATTTCCTGCGGCCGGGCGGCCTGTCGTAAGAGGCGACTTAACAACCCACAGCCAGGTGGTAGGGCATTTGCCCGACTGGATGGCTACCACCCCTGGTCTAAAGTATGTCGCCATAACAACCTTGAGTTGTGTTCCGGCATTAGTGACCAGGTTCCAGTTTCCCTTAAGAGAGCAGCAGCGCATTTGCAGCAACTTGGTGTTGCAAATGTCCATAGGCGATGGTAACCGCTTTCCATCAAGTGGGCCGTCTGCCTGTCTGTTGATCTCCTGCAATAAAAAAAATAAAAAATAAAAATAAAATAGAAACAATAATATTTTAAAAAAAGATGCTGATAATAAGCCTCCGCCTATTGGTAAAGAAAACAAAACATAAAACAGACATAAAAACATAAAATAAACAAAAGACATGTGCATACACGATATTGAGGGATAATAATGTAACAAAATTTTTTAGCTCTTTATTTTAACGAAGAAATTTTGAGACAAATTGCGCTTAAGAGAATTTATAGGTGTGCAATACAGGTCTAGATTTGAGTCTACTACTATTTCGTTAAAAGAATTTGAGCTTCGTATGATAAACGCGTTTTGTCTGTAGTTGCTATTTACGATAGGTGTGTGGAGTAATCCTCTCTGCCTCGGGCCAAGTTGGTTAGTCCGTAATGATACTTTTGAGATCAGATCTGGACAATCAATGTAACCTCTAGCCAAGTTCATCAGGAAACAAATATCGCTTATATTACACCTGGAATTTAGAGGTGAGAAATGATATTTTTACAACGATCGTAGTAGTTGTTAGATGATCGTTGTGCGCGGTAATCTAGGTATCTTAAAATTTTTATGAATAATTTGTATATTATCTACTCTATTCTCTACATACTAATTGATTAATATTTAATAAATAATATTAGGTGAATGGTATACAACTTAAGTAACTTGGGGTATTGTGATGTGACAAAATATCTAGTACTCATGTAATATAATATTTTCTTAAGTTTTCGCGACTTGTATACATAATAAAACTACGTTTGAACGGTTTTAAGCGCGGTAATTTTTATTTGATTTTGGTATTTCCGACGTTTCGGCCACTTTTCAGTGGCCGTGATCACGGAAGACAAAGATGTCAAGTGTCAACGAGTATTGTTAAAGTTTTTAACAATAATACTTTAACAATAAAATAAAAAATATAAAAACCAAAATCAAATAAAAATTACCGCGCTTAAAACCGTTACAACGTAGTTTTATTATACTCATGTAATATCTAACAGCTTTTTACAGTTACGTATTTTCTTGGACGATTGTTACTGACGGCCCGTCTGGTGGAAAGTGTCTGCAACAACAGGGGCGTTGCCAACGCGTTGTGCGCCTTGAAGCAATCTCATAATGCCCTTCTTAAATGACTCTTAAGTTTTAATACTGATCTTACATAAAAATATCATCATTCAAGAATTTGTTTCTAATGTTTTAGGTATGTATATATTGAATTACATATAATCGCATACAATGCAAGAAAACTTATTTATATTGTATTCTACTCATAGTCCCTCAAGACTATAAGTAGAATACTGAGCCTAGATCACCGTCTACTATGGGTAAGGTGCCTAGAAGGCTGGCTACGTTTCCTCGCTGGATCGCCATACTGATCCATTGGCCGAGGTAAGCACCAGATCTCTGATCACCTGAAAAGTCAATGAGTCGTTTCGATAAATTTTGGTAGAGGCTCATGGCCTCAGGACCCCACGATCCAAGCGTCTCGTTTCTAATTGGACAAGCAATGTACAGAAAGTAAAGCCCAACAATAGTCTTTCAAAGCTGAATCCTTTAATCTTTGTAAACCTCCATGAATCGTAAACAGGGAAGCCTTATGTAAACTGCATTCAAAGTAGGGCGTCGATACAACGGGGTACCAAAATACACTTTTATAATTAGAGCGGTAACAAATCACCGATCCATTAACAATGTGTTTACACCGACAAGACAAACGACTCGCCCGCGACGAGCTAACAATTATCCGTGCTCCCAGCTCTAGTTGGGCTGCGGTCTTGTGCGAGCGGGAAGCGAACAATCCAACAACATTACTCTTTATTGTATACTAACACAATAAAAGTAACACACTTTATTGTCTTAAGATAGATAGTTTAGTACAATGAACGGTTTTATTCCTTAAAGCAGTGTATTTTTTATTAAGTCGTGGAAGGCCACGACACACCATCCATGATCAGATTGATCGTGTACTAGCAGAAGGTGATGTCAGGAGCCTTAAGAACAGACGAGCGTGTATGACAAGAGCTTTGAATGTCAAAGAAGCAAGTGAGGTGTGTAAGAATAAGCCTGAATAGCGCTCAGTGGTTCGTACCTACCCCGCAAGGGAACTGGCGTGAAGTTAAGTATGTATTTTTTATTGCGAACTGGCTAGAGGAAATTGGTTACTATCGCCTAAGATGTTTGCAATAGAGACCCCATGAATAGTGGTTAGGCCGAATATTCGGCCACGCTCTCGGTTGAAGTGCCGAATATTCGGCTATCGAATGTTCAAAACTTTCGCTAACAGCGCAATGACACGCGTAAAACATCAGTTTCAAGGGGCGCGGTTTTATTGTTACCTGTTTTGGGTCTTACAAGGAGGCAATAAAATCGTAGTCCGTAAACAAAGTGAGAACAGAATACAAAAGAAAAAGTGCGTCGACAATCGGCAAAGTGCATATTGCATCTAAACACGAGTAATTGTTTCCTTTAGTTTCACATTCAGAAACCTGATTGGTGTGTGTATATGAAATTTGAGAGTGTGTGCGTGGATTTCGAAACTGTATGAGCCGCTCAAAGCAAAATATTAGAGAACTGATCAAGGAGGAACTTGGTTAACCGTACTTAGGCTGAAACGGATTTGACTTTTTATACTTTTAACCTCCTTCGGGGGCCATTTTTAATATTATTTTTTTCCACAAGCTGCCATCACAATTGCCGCGCTGTTAAAAAACGTTTATTATATATCAAAACCAAGTGAATTATATCGTCTTTTTAATTCTTCTATGTAGTTAGAGGAAAAAAGCATCAGTTTCAACATTCGTTTCAATTATCTGTATTTGATCACAAACAGGGCGATCCATTAGTAGTTCACAACGCCCAAAACGCTCAGTTAGCCGTACCACAAGGCGACCACGATCGTTGAGGTCGTGGCGAAAACGTCACTAATGACGTCATCATTTTCGATCACACAACGTTTACAACGACCCATGTCAATAGGTGGGTCGAATAGCCGTTCCACTTGGGTTTACGATTGTTACGCCAAGAAGCAAGTGAAACGGGAAAACTCGCGGTCGTGAACGTGGTCGTTGTGAGTCCCAATTACCCGTGTGTGACAGTTCGGCAACAGATCTGTGTTGGTTCCGTCTTAAAGGTTAAATAGCGTAAAAGTCGCTGTATATCAGACCGCAGCCGATAGTCCCCCGGGAGGCGAAGAGCGATGGCAGCTCAGCAGCGATCGATGTCTCTCGTCGCGTTGAAAAATGTCCAGTTTTCATCGCCCGTTTGATCTGCCCCCGATGAAATATGGCACAGAACGCGAAACCGTTTTGACGAGTATCATTTGAACGCTCTTTTTTATTGTTTCCTGTTGAGTTCATTTTATTCTCGGAACCGGTTTGTAATTTAATTTCGTAAATATAATGCCTATGAAGAATGTATTTTATTTTATATTTATTTTGAATCTTTAATTAAACGTTTGTTTATTGATTTATGTCCAATTATTTTCATTTTATCCGTGCAGGAACGGAGAAAGAATACAATTTCCTGCGGCCGGGCGGCCTGTCGTAAGAGGCGACAAAACAACCCACAGCCAGGTGGTAGGGCGTTTGCCCGACTGGATGGTTACCACCCCTGGTCTAAAGTATGTCGTCATAATAACCTTGAATTGTGTTCCGGCATTAGCGACCAGGTTTCAGTCTCCTTTAAGAGGGCAGCAGCGCATTTGTAGCACCTTTGGTGTTGTAAATGTCCATAGGCGATGGTAACCGCTTTCCATCAAGTGGGCCGTCTGCTTGTCTGCTGAACTCCTGCAATAAAAAAAAAAATATTTAAGAAATTGCTTAGTTTTGCTTTACGTTATTAAATTATTAGTGTATATATAATTAAGTCGTGGTAGCGTAATGGCTAGCGCACGCGTCCCAGACCCAAAGGGCGCGGATTCGATCCTGGCTGGAACGCATGCACCGCTTAGGCATTTTTCTGACCTAATATGCATATTGTTACAATTAGCACGTGCTAATAACGGTGAAGGAAAACATCGTGATACAACCTGCACATCGAGATAACCGATGTGTCAAACCTGCCAAGCCACCTTGGACAAGCGTGGCGGGTATACTATCCGTTCCTCTATAGTGGGAGGCCCGAGCCCAGCAGTGGGACATTTATGGGCTGCTATTATCATTTTATTAAATTATAGGATATTTATTATATGTTTATTATGTTACACACTAATTCAAACTTTTTATTATAAATCGATATAATATTACCGAATACCGAAGTAAGAAAGGGTTGGTCTGAAAGAGAGTGTCGGGGTGAAGGGAAGGAAAGGAATGCTCCGGTGGTTCGGGCATGTGGAAAGAATGCATGATGAAAGAATGACTAAACAGATATGCAATGCAAAAGTGGATGGATGCAGAAGTCGTGGAAGGTCACAACACACCTTCCATGATCAAATTGATCGTGTACTAGCGGAGGGTGATGTCAGGAGCCTTAAGAACAGACGAGCTTGCATGACAAGAGTTATGAATGTCAAAGAGGCAAGTGAGGTGTGTAAGAATAAGCCTAAATGGCACTCTGTTGTTCGTGCCTACCCCGCAAGGGAACTGGCGTGAAGTTATGTATGTATGTATTAAATTTATAAATTAGTGTAAGTATGTATATTTAAATTGAACATTCCTATCTTTTTTCTGTTCCACCTACATCGCATTAGTTAGGAATTTCTTTTAAGCTAGGTTGCCTGGAAGATATCGCTTTTAGCGATAAAGCCGCCTGTTGTTTTGCCAACAAGTATTGTAATTATGCATTTTGTTTTTGTATTTGTTTATTTTGGTGAGCAATAAAGTGTTATCTATCTATCTATCTATTGTATACGTCTGCAACTCCTTTACTAGCTATGGGTAGGGTATAGTTACGCGACACCTGTTATTTATTATGAACATATCTGAACTTTTTAGTATAGGTTAGAAGGCTAAGACGGGCGAATCGAAGCGCAGCTCTCGTTTCAGCTTTCGTGGTTATAATTTTATAACCACCCAAAAATCACTATATCTCAAATAACAAATAAAAGTCTCTCATATATATCGCACCCCTAGCTAATTTTAAAATCAAGCTCAAAAATTAAGTAGTTAAAGTCCATACCGCGTATTTTTTGAGGTGAAACTCTATATAAACGTGGTCTTAGGATTTTTCGATCACGAAAAAGCGTTACGGCCGCGTGGAGGAGCGGCATAAATTTAGACAAGACACGGTGAGAGGCGGAATAATTTTAGAGTAGACTATTTAAGCGTTGTTTGGTTCCGGATCGAATTCAGTTTTTTTGTTTGATAAAATAGAATATGTTTAAATAAAAAATGCATTCATTATAATGTACCTAACCTAACCAAATCATAATTTGCAGTAAACCTGCGAAAAATCGAAATGTGTGCTGAGACACAGTAGAACTGAATGAAACTTCAACGGACAAGTGGAAAAACAAATCACAATGGACAAGTGGCAAAACGAATCGCAGCAAAATTTTAACTTGAAGTTTTACGGGCAGATTGTTAATGTACTTGTCCAATTTGGTCTCCTATTTATTTAAATTGTTAAGAGGTAAATTATTGAACCCAGGAGTATTAGCTGAAATCAAACTAAACGTTGCAGCGAATTTTGTGCTGAGACGTAGGCAGCCACCAATGTTCGTAGTACCATATAGCAGGACCAACTTGCTTAATAAGGCGCCGATGACACAGGCCTTGCGAACATTGAACAAGATATGTGAACAAATTGACATTTTTATCTGTACTGTGACTGAATTCACAAGAACTGCGTATTATATTATATGTTATAACGACTGAATTTTTATATATATATATCTATAGTGTATTATGTATACCACGCTATCGTATTGGTGGCAACTGTAATGATAGCGATGTTTGTAGGCTAATAAATAAATAAATAAAATTTGAAAATCTGCCCGTCAAATTTCAAGTTAAAATGTTGTTGCGATTCGCTTTGCCTTTTGTCAATTACCATTCGTTTTTCCACTTGTCCGTTGAAGTTTCACTTCTACTATGTGTCCCAGCACACATTTCTTTTTTTTTAAATGTTACATACCTCCTCCCGTCCTTTCATGTCTTTGTTTGAAATACAATAACCACCATTGTGTAAGTGTACTTACACAAAATAAGAAACCATTGGGTAATTACAAAAAAAAATAAAAAATTAATAACTATGACACGCCATCATTTAAGAAAAGCTTTGAATAACTTTTTACAGCCATTTACATATAAAAACGCTGAAGAATTGTTACATACCGTTAGTTAATAATCTTTCGTCAATTATTTTTCAACGTAAACTAATACTTTCACGCACGCACTCACAAGCATACACTCATAACATATACGCACGCATGCACGCATACGCACCCACTCACACACACACACACACACACACACATGCTTGTACACACACACCATTAATCTATACTCACTCACCAACGCATCTAGGCACGTAGTTATGTAGTATGTAGATTTTATTATTATATATTCTCTATTTTTTTTTCCTTTTAAATTGTTTAATATTTTCTTAAGTTTTCTCGACTTGTATGTTATTATATTTTCAATTGTTCTTTAGATCTAATAATAACAGGCAATAAAAGAAAAAGAGTTTTGAAACCGAAGCGATATCCACTGAGGCCCGTCACACAGGCTCTGTTGAGACCTAGTGCTAACTACGGACGCTCCTACAGAATTGCCATCGTATTGTTTAATTATTTTATGTTCCCTGTACTCATTATGTAAATAAATTTCATTTAATTTCATTAAATAAATTTCATTTCATTTCATTAAATAAATTTCATTTCATTTCATTAAATAAATTTCATTTCATTTCATTTCATTTTGAATAAATATGGAATTCTCAATATAATTTATGTACCTAAACTGCTAAAAGTAAATCGGTAACTAAAAACAATGTTTATTTATTTTTAATGATAAATCTAGATTAATTTCAATCTTTATATACTATGATATTCAGAATTGAGTAGTTTTATAAAAAAAACACAGCGGAAATGTATGTTACCAACAATTGGCGTTAATGTATTAGTATTTTAGTAAAAATATTTTACAACGGGAAAAACAGAAGGTCGTAGTGGAATTTAAAACATTCTCACGTAGTACGATACCAAATTAACTTGTTTACGAGGATTCTTTTGACTTTTAATACTTGTTTCTTGTTATATATATATATTGTTACGAGTGCGGGACTCGAATTAAAAACGCCGTTGGAATTACTATAGAATTTATTAGAACTATACAAACGCGTATAACACAGGTACAAATATAACTGGACACAACCAGTGCAAACTACACGATTCAATAGCACGCGCAAAGACCGTCACTAAATAGCTCATCGAATGTACACACGTCTTGCTCGTATCGTAATCGTCGCTTGACTGCCTCACCCCTCCGTTCGGGCATTGTTTTATACTAAACTATACAATACAACACTCGACCGCGTGGACCGAATTTTACAAGAATTACACCTGGCTAACGACCATCATAAAGGATTACAATACACAATAGGCGGCTTTTCTAATTACAAAATTTAAACACAAAGTAAACAAAAGAAGTGCAAATGGTGTGCATTCACTTTTGTCGGCATGTAGCAATATAATAAAGTTCTCCATTGTCGCCAATAGATGGCACTTTGCGTTACTAAAAAACATTGATTTTCGTTGCAAGATCATTTGGTACAAAACACACACGATTTTTGCAATCAATTTTACACTGTCCAATAATGTTTTTTAAATTAACAAACTAAACACAATTGAATAAAAAAAAAACAATATCTCCTAAAAAAAAAGACGGTATAAAATAATAATGATGGATGACAATCGTCTAGTGTTGGTAATTCCCTTGCATTTTTAACAAATTACCCCGCTAGACTTTTTAAACCAATATTTTATTGAATTTAAAAAATTGTGACGCTAATTGCGCCCGTATTTGAGTTAACTTAAAATTGAGCCATAACAAAGCAGGACGCCGTCAATGCCGGTTAGTACTATTTATAATTTTACCTTATCATTGGTAGAATATATATATATATATATATATATATATATATATATATATATATATATATATATATATATATATATATATATATATATATATATATATATATATATATATATATATATATATATATATATATATATATATATATATATATTTTTATTGCAGGAGTTCAGCAGACAGGCAGACGGCCCACTTGATGGAAAGCGGTTACCGTCGCCTATTAACATTTGCAACACCAAAGGTGCTACAAATGCACTGCTACTCTCTTAAGGGAGACTGGAACCTGGTCACTAATGCCGGAACACAACTCAAGGTTGTTATGGCGACATACTCTAGACCAGGGGTGGTAGCCATCCAGTCGGGCAATTGTCCTACCACCTGGCTGTGGGTTGTTTTGTCTCCTCTTACGACAAGCCGCCCGGCCGCAGGAAATTGTATTCTCTCTCCGTTCCTGCACGGATAGATATTTAAATGATTGTATAGATTTGTGTCAAAACTTAACTAGTAGTAAGACAGATTGTGTTGCAAAGCACGGGCCACCTGCTACCTTATAATAATATCAGCCCATAAATGTCCCACTGCTGGGCTCGGGCCTCCCATTAATAAGGGGAACGGACGTATACCCGCCACGCTTGTCCAAGGCGGCTTGGCAGGTTTGACACAACGGTTATCTCGATGTGCAGGTTGCATCACGATGTTTTCCTTCACCGTTATTAACACGTGGCAATTGTAACAATATGCACATTAGATCAGAAAACTGACTAAGTGGTGCATGCGTTCCGGCCAGGATCGAAACCCGCGCCCTCTGAGTTTGGGACGCGTGCACTAGCCATTACGCTACCACGACCTGCTACCTGCCCGATGACTTTTAGAGCAATACTGCAGACAGTGGTGCAGGTAGTATATTATGAGCAACGTAACACATTACGTTTGTTTTGAGTCAAGCCATTATACCCGCAGAGTTGGTGAGGTCACACTCGTGCCACTGGCGAAAGGCGATGGATGGAACATCGCGGAGTTCTAGTAGGGTTTCCATGGCCCCAGTCAGAATCTACAGCAGAACCAGATCGGCGAGTCTCATATACTCTCACCGCGTTCCCCATGTAGTGACAAGTCCGCAAATGGTATTTCCTCATCAAAAATAAAAATGCCGAAGAAAGTTACAAGTTAACACATTTGGAATAAATGTGAAACATATCAGCGCAGTGAACTGAGTTAGCGCTATTGCCAGGCGTAGCGCAGTGTTACCCACGTCTAGTCGACTCTAGCTTTGCCTTTGTTGCAAAGGGCTTTTGATATCAGCACGTACAGTGAGCAACAGACTGTGAAATGTACAATTGCACACTGCAGTATGAACTGTAGCCGTGTCGGTGTATGTCAGGCCGTGTGATTGTTAATTCACCACTAACAAGGCGCAAGTAAAGTTGGAAATCACCCGAGTAAATTAAAAATTAATTGTGGGCAACGGTAGGCGCTTATTATCAAGCGAATCGCCTACTAGTTTGCTTATATGCTAAGATTATTATGTGATTTTTTTGATAATTTTGTTTAATCTACATAATTATGTTATAGTTTGGTTTATTTATTTGTATTGCTAAGATTCGAATTCTTTTAATGTTACCTATTTAAACAAAGAAAATAAATACAGATATTGTGACAAAATGTAAACTTTGTAAATAACAACCTCAGTCAATTGCAAGACGAAATTAGTTGTCAATTGGCAATTGTTTCTTATTGTCGAATACTTCTTTGATAATTTAGGTTTCTTAATGGGCTTTACAATCTATACTAATATTATAAAGCTGAAGAGTTTGTTTGTTTAAACGCGCTAATCTCAGGAACCGCGGGTCCGATTTGAAAAATTCTTTCAGTATTGAATAGTACATTTATCGAGGAAGACTATAGGCTATATTATATTTTCAAAAAAATTAGGGATCCTTACTAAAAGTCCAATGATGTAACCCAAGGTGTAAAAAAATTACCCGAAAAAATCCTTACACGGCGTGCGCTGCGAAAACTATTGATTATAGAACAAAACAATGTACTACCACTTTGCAGAACATACAATTTTCTACAAAAAATATTGCGTAACCATATGTCTAACTATTGTAGTTATCTCACAATAAGTGTTTTCTTTTATTTTTTTAAATAATTAAAATGCCGTCGCTTCAAAAACTCTTTATTTTGTACCTTGGTATTAATCCTTATCAAAATAAATTACTCCATATTCAAGACGAATTAAATACTTTTCTAGAACTTTTGAATTATTCAATTCGGACGTTTCATTCAAAAGATATCGCGATATTTAAAATGTAAGTATTAGTGTTGTAGCCAAATATACTAACATATTGTTTGATTGAGCGCGCTAATCTCAGGAACTACTGGTTTGATTTAAAAAATTCTTTCAGTGTTGGATAGCCCATTTATCGAGGAAGGCTATAGGCTATATATCATCACGCTAAGACCAATAGGAGCGGAGCACCAATGAAGAATGTTTCAAAATCGGAGGGTTTTGAAAGCAAATTCTACGCGGACGACGTCGCGGGCACAGCTAGTTATAAATAAGGTATGAAAAAATCCATTCTGGTGTTATTTAAAAATATGAAAGCGAGAAAAACAGAATGCTCAAAAGATTTTGTCTTCTGTATATTTATAATAACTTGACCTCACTAAGTGACTGACTAATATATCAACAACCAGACCAAACTACTGGGGCTAGGACTGTCAAATTTTGTATGCGAGTTTTTTCTATACTGTAAGTGCGCATTAAGGAAGGATTTTTTAAATACAACCCTTATTGTTGGCATTACAAATTTATGGAAGCTAATTGTTAACGCCGACCTGGTCACCGCGTCTTTGTTTCCTTTTTTTTCTTTCGCCGCATCTGTCACTATATAATGTGACATAGTCTACGTCCGAGCGCTGACCGTGACGCTGCTTACGCGCAAACCTTGCCTCGTTTTGTGTGTTGTACCGCAGTTTACACCCGCTTTTATCAACCAGCGCGCTGGAAAGTGCACGCTGTACCGTTCCAGCTGGTCCACTAGTCGAAGGAACTGCAAGACGAGAAGGAATGATCATGAGGAAGAAGTGCCTGCTGCTGCGAAGCCCGCATATATATCAATTGCTGTTCGTTAGTCTCACTAAAACTCGAGAACCGCTGGACTGATTTGGTTAATTTTGGTTTTGAATTATTTGTGGTAGTCCAGGGAAGGTTTAAAAGATGAGTAAATATGAAAAACGTGCTTGGAATATAGTAAAAACAACAATTTCCGTTAGAAAGTATTGCTACCTGTCAAACATTTGATGTTCGTCTCGTCGTTTGGATATCAATTAAATTTAAAAGTCGTTCAGAAATCAAATTAAGTTTAAAAGTGATATTCTTTTTGGGTTTTGAATGTCAAACGTTTGATGTTCGTTCTTTTTTTCTATTTTTTTATTGCAGTAGTTTAGCAGACAGCCAGACGGCCCACTTAATAGAAAGCGGTTACCATCGCCTATGGACATTTGCAACAGCAAAGTTGTTACAAATGCGCTGCTTCTCTCTTAAGGGAAACTGGAACCTGGTCACTAATGCCGGAACACAACTCAAGGTTGTTATGGCGACATACTTTAGACCAGGGGTGGTAGCCATCCAGTCAGGCAAATGCCCTACCACCTGGCTGTGGGTTGTTTAGTCGCTTCTTACGACAGGCCGCCCGGCCGCAGGAAATTGTATTCTTTCTCCGTTCCTGCACGAATATATCATCATATAATATCATTCAGATTTTTTATTTTTATTTATTGATTCTGAGGCGGTACGAAGGTTGCGGGTCAGCTAGTCGTTAATAATAATGTTAGTCAACAACATAATAAAATAAGCTGACGATCGGCCGTTGTTGCTGACTGTACCCGCCTCGTATTCATTAGCTGCAGCATTAATTATTTTTGTTGGTCCCCGAAGGATGACCGCTGTGTCACCGCGTTTTTCAATTTCACGCCCACACATGCCGTCGCCTGTCACACAGCTGCGGATACTTTGTCATCTTTTTGAAAAACCGCATGAAGTAAAATATTAAACCTTGCTTTTTAATTGCATAGATCAAACTGAAATTACAAATGTTACATACGCATTGTGACACAAGGATGACATTTGCAATACGGTATTTGGGGCGTGTTCCTCTAGTATCTCACAACGCTCAAAATGCTTCGTCTGCCGTTCCGCATGGCGACCACGGTCGTTATGGTCGTGGCGAAAACGTCACTAATGACGTCATCATTTTCGATTACACAACTCTCATAACGATCCATGTCAAGAGGTGGGTCAAATAACCGTTCCACTTGGGTTTACGACTGTAACGCCGGCAAGTAAGTGGAACGGGAAAAATCGCGGTCGTAAACGTAGTCGTTGCGAGATACTAGTGGAACGCGATGTATTTTTTTAATTTTTATAGCAGGAGTTCAGCAGACAGGCAGACGGCCCACTGGATGGAAAGCGGTAACCATCGCCTACGGACATTTGCAACACCAAAGGTGCTACAAATGCGCTGCTGCTTTCTTAAGTGAGTCTGGAACCTGGTCACTAATGCCTATGCTACTCCTAAACTACTCGACCGATTTTAATTAAATTTGCACACCGTGTGCAGTTTAATCCGACTTGAAAGATAGGATAGCTTACATTTGGACCCGGTAGGTGACGCTGGAATCGGGTTCTAAATTTTATTTCTTCAGGGCAGAACAACGTCTGCCGGGACAGCTAGTATCTTATATAAAATATTATCTAAAATTTCCAAACAATAATGTATTTAATTCTTTTCATTCATAACCCTTTAATTAAAATAGTTTATCAATGACTTCAATCCGCTATCGGTTGTCCCAATTTGCTTGGTTTCACATACTGTAAAATTGTTGGAGAGATGGCGAGGTGTTCTAAAAATGCTTGTCGAGTGTGAAAAGTCAGTGTATAAAATATGTTAAAACCTTAAGGTTCTCTGATTATAAATGTAGTGACCAGCTGCTGTTCTTTTATAACCATAAACCCCTCTGAGTTGCTGCAAGTATTACAGACGTTTCTTATTCGACGATTGTTACTCCTTGATTTCTTATAATCAATTTAATGTTTGCGATTTGTTATTAAACTTAAAACAGGTACCTAACAACCACGTTCAACCAGTAATAACAAAGATTTTTGGGATGTTGCTTCAAATAACAGCGTCATTAACTTCGCCAACCATTAAGCGAACAATAATCCTCACAATCTCATCATAAACAATGAATCTCAACTTCCCGTGAGATTAGCCTTATAATAACACGCTAAAACGGATATCCTCTAAGAACCAGGATAAAAGACCTGTTGTTTAACCTTTAAAGTATAGGGGATAAGGTTTAAAACACAACGGTTCGTATGAAAGTTGTAAGTTGGTGAAGTGATATGTTAGTTTTGCGCGTGGAACCCTAATTTGTGAGGCTGTTAGCGGTAGGCCGGTTAAACCGCGGCTTAGTGCAGTTTGGCTTATATCTGCACATGTTTTGATATGTATATCGCTTTATGTAAAATAAATCTAAATTTCATCCGTGCAGGAACGGGGAAAGAATACAATTTCCTGCGGCCGGGCGGCCTGTCGTAAGAGGCGACAAAACAACTCACAGCCAGGTGATAGGACATTTGCTCGACTGGGTGGCTACGACCCCTGGTCTAAAGCATGTCGCCATAACAACCTTAAGTTGTGTTCTGGCATTAGTGACCAGGTTCCAGTCTCCCTTAAAAGAGCAGCAGCACATTTGTAGCACCTTTGCTGTTGCAAATGTCCATAGGCGATGGTAACTGTTTCCATCAAGTGGGCCGTCTGCCTGTCTGCTGAACTCATGCAATAAAAAAAATATTAAAGTAATTTTTAATTAACATACTGTGGCTACCGAGGTTAGAACTGTCTGGCAACGTAAGCCGGCCTTAAGATTTTTCGAAAAACGTAGAAGTAGAAGATTCTGGAAAACACAAGGACAAATACATTTTAGAAAGGGATAGAAGACGAACAAAAGGATAACGAAATGAAGATCGAAATTATGAATTCCAGAAGATTCTGTCGGGTATATAAGCAGTGGAAGGTGCGCCTCCCAGAGAGTTCAGTTGAAGACAGCAAAGCGACAAGTGCGACACGAGTGGTGGAAGAAGAGTTAAGTAGAACACGGTGACAAGTTTAGTGGGCAGTTCAGTGAAGGAGGAGTTTAGCGTAGTTTAAGAGGAGAATTCGCAGGTGAGCACTGCAGTAGCAGGAGGTGGTCCACGCAATATCGGCGACGGTGTTGTGAGTGAGACATATCATCATCGGAGCAGAGCGTCGCTAGTTATATGTGAAGGGACAACCCTGCAGAGTGGAATCACATACGGCTGTGAAGTCAATACAAGCATATAGTTAAAAAAAAAACTGGTGCTTACTTCCAATCCTACCCCCGCTCGCACGTAACAATACTTTACAGGCGACATACCCTACCTCCTTAATGCAAAAGGAGGAAGGGTATAAGGCTTACAATAATAATACGTCATATTTTAACCCATTAACTAGAATTTGGCGTCTACTCAATCAACTGATAGCTAAAAAGTCTTCTCTAGGTATATTTGATCCCAACCTCCACAAATTCAAGTGAGTGATTAACTGGATTAGCGTTTCTAGCATTTAATGATCACGACACCGTATTTTTATAATTAATTCTAATTTCTAATTTTTAGATTGTGTTTGTAATTTCAAGTCACTCCTCTATTATCTTATAACTTATACTAATATACAAAGCTGAAGAGTTTGTTTGTTTGAACGCGCTAATCTCAGGAACTGCAGGCTTGATTTGAAAAATTCTTTCAGTGTTAGATAGCCCATTTATCGAGAAAGGCTATAGGCTATATATCATCACGCTAAGACAAATAACAGCGGAGCACCAATGGAGAATGTTTCAAAATCGAAGGGTTTTGAAAGCAAATTCCACGCGGGCGACGTCGCGGGCACAGCTAGTAATGTTATATAACTATATGTATTATCTTAATATAGTAGTACTTAATCATAATGTATTATTTTACTAATTTCAATCTGCTTTGTGAATTAAATAAATTATTTCGGCGACGAAAATAACTGAATTATACAAGCGGCGTACATATAAATATAACCCTTAGCGAGAGTTAAAGCCGTTTGATGTTGAGACTCTTGGACACATTAATTGTGGCTCTATCTCGCTCGCACATCATCCGTCCCGCTCACACATTGTGCTATATATTGTACTAGCTGTACGACTTGTTAATATTTGTACTTACGGTTACAGTTTCCAGAATAAATTAGTTCACATCAGCACTTAACAGAGGATACTCTCTGCCACCTGAAGTATCATTTAACTTCTACCTCTCGCTGCTACATGCTTTTTAACGGTTGCATAAATTCATCCATTTTATCAGAAATAGTCAAAAGTCATGGCAGCGTAATGGCTAGCGCACGCGTCCCAAGCTGAAGAGGCGCAGGTTCGATCCTGGCCGGAACGCATGCACCACTTAGGTACTTTTCTGACCTAATGTGTATATTGTTACAATTACCACGTGCTAATAATGCTGATGGAAAACATCGTGATGCAACCTGCATATCCAGATAACCGATGTGTCAAACCTGCCAAGCCGCCTTGGACAAGCGTGGCGGGTATACTGTTCAATACCCTCTAGTGGGAGGCTCGAGTCCAGCAGTGGCACGTTCATAGGCGGTTATTATATTATATTCTGTATCGATCCTGTACTACCTATAATAAGTTAATTCGCAGCTATGATTTGGATATAACGGGTACCTCGGTGTCTGGTTGTAGGAATAAACTCAATGATCTATATTTTGAATTTTAGTGTGTTTCATGTTTAAATTACAATTTTTTTTATCTTTGTTTTTAGTTCTCTGATCTCTGATTAGATATCTTAATTTATTTCTATCTGTGGTGACTTGTTAATAGCTCACTATCACTACGCGTCCGATTATAAGCCTCGTCGAAAGGCTCTCGTGCGACGACCGCGTAACGTCCTGACGGACAGAGTCGACGTTATTACGAAACGGCTGACCCGGATCGGTCCGCCCGCGATTAGGACGGTAGGCTGGCAGACATAGACGGCGGCGTCTTAGAAGCCGCCAATCAAGATCTCTCCACGTCCCCGCGAGGGACGCTAGGAGACATAACTCCCCACAGGATAGACTAGGCGTGTTGCTGGGAAGTTTCTTTCGCCGTTTCTTCTCTCCCAGCCATAACACGTTGCGAAATAGCAGTAAGATAGCGTAGGCCGCCGCGAACACCGATCCCAGCTCGCCGGGATCCTTCCCCTCGTGCTTTATATTACCCGTCGCCCGTTCTCAATTAGTGCTTTGTGTCGCCCTATGGTGGGCATCATTAAATTCATCCCCCTCTCATGGCAACAGTCCAGCCGAGGTAAAACTCCTTAGGGAGCTCCCTCTATCAAGTTGCCCCCCGGGCTCGAGCTCCTTCGCTTCGCGAAGGCACTCGCCCCAAAAACCCGGTAAAGTTGTGAGGTCTTCGGAACAACAACATAAAGTCAAGTCCAATAAAAAAAAAAGAACACTATCACTAATGTGTTATTATTTCAATTTGAATAGCTGATAGTCATCTAAAAATTGAAAAATAAAATAAAATAAAAATAAAAGATTTATAACAGGAACAGGAAAATTCTAGCTGATACTAGTATAATTTCCCTCAAGCAAGCCATCGTAAGCCAAGCTGAATATTATTTGTTCAGGACGTTGCCTCGTTAGAGGTCGTCACCTACTATTTGTCTACGGAATCACGGCTTACAAATGAGGATTGTACCCTCTGCAAACACCGTCATCACATGTGTGGAGAATAAATAATATGCGGTGTGTTTAGGACCACAAAGATTGTAGTAAGAAATTGCCAAGAAATAAATCATCTGCGCTATTTCAAAACCTAGCAACTCGAATTGTTTTTATTTTTCTATATTTATTTAAATTTTATTAAAATGACTTGCGCTCACGGCAGACGTTGTCCTACCTTGAAATTTAGAACCCGATTGCAGCGCCACTTACTGGGTGCAATCGTGAATCTAAACCTTCCGGGGACCTATACACACACAAAAATATCATCAAGATCGGTCCAGGGTCTTACGAGTTCAGTGACATACACATTGACATTAGAATTTTATTTTATTTGGGGGGCTAACAGCTATCATTATTAATAACAAAATAAAATAGTTTTAAAGAAGCTATAAATAAGCCTCCACAGATAACATTAAAAATACATACATACATAACTTCACGCCAGTTCCCTTGCGGGGTAGGCACGAACAATAGAGCGCTATTCAGGCTTATTCATACACACCTCACTTGCTTCTTTAACATTCATATCTGCTGTCATACACCTTCGTATGTTCTTAAGGCTCCTGACATCACCTTCTGCTAGTACACAATAAAAATACGAAGAGAAAAAAAATGAAAATTATACAAAGAAACAATTATAAAAATGTGCATAAGGTACTTAAACTGATAAATCCGAGTTTGAATAGAACTTGACCAACTTTGCGCTGAACAATGCTACACTATTAGTAATGTTATAATTGAGGTCACAAACCGAGATAAAAACTATCATATCTTTTAAGTTGGACCAAATTACACATAGTTACAAAATTTCATCAAAATCGGTTTAGTGATTTCGGAGTTTATTTTATAGAGAGATTTTTATGTATTTATAAGATATTAACAATTAGGTAATACATTAATTTATAAACTTATATTCTACATATAATCCAACTATAATTAGAATACTGAGCCTAAGTCACCGAAGTCAGCGGATAAGATGTCTAGAAGGCTGGCTACGTTACCTCGCTGAAGCGCCATAATTTATTGTCTTGTGATGATTTTTCTGCTGTATTGTGTATGCTAAAACAAGTCAAAACTGTATCAAGATATGGTATCGCTGCCAATAAGCTTAATAAATAGTTTTAAAATGACATATCCTTGAAGTTCATGACAGTTTTGGTGCAGTGGGGTTAAAGTTCTTTATTTTTTTTTTATTGCAGGAGATCAGCAGACAGGCAGACGGCCCACTAGATGGAAAGCGGTTACCATCGCCTATGGACATTTGCAACACCAAAAGTGCTACAAATGCGCTGCTGCTCTTTTAAGGAAGACTGGAACCTGGTCACTAATGCCGGAACACAACTCAAGGTTGTTATAGCTACATACTTTAGACCAGGGGTGGTAGCCATTCAGACGGGCAAATTCCCGACCACCTGGTTGTGGGTTGTTAAGTCGCCTTTTACGACAGGCCGCCCGGCCGCAGGAAATTGTATTCTTTCTCCGTTCCTGCACGGATAAAACGGATAAAATTTATTGTAAAAGTAACTAAAATTACTTCAGAAGCGGTGGTGGACGCATAACTTTTAATGAGTAGTCTAAAAAGAGAATCAAGTCACTGCGCAAAATCTGCGGAGTGACGCTCGCGGACCGCGTTCATAATACCGAAGTAAGAAAGAGAGTTGGTCTGAAAGAGAGTGTCGGGGTGAAGGTAAGGAAAGGAATGCTCCGGTGGTTCGGGCATGTGGAAAGAATGCATGATGAAAGAATGACTAAACAGATATACAATGCAAAAGTGGATGGATGCAGAAGTCGTGGAAGGCCACGACACACCTTCCATGATCAAATTGATCGTGTACTAGCAGAAGGTGATGTCAGGAGCCTTAAGAACAGACGAGCTTGCACGAAAAGAGTTATGAATGTCAAAGAGGCAAGTGAGGTGTGTAAGAACAAGCCTAAATGGCACTCTGTTGTTCGTGCCTACCCCGCAAGGGAACTGGCGTGAAGTTATGTATGTATGTATGTAAAAAGAATCAAATTTGAAATAAATACATTAATTTTTATTTATAATTGTCACAATACGAGGAATTTAAACAATAGCGTCAAAAATTTCAAGGACTTGCGTAATTTGAATCTATACCCATTAATACACACATTAGCAACCGAATGTTGCCACTTGACAGACCTTTAAAGTGTATGTAAGTGCTGTTTTCCTGAGTTCTGACAACACTTGAGGTCGGAAGTCATAAATATTGTTTCTGTGTGGTGGCCATACTGCATATTTTTTGATTATTATTTTCTATTTAAGAGAAAACATTTATTTTTAACAGAATTATTTAATAAAATAATAAAATTACGTTTTAATGGTTTTAAGCGCGGTAATTTTATATAGTTTTAACTGTTAAAACGTAGTTTTATTATGTATACAAGTCGCGAAAACTTAAGAAAATATTAAAATTATTTAAGTACCTTTAGACCCTACTATCTTCATATATCTGGCAAGATAACGAACTAAAATAAATTAAATTTAAGAAATTTAAGATACATTTTCTGTTTTTATACCTAAAATTTTCATTAAAATGTGTTGAGACGTTTCGGAGTTTATTAAGCACAAACCCTCTTCCAGATTGAGACACAAACATTCTAAAAATACTCAATTTTTATTTATTTACTGTCATTGATGAATTGTAACAATCTAAATTACACTTTTCCTTACTTATTTTCATATTCAGCATGTATTTTTACACGTAGATACCCTCAATTTTTTTTTATTGCAGGAGTTCAGCAGACAAGCAAACGGCCCACCTGATGGAAAGCGGTTACCATCGCCTATGGACATTTGCAACACCAAAGGTGCTACAAATGCGCTGTTGCTCTCTTAAGGGAGATTGGAACCTGGTCACTAATGCCGGAACACAACTCAAGGCTGTTATGGCGGCAAACTTTAGGCCAGGGGAGGTAGCCATCCAGTCGGGCAAATACCCTACCACCTGGCTGTGGGTTTTTAAGTCACCTCTTACGACAGGTCGCCCGGCCGCAGGAAATTGTATTCTTTCTCCGTTCCTGCACGGATATAATTATCCAGTCACTTCTTTGCTTTAAAATGTACATTTACATCTTGTCCCATGTAACTCATACTAAATTCTTTTTATCTTCCCATCTGCTGAGCTGTCTTATTTGTATCCTCTTTCTAAATATTCGTTGCTGTTCTGTTAGTATTGTTATCCATTTTCCTTGCTCTCTATTGTTATATGTCTATTTATGATCTTATAAATAACAACATATGAATGCGAAGAAAACAAAGGTTATGGTGTTTGAAAGAGAAGAAACCAGAACGAATGCAAGGATAATGGTCGATGATGTTATGCTGGAGCAAGTGAATGAGTTTGTATATCTTGGATGTGCTTTTAGCTGGGATGGAAGGTACACCGCTGATATAGAAAGAAGAGTGAATTTGGGGAATAGTTTGAATGGAGCGTTAGGTAAACTTCTAGGCGCTAAGAACCTCAGCCAGAAGGCCCAGCTCGCCATACACAACGCGGTGCTTGTACCTACGCTCACGTATGGAAGCGAGAGTTGGGTATGGAAGAAAGAGCATGAAAGTAGAGTAAACGCGGTTGAGATGCGAGCACTGCGCAAAATCTGCGGAGTGACGCTCGCGGACCGCGTTCGTAATACCGAAGTAAGAAAGAGAGTTGGTCTGAAAGAGAGTGTCGGGGTGAAGGTAAGGAAAGGAATGCTCCGGTGGTTCGGGCATGTGGAAAGAATGCATGATGAAAGAATGACTAAACAGATATACAATGCAAAAGTGGATGGATGCAGAAGTCGTAGAAAGGCCACGACACACCTTCCATGATCAAACTGATCGTGTACTACCGGAGGGTGATGTCAGGAGCCTTAAGAACAGACGAGTGTGCATGACAAGAGTTATGAATGTCAAAGAAGCAAGTGAGGTGTGTAAGAATGGGCCTAAATGGCGCTCTGTTGTTTGTGCCTACCCCGCAAGGGAACTGGCGTGAAGTTATGTATGTATGTATGTATAAATAACAAGTTTCATTTTAATTATGGCACGCATTATAAAACCACAGACATCTATTTATTATATATAGTTAGTACCTATTTGAAAAAGCCGTATCTTTTCCTCCGTGCAGGAACGGAGAAAGAATACAATTTCCTGCGGCCTGGCGGCCTGTCGTAAGAGGCGATAAAACAACACACAGCCAGGTGGTAGGGTATTTGCTCGACTGGCTGGCGACCATCCCTGGTCTAGAGTATGCCGCCATAACAACCTTGTGTTATGTTCCGGCATTAGTGATCAGGTTCCAGTCTCCTTTAAAAGAGCAGCAGCGCATTTGTAGCACCTTTGGTGTTGCTAATGTCCATAGGCGATGGTAACCGCTTTCCATCAAGTGGGCCGTCTGCCTGTCTGCTGAACTCCTGCAATATAAAAAGAAAGTCTTGTCCCGTATTATGAAATTGCATGGTACCCCTACTGACCCGCTGTGACATGCGCTTGCGCTTACAAAAGCAAATGGAAATAGTATGTTAATGTCTATAGTGTACTTAATGACGATTTTATTGAGGAAATGTGCAAAAAAGCATCGAGTTCGCACTTGAACATATGAGGACGAACTGTACCATTTATTGTTATATCTATTAATTGATTTAATAAACCGTCGTTTGGTAGTTAACAATTTTACCAAACACTTCCAATTAACAATAGTTAAAAAAAATCGTTTAAAAAAACCAACTTCAAAAACTTTTAGTTATTGAAGTCGGTTTTTTAAACGAAGTTTTTTTTTATTTTATTTGTTACTTTTTAGTCTCTAGATATGTATGGGTAGACCTACGAAAGGCGCCGCGCTCCTTAAAAAATATTGGTCCCAAGAAACAGGAACAAAAATTTTTTTTTCGTAAAGTGAAAACTACTGGGTCAAACTATGTTAAATTTTTAGGGGACCAAATGGCAACTATTCCGCATCAAACTAAATAAGAATCACGTAAATCGGATCATAAATCTCAGCGTAATCGGTGTACATATGGAACGGAATGGAAAATTTTTCATAAAAAATGTTCATAAAATGAAAACTACTGGGCCAAACTATGTCAAATTTTTAGAGGACCAAATGGCAGCTATTCCACGTCGAAAAAAAAATAATCACGTAAATCGGATCATAAATCTCGGAGTAATCAATGAACATACATAAAAAAAAAAACAAAAAAAAAGATCCCGAGGAATTGAGAACCTCCTCCTTTTTTTGAAGTCGGTTAAAAAAAATCCATTTACAAATACAGCCTTATAGTATGTAGTTAAAATGGTATCTAATATTATTAATAATATATGTTTAAACTTAAATTAAAATGTCGGTTAATATAAATCTTTTTTTTCTGAAGAGTATCCAAATGGTGAAAGAATACATCCTGAGTTAACCTGCATATCGATATTATTTATTTATTTAATTCACAAAACATACTGCACTAAACTGAAAACTTATAAATTAGCGTTATATATTTTATTTTTATTTTTTTATTGCAGGTGTTCAGCAGACAGGCAGACGGCCCACTTGATGGAAACCGGTTACCATCGCCTATGAACATTTGCAACACCAAAGGTGCTACAAATGCGCTGCTGCTCTCTTAAGAGAAACTGGAACCTGGTCACTAATGCCGGAACACAACACAAGGTTGTTATGACAGCATACTCTAGACCAGGGGTGGTCGCCATCCAGTCGGGCAAATGTCCTACCACCTGGCTGTGGGTTGTTTTGTCGCCTCTTACGACAGGCCGCCCGGCCGCAGGAAATTGTATTCTTTCTCCGTTCCTGCACGGATAAAAATAATTTGGCAATATAGAAGTAATTTGATTTTACAAAAAACAATTATAGAAGTTAGCATTAATTATAAAAACAAAAACCTAACTGATATGTCTTTTTTAAACGATGTTACTTAAAACTTTATTGTTTTGTGATCATTTTTTAATTTTTAACTGGTTTGGATTAGAAAATTTAAAATAATAAATCGTCAAAAAGCTCTTGCTTTTTTTCTCTTGAAAAAGGAGCGGCAGTAACTATTTGTGTAGGATATAAGAGCATTTAGTTTTTAACGAGTTATTGTTATTCTTCTGCTGGAGGCATTTGGCCGCAGTTAATAATTATAACATTATAACAGATGCAGCAGTTATATTAGATTATGTGTTACATTGACATGTCTGTTCCGTGCATGAACGGAGAAAAATACAATTTCCTCCGGCCGGGTGGCCTGTCGTAAGAAGCGACAATACAACCCACAGCCAGGTGGTAGGATATCTGCCCATCTGGATGGCTACCACCCCTGGTCTAGAGTATGCCGCCATAAGAACCTTGAGCTATGTTCCGGCATTAGTGGCCTGATTTCAGACTCCCTCAAGAGAGCAGCAGCGCATTTGCAACACTTTTAGTGTTGCAAATGTCCAAAGGTGATGGTAACCGCTTAGGTTAGGTGGGCCGTCTGACTGTCTGATGAACTCATGCAATAAAAAAAAACAAACGAATGTTTAAATGTTTCATATTAATGAAACGTTTAAATTTTCATTTGACTAATTAATTATATAAATCGATTGATCAGTTAATTATTAATTTGTTCGGAATTACTGTAAACATTATAAAATTAATAAAACTGGGTTTCACTAGTCGCAAAAACTTAAGAAAATATTATTATAAAATTAATTTAATTCATAACATTAATTGTTAATTCAGTTCTACTTTGTTTAACCTGTTATATTATTCAGAAAAGTAAGTAAAAGTTAAGTAGAATTAACAAAAGCTTTGTGCAACTCAACCCATGCGTTACAAAGTAAGCTAAGTAAAGTTGTCTGGAATAAGTTTATTGCTTGTAAGTGGCAGATGTTTGTACTTCATGATTATTATTCTAGAATACAATCTACTTGTGTAAATGCAATTCTTAATATGTTTTGATGTTTCATTCTGCTCTATGCATTTACATTTACACATCTACAATGTGTATAAATGCAGAGATTGATAGAAGACGATGTAAGCATTCCAAATTCAAATTCAAACTCAAAAGTTTTTATTCAAAACTAGTGGTCGTCCAGTGGTCGAAATTCGACCATAATTAATTTAATTTATAAGTTTGAACATTATTAAGGTTCTGTTGTCAAAGACTATACTTCTATAATCACAGATTTCGCCAAGGCTACACTGTTAATTTGACTTTAACAATAAACAAAAGAGTATATATGCGTGTGTATGTTAAATACATGGTAGTGTGTGTAATGTTTTTTTTTATTGATTTAATATATTTTTATGCATAATTTAAAAAAAAAATTGGTATTCTGCACTCCTTCTCTATATAAACTATAAGTGTGCGAAATTTCGTACTCCGCTAGCGCAATTTTCGTAAAAAGGGGTTCAGAGTTTTTGCTTCACGTATTAATATTATACTTATAATGATAAGTTCCACTGGAGAACACTTTTTGAAGGTCATGTATATAAATTAAAATTCAAAACAAGAGCTATGAATGTCAAAGAAGCAAGTGAGGTGTGTAAGAATAAGCCTGAATGGCGCTCTGTTGTTCATGCCTAGCCCGCAATGGAACTGTCGTGAAGTTATATATGTATGTATGTAAAATTCAAAATAAATTCCACTGGAGAACACTTTTTGAAGGTCATATATATGTTAAAATTCAAAATAAGTTCCACTGGAGAACACTTTTTGAAGGTCATACATATAACTTAAAATTGAAAGTAAGTTCCACTGGAGAACACTTTTTGAAGGTCATACATATAAGTTAAAATTGAAAGTAAGTTCCACTGGAGAACACTTTTTGAAGGTCATACATATAACTTAAAATTAAATTTTACTTCCTAGTCCATGTACACCGCTTCGCAACGTGTTATTGTTGTTAAGGAGAAAAAGCGGCAAGAAAGCCCCAGTAAGACGCCTAGCTAAAAACTTTTTTTCTTTCAAATCAATATTATGCAGAAGTATGTTAAACAATTACTTTTCGAAGAATTAATAAAGTTGTATCAAACAGTAAGACAAAGACATAATAAAATGAAAGAAAAATATTATTATCGCTATAATTATGAGAAGACGTACTAAAAATTTATATTGCAACATTTTTTATATTGTATTTTATTGCAGGAGTTCAGCAGACAGGCAAATGGCCCACTTGATGGAAAGCGGTTACCATCACCTATGGACATTTGCAACACCAAAGGTGCTATAAATGCGCTGCTGCTCTCTTAAGGGAGACTGAAACCCGGTCACTAATGCCGGAACACAACTCAAGGTTGTTATGACGGCATACTTTAGACCTGGGGTGGTCGCCATCCAGTCGGGCAAATGCCCTACCACCTGGCTGTGGGTTGTTTTGTCGCCTCTTACGACAGGCCGCCCGGCCGCAGGAAATTCTATTCTTTCTCCATTCCTGCATGGATTAAACATATCTCAACATTGCCAAACACAATTGCCAAAACATTGCCTACATTCAAGAACGCACTCAGAAAACACTATGTTCTTGAAGTTTTCTGTGAAGTTGCTTGGTGCTTCTTCTCCTTAACAGCAATAATACGTTGCGAACGGTGTACATAGAATATGAAGTATAATTAAATTTTATCTTATACTAGCTGTGCCCGCGACGCCGTCCGCGTGGAATTTGTTTTCAAAGCCCCCCCGATTTTGAAACATTTTTCATTGCTGCTCCGCTCCTATTGGTCTTAGCGTGATGATATATAGCCTATAGCCTTCCTCGATAAATGGGCTATCCAACACTGTACGAATTTTTAAAATCAGACCAGTAGTTCCTGAGCTTAGCGCGTTTAAACAAACAAACAAACAGTTCAGCGTTATATATTAGTATAAGATGTATGACCTTCAAAGAGTGTTCTCCAGTGGAACTTATTTTGAGTAGAAACTTCGAAATTTGAATTAAAATTAGGCAACGGTAAGCTCATTTCATTACGTGGGTCTTCTGCCAGTTACGCAATACAGAAAGAGACAGAAGAGGCAAAAAATTCAACGTTAAAAATGTCTATTCATAATTGATATACGGTAGCAAATTATTATCTTAAGCGCTGACAGCTGCATTCGCAGCGGGTGACCGGTGACCGCTGACCGCGCGCTGATTGATGACTTCACATAATACTGTATTAGAATGAGAATGAGTTTATACTTTTAAAATATGGAAAAGGCAAGCAAATAAACGAATTTCAATCTACCGAATCGTAAAATATCCTACTAGTATATGTAATAATAAGAAATCCACTTTTTTTTTTTACAAGGGGAAATCCGTTTCCGGACCCCCCGCCGGGGAGACTTTGGCGGGGGAGTGTGGAACTCGCCGGCTAGAGGAGCCGGAATACCCACTAAAACCCCTTGGTGCCACCTGACGCCATGAGCCGGGGTCACGGGATATGCGTGAGCTTTTCTTCCGCGACCCCGGCTGGCGTGGGCCCACCCCAGCACTGGGGCAGGCCTCTCCGAAGAAATCCACTTGCACATTTATTGTTATACATTTTCAACTTGAACGACCAACATGCAATGATAAAGAACAAGAGAACTAAATTTGATGATGACTATGAGAAATTACAATTTTTTTAAATATTTATTTAATACTAGAGTTTGCCGTATCAAACCCTAGGCAGTGGCATTATTTTACTTGCACAAAAAGTTAATTTTGTTTTTTACACATGATCATAAGAAAGAAACCAAGTCCATATAGTCTAGACACTCTAGACAATTGTCCAACAAAACAGAGGTGAGTCGAAGCCAACCTGATTTGAAGTAATTTATAGGTAGACAATAGAAGTTAAGTTTCCTATATTTTAATAATTTATAATTTAATGTAATCTACCAAGGTTAAGTTAAGTTTATGTTATCATCGTTATATCTATAATAATATTTATATATCAAGCTGGGTATTTTTAATTAGCTTCCTTTATATCATTTATGAATAGTCTGCATCCAGCAGCAATAAACGTGTTACTGTATTCAGAAAATAGGCAACTATCTATACTTTATAATATGCGAAAGTTTGGATGAATGTTTGTTACTCAATGGTAATTGTGGTTGAGCGGGCTAAGTCCTTGCCGGCTTACCTCACTGCAACGCAGAGGCTCCGGGTTCGATTCCTGGTATGGTAAATTTCGGAAACGCATTTTCTCCGTTATTTACTATGGTCTGGGTGTCTGGGATCGGCCCCAGAGTGGTCCGTTGTGTATTACCCATAACACAAGCGTAACTTGCTTAATTTGGGGATATACAGTGTGTGTGTTTGTCTGCCGATTTATTATTATTATTATTTATTATTACTCAATGACGCCAGAACAGCAGAACAGATCTTGATGAAATATGGCACGGAGATATTTCATAGTTTGCAATAGCATATATTTTATGCTACTTTTTATTCCGGAAAAAATCATAGATCCCTTGGGATAACATTAACGCGAGGAAAGCCGTGAGCAAAAGGGAGTTGATAATAAATTGTTTTCATTAATACACAATGAGACCACTCTTTGATCAACTGCCCTGTCAATAACATCTCCGTACGTCAATTTGAGCTCACCGAAACAATTGTCAGTGATTTTGTGTGCTGCATATCAGCGCTCATTAATCAGCGCAGTGGCCGGTCGGCCGTCAGTCACCGTGACAGCGGCGTGCACGTGCAATTTATGCCACTGTATGTTTTGTGTTTATGTGAAATTCCTTTCAGATAATGATGTCTGTTCTTAGGCTACCCATACGTAAAATGAAAACTTTATACAACGCCGTCTCAAAAATAATAAATAAATTTTATCCGTGCAGGAACGGAGAAAGAATACAATTTCCTGCGGCCGGGCGGCCTGTCGTAAGAGGCGACTTAACAACCTGGCTGTGAGCCAGGTGGTAGGGCATTTGCCCGAATGGATTGCTACCACCACTGGTCTGAAGTATGTCGCCATAATAACCTTGAGTTGTGTTTCGGCATTAGTGACTAGGTTCCAGTTTCCCTTAAGAGAGCAGCAGCGCATTTGTAGCAACTTGCTGTTGCAACTGTCCATAGGCGATGGTAACCGCTTTCCATCAAGTGGGCCGTCTGCCTGTCTGCTGATCTCCTGCCATAAAAAAAAAAAAAAAAATTATATATATCTATTTATATATATAAAAGAAAGTTGTGTTAGTTACACTATTTATAACTCAAGAACGGCTGTACCGATTTGGCTGAAAATTCGTGGGGAAGTAGCTTAGAACCAGGATACTTTTTATCCCGTTGGAACTGGTAGGTGGCGCTGAGATCGGGTTCTAAAATCTTCCTAATCACCTGGACCGATTTTGGTGTTTTTTTTTGTGTGTTTGAGTGGGTTCCCGGATGGTTTAGATTCGCAATTAGAACCGGTAGGTGGCGCTGAGATCGGGTTTTAGAATCCTCCTAATCACCTGGACCGATTTGGGTAATTTTGTTTTTGTGTGTTTGAGTGGGTTCCCGAGTGGTTTAGATTCACAATTAGAACCGGTAAGTGGCGCTGAGATCGGGTTCCAGTTCTCTAAATTAATGTCACACACAAGAACAAAAATAAATAATAAGCGTGTTAAATTCAAAAAATTTAATCTAGAAATTAAGTTGTAAAAAAGGGTACGGAACTCGAGTCCGTAGAGTTGTTCATAATATATATATATATATATATATATATATATATATATATATATATATATATATATATATATATATATATATATATATATATATATATAAATAGAGTATAGATTGTTACTTCGTTAATAACACAAAATTTGATTTATATGACATATTTATTCATATTTAACTTGATTGACAGTTTCCACTTTTGATACATCATCTAATGAAGTATCCAAAACACCAACCATTACGCAAATGTCTTTGGACCACTAATAATAAATAATTTATGGAATGAAATGAGGGTAGGTTTTATGTACTGATGTATCTATCTCCTTGGGTTTTGTTGGTAGAGTATTTCGAGTCATAACATGACTTATATCTTAACTTAATATTACTGTACAAAAAAATTAGAGGCTTCGGGATTTTGTAAGAGTTACACTAGTATTTTATTTTAATTTTGAAGTAACAAAGTAGTTTATTTTTGGTTTTATTAAAATTTATTTATTCCACTTACTAATTAAGTATTACATAAGTAGAATAAGTTTTATTAATTATTATTATTATTTATTATTTAACAAAATTGGGTCGTTTTGGTCTTCCGCCAAAAGGAAGGTTTGCACTGAAAATCAGCGTTGTGTCGGATATAATTCCGGCACAGCAATATGCTGAGTGCAAACCTTGTTTGCTGAAAAGGCGGCGTACAAATTCTCCAAATATGCTCTGTGTATAATAATGTATAAGGAATGTAATTACGTCGCTATTTCCGCAAATAAAGTTTTTCTTCCTTCTTTTTTTTACTAAGCAATTTTATAAAAAGCTCCCTTACTTTGCTCAAATTGGATTTTCAGAATCCGTTTCACTCCATTCGACAATTGAAAATGTTCAATTTGACTCGGAATGGTTGGAATCGAGTCAGGTCGCATCACTAGTAGCCTGTGAAGGGCGTGACTAGGTGACGGGTGTACAATGCATGAAAAATGACGTCGCTCTGGCACACGTCAGATTATTCACCATGAATAATGTCGTTCGGTTGTCCTGAATAGTGTTTTGGAGTAGCAATGTCATGTTTCTAAAAAGGCTCGCTTGATAAGCGTTTTAGGAAAGGGTTAAAAAGGAATTGTTGTGTCAATCAGAGTTCTTGGCGGGAACCGAAAGGAGATGTTGTGCTGTGCAGTTTTATTTTCTAAAAATGTGTAAAATTACTCTAAAATGAACAATAGTTGTATGATATTGATAGTTTTTGAGTAGTAATTGTGTGTTTCGTGAGAAATGTGTATATATATACATACATAACTTCACGCCAGTTCCCTTGCGGGGTAGCCACGAACAACAAAGCGCCATTTAGGCTTATTCTTACACACCTCACTTGCTTCTTTGACATTCATAGCTCTTGTCATACACGCTCGTCTGTTCTTAAGGCTCCTGACATCACCTTCTGCTAGTACACGATCAATTTGATCATGGAAGGTGTGTCGTGGCCTTCCACGACTTTATATTTATATACTAGCTGCGCCCGCGGCTTCACCCGCGTGGTGATGGAAAATCCTTATAGTTTGGATAATTCACACTATATCTTTATAAATTACAGTCTACTAGAGTTTACCCCGCGGCTCCGCCGCGCGTCAAACTCTAGTGCGTACCTCTTGTTTTAAGAGCAGGCGTTAAAACAGGATATATTGTATTGTATTTTTATGTTGGTGCTATTTGCCCTCGGAAGATTTACTTCATTTTATATCGCAAAATATCCCATCTACCGGGATGAATAGTATCTATGTCTATGAAAGTCGGATTTTTTTATAGATTATCAACTTTTATATCTATAAACTTGATAAATGATTGGTACCCCATACAAACTTTAATACCCTATTTCAACCCGTTCTAGTTTTATTTATATAACTAAATATTGTGTAAACTACACAAACGACCAAAACTACCAAACGTACTAAAACTGCCGAAACTACCAAATCTACCAACTAAAACTACCAAATCCACCAACCAAAACTACCACAATGACCTAAACTACCACAATTACCAAATCTACCAATCAAAACTACCACAACTACCAAAACCACCACAACTGATAAAACTACCAAAACTACCACAACTACCAAAACAACCGAATATACCAAATCGACCAACCAAAACTACCAAATCTACAAACCAAAACTACCACAACTATCAAAACTACAAACCAAAACTACCAAATTCACCAACCAAAACTACCACAACTACCAAAACAACCGAAACTACTAGCATAAACTACCGAAAATAGCAAAACTACCAGCCAAAATTGCCAAACAAAAATACCAAAACTACTTAAACGACCAAATTGACCAAAATAAACAAAATGATGAAAATGGCAAACCACAAATAAAAAACCTATCCTAGTTTCCGGGATAAATTTTACATAAATTTATCCCAAAATCTATCCCAGTATCCGGGATGAAAAGTATCCCTTGGCCACCCTCGGTATTCAAATTACATATGTACCGAGTATCAGCCAAATCGGTCCAATAGTCTTTCCATAAAAGGTTAACAAACAGAGAGACAAATATACTTTTATCCCGAAAACTATCCCATTTTCCGGGATAAAAAGTATTCTATGTTCATTCTCAGCATATATATATATATATATATATATATATATATATATATATATATACTGAGTTTCAGCCAAATCGGTCCAGTAGTGTTTACGTGAAAACGGAACAGACAGACAGACAGACAGAGTTACTTTCGCATTCATAATATTAATAGGGATGTGTTATTCTGATGTGTAAACTATACTACTGTAGAGTTTCAGCAAAATCCATTCAGTAGTTTTTGCGTGATAGAGTAACAAACATACATCCATACATACATTCTTACAAATACTTTCGCCTTTAGCATATATATATAATTTTTTTTCTGGAAAGCGCTTACCATCGCCTATAGACATTTGCAACACCAAAGTTGCTACAAATGCGCTGCTGATCTCTTAACGGAAACTGGAACCTGGTCACTAATGACGGAACACAACTCAAGGTTGTTATGGCGACATACTTTAGACCAGGAGTGGTAGCCATCCAGTCGGGAAAATGCCCTACCACCTGGCTGTGCGTTGTTAAGTCGCCTCTTACGACAGGCCTCCCGGTCGCAAGAAATTGTATTCTTTCTCCGTTCCTGCACTAATAAAGATATATATAGTATAGTGAGTTATTATTTTGCATTCTACTGTACATAATATGCCGTGTATATGAATAGTCGTTAGTTATTTACCCCCATTCAGCGTATCTTCATACCCCTTTTAGAAATATGTGAAGTTGACAAAGCACAATGCACATTGTTGAGTGGTGATCAAATTTTACGTGGCCGTTACCGGAGCGTTGCTTACGACCTGTGTATTCAACGGGGAGTTATTTAAGGGACCCCCAAGTAGGCCTAATAGGACCGGTGAAACGTGTTATCAGGGTTTGAAGGTTTATGCTGTTTTTTTACCGATTTGAAAGAGAGTGGGATGTTTACAATAAAACGAAATGGCGGTAGTTACGAAAATAATTTATTTTCAAAACTACCCACAATTTCATAAAGTGACACTTCTTTCGTTTACATAATATACCTTTCACGGCCTCTGTGGTTGAGTGACATGATAATTTGGGTAAACTAAGTTTTCATTATTTACTATGGTCTGGGTTCGCCGGTAAGTGGGCCATCCTATTTCACTCATAATGCAAGTATTAATTGCTTAGCTTGGGCGATTTCGACTTTGACTTTCAAAATCGACTTCGGAATTCCTTTGGGTATTTTTCGCTATTTAGTTTATTTTTTATTTAAGTGTATTTTATTTGGTTTGAATGCCCATTTGAAAAATTAATTATGTATATACATACATACATACATACATAACTTCACGCCAGTTCCCTTGCGGGGTAGGCACGAACAACAGAGTGCCATTTAGGCTTATTCTTACACACCTCACTTGCCTCTTTGACATTCATAACTCTTGTCATGCACACTCGTCTGTTCTTAAGGCTCCTGACATCACCTTCTGCTAGTACACGATCAATTTGATCATGGAAGGTGTGTCGTGGCCTTCCACGATTTCTGCATCCATCCACTTTTGCATTGTATATCTGTTTAGTCATTCTTTCATCATGCATTCTTTCCACATGCCCGAACCACCGGAGCATTCCTTTCCTTACCTTCACCCCGACACTCTCTTTCAGACCAACTCTCTTTCTTACTTCGGTATTACGAACGCGGTCCGCGAGCGTCACTCCGCAGATTTTGCGCAGTGCTCGCATCTCGACCGCGTTTACTCTACTTTCATGCTCTCTCTTCCATACCCAACTCTCGCATCCATACGTGAGCGTAGGTACCAGCACCGCGTTGTGTACGGCGAGCTGGGCCTTCTGGCTGAGTTTCTTAGCGCCTAGAAGTTTACCTAACGCTCCATTCACACTATTCCCCAAATTCACTCTTCTTTCTATATCAGCGGTGTACCTTCCATCCCTGCTAAAAGCACATCCAAGATATACAAACTCATTCACTTGCTCTAGCATAACATCATCGACCATTATCCTTGCATTCGTTCTGGTTTCTTCTCTTTCAAACACCATAACCTTTGTTTTCTTCGCATTCAAATGTAAGCCTCTCGCCTGACAGTCATCTTTCATCATTGTGACTAGTGTTTGCAGTTCTGATGGCGATTCGGCTAAAAGCACGGCATCATCCGCATAAAGCAAGGTGCTTACAACTAGATCACTCATCCGCACCCCAACATCCATCAATCTTATTCTCTGGAGACAATCGTCCAGATATAGGATGAACAGCAAAGCCGACAGCACGCAGCCCTGGCGGACGCCAATATTGACGTCAAACCAGGGCGACAGGCTGCCTTCCACCCGCACGCATGCCATACAGCCCAAGATGTAATTTAGGTATATATTGTATAACTAAATTCTATGTATACATTGTATAAGTAAATTGCATGTATACATTGTGCGGGCGCGATGCGATGGCCGGGAGAAGGCAAAGGGACGTGGAGGAAGAAGCAAGGAAGGACTCACCTCGCCACCAGTCCGCCGCCACACTGCGCTCGTCCCCGGAGCTTCACACACTCACTAGGATTATGCTTTGATAATTAAATGTGGCTATAACAGTTTATTTCTTTATTACATGTGTTCCAACAATTTATACTTATTTTTATATATAGCGCGGTGACAGCAGTGACAACCCTTTTTGTTTTCTATTCTGCGCATTCTTCTTTTAAAAGTTTACTATTTTCTTGATGGCGAGGATGGGGAGGAAGAATTTACAAGGAGGTGTTCCTCGGCGCAACCACATTGTATAACTGAATTACACTAGTGGTCGTAATTCGATCATAATAATTAATTTAAATTCAATAAGTTCGAACATTAGTAAGGTTCTGTTGTCAAATACTATATACTTCTATAATCACAGATTTCGCCAAGGCTACACTGTTTTTTTATTGCAAGAGTTCAGCAGACAGGCAGACGGCCCACTTGATGGAAAGCGGTTACCATCGCCTATGGACATTAGCAACACCAAAGGTACTACAAATGCGCTGCTGCTCTCTTAAAGGAGACTGGCACCTGGTCACTAATGTCGGAACACAACACAAGGTTGTTATGGCGGCATACTCTAGACCAGAGGTGGTCGCCATCGAGTCGAGCAAATACCCTACCTCCTGGCTGTGGGTTGTTTAGTCGCCTCTTACGACAGGCCGCCAGGTCGCAGGAAATTGTATACTTTCTCCGTTCCTTCACGGATAGAATGTTGATTTGACTTTAACAATAAACAAAAGAGTATGTATGCGTGTGTGTGTCAAATAGATGGTAGTGTGTGTAATGTTTTTTTAATTGATTTAATGTATTATTTGTGCATAATTAAAAAAAATATTAGCATTCTGCACTTCTTCTCTATATTAACTATAAGTGTGGGAAATTTCATACTCCTCCGTCTGCGCAATTTTCGTAAAAGGGGTACAAAGCTTTTGCTGTGTATTTGATTAACGTATTAATTAATATATAGATATATACATTGTATAACTAATACATCTTTATACATTAGTGATTTTTTCAAATGGGCCTTCAGGGCCATATTCTTAACTATAAAACACTCAAAGGAATTTAGAGGTCGATTAGGACAAAAACTGAAGATGCAACATTAAATTTTTAAAAATGAATTACCCTGGCCTGGATTTGAATCGGCTGACTTTGAAAAAAATCATAACATTCTTTATTATTACACCGAATAATAGTGTAGCTTGTGAGGATCTATTCTATATAGGAATGTTAAACAGCAAATCAAGGGAAAGATTTAATTTTTAACAAAATATTCTAATTTCCATGTAAATAGTTTTATTTTAATCGTTTCGGTAATGTGTGATTTCTTGTATGGATTCTAATTTCCAATTGTGTCATCATCGATAGTTCACATAACTACTAAACTCAATTTGATAGATGCCAAATGTAGCTTTATACTTTATGGAACGGTTGTTGTTAAGACCAAAGCCTTGTACCGCGTAAGAAAAAAAAAACTCAAACTGTCATTGACAGTGACATTTTGTGATGTCCCCCCCGTCCCTTCATACCCGCTCCCGCGCTGATATGTCGTTTTCTTTTCGATTCACATCCGCTGACCGCCCCCGCAAGTTTAATAATATAATGATAACTAGCGGACCGCTCCGGCTTCGCACGGGCATCTAAAAAGAACATTTTTGTTGAGTTTAGTTATTACGTACTAAGCGAATTCAAAGATTTCCCCTCCTGTACGGCCCGTACCCCAGTGACGCCTACATCGCATAAGGTGCTGCCTAGCTAGCCGGGCAGGGTGAGCGGCGACCACGCAACTTTTTTCTAATACTTACATTTTTAAACTCGTGATATCTTTCGAATGGAATGTCCGAATTGAATAATTCAAAAAATATATAAAGGTATTGAAGCAGTCTTGAATATGAAGTAATTTTTCTTCATAAGGTAGAATACCAAGATACAAATAAAGAGCCTTTTATAGCGGCGGCATTTCAATTATTTTTTTTAAATAAAAGAACACTTATTGTGGCATAACTATGATAGTTAGACATATACTATCGCGACACTTTTTGTAAATAATGATGTGTTCTGCAAAGTCGTAGTACATTATTGTATTCTATCATCAATAGTTGCGTAGTGCGCTGCGAAGCACGCGATTTTAGGTAATTTTTTTACACCTTGGGTTACATTATTGGAGTCTTAGTAAGGATCCCTATTTTTTTTTGAAAAATAATATAGCCTATGTTACCCGGGAATAGTGTAGCTTGCTAACAGTGAAAGAATTTTTCAAATCGGTTCAATAGTTTCGTAGCCTACTCAATGCAAACAAACAATCAAATCTTTCCTTTTTATAATATTAGTATAGATAAAGTGCCTTGTCCGTGTACTGGACCACCAATCCCAAATACAGTGTGTGTGTGTGTGTATTCAATTATCCAGAAAGAAGCAGACCACGAGCCGGCCAAAAGTAGTCGCATCATCCGAAAACAAGTAAGTCACACACAAAGCTCTTGTGAAAAGAAAACCAGCACCTCTACAGACCACTCCGTTTTTATTTTATTTAAGATTATGTGGCAGCTAGGCCTTTAAGCCAGATCTTAGTTTACAATATAGTTTCTTCATTTTCTTAAGCCTATGTGTAGCACGGCTGAACTGTAGGTAATCAGCTAGTGCCATTCAACGGAGTTCTTGTGACAACTCAAAAGACCACATTTGACTATACAGTTCACATTTCTCAGAAAACACATAATTACTACTCAAAAACTATCAATATCCTACAACTATTATTCATTTTAGAGTAATTTTACACATTTTTAGAAAATAAAACTGCACAACACAACATCTCCTTTCAGTTCCCGCCAAAAACTCCTCCACCCCGTTTTTAAACCAGTCATACTATAGAATCTTTAATGAAATTAACATCAAACACGCTTCATACAAAAAACACGGAGAATAATATTATTCCCGTTGCAACCGCTTTGGCGCAAATTGCCCGGCGAGCGAGGTGTCACTTGTCAGCATGTCGACCAGTCAACCCGTGGACCTGTCAACCTGTCAACCCGGTTGACAGTTGACACCGAACGGGCGCCGTCGCAACGGATTTACATAAAACTGGTAAGTGACAATTAAAAGGCTTGTTATGTAACCGCCGCGTTCCGCGACCAGTCGATTTCATTACGGATGACGTTTCTCTGGTTCATTGTGAATTTCAATTCGTGTATCACGTATTGATTTTCAGGGGAAGTTCTTGTAAAGTATGGAAGTTAGTACTTATCTATTAACTCACATCTGGAGATTCTACAGCGTTTTAAAAACACTGTATTTCGTATGATACGTCGTGGTTAATAAAAAAATTAACGAAATGCAAGAAGGGGGAAGTACTTGAAATATATGGAAGTTAGTACTAAGCTAACAACTCTCATCTGGAGATTCTACAGTGTTTTCAAAAAACAGTATTTCGTATGATTCTTAATGCACCGTGGTTAATAAAAATAAAGATCAACGAAATGCAAGAACTGAGAGGTTCTTGCAGAATATGGAAATTAGTACTTAGCTAGTAACTCACATCTGGAGATTCTACAGCATTTTCAAAACACAGTATTTCATGTGATTTTTAATGCACTGTGGGTAATAAAGATCAACGAAATGCAAGAAGGGAGAGGTTCCTGCAAAATATGGAAGTTAGTACTTAGCTAGTAACTCACATCTGGAGATTCTAAAACATTTTCAAAACACAGTATTTCATGTCATTCTTAATGCACCGTGGGTAATAAAGATCAACAAGATGCAAGAAGGGAGAGAGAGGTTAAAAATGCAAAATATGGAAATTAGCACTTAGCTAATGACTCACATCTGGAGATTCTACAGCATTTTCAAAACACAGTATTTCATGTGATTTTTAATGCACTGTGGGTAATAAAGATCAACGAAATGCAAGAAGCGAGAGGTTCCTGAAAAATATGGAAGTTAGTACTTAGCTAATGACTTACATCTGGAGATTCTACAGCATTTTCAAAACACAGTATTTCATGTGATTTTTAATGCACTGTGGGTAATAAAGATCAACGAAATGCAAGAACTGAGAGGTTCTTGCAGAATATGGAAATTAGTACTTAGCTAGTAACTCACATCTGGAGATTCTACAGCATTTTCAAAACACAGTATTTCATGTGATTTTTAATGCACTGTGGGTAATAAAGATCAACGAAATGCAAGAAGGGAGAGGTTCCTGAAAAATATGGAAGTTAGTACTTAGCTAATGACTTACATCTGGAAATTCTACAGCATTTTCAAAACACAGTATTTCATGTGATTTTTAATGCACTGTGGGTAATAAAGATCAACGAAATGCAAGAACTGAGAGGTTCTTGCAGAATATGGAAATTAGTACTTAGCTAGTAACTCACATCTGGAGATTCTAAAACATTTTCAAAACACAGTATTTCATGTGTTTTTTAATGCACCGTGGGTAATTAAGATAACGAAATGCAAGAAGGGAGAGGTTCCTGCAAAATAGGGAAATTAGTACTTAGCTAATGACTCACATCTAGAGATTCTACAGCATTTTCAAAACACAGTATTTCGTGTGATTCTTAATGCACCCTGGTTAATAAAAATCAACGAAATGCACGAGTACCTAGAAATGAAAACGATTAAGGAAGTAATAAACACTATAGCTATCCGTTACAAAAACACACAACTCAACTAGCTGTACCCTTGACTGATGCTAGCTAGACTGTGAAACGATACCACATTCGCGAGCTCCAAGGCCGGACTTAACAAGTGCACTTTTTAAAAGACATCGTTTAATATAAGAATAAGTCTCCACTGTGAAGTTTTCTCACAACACTTCTGCTTAGAGAGTTACTACTGATCTCAGAAAGTAAGAAAATAATAGAAACACGTAAGCTACAACGGCATTTTTTCTTTGTATGTCACAATCATTCTATCGTTTCGCAGTAAATAGTATTTCCTGCGTTCCAGTACGGATAGAAACATTAATCAATTTTTCTATAAGTTCATCGCTCCATCCTCCAAACACTCCTTATTGAAGCAAGAGATGCGATATCTTTCTGAATACTGGCATACCTTCACTATGACAATCTAAGCGCGGCTTACACTCACCTCCGTTGGCTCAGCGACCCAAAATGTGTCTTGGCCTCCGAGACGGCTATCGTCACCTTGTTCTATCCGTGTGGTTTCTTATCAGTACTTTACTTGATGATCTCACAGGTCATCCTCTATTCTATCCTTCTAGAGTTATTTGGAACGGTCAGTCGTCCTCCATCGTCGTCCATGCTTTCATTACACTTCGAACTTCTCTCATTCTTTCTACGTGACCAAGCCAGCGGAGGCGGTGAGATTTTATTTTTCCTATTATTGTGGGCTCAGCTACAAGAACATACATACATACATAACTTCACGCCAGTTTCCTTGCGGGGTAGGCACGAACAACAGAGCGCTATTCAGGCTTATTCTTACACACCTCACTTGCTTCTTTAACATTCATAACTCTTGTCATGCACGCTCGTCTGTTCTTAAGACTCTTGACATCACCTTCTGCTAGTACACGATAAATTTGATCATGGAAGGTGTGTCGTGGCCTTCCACGACTTCTGCATTGTATATCTGTTTAGTCATTCTTTCATCATGCATTCTTTCCACATGCCCGAACCACCGGAGCATTCCTTCCCTTACCTTCACTCTGTTTCAGACCAACTCTCTTTCTTACTTCGGTATTTCGAACGCGGTCCGCGAGCGTCACTCCGCAGATTTTGCGCAGTGCTCGCATCTCGACCGCGTTTACTCTACTTTCATGCTCTCTCTTCCATACCCAACTCTCGCTTCCTCAGATCAAAACCCTCTTCTCTTCTAGTTGTACCCAAAATCTTATGGAGAACCTTATTTTCCGCCACTGATAGCGGTCTTCTTATAATGCCTTAAAAATAAACCTACCCTTAACCCATTACGCCTCACGTAACGTCGAAAAAACACGTTCCCCATACACATTATGCGGAAAAAATGAATATTGAGTATCTTATAAAATTTATCACTCAGTGTCTAAACGAGTAGGTCGTAAAGCCGTAACGATACGCGTTGCGGGCAAACGCGGCTATCTCGATGATACGCTATTAATACGCCTGATACGGGCCCGTTAATACTGCCGTGTATTAACCCGACCCTCCGCTTGTCGTTTTTAAAGTAATGACACACCTTTACGCTTCTGTGCGTCATGAGTCGCAAAAGTTCGTACTAGCGCTACGATATGAGGTTTTTAGAAAGGTGTCATAAAATTTCTTCGAGGCCGGTAGCGCGTGGTTGATATTTCTGTTGATGCAATCGTAAGTAGACAACGGTAACCGCTTCCATCAGGTGGGCTGTCTGTCTGATGTACTGCAGCTATAAATAATAACCAACCAGAATAAGACGTAGTATAGCAATGATAGAATGATACCATGCTTTGTCATAAATTGGTACGAAACGGTTACCTTTGCGATGATCGTATTTCGTAGATTAGTGTGAGTTTCGATGGACTACTTTTCTTTCCGCCAACCTTAACTTCCTTATCCCATCTACCCTTATGTCTGTTACTAGAAAAGTTGAAGGCAAAAGATCTCGTAGTAGATCTCCGAATAGATAGATCGAAAAGATTGCTGACCAGCTGAATATATTAATAAATTCGCCTTTCCACCGTGCTCAAAATCGATACCGGTAGAGCAGTTACTTACTGCTAACAACGCCAAGATCCTCAACAGCGAGGGAACGACTCATATGAAGCAGAGGTCTGTGTTTTGTTTTTTTATTTATATAAAGCTTCATTACAAAAAAATACAAGTTGACTATTCGTTTATTTTTTTTATTGCATGAGATCAGCAGACAGGCAGACGGCCCACTTGATGGAAAGCGGTTACCATCGCCTATGGACATTTGCAACACCAACGTTGCTACAAATGCGCTGCTGCTCTCTTAAGGGAAACTAGAACCTGGTGACTAAAGCCGGAACACAACTCAAGGTTGTTATGTCGACATACTTTAGACCAGGGGTGGTAGCCATCCAGTCGGGCAAATGCCCTACCACCTGGCTGTGGGTTGTTAAGTCGCCTCTTACGACAGGCCGCCCGGTCGCAGGAAATTGTAATATTTCTCCGTTCCTGCACGGATAAAATAAATATTTATCAAATTCCTTGTCATATTACATTAAATTCCTAACGAGGAAGTTTAGTGAGTCCTTAATCGTTTTGTATTAATACCCCACTTACCGCTTTATGTTATGACCGTGGCTCGACTCGGTTGCAGTGTAATTGTTTAGGGTTGTTTTATGTGCCCCCTTATAACTTGCGATACAATAACTTCTCGTTTATTGACTGCGTTTTGAATAATAGACTTAGGATTTTCGTATAAAGTCTGTGTTTGTATTTTATGTGAATTCACCAAACATATTGGCATTCTGCCACAATTAGAGTCGAATAATGGTCCATACACTTAAATAACTGCTTTCATTCTAAACTTTTATTTAAAAGTATATTTCGCCTTATTTGGTAGCAATATAAAGTAAGTGATAAAAGTCCAGAGGTAGCTGTACTAACGGTGGTATTCTATTTAATCTGTAATATATAAACGTCATTGTCATTAGTGTCAATCATTCATGACGAGATACAGATCGTCGAGATCCTCGCTAGAGATGGGTAGTACAATGTACCACTTCAAAAGAGGCGACGAGGTTTGTATGGTTTGTACCGCGGCAGTACATTTGAAGCGATGAGGCCGGTGAGGCGGTGAGCGTCATTCCCTCATTTGTCCCATACAAAACTTCTAGTTCGGAAATGTTCGTTAAGAATCGGATTTTACTAGCAGTCGTACATGTCATGTTGTCCCTCGTTGACATGTGAATATTCGTAGAGGCGTTATTGTACTATTGTAGCATACGCCTCGTCCCGTCCTTCCTCTTACATTTGAGGCGCGAGTAGTACACTGAGTAGCGCGACAAAATATTTGAAGCATCACTTTTTTAGATTATGTACCGTACAGTACAAATGGATTTTGTAGCGGACAAACGTACCGGCTCGTACGTGTCCTTCGCAACTTTAACCCTCGCCTTCTAATGGTTGAACTGAACACGGACATAAGCGTTTATCTTAAAGTATATATTGGAATCTCCAACAAAAAGTTTTTATACATTTGGTGCAGCATAATACTGGCCACCAAATAATATACCAATACTAAAATTTTGAATTTAGAACATCTATGTTCTAAATTCAAAATTTTAGTATAAAAAAAAACAAAAAATGTTCTTTTGGTTTTTTTTATCTGTATATTTTTTCCTATTATAAAAATCGTCATTATGTCATGCACGTGCAGTTTTTTTATATTTAAAATAATAACCAGGCCACAAGAAATAAATATTTAAAAAAGTGTTTAACAATATATTTGTTTTTAATAATAATAAGAGTTCATTTAAAACACATAAAAATAAAGTATAAGAAGATTATAATTGGTGTTTTTAATATCAAGAAAAGAACAAGACTGTGGCAAAGGTATCACTAATCAGAGGCTAAACCTCATGACAATGTTCTTTGTTGACTTTTTTATTTAATGCAATAAATAGATGGGAATAGATTAGCTATGAAAGACGTATAAATTGGGTGCGTTCACTGAAGTTTTGAATTATGAAGAGTAAAATTAAAAAGTAAATTGAAATTGGTTTAAATACTATCCGTTATTAGTGAGAAATTTCTATTAAATCCTTATTTAGTTCCGTAGCCAAATTATGGAGTTTACAACGCGTTCCATTTGTAGCTCACAACGCCCAAAATGCTTCGTTAGTCGTTCTACAAGGCGACCGCGGGCGTTGTGGTCGTGGCGAAAACGTCACTAATGACGTCATCATTTTCGATCACACAACGACCCATGTCAAGAGGTGGGTCGAATAACTGTTCCACATGGGTTTACGATTGTAACGCAGGCAAGCAAGTGGAACGGGAAAATTCGCGGTCGTGAACGTGGTCGTTGTGAGTCCCTAATGGAACGTAGCCTTTGTTTACCAACGTTCTGCCTTTTAGCTTTTGTAGCTCGTGGACTGCCATTCTTGTAAAATAAAATTGCACTGCAAATATCATCCTGCAAGTGCTCGCAAAAATCTTTAAATTCTCTTTATTAGGTAGGTGTATTAAATTATGATTTATGTTCGTATTGTTACGAAGTGCGAGCCTCGAATTAAAATGCCGTTGGAATTACTACAGAGTTTATTAGAACTATACATACACGTATAACAGAGGTACAAATATAACCGAACACAACAAGTCCAAACGTAGTGCAGAAGGTCGTAATTCAATAACACGCGCAAAGTCCGTCACTAAATAGATCATCGAATGTACACAAGTCTCGCCTTGATCGTGGTTCTCGCTTTACTGTCTCCTCCCTCCATCGAGGCATTGCTTTATACTGCACAGACGCAACATGTCTGCCCGACCACGTGGACCGAATTTCCTAGAATCAGTTTGTACTTTAAATCCGATACACCTGGCTAATGACTACCATAAAACATTACAATACACAATGGGCTGTTTTTCTAATCACAAATTTTAAACAAAAGAAGTCCAAATGCCGAAAGGTAATAAAATGTGGTTCTACAGGTATGCAGGTGTGAATTTGTCTTTGTCGGCGTCTAGGTCGTAACAGTATTATTATCATGTGACCCTAGCAGACATTATCCTGCTCTGAAAAAAATAAAAATTTAGTGTCCGATTGTAGTGCCACCTATCGAGTCCATTGTGAATCTAAACCATCCCAGGACCCACTCAAACAAAACACATAAAATGTACTAAAATTGGTCAAGCCCTTTTTGAGTTTTAGCCAGACAAACGAACAGCAATAAAATTGATTTTTATATGATATAAGAAGAAGATCAGTAACACTTGGAGCCTGGAATAAAGGACCTTTAAGTAAATGCGACAGCGGAAAGTATTAATATTAGTACTTTACATATTGGCCACAAAAATTTGCAAAAGTACAAAGTCAGATTGAATAATATGTAAGGCTAACAAGCGAGTAATTAAAGCAGATAAGAAACACCCCATAACCAAAGCAGTGGATGTAAAAATAAACAAATGTATCCATCACTCGTATCCAAGCAATAAATCCTTATTACACACGATGGGGCAAGAGGATAAAATGTACAAAACGTACTACGAAAGAGCTGTACGCCATAACCTGTGTTGCCAGGTCCAGATTCTCAAATGCATTAAAACTTGAGATTGTGCACAATGTCATAGCCTCAGATTTTATACGAGCGTACTTACTTATGACGTTATAAGTTGGTTCAAGTAAGATGAGTCAAATGGCGCAATTATTATTGTTTGAGATGATGAAATGAATTATGATTGTATGCTCTAAATGTCAGTTAAAGTTGGGTATAGCAGATGCATAAAAGTAGGATAAACGCAGTTGAAATGAGTGCGTTGAGAAGTATGTGAGGTTAGGTTGTATGATATTTTTTTATTTTATTATTATTATTAACATCTCTACGGACTCGAGTTCCGTACCCATTTTTGCTACTTAATTTCTATGAAAAATTTTAGAGTCCATACACGATTATTGTTTATTTTTGTTACTGTGTGTGACATTAATTTAGTAATTTTTATGTTGTGGTATACCTTAAGAATAACTTATTATATTTTATAACTTATTAAATTTATTCCAATTTTAATACTAAACTTATACGAATGTAGAGTGTATCTGTTACATGTTGGTGTTGTGAGGAAGTGGTTGTATGATATTATAACGAACAGAGTGCTGATTTTGTGAATTGAAATATGATGCAATAACAAGATTAGATAGAGAAATGTAAGGTGGTTTAAGCATGTAGAGAGAATGGATAAGAGTAGAATCACAACACAAGTGTAAGACAACAATGTGAATGGTAGAGTTGATGCCGATAAAACGCAACGTACACACCGTGATCAAATAGCTGAAGTGTTAAAAAAAGGTCAGACAAAAACCCCTCAAATGAACGTATGTATGAAGAGATTAATGAAAGTAGATGAAGCGAAAATCGTTTGTCAGGTCGTCGCATGTGAAGGCCCATCGCCTTTGCCTACCCCCATTTAAAACGAGCGTGATAATATATATGTATATCAATGTTATTTTAAGGCCTATTCTTTTATATTTAACTAAATGTTGGATGTAACTTGTACCCGGATCTCTATTATTATATATTAAAAAAGACGAACATGAAGTTTATATAAGGAGCTAAGCCATTGCCGGATTACTTCACTGCAACGCAGAGGCTCCGGGTTTGATTTTGATAAATTTTGGAAACAAATTTTATCCGTTATTTACTATAGTCTGGGTGTCTGGGATCGGCTTCAGAATAGTCCGTTGTATATTACCCGTAACACAAGGGTAACTTTCTTAAGTTGGGGATATACAATATTTGTGTTTGTCTGTCAATTATTTATTTTATGTTAATGTATATTATCCATACTCATATTATAAAGATGGAAGATTTATATATTTGTATTTTTGTAGCGAATAAAGTCAAAAACTATTGGACAGATTTCAAAAATTCTTTTACCATTAGAATGCTACATTATCTCTGAGTAACATAGGCTATATTTCATTTAAATAATCGGGTTTAAAACATTTTTAAAGGCAGAATAACGTCTGCCGGGACTTCTAGTATATTTATAATTGCTAAAATAATGTATCAGTATCAGTATTTAAGTTTTACTTTCGTAGTCGCTAAATTCTAAGAAAAATCTACAATGGTCTATATATTAAAAAACCTGGCAACCCCAGCCATAACTCTGTACGGTGCTAAATTTTTATATCCGCGAAAGGGAAACTGTTATGTCCGGAGTGAATTTGGGCGGAACGAGTCGCTTTCGACCCCCCGGGGTGCTTCTAACCTGAATTTATCATTTGCAAATGTGCTGTATTTACTTTGTTTTGGTATACGTAAGTCGTGGTGGTGTAATGGCTAGCGCACGCGTCCCAAAGTCAAAGGGCACGGGTTCAATCCTGGCCGCATGCAGCACTTAGATAGTTTTCTGACCTAATGTGAAGGTGAAGTGAGGAGAAGGAAAACATCGTGATGAAACCTGCACATCGAAATAACAGATGTGACAAACCTGCCAAGCCGCCTTGGACAAGCGTGGCGGGTATACTATCCGTTTCTCTATAGGAGGCTACCACCCCTGGTCTATAGTATGCCGCCATAACAACTTTGAGTTGTGTTCCGGCATTAGTGACCAGGTTCCAGTCTCTCTTAAGAGAGCAGCAGCGCATTCGTAGCACCTTTGGTGTGTTGCAAATGTCCATAGGCGATGGTAACCGCTTTTCATCAAGTGGGCCGTCTGCCTGTCTGCTGAGCTCCTGCAAAAAAAAAAAAGGAGGGTCGAGCCCAACAGTGGGACATTTATGCGCTGTTATTATTATATCATTACGTAAGTTGTAGAGTTCTGGAACGCTGCTATATCAACGAAGACAAAGCAGAGTTTACGACTAATCATAAAATTGTATATTGAATTTTTTATTTTTTTTTATTGTAGGAGTTCAGCAGACAGGCAGACGGCCCACTTGATGGGAGGCGGTTACCATCGCCTATAGACATTTGCAACACCAAAGTTGCTACAAATGCGCTGCTGCTCTCTTAAGGGAGACTGGAACCTGGTCACTAATGCCGGAACACAACTCAAGGTTGTTATGGCGACATGCTTTAGACCAGGGGTGGTAGCCATCCCGTCGGGCAAATGCCCTACCACCTGGCTGTGGGTTGTTTTGTCGCCTCTTACGACAGGCCACCCGGCCGCAGGAAATTGTATTCTTTCTCCGTTCCTGCACGGATAAAAGCAATGAATGAATGAATGAATGAAAACTCTTTGTTGTTCACCATAACTTAAACCTAGATACATTACAATACAATTCCCTTAGAACAATGGGCCCTATCGCTTATAGCGATCTCTTCCTGGCAACCCGGTGTCCAAGGAGACAATACAAGAAAAAATAAATAATATATGTAATTAATAATAATAATGCCCTTTTATTCCGAATGCATGCAATTTAAATTTTTTCTTTTTCTAAGTTGTTTCTTATGTTATAGTATATCACGCAGTTCGGCGTGCCTCTTGGCATAGGCCTCCTCCAGCTCTTTCCATTGAACTCGGTCTTCGGCAACTCTGGTCCAGTATGGTCCCAAGGTTAGACGGATATCGTCGCTCCATTTTGTTTTTGGACGCCCTTGTCTTCTGATGTCCCCTCTTGGGTACCATAAGGTTACTTGCTTGCTCCATTTATTTATTTTGCAACGTAGCATATGTCCCGTCCAACTCCATTTCAGATGATCTATGCGGGTTATTATATCTGTTACTTTTGTCTTCCTCCTTATTTCTGAATTTTGGATTCTGTCACTAAGCCTGATATTCAACATGCTTCTTTCCATTGCTCTTTCTGTTTTAGCAAGTTTTTCCCTGTGTTTGTCCGTTAATATCTATATCTCGCAGCCGTATGTCATGCAGGGGAGAATACAAGTGTTGAAAGTCTTTCGCTTGATATGTATGCCTAGATCTTTATTCTTCATTATTTCTTTCAAGGACCAGTATTTCTTCCAATATATGTAATTAAATATAATTAAAGAAAAAACAGAATAATAATAATAAACTAATATAGATATACATAATTAAATAGATTATAATAATATAAATTACATATACCTACATGTGAACAATAATACAATTGTACTGCAACAAATTTTATTTAATAGACCAATAATGGTCATGTATATTGTTTGTAAAGCTTGCATACTATGTCAATGCTTCATACATACCTTGTAATTTCTTAAGAGATTTTTTTTCAATAACATTTTAGTCTTATTATGTGTTTAGTTGGCTCAGGAGTTCAGCTTCTTAGATGTACTTTTCGAAAGGAGAATTCGTCTTTATTTCTGATGGTCTGATGCATACATACTTACATAACTTCACGCCAGTTCCCTTGCGGGGTAGGCACGAGCAACAGAGCGCCATTCAGACTTATTCTTACACACCTCACTTGCTTCTGATTATATTATTCTTCGTCTGATTCATCTCATATAGAAATAAAAAGGACTCACGGCTGTTTGTTTAGAAATATTTCTTTAACAAAAATAAAACGGGCCTTAAAAAACACAATTTTATTTACTGCAAAATCTTGAAGTATATATGTATGAAGCATTTAGAAATTTGTTGGCAGTGACTTCAATATGTTGTAGAAAATAATTAATTTTTTAGTGTGAAGTCGTTTTTGTTTTGGTTAGAAAAAAATGTTATTTTTTAGTTGCTTGAATAACTTGAACAACATTTTTTAGGACATTTTACTAATGGCACGCGTATACAAGTTACGTTACGATTTATTTTGGATTCACTCGACAGATCCTGATTTGGTCACCATGAAATCAGTTCAGGAGTACTCTTTCAAATGATGAAAAAAAAATTGAAAATCGATCTACAATTGACGGAGAACTCGCGTAACAAACATTAAAAAAAACTTACATTCGAATTGAGAACTTCCTCCTTTTGGAAATCGGTTAAAAAGTAAGTAACAAATTTCGGAAAGCTTTTTATATTGCAGTCAAAGTAATGACATTTGGCAACACTAATACCCTTCCACGTGAATAACGACTGCATTATATTCTAAAACATGTAAATCATATTTCAATGCTAACAAACGCCCACGGCTGCGCATACGCAAGAAGAAACAAACAGACGGACAAGCAAATAAAATAAACAATAAACGATGAATCTATTTGCTATAAATCAAACCGGATTCTACGTTCAACGATTGAGTAATAAATTTCAATGAATTTAATGTTCCCGCGCTACACGCGATAAATGTCAAACAGCCGCGTCGCCATCTTGGACGCCATCTTGATTTATGACACTTTATTGTGAACTGTCAATAGATACAACGAGCTATGAAAGGCGATAGGAATTGTTTAGATAAGGACACTGTCTGATAGTTTTATTGTGCAAGCAACAAGTTAAAGTTAACTATGTTACACTAGGCTGCTTTTAGGACTCTCTTTTAATTCAGGATAGTGCCATACAAAACAGACACAGTATCGTTTCTAAATCAGTTTTTCTTTTTGTATGATATCCTCTGACAGACAGGCGACCTCCTTGATGGAAAGCGGTAACCATCGCCTATGGATGGATATTTGTAACCGTAAAACCGAAGGTGCAGCCAATCCCTTTAAAGACTGAAACACTGGCCACAAATAACACAACTCAAAGCAGTTAGGTGATAGCCTTCCAGACTGGCAAATACTGTGGGTTGTTTTGTTGCCTCTTATGAAAGACCGCCCGGCCGCAGGGTATTTATTCTTTCTCCGGTCCTGCACGGATAAATTGTGAAATATAGGCAAAATAGTGTAATAAGCTTTGCTACGGTTTTTCTCACATGTTAATTTATTATGTTATACTCATTGGTTTTTTGTATAACCGATATTGGACGTTTCATTTCTTTCAAGTCTACATCTATCCGTCGGTCTCTTGTCACCGTCGGGGCACCAGCTGTTCTCGAATCAAATGGGCATTGTCGCGACGATGGCAAGACATCAGATGGAATGTCGTTGGTGCCATGGAAGCTGGGACACCCCTTAGTATGGGACGCAACTTGTGTTGATACTTTGGCGGCTTCCCATCTCCCAGTCACAGTTGTGACAGCCGGGGCTTCTGCCGCACACAGGAGGCCCTAAAACGCCGCAAATATGTGTCCATTGGTAATGGGTACGTATTTGTGGCTTTCAGGGTTGAAACCTTGGGGCCGTGGCGGCCTGGAGCTCATCCCCTATATTGAGACCTCTCAACGCGTCTAATTGAGGTCCCGCGTGATCAAAAGGCTGGCTTGCACCTAGGGCAACGTATAAGCGTTGTCATTCAACATGGAAATGCGGCCAGCACCCCCCCCCCCCCCCCACAGGATAGACTAGGCGTGTTGCTGGGAAGTTTCTTTCGCCGTTTCTTCTCTCCTAGCCATAACACGTTGCGAAACGGCAGTAAGATAGCGTAGGCCGCCGCGAACCACCGATCCCGGCCCGCTGGGATCCTTCCCCTCGGGCTTTATATCACCCGTTGCCCGTTCTCAATTAGTGCTTTGTGTAGCCCTATGGTGGGCATCATTAAATTCATCCCCCTCTCATGGCAACAGTCCAGCCGAGGTTAAACTCCTTAGGTAGCTCCCTCGAGCAAGTTGCCCCCCGGGCCCCAAAAACCCCGGTAAAGTTGTAAGGTCTTCGGACCAACAACATAAAGTCAAGTCCAATAAAAAAAAGCGGCTAGCATTTTGGGCACGCTCCCCGCCGACAGCGACCTGGCGTCTATTTTTTACTTATAGATATATATGTATATACTTTCTTATACTTATAGATATATGTATATATGTTATTTTGTAGTTTAGTTATATTTATATTATAGTTTAATTTTAGTTTATATTAATTTATTCATAACATAAAATAATTATAACAATTGAAATAATAAAAAAGTAACTATTCCACCAAAGTGATCTATATAAACGTGAACTTGAATCGTTCAATGTCACTGAGGACCGTCGTGTCCTTGCGGTTCTGCGTCATTCATCCAAATTGATTCAATTAGATTGATCAGTCTAATATCAGCACATAGCTATCAATATTATTTTATATCAAAACAAATAGTTTGTAAACTATCACTTAAAATGAATAATGCTGAAGTAATTGCTCGCCGACACCGGCAATTGATATGGCTTTTATATTAAGCTGTTTTGTGCTATGTCAATTCATGTCGTCTGTATAATCTAGGCTAGCGGGTCAAATGGTTTCTACAATTATTATGTTCTTTATTATTGCACGAGTTCAATAAGACAGGCAAATGGCTTACCTGATGGAAAGTAGTCGCATGGATGTTTGCAACATTGCACTGCCAATACGTTGTCGGTGTTCATGAAATGTCATAAGGCTCTTTTTAAATTACCCTATATCATGGTGCAGAAGGGAAATCTCGGTGTTGTCGGTAATATAAAAGGTATACATACATACATAACTTCACGCCAGTTCCCTTGCGGGGTAGGCACCTCACTTGCTTCTTTGACATTCATAGCTCTTGTCGTGCACGCTCGTCTGTTCTTAAGGCTCCTGACATCACCTTCTGCTAGTACACGATCAATTTGATCATGGAAGCTGTGTCGTGGCCTTCCACGACTTCTGCATCCATCCACTTTTGCATTGTATATCTGTTTACTCATTCTTTCATTATGCATTCTTTCCACATGCCCGAACCACCGGAGCATTCCTTTCATTACTTTCACTCCGACACTCTCTTTCAGACCAACTCTCTTTCTTACTTCGGTATTACGATCGCGGTCCGCGAGCGTCACTCCGCACATTTTGCGCAGTGCTCGCATCTCGACCGCGTTTACTCTACTTTCTAGCTCTCTCTTCCATACCCAACTCTCGCTTCCATACGTGAGCGTAGGTACCAGCACCGCGTTGTGTATGGCAAGCTGGGCCTTCTGGCTGAGGTTCTTAGTGCCTAGAAGTTTACCTAACACTCATAAAAGGTATAAGTTATAATAATACCACTCAAAAGTTATTATCAAGAATATAATATTATATGTTGTTATTTATTCGTCATAAACAATATTTTATAGCATTTAATTCATTATAATATATGACTTTTGAGCGGTATTTTATGTATAAGAGAACGGACTTGTAAAGCAATTAACAGCTGTAATATATCAATATGAATGGCTAATAAATAATAATACTGTATTGGCAACTTTATTATATTCTGTTTAATAATACGAAATGGTTTCTTGATGACAGATAATGGCTTGCTAGTTGTCGACAAGTGGAAGAAATTCTGGTGGGTAATAAGTAAATTACGTCACACGAATTTCATAATTTTTTGACCTTTCCCCCTTCCTTGTCACAGCTGGTCACATTCGTGAGACTCCCCCTCCCTAGTATGACGTCACATATGTTACAATTTTACATCAAGAAATTATTCAATCAAAACAGCAGTTCCGTAATTAATTTTATTTATATTTAAATTATTTTTTAATAATTTAAACATAATATTTTCTTAAGTTTTCGCGACTTGTATACATAATAAAACTACGTTTTAACGGTTTTAAGCGCGGTAATTTTTCAGCGCGGCCACTTTTCAGTGGCCGTGATCACGGCCACTGTAAAGTGGCCGATGCAGTCGGGCAAATACCACCTGGCAAAAAAAGAAATTATTAAATCAAAACAGCAGTTCCGCTCACATCATACATGCTCATATAGCGTTGGAAATATTCTGAAGTAGTTAAAATTTCGTATTTTAAAGCTTAAATATTTTTTCAACAACAATTCCCAATCAACACATTGTCACAACAATTAAACAATAAATTATAACACCACACAAAGTCACAAACACATAACTAACAATAAAACTTATACACATACTCTCACCAACGCGCACTACCACCGCATTGCATTACACGCACACTTCACAAACAAACCAAGACACACAAAGAGCCTAAAAATTAATAACTCAGACACAAACGAAAAAACAACACACACGGCACTAGTTACGTTAATATTGTTACAATTTGGGCCACCTGCATATCTGTAAACAAAGCACATTTATTACCCGCCGGCGTTTGAGCTAATAACATTGAAACTATTTATGACTGTCTTGTTTTGTTTACTTTGTGTTTAAAATTTGTGATTGGGAAAAAATAGCCCATTGTGTATTGTAATCTTAATGGTAGTCATTAGCCAGGTGTGATTCTTGGAAAACTCAGCCCACGCGGGCAAGCAGACATATTGTATTTGTACAGTATAAAGCAATGCCCCAATGGAGTGGTGAGGCAGTCTAGCGATAACCAGCCGCGAAGCAAGACTTGTGTATATTCGATAATCTATTTAGTGACGGACTTTGCGCGTGTTATTGAGTCGTGCATTACGTTTGAACTAATTGTGTTAAGTTTTATTTGTACCTGTGTTATACGTGTTTGTATAGTTCTAATAAATTCTATAGTAATTCTAACGGCATTTTAATTCGAGTCCTGCAACTCGTAACAGTATATATAGGTATAGATAGATAGACATAAGGCACACACTGCACATGCACTTTCTCACAACACCAGCACGTAACAGATACACTCTACATTAGTATAAGTTTAGTATTAAATTTAGAATAAATCAATATAATGATCCATGATCAAATTGATCGTGTACTAGCAGAAGGTGATGTCAGGAGCCTTAAGAACAGACGAGCGTGCATGACAAGAGTTATGAATGTCAAAGAGGTAAGTGAGGTGTGTAAGAATAAGCCTGAATGGCACTCTGTTATTCGTGCCTACCCCGCAAGGGAACTGGCGTGAAGTTATGTATGTATGTATGTTTACAATTGGGTCGTTTTTGGCAAAGTCAAAGTGATTTATTTGTCTGAAACATGGACATTTTTACAGATGGTATACTAAGTGATACTAAGTGATACAAGGTACATGTTTCGCCTTTGACAGGCATACATATTTTACAACCTTTATTTAACTTGCAATGGATGTACCTATGTATGTATGTAAGTTCTGGTGGAATCTTGCAAGTTAAATTTGACCAACTTCCCGGTTTCCGATTGAGCTGAAATTTTGCACGCATATGTATATCGCGTGACAATACAATAATATGGTACCATGGAGCTGATCTGATGATGGAGTCGGAAGGTGGCCATTGGAACTCCTGTGCTAAACAAGATAGCCCTGTCGTGTTTGGGCTCGTTTTACTTGTCTTGGCTAGTACTCTGCTGCTACATGATATCCAGGATTTCAAAAGCTTGTATTTAAAAATCTTTTTAAAGAATCTTATTTCTTGTAGTTTTGACAACAACTTTGAGTTGTGTTCCGCCATTAATGGTCAGGTTCCAGTTTCTCCTTCACGGCTGGCAGCATTGCCAGCACCTCTGGTAATGTCACACGTTACAGTTGGACCATCATGTCCTCCTAAAACACCTCTTTTGCTAGTTATATTATTAATCGACTATTAATTGACTAAAAGTGCGTTGGTAAATGAAACTACAATTTCTACGTTTTAAGCGCGGTAATTTTATTTGATTTTGGTATTTCCGACGTTTCGTCCACTTTTCAGTGGCCGTGGTCATAGAAGACAAAGATGTCAAGTGTCAACGAGTAATGTTAAAGTTTTATTTATTATTACCAAAATCAAATAAAATTACCGCGCTTAAAACCATTAAAACGTAGTTTTATTATGTATACAAGTTGCGAAAACTTAAGAAAATATTAACTATAATTTCATTATCAAGGACTATTAAGTTCATACATATGATATGTAATTAACTTTTATGTGTGAATTTTATTATCTTTAACAAAATAACACACCATTTCGGGAACGCTCCCCACCGATAGCGATCTGGACTACATCTTTTACTTGTAAATATGTTTATAGTAGTATTTAATTTCTAATTTTTTGTTTGTAGTAAGGCCATAGATGTAGTATTCTTTATACATTAATCCCTTGTAGGTTTAAAGGTTTAGGAAACTGATATGAAGGGAAGCATATTTCAAATTTTCATACATACATACATACATAACTTCACGCCAGCTCCCTTGCGGGGTAGGCACGAACAACACTTGCTTTTTTGACATTCATAACTCTTGTCATGCAAGCTCGTCTGTTCCTAAGGCTCCTGACATCACCTTCTGCTAGTACACGATCAATTTGATCATGGAAGGTGTGTCGTGGCCTTCCACGACTTCTGCATCCATCCACTTTTGCATTGTATATCTGTTTAGTCATTCTTTCATCATGCATTCTTTCCACATGCCCGAACCACCGGAGCATTCCTTTCATTACCTTCACCCCGACACTCTCTTTCAGATCAAATTCAAATAATAGATACCCACAGATAAATCAATGTTGAGCACACATATAAAATGCTAATGCTTTACTTTGTATTCGTATAAAATACTAATAAATTACAGAACAATTGGTAATTATTATAATTTTTGAAATTAGTCAAATTATTTCCGTAATAAAATGTAATTGCTTTAATTTTTACTTCGTTATTTATTTTAATTACTGGCATATCACGCGGTTGCGTACTGCTACGCGTTTCTAAGGGTGGTTGCGCCGAGGAACACTTCCTCCCCATCAAGAAAGGAATAAACGTTTAAATGAAGAATGCGCAAAACAAGAGACATTCAGCTAGTGTCAGTTTTTTTTTAATGTTTATGGCTTGGCAACTAGGCCTTTAAGCCAGGCGCAATTGTATTGTAGGCTACAATGGCAAACTCGAAAGGCCACATTTGACTACACAGTTCGTATTTCTCACAAAAAACACATAATTACTACTCAAAACCTGTCAATATCCTACAACTATTGTTCGTTTTAGAGTGATTTTACACATTTTTAGAAAATAAAACTGCACAGCACAACATCTCCTTTCGGTTCCCGCCAAAAACTCGCTACTGTCAGTGCTGTCTCCGTGATACAGATAAAATAACGTTGTTGGAACACCATAAAGAAATAAACTTTTATAACTTAATACTCATAAGCATATCCTAGTGAGTGTGTGAGCCACCGGGGGACGAAGTGTGGCGGTGGACTGGTGGCGAGGTAAGTCATCCCTTGCTTCGTCTTCCACGTCCCTTTGCCTTCTCCCGGCCATCGCATCGCACCCGCAAAGGGCCTCGAGAGGCTATTCCTCCATTTCCGCTTGCGAATATACTCAATATAGATTATTTGCATGACAGAAACCGACTTGCCTTATCAGCGTAAACGAAAACTGCCAATTAGAATTACTCAGTGATGTTAGTAGCCTTAAGAACAATCGTTCGTGCATGACAAGAGTTATGAATGTCAAAGAAGCAAGTGAGGTGTGTAAGAATAAGCCTGAATGGCGCTCTGTTGATTGTGCCTACCCCGCAAGGGAACTGGCGTGAAGTTATGTATGTATGTATGTATGTATGTAGAATTACTCGTATAATTTGTAAAAAACCGTATGTATTACGAATCTTTTTTTTTTAAACCTCCCTCCGGACGAACGAGATTATCCGGGCTTATTACCTTTTTTGGGGTTTGTATATATGTTTTATTTTTGTTCTTTTTTGTGTTTTTTCGTCTTTTTTTTTAGGTACTTTAATTGTCGAAAAATAAGGTTTTATTACAATTTTCAATTAGTTACTAATTATCTAAGTACATGTTTTTATTTATCTTTTATCTCTTATAATATATAAGACACATTCTATCTATTTTAATTTATACTCTACTGCTTTTGCAAGCTTCTTATATCTTGATATCTATTTCTTACAATTAATTCTTATATTTTAGGCTTAATTACTATGTATTTTTTATTTGCTTTTTTATTCTTTTTTATATGGATTATGTTTATGTATCTATGCTAGTTTATACATTATCTATATATTCTGAAATATATGTTAAATGTTTTATTACGCTCTACCACTTTCTTAACTACCTTTATACAAAATTCCAAAAAGTGCTCTACGTATTACGAATATTACAGGTGTCAAGGTAAAGTGGAACTTTATGAGAGAGAGAGAGAGAGAGAGAGAGAGATATAACACTTTATTGCACACCAAAGCATGCAATTACAAAACAGACCATATTTACAATATTTTCAAGGCAATACAATAGGCGGCCTTATCGCTCAAAGCGATCTCTTCCAGGCAACCTAAATGAAAGAGATTTGAATCAGGCGAGGTGTGCAGGAAAATGGCAATAGATACATACTCAAAATAATTTAAGAAATATTTATTTATTATTATCCGTGCAGGAACGGAGAAAGAATACAATTTCCTGCGGCCGGCCGGCCTGTTGTTAGAGGCGACTTAACAACCCACAGCATTAGGGCATTTGCCCGACTGGATGGTTACCACCCCTGGTCGCCATAACAACCTTGAGTTGTGTTCCGGCATTAGTGACCAGGTTCCAATTTCCCTTAAGAGAGCAGCAGCGCATTTGTAGCAACTTTGCTGTTGCAAATGTCCATAGGCTAAGGCTAAGATGGTAACCGCTTTCCATCAAGTGAGCCGTTTGCCTGTCTGCTGATCTCCTGCAATAAAAAAAAATACAAATATATACATACTTTATGCTATTTGTTACGTCAGGTACATCTGTACAAATAAATAAAATTGACATGTCTGTTTGTAATGTCAGAGTAACAGCCTTTTACGTATATAAAAATTTATACAGTACTGCCGCACAGTATGAATTCTTACTGTCAATTTCGTGACGGTAACATTTTTGTTTGTTTGTTACAACTCCATTCATTTTTTGAAAAGTATTTGTAATACAACTTTTATATGTATTAAAAGAAGAGCCTGGGATTTATTTAATTTATTTGGGAAACATACAATAATTATACATACATACATACATACATAACTTCACGCCAGTTCCCTTGCGGGGTAGGCACGAACAACAGAGCGCCATTTAGGCTTATTCTTACACACCTCACACCTCTACAATAATTATAATTCTTACAATATAAAACACATAACTTAATACACATATCAACTAAGTTTCCACTAAAAAAATAATTCTTGTTACGCATTTGGCTCATACAACTATAAGAAAATTATAATAAATATGATGCAATATTGGAAAATTAGATATAAAATAAAAAAGGAATTAAATAATACAATACAACACAAAACAAAAACTACAATTTGTCCATTTATCTATATGATTCTTAAGTCATTAAAAAAAAAACAAAATAATAATATTAATGAAATCAAAGTCAAAATAATAAAAATAAAGTATACGAGTATATATGAAATTAGTACACATACATACATACATAACTTCACGCCAGTTCCCTTGCGGGGTAGGCACGAACAACAGAGCGCCATTTAGGCCCATTCTTACACACCTCACTTGCTTCTTTGACATTCATAACTCTTGTCATGCACACTCGTCTGTTCTTAAGGCTCCTGACATCACCCTCCGCTAGTACACGATCAATTTGATCATGGAAGGTGTGTCGTGGCCTTCCACGACTTCTGCATCCATCCACTTTTGCATTGTATATCTGTTTAGTCATTCTTTCATCATGCATTCTTTCCACATGCCCGAACCACCGGAGCATTCCTTTCCTTACCTTCACCCCGACACTCTCTTTCAGACCAAATCTCTTTCTTACTTCGGTATTACGAACGCGGTCCGCGAGCGTCACTCCGCAGATTTTGCGCAGTGCTCGCATCTCAACCGCGTTTACTCTACTTTCATGCTCTCTCTTCCATACCCAACTCTCGCTTCCATACGTGAGCGTAGGTACCAGCACCGCGTTGTGTACGGCGAGCTGGGCCTTCTGGCTGAGGTTCTTAGCGCCTAGAAGTTTACCTAACGCTCCATTCAAACTATTCCCCAAATTTACTCTTCTTTCTATATCAGCGGAGTACCTTCCATCCCTGCTAAAAGCACATCCAAGATATACAAACTCATTCACTTGTTCCAGCATAACGTCATCGACCATTATCCTTGCATTCGTTCTGGTTTCTTCTCTTTCAAACACCATAACCTTTGATGAAATTGATGAAATTAGTAGAACGTTATTAATTTTATTTTCTTTTTTTTCTTTTTAATTTCAGTTTTATACTTAAATAAATTGCCTATAAAAGGATCGACATCATTGAATAAAGCATTGTATTCCTGGATAATATATAAATAATTATGATGAAGAATTTTTTTTTAGCTAGACGTGTTGATGGGGAGTTTCTTGCAGCTTCTTGTCCTTTACATAGCGATAACACTTTCCGAAGTGGTGTTAGGTACATGTATGACCTTCAAAAAGTGTTCTCCAGTAGAATTTAATAGGTTGGGGAAAAAGTATTTTGGTATGTAGTATGTATGAACTTGTAATAAGATCTCTTTGGCTATACGATTTGTATCTGGCTGGTTTTGGTATCATTAAAAAGTTTCAATTTTAAAGAAGACAATTCCAAATTCAAATTAAGAAAATGTGTGATTTTCATTAGTTTTTCTTAGTGTTGCAATGAGCGAATACATAATTTACTCAAATGTAAATAAACTATATAAAAAAACCTTTTGAATTTTTATATAAAATACGAAGAAACTTTTTCCCCAACCTAATATTTTGAATAAAAAAATTTGAATTTGTTTTGTAATAGAAAAATATACACTTTCTTAAGCTATACTCATTACATTTCTTTGGCTGAAAGTCCCCGTCAGTTTTCAACTTCATGAAGCAGTTGTAGAGTTTCTCTCTAAAACTGTCAACTGTCTCTCGCCCCGTGCATTAATACGGTCCGTCTGGTTATTAAATTTTTAAAGTGTCACCGAATGCTGTCACCGTAGAACTTTTTCTATTAACTTTTTCATTAGTATTTGACAGGTTGTTCATAAGGCGTGTGACGTTGATGAATTGCCGGCGATGCGGCGCGGCGTGGCGCGGTGTCGCGCGACTATTGCACCTAGGGCTGCCACTCGATTCTTGAGTTTTATTTGTTTTAATAAAAAAATATAGTTAAAAAAAAGGTTTTAATATTATACTTAGTTTATTTTTAAAATTTATGTACAATTATAAATTGCTTAGTAACAGTGAAGAGTGAAGTAAAAAAATATTTTTAATACAAGAATAAAATGATTAACGAGAAAATTAATGTCATTGTGGTGAAAGCGTGGGGTGCTCGATATAAATTGTTATAATAAAGAACTTTTATTTTATTTTTCACTTTTTAATTCGATTAATTATAAAAGCGTGTTTTTAGTTTTTTTTTAACTATAATTTATTTAAAAAAAATAAAACATTTTTTTAATTAAATTATTGTATTTTCATCGATCTTTGACAAGTGTGCAAAATTTTGAATCACTCTGACTTTTTAAAGTGGATAAAAATTGAGTACAAAGATTCCGTTACAAGCAAATGAAACTAATATAAAGCGAGTAAAAAGGCTTTATTTGCTTTAATTTTAATTTAATAATTTAAATATATGAATGTCAAATAAGAGAATATTTATAAATATTTCATTATTCCTTTCATTAATTCATTATAATCTTCTAATTTTTCTTTTCTTTCTAATACTATTTGCTTTGCTAATTATTAGAATTATTAAACTACTAGCATCTGACAGTGAAACTTGATCTGTTTTCCCATGACGATCTGTCTGTTAGTTACTTGAAACGGTGGTCCCAAAGAAAGCGTGATCACAGTGAGAACAAATTAATATTTCTAGTATTAATAATAATTTCATTAATTGACTTGCGTTTTTTTTAAATGTTTGTTACGCGATTTCTCCGTCAATTGTGGACCGACTTTCATTTTTTTTACCTCTAAGGATCCCAGGAAAACCGGGACCAACCCTCGAATATTCTAAGCACGCACGTCTTTCATATTTTTTTTTATCTAAAGCCATTTAAGTGTCTGCATAATTAAAAAGTAGCTTTTTTAACAAAAAGCATGACCGACTTTTCAAGTAACCAAAATATATTTTTTTTTCACAACATCTTGAATTTGCTGTGAAAAGTAAATTTAATATTTTTGCAAATTTGTTGTTGTATCTTATTATGTTGTACTTGGCACGATGTTATAGAAAATAATTTTTTTTTGCTTTTTCCCCTTAACGAGACTAGGGAACAAGAATCTTATGGGAAAAACGTCATTTAATGGGATGAAAGGTATTCCGAGTGTAGACCCGGGATATAGGCTAGCCCTGTTAAGTAGTTGTCACGTAATAACATTTCTTAGTTTTCTCTTCGGAATTTGCTGGTGCGAATTAGCCAGCGTAATTCTAATTTCATGAAGATTAACTGTTAAAATGAAAGAACAAAGTACCAACTTATATGAGTAGAGATATGAAACAGAAAATTAACTTAAAATAAAACTGTACGGTCTTTCTTCTGGTTATCAACCCTAATCTCGCGGCGTCGTTCGACGTTTGGTAGACTAATGATATTTGCCTTAACGACGATGAAAAATTATAAATATTATTAATGAAATTTTCTTTTTTAATTATAGCGTCATGAAAAATAATTAATGTTAGCAAATCCTCTCTTAATTGGTTGCTAATGAGCTTGTCGTTGAATATCATTATTCACTATGTTAAATTAATATCTACATAATGTGTCGTCTCGTAACTCGTACTACTTCATTATATTAATGTTTTTTCTTGTGGATTAAATACTTATTTATTTGTATTGTAATAATACTGGCCACTTGGTTTCACACTATGACAGTTAAAAGAAAATCTAGTTGGTTGCGATTCGACCTGTTTTGTTTTTCGAACGATACTAACAGATATTACCATCCTACACGAGTCTCGAAGACGAGACTCCTTTATTCAAATTCAAATTCAAAAGCTTTTATTCAAAATAAGTTCCACTTTTTGAAGGTCATACATGTAAGTTAAAATTTAATTTTTAATTCCTATTCTATGTACACAGCTTCGCAACGTATTAATGCTGTAAAAGAGAAGAAGCGGCAAGAAACTTCCCAGCAACACGTCTAGCTAAATATTGTTTTTCATTATATTTCATATTCTATTTATATCTGAAATCCCCTTTATTTCCAAGTTTTGTACAGAAGTATGTTACAGAATTACTTTTTGAAGAATTAATGGAGTTGTAGCAAACAATGCATACTCAATAAGACCAAGACAATAAAAGGAAAGAAAAATAATGTTATAGTTATAATAATGACATGATGTACTAAAATGTTATGCTGCAATATGTCTCCATAAATTCCTTACAAGCTTGGCAAGATAAAAACGTTATACAAATTTTAGTATAAGAGGTTGGAGCGAGCTGCTATGTAAATGAATTTTTGTCATTAAGTATTCTTCAATAGTGTAGTATCCCCTTTTTAGCAAAATGCTTTTTAATTTAGTTTTAAATTTAGTGACAGGCAGATCTAACATTTCACTCGGAATCTTATTGAAGAAGCGTATACCAACCCCCAAGAAAGAGGACAGTACTTTTTGCAATCTAAAAGATGGCAATGGCAAATGCGATTGAAGACCATCAGCCATGGGGATCGCGGCTCTTGTGTGAGATTCGACAGGTCAGGATGGCACTAGCTCCTCTATGTGCTATTGCCGCACCAAAGTCGGAGATACCCATTGAAACCTCTCGGTGTTCCTTCCTTTGCCTAATGCCAGGGCTACTGGTTGATGACCCAGCTCTTCCGCCAGCCCTGGCAGACGGTAGCCTAGCAGCCTTATCCATTGCCTTTTGTCCCTCGGCATTTTTAAACTCTTTACTTCGTGAGGCGGTCGGTAACGCGCCTCACGCATAACGGAGGGTGAGAACCCATTCTAGTCTAGTGTCTAGTGACGTCCTCCGGTGCTGGTGCGTCTTTCTTTGGCGAGAGCGAAGCAAGGACGCGTTCTACGCGTCTTCTACGCGTCTGCTACTACTCTCGCGATACTCGCCGTGTAGGTCTCCTGAATCTCATCAAAATGGCCGCGGAATAGCTACATGCTGCGCATAAGATCTTTTAAATATTTGGTATAGTGATAAAAACTTTCTATCATCTTTTTATCCGTGCAGGAACTGAGAAAGAATACAATTTCCTGCGGCCAGGCGGCCTGTCGTAAGAGGCGACAAAACAACCCACAGCCAGGTGGTAGGGCATTTGCCCGACTGGATGGCTACCACCCCTGGTCCAAAGTATGTCGCCATAACAACCTTGAGTTGTGTTCCGGCATTAGTGACCGGATTCCAGTCTCCTTTAAGAGAGCAGCAGCGCATTTGTAGCAACTTTGGTGTTGCAAATGTCCATAGGCGATGGTAACCGCATTCCATCAAGTGGGCCGTCTGCCTGTCTGCTGATCTCCTGCAATAAAAAAAAAAAAATTATTGCTTATTAATTCAATATTACACTTAAGACTATATACAGAACTCTTACGTGCTACGTAATAATATTTGTAACTGTCGAGGTAGCGTAATGGCTAGCGCACGCGTCCTTAACTCAAAGGGCGTGGGTTCGATCCTAGCCGGAACGCATGCACCCTTTAGGCAGTTTTCTGACCTAATGTGCATATTGTTACAATTACCACGTGCTAACAACGATGAAGGAAAACATCGAGATGCAGCCTGCACGTCGAGATAACCGATGTGTCAAACCTGCCAAGCCGCCTTGGACAAGCGTGACGGGAATACCGTTACCATTTATAGGACATTTATGAGCTGTTATTACATTTAATATTCTGAACATGTTCGTAGATGCATCTCCGAATGCTTTCTGTTTTCTGTATTAACATATTTTGACACATACATGGACTACTCAGTTATAACCATGCTAATTATACATACATACATAACTTCACGCCAGTTCCCTTGCGGGGTAGGCATGAACAACAGAGCGCCATTTAGGCTTATTCTTACACACCTCACTTGCTTCTTTGACATTCATGACTCTTGTCATGCACGCTCGTCTGTTCTTTTTTTTTTTTTCATTGCAGGTGATCAGCAGACAGTCAGACGGCCCACTTGATGGAAAACGGTTACCATCGCCTATGGACATTAGCAACACCAAAGTTGCTACAAATGCGCTGCTGCTCTCTTAAGGGAGCCTGGAACCTGGTCACTAATGCTGGAACACAACTCAAGGTAGTTATGGCGACATACTTTAGACCAGGGGTGGTAGCCACCCAGTCGGGTAAATGCCCTACCACCTGGCTGTGGGTTGTTAAGTCGCCTCTTACGACAGGCCGCCCGGCCGCAGGAAATTGTATTCTTTCTCCGTTCCTGCACGGATAAAAGGCTCCTGACATCACCTTCTGCTAGTACACGATCAATTTTATCATGGAAGGTGTGTCGTGGCCTTCCACAACTTCTGCATCCATCCACTTTTGCATTGTATATCTGTTTAGTCATTCTTTCATCATGCATTCTTTCCACATGCCCGAACCACCGGAGCATTCCTTTCCTTACCTTCACCCCGACACTCTCTTGCTAATTATGTAGCAATAAATTCCATGTACGCGACGTAACACTAACTAAACAGTTCACAAATAAGTAATTTACATTAAATATATATAGTGTAATTAAGGAAGCGATTAAAAGATAAAACTAAGTGCAATTATCGAACCGAAAATTAGCAAAATAGGTCAAAAGAAGCAACGCTTTGATCGTGAAGTATTTATTTCCGTATAATTTATATCTGCTATAAATTGTAAAAAAGACAATAAATTGTTTTTTATGTAAATGTAGCAGCGTTGCAAACCGCGCGTTGCACCATTAAAATCTTTAATACCCCTACATTCTCATGTTATCTATACAGTTACGGACAAGCAAACAAACATATTTTATTAGCTGCCTGATCGTTAAACAACTGTTTTGTTTGTAGTCGTAAAACAATCAATGTTCTTACCTACTGTGTTTTATATTTCGTCGTTAGAATATTCATTGACACTCCTAGATAGATAGATAGATAGATAGATAACACTTTATTGTACACCATTACAGAGAACAGAAAATCTTATAGCCTAAAAATATTCTAAATGTGCACAATGGGCGGTCTTATCGCTAAGAAGCGATCTCTTACAGACAACCCGTGGCGGGAATAAAACAGATTGCATTGGTCAAAGGTGGTATAAATAAATATTAGAGGTTATGCAGTTACTTACATATATTTTATTTATTTATAAACATATAATACATACATACATACATAACTTCACGCCAGTTCCCTTGCGGGGTAGGCACGAACAACAGAGTGCCATTTAGGCTTATTCTTACACACCTCACTTGCCACTTTGACATTTATAACTCTTGTCATGCAAGCTCGTCTGTTCTTAAGGCTCCTGACATCACCTTCTGCTAGTACACGATCAATTTGATCATGGAAGGTGTGTCGTGGCCTTCCACGACTTCTGCATCCATCCACTTTTGCATTGTATATCTGTTTAGTCATTCTTTCATCATGCATTCTTTCCACATGCCCGAACCACCGGAGCATTCCTTTCCTTACCTTCACCCCGACACTCTCTTTCAGACCAACTCTTTTTCTTACTTCGGTATTACGAACGCGGTCCGCGAGCGTCACTCCGCAGATTTTGCGCAGTGCTCGCATCTCGACCGCGTTTACTCTACTTTCATGCTCTCTCTTCCATACCCAACTCTCGCATCCATACGTGAGCGTAGGTACCAGCACCGCGTTGTGTATGGCGAGCTGGGCCATCTGGGCCAATTGGAAATTTGTGATATGCAATATCCCACTTCAGGATGCAGGTATCTACAAGCTCGATTGTGAGTGTGTTGTCATACATTGGGCAAACAACGAGAAACATAAAAACACGGGTAAAAGAACACATTGCTGACATGAAACACATAAGGTCTATGAAGTCTGCGATCAGTGAACACACGCTGGATAAACCCAACCACTACATCAGATTCGATAACCCACAAATCCTCGCGAAAGAGAATTGTTTCATACCTAGAATTATGCGTGAGGCTATTGAAATAAAAAAACACCCAAATTTCAATAGAGAAGATGGTTGGCAAGTACCACCTGTTTGGGATCCGATAATCAAAACTATTAAGACCCAAACCCAGCAAAAACCAACTGCCAGACCTCAAGATACTGTGAGCTCTTTCTGCGTGCAACGGAACACAAACCAACTTGACTGATATTTTCTTTTATTTTTCCTTTCACCCATTTTAATGTTATATATAAAATTGAATCGTAGAAATGTATGGTACGCACATAACTTGAGAACGACTTTACCGATTTTGATTAAACTTTTTGTGTGTTTAAGTGGGTCCCCGGATGGTTTAGATTCACAATTGGAACTGTTAGGTGGCACTTGAATCGGGGCCTAGTTTTTTTATTTTTTCAGGGCAAGACAACGTCTGCCGGGACAGCCAGTATTATATAAAATTATTAGAGCTAGGCATGTTTGCTGAAGAGTTTCTTGCGCCGCTTCGTCTCTTTAAGCCACAACATGTTGCGAAGCGGTGGCAAATTAGATTAGGCTCCCATAGAGTAAATATTAACCATAAACAAAATTAAACTAAATTATTAAAATGAACAAGTTGGCGGTAGGCTAAATAAAACTTTAACAATACTCATTGACACTTGACATCTTTGTCTTCCGTGATCACGGCCACTGAAAGGTGGCCGAAACGTCGTAATAATAAAAATCAAATAAATTACCGCGCTAAAAGCCGTTAAAACGTAATTTTATTATGTATAAAAGTCGCGAAAACTTAAGAAAATATTATGAACATTTTTCCCGAGCAAACAGACAAACCGACCAACAGACAAGAAATCTAAAAAAAATCCGGCGTGTTCTCCATTATTTATATAGTGTATTCCGGTTGTTGTTTTTTAATAGCTTAATAAATGTACAGACACGGCATTTTTAGAATTTTATAATATTATAAAAATATTATATAATATATGTGCATTATATGATTACAAAGTTGATTTTCATACTAATAAATTGCCACAATTAAGTTATTGTTAAAAATGTACTTAAAATAAAGAGCCTATTTTGACGTCAACAATTATATTGTAATTAGCACTTAATTCATAATTACTTACTTAACGTACCAAAAAAATATATATATACAGAAGAAAACAACGTATCCTAATAAAATATAATTTAATGTACATATTAATAAAGTGTAAAATAATAACTATTATTTATAATTAGTGGTTTAAACAATATAACAACCAAATCGTAATGATTATTTTTGGTCTGTTGCTCTTTTATTAAATAGTCGAGTAAAATAGTTTGTTGTTAATTATTATGTTTTATTACTGTATTATCCATTGTGTTTTTTTGTAATGATATATGATTATTGCCTAGACGCACGTGTAAGTATGACCTTTGGATGATCAGGACGAGCGATCGGCGGAGCGTGCAGTGAGGCAAGCGACCGGCAAGAATGTATCTGCTGAATTTACATGATTTATTACAATCACTAGAGTTAGAGTTGATATACAATGCAAAAGTGGATGGATGCAGAAGTCGTGGAAGGCCACGATACACCTTCCATGATCAAATTGATCGTGTACTAGCAGAAGGTGATGTCAGGAGCCTTAAGAACAGACGAGTGTGCATGACAAGAGTTATGAATGTCAAAGAGGCAAGTGAGGTGTGTAAGAATAAGCCTAAATGGCACTCTGTTGTTCGTGCCTACCCCGCAAGGGAACTGGCGTGAAGTTATGTATGTATGTATGTACTAGAGTTTGCCTTGCGGCTATACCGCGTGTCAGTTCCCCTATTACTGTTGGCGATGCAGTGGACTGTTGGACTGTAGAGGGTTGGTCGCTGGTTCGGGTAACTGAGCTTCCGAAATAAAACCACCGAAAACGATGTTACGCGAGGCTTGAACTTCTTTGGCTTATCTTGAACTACGAACTACGGCTTGTCACGAACTACAAATGCGCCTTTAAGGCGTCTCATATTTATAGAAGCCGCCTCCGCCGACCCCCCGCTTCGTTGTAACACCCCCTTTACTTTATTTTCCTCAATATTACATAAACCAAGCCTTATTCTAACTTATTACTATTATACATTTTGGTACACCCTAGGTCCTAGCCTATCCTGAGGGTCCTTACATTGTTACGACCCATGGTTGTCGTTTGCGGGACGTCGTTATGGGCATTTTCCTCGCCCCCCGCTCTTCATTACTATAAATATAAAGCGCTGAGCGCTCTTACAGTTACCTTATTACGAAACGGCTGGCCCGGACCAGTCCGCCCACGGTTAGGACGGTAGGCTGGCAGGCACCGACTGACAGACACAGACGGCGGCGTCTCAGACGCCGCCAATCAAGATCTCTCCACGTCCCCGCGAGGGACGCTAGGAGACATAGCTCCCCCCACAGGATAGACTAGGCGTGTTGCTGGGAAGTTTCTTTCGCCGTTTCTTCTCTCCCAGCCATAACACGTAGCGAAACGGCAGTAAGATAGCGTAGGCTGCCGCGAACCACCGATCCCGGCCCGCCGGAATCCTTCCCCTCGGGCTTTATATTACCCGTCGCCCGTTCTCAATTAGTGCTTTGTGTCGCCCTATGGTGGGCATCATTAAATTCATCCCCCTCTCATGGCAACAGTCCAGCCGAGGTAAAACTCCTTAGGGAGCTCCCTCAAGCTAGTTGCCCCCCCCGGGCTCGAGCGCCTTCGCTTCGCGAAGGCACTCGCCCCAAAAACCCCGGTAAAGTTGTAAGGTCTTCGGACTAACAACATAAAGTCAAGTCCAATAAAAAAAAAACTTACAGTTACCTTATTCTAAAACCATGCGCTGTCGCGCGCGGACCTCTGCCTTCACTATCATTATGGCCTACTCGCTTACGGACTAGGCAGTAGTGCAGGCATACCTCACGGATCCCGGGCTCCGGTTGCGTTCTGCAGTCCCGTAGCCCGGTTTCCGCTACCCTTTGGGTCCCGGGTTCCAGGTTGCGTTCTGCAGGCCCGTAGCCCGGTCTCATTTACCAGGATCTAATAGGGGTCCTACTTTCAATGAAAGACAAACGCTATAATATTTATTTCCTAGCAACTTAAGGCTATTATACATTTTATACATTAAATTCTAATAATTTATTAATTAAATTTTAAATTAATAACTTTTCAAAAATAAACTATATTTGTCTTAGTCCGACCCGTCTCTTTCCTGCGTTTAACGGTCGCGTCTATATTATCTACGAGGCTTAGCAAATTATACCTATGTTCTTATCGCCTGTTTAGACGGGTCGGTGAGTTTCATACATTAATGTTTGTCGTCGTCAACAATTATTTAAAAAGTAAATTCGGTTTTTTACATCTAATAATAACAAAGACACTAAGTCCATATAGTCTAGACAACTGCCCAACAATACATAACGGTAAGTCGAAGCCAACCTGATTTGAAGTAATTAGGGACTTACAACGACCACTTTCACAACCACGTTGTTTCCCGTTCCACTACAATCGCAAACCCAAGTGGAACGGTTATTCGACCCATCGCTTGACATGGGTCGTTGTGACTGTTGTGTGATTGAAAATTATTACGTCATTAGTGACGTTTTCGCTATGACTACAACGACCGCGGTCGCCTTGTGGAACGGGTAACGGAGCATTTTGGGCGTTGTGAACTACTAATGGAACGCGGTGCATATAGTCTAGACAACTGCCCAAGAAAACAGTGAGGAGTCGAAGCCAACCTGATTTGAAGTAATTAGGGACTTACAACGACCACGTTCACAACGACGTTGTTTCCCGTTCCACTTGCTTGCCGGTGTTACAATCGTAAACCCAAGTGGAACGGTTATTCGACCCACCTCTTGACATGGGTCATTGTGAACTACTAATGGAACGCGGTGCATATAGTCTAGACAACTGCCCAAGAAAACAGTGGGGAGTCGAAGCCAACCTGATTTGAAGTAATTAGGGACTTACAACGACCACGTTCACAACGACGTTGTTTCCCGTTCCACTTGCTTGCCGGTGTTACAATCGTAAACCCAAGTGGAACGGTTATTCGACCCACCTCTTGACATGGGTCATTGTGAACTACTAATGGAACGCGGTGCATATAGTCTAGACAACTGCTCAAGAAAACAGTGAGGAGTCGAAGCCAACCTGATTTGAAGTAATGAGGGACTTACAACGACCACGTTCACAACGACGTTGTTTCCCGTTCCACTTGCTTGCCGGTGTTACAATCGTAAACCCAAGTGGAACGGTTATTCGACCCACCTCTTGACATGGGTCATTGTGAACTACTAATGGAACGCGGTGCATATAGTCTAGACAACTGCCCAAGAAAACAGTGAGGAGTCGAAGCCAACCTGATTTGAAGTAATTAGGGACTTACAACGACCACGTTCACAACGACGTTGTTTCCCGTTCCACTTGCTTGCCGGTGTTACAATCGTAAACCCAAGTGGAACGGTTATTCGACCCACCTCTTGACATGGGTCTTTGTGAACTACTAATGGAACGCGGTGCATATAGTCTAGACAACTGCCCAAGAAAACAGTGAGGAGTCGAAGCCAACCTGATTTGAAGTAATTAGGGACTTACAACGACCACGTTCACAACGACGTTGTTTCCCGTTCCACTTGCTTGCCGGTGTTACAATCGTAAACCCAAGTGGAACGGTTATTCGACCCACCTCTTGACATGGGTCATTGTGAACTACTAATGGAACGCGGTGCATATAGTCTAGACAACTGCTCAAGAAAACAGTGGGGAGTCGAAGCCAACCTGATTTGAAGTAATTAGGGACTTACAACGACCACGTTCACAACGACGTTGTTTCCCGTTCCACTTGCTTGCCGGTGTTACAATCGTAAACCCAAGTGGAACGGTTATTCGACCCACCTCTTGACATGGGTCATTGTGAACTACTAATGGAACGCGGTGCATATAGTCTAGACAACTGCCCAAGAAAACAGTGGGGAGTCGAAGCCAACCTGATTTGAAGTAATTAGGGACTTACAACGACCACGTTCACAACGACGTTGTTTCCCGTTCCACTTGCTTGCCGGTGTTACAATCGTAAACCCAAGTGGAACGGTTATTCGACCCACCTCTTGACATGGGTCATTGTGAACTACTAATGGAACGCGGTGCATATAGTATAGACAACTGCTCAAGAAAACAGTGAGGAGTCGAAGCCAACCTGATTTGAAGTAATTAGGGACTTACAACGACCACGTTCACAACGACGTTGTTTCCCGTTCCACTTGCTTGCCGGTGTTACAATCGTAAACCCAAGTGGAACGGTTATTCGACCCACCTCTTGACATGGGTCATTGTGAACTACTAATGGAACGCGGTGCATATAGTCTAGACAACTGCCCAAGAAAACAGTGAAGAGTCGAAGCCAACCTGATTTGAAGTAATTAGGGACTTACAACGACCACGTTCACAACGACGTTGCTTCCCGTTCCACTTGCTTGCCGGTGTTACCGACCCACCTCTTGACATGGGTCATTGTGAACTACTAATGGAACGCGGTGCATATAGTCTAGACAACTGCCCAAGAAAACAGTGGGGAGTCGAAGCCAACCTGATTTGAAGTAATTAGGGACTTACAACGACCACGTTCACAACGACGTTGTTTCCCGTTCCACTTGCTTGCCGGTGTTACAATCGTAAACCCAAGTGGAACGGTTATTCGACCCACCTCTTGACATGGGTCATTGTGAACTACTAATGGAACGCGGTGCATATAGTCTAGACAACTGCCCAAGAAAACAGTGAGGAGTCGAAGCCAACCTGATTTGAAGTAATTAGGGACTTACAACGACCACGTTCACAACGACGTTGTTTCCCGTTCCACTTGCTTGCCGGTGTTACAATCGTAAACCCAAGTGGAACGGTTATTCGACCCACCTCTTGACATGGGTCATTGTGAACTACTAATGGAACGCGGTGCATATAGTCTAGACAACTGCCCAAGAAAACAGTGAGGAGTCGAAGCCAACCTGATTTGAAGTAATTAGGGACTTACAACGACCACGTTCACAACGACGTTGTTTCCCGTTCCACTTGCTTGCCGGTGTTACAATCGTAAACCCAAGTGGAACGGTTATTCGACCCACCTCTTGACATGGGTCATTGTGAACTACTAATGGAACGCGGTGCATATAGTCTAGACAACTGCCCAAGAAAACAGTGAGGAGTCGAAGCCAACCTGATTTGAAGTAATTAGGGACTTACAACGACCACGTTCACAACGACGTTGTTTCCCGTTCCACTTGCTTGCCGGTGTTACAATCGTAAACCCAAGTGGAACGGTTATTCGACCCACCTCTTGACATGGGTCATTGTGAACTACTAATGGAACGCGGTGCATATAGTCTAGACAACTGCCCAAGAAAACAGTGGGGAGTCGAAGCCAACCTGATTTGAAGTAATTAGGGACTTACAACGACCACGTTCACAACGACGTTGTTTCCCGTTCCACTTGCTTGCCGGTGTTACAATCGTAAACCCAAGTGGAACGGTTATTCGACCCACCTCTTGACATGGGTCATTGTGAACTACTAATGGAACGCGGTGCATATAGTCTAGACAACTGCCCAAGAAAACAGTGGGGAGTCGAAGCCAACCTGATTTGAAGTAATTAGGGACTTACAACGACCACGTTCACAACGACGTTGTTTCCCGTTCCACTTGCTTGCCGGTGTTACAATCGTAAACCCAAGTGGAACGGTTATTCGACCCACCTCTTGACATGGGTCATTGTGAACTACTAATGGAACGCGGTGCATATAGTCTAGACAACTGCCCAAGAAAACAGTGAGGAGTCGAAGCCAACCTGATTTGAAGTAATTAGGGACTTACAACGACCACGTTCACAACGACGTTGTTTCCCGTTCCACTTGCTTGCCGGTGTTACAATCGTAAACCCAAGTGGAACGGTTATTCGACCCACCTCTTGACATGGGTCATTGTGAACTACTAATGGAACGCGGTGCATATAGTCTAGACAACTGCCCAAGAAAACAGTGGGGAGTCGAAGCCAACCTGATTTGAAGTAATTAGGGACTTACAACGACCACGTTCACAACGACGTTGTTTCCCGTTCCACTTGCTTGCCGGTGTTACAATCGTAAACCCAAGTGGAACGGTTATTCGACCCACCTCTTGACATGGGTCTTTGTGAACTACTAATGGAACGCGGTGCATATAGTCTAGACAACTGCCCAAGAAAACAGTGAGGAGTCGAAGCCAACCTGATTTGAAGTAATTAGGGACTTACAACGACCACGTTCACAACGACGTTGTTTCCCGTTCCACTTGCTTGCCGGTGTTACAATCGTAAACCCAAGTGGAACGGTTATTCGACCCACCTCTTGACATGGGTCATTGTGAACTACTAATGGAACGCGGTGCATATAGTCTAGACAACTGCTCAAGAAAACAGTGGGGAGTCGAAGCCAACCTGATTTGAAGTAATTAGGGACTTACAACGACCACGTTCACAACGACGTTGTTTCCCGTTCCACTTGCTTGCCGGTGTTACAATCGTAAACCCAAGTGGAACGGTTATTCGACCCACCTCTTGACATGGGTCATTGTGAACTACTAATGGAACGCGGTGCATATAGTCTAGACAACTGCCCAAGAAAACAGTGGGGAGTCGAAGCCAACCTGATTTGAAGTAATTAGGGACTTACAACGACCACGTTCACAACGACGTTGTTTCCCGTTCCACTTGCTTGCCGGTGTTACAATCGTAAACCCAAGTGGAACGGTTATTCGACCCACCTCTTGACATGGGTCATTGTGAACTACTAATGGAACGCGGTGCATATAGTATAGACAACTGCTCAAGAAAACAGTGAGGAGTCGAAGCCAACCTGATTTGAAGTAATTAGGGACTTACAACGACCACGTTCACAACGACGTTGTTTCCCGTTCCACTTGCTTGCCGGTGTTACAATCGTAAACCCAAGTGGAACGGTTATTCGACCCACCTCTTGACATGGGTCATTGTGAACTACTAATGGAACGCGGTGCATATAGTCTAGACAACTGCCCAAGAAAACAGTGAAGAGTCGAAGCCAACCTGATTTGAAGTAATTAGGGACTTACAACGACCACGTTCACAACGACGTTGCTTCCCGTTCCACTTGCTTGCCGGTGTTACCGACCCACCTCTTGACATGGGTCATTGTGAACTACTAATGGAACGCGGTGCATATAGTCTAGACAACTGCCCAAGAAAACAGTGGGGAGTCGAAGCCAACCTGATTTGAAGTAATTAGGGACTTACAACGACCACGTTCACAACGACGTTGTTTCCCGTTCCACTTGCTTGCCGGTGTTACAATCGTAAACCCAAGTGGAACGGTTATTCGACCCACCTCTTGACATGGGTCATTGTGAACTACTAATGGAACGCGGTGCATATAGTCTAGACAACTGCCCAAGAAAACAGTGAGGAGTCGAAGCCAACCTGATTTGAAGTAATTAGGGACTTACAACGACCACGTTCACAACGACGTTGTTTCCCGTTCCACTTGCTTGCCGGTGTTACAATCGTAAACCCAAGTGGAACGGTTATTCGACCCACCTCTTGACATGGGTCATTGTGAACTACTAATGGAACGCGGTGCATATAGTCTAGACAACTGCCCAAGAAAACAGTGGGGAGTCGAAGCCAACCTGATTTGAAGTAATTAGGGACTTACAACGACCACGTTCACAACGACGTTGTTTCCCGTTCCACTTGCTTGCCGGTGTTACAATCGTAAACCCAAGTGGAACGGTTATTCGACCCACCTCTTGACATGGGTCATTGTGAACTACTAATGGAACGCGGTGCATATAGTCTAGACAACTGCCCAAGAAAACAGTGGGGAGTCGAAGCCAACCTGATTTGAAGTAATTAGGGACTTACAACGACCACGTTCACAACGACGTTGTTTCCCGTTCCACTTGCTTGCCGGTGTTACAATCGTAAACCCAAGTGGAACGGTTATTCGACCCACCTCTTGACATGGGTCATTGTGAACTACTAATGGAACGCGGTGCATATAGTCTAGACAACTGCCCAAGAAAACAGTGGGGAGTCGAAGCCAACCTGATTTGAAGTAATTAGGGACTTACAACGACCACGTTCACAACGACGTTGTTTCCCGTTCCACTTGCTTGCCGGTGTTACAATCGTAAACCCAAGTGGAACGGTTATTCGACCCACCTCTTGACATGGGTCATTGTGAACTACTAATGGAACGCGGTGCATATAGTCTAGACAACTGCCCAAGAAAACAGTGGGGAGTCGAAGCCAACCTGATTTGAAGTAATTAGGGACTTACAACGACCACGTTCACAACGACGTTGTTTCCCGTTCCACTTGCTTGCCGGTGTTACAATCGTAAACCCAAGTGGAACGGTTATTCGACCCACCTCTTGACATGGGTCATTGTGAACTACTAATGGAACGCGGTGCATATAGTCTAGACAACTGCCCAAGAAAACAGTGAGGAGTCGAAGCCAACCTGATTTGAAGTAATTAGGGACTTACAACGACCACGTTCACAACGACGTTGTTTCCCGTTCCACTTGCTTGCCGGTGTTACAATCGTAAACCCAAGTGGAACGGTTATTCGACCCACCTCTTGACATGGGTCATTGTGAACTACTAATGGAACGCGGTGCATATAGTCTAGACAACTGCTCAAGAAAACAGTGAGGAGTCGAAGCCAACCTGATTTGAAGTAATTAGGGACTTACAACGACCACGTTCACAACGACGTTGTTTCCCGTTCCACTTGCTTGCCGGTGTTACAGTCGTAAACCCAAGTGGAACGGTTATTCGACCCACCTCTTGACATGGGTCATTGTGAACTACTAATGGAACGCGGTGCATATAGTCTAGACAACTGCTCAAGAAAACAGTGAGGAGTCGAAGCCAACCTGATTTGAAGTAATTAGGGACTTACAACGACCACGTTCACAACGACGTTGTTTCCCGTTCCACTTGCTTGCCGGTGTTACAATCGTAAACCCAAGTGGAACGGTTATTCGACCCACCTCTTGACATGGGTCATTGTGAACTACTAATGGAACGCGGTGCATATAGTCTAGACAACTGCCCAAGAAAACAGTGGGGAGTCGAAGCCAACCTGATTTGAAGTAATTAGGGACTTACAACGACCACGTTCACAACGACGTTGTTTCCCGTTCCACTTGCTTGCCGGTGTTACAATCGTAAACCCAAGTGGAACGGTTATTCGACCCACCTCTTGACATGGGTCATTGTGAACTACTAATGGAACGCGGTGCATATAGTCTAGACAACTGCCCAAGAAAACAGTGGGGAGTCGAAGCCAACCTGATTTGAAGTAATACAATGAATGACATGTTTTATGTCTAAGTAGGTATTTGTTGGTGAATTGAAAAACGCGATTGCAGCGCCATCTACTTTGCTATTTTCGTCTATCCTAAGGAAACGATGCCATTTATCAGGATAATATTAATTTACGCCAGCTTATGTCTCGAGTTTCATTTGAATCCGTTCAGTAGTTTCCACGTGATGCTCTCCGTAATCTGCTGGTCCGAATTAGACCTCGAAATAAAAAAACCCATTCATGATTAATGGACTGCTAGACGCTGTTCCACTATTTCACTGGATAATTGTGATTCTTGATGACGCTTGGCCTTTGAAGATACTTTGCGTCTCTGCGTGTTCTACATTCGGTAGATGTCGGGGTATGTCGGTAGTGTATGTTCCGCTTTTTATAATTGTAAATATTAATCTAATTGTATGTATGTATTATGACTATGACATTTTCCTGAATTAAATAATAAGTAAAATATAATCATAATGGGAAGTGTCCCGAAGAGTTGTTCAGAATGGTGCCTTCGTCTTCTTTCTATCACCGCATTGTCCGCCATTGGCTGGGCGTTTATTCCCGCTTCCATAAACTACTTCGCCCATGCACGCAGCGGACGTTTAGAACGTTTCTCTTGCGAACAGTAGGTATATGGATTGAAAAGGTGTCGTAAATGTTACAGACGGGTTTCTAAGAAAAATTTGCCCCTATGGCTTTTTCTACTTTTAATACGGGGATCATTTTGTTATCAAATAAAACTAATTCGTCCAAATGATCAGCTTTTGTATGTATGTATGTGTATTAGTTTTTTATAGAAAAGCATAGAAAGTTATTATTTTAAGGGCTTTTCGATCAGGTATGTATTTTGAGTTAAACATCAAAAGAGCATCAGTTCGTTTGAACGCAAGCTTTTAAAAAACAGTTTTTTATATTTGTAACACTGTTTCATCACTTTAAAAAAAATGAGAAAGTCATGAGTAGAAAAGATTATAAAACACATTTTCTGAAAAAAATGGTGGTAGATAGTTTTTAGAAACTCGAGATAAAATATTTTATATATTTTTAATTTATTTTTTAAATTCGGGATTTACAACAAAAAAGTTCATGCATTTTAATTTGTTATATTTTTATTGCAAAACAAAAAATAATAAGGGAAAACTAGATGAAGAGTGAGCCCCAATAGGGTGGAGGAGCGAGATGGAATTGCTCCTCTGTCTTAAAGGAAGATCTCCCAGCGAGGCTAATGTTGTACCTCGCAGGCCTAGGCCCTTTTTTTTTTTTTTTTATTGGACTTGACTTTATGTTGTTGGTCCGAAGACCTTACAACTTTACCGGGGTCTTTGGGGCGAGTGCCTTCGCGAAGCGAAGGCGCTCGAGCCCGGGGGGCAACTTGCTCGAGGGAGCTCCCTAAGGAGTTTTACCTCGGCTGGACTGTTGCCATGAATAGGGAATGAATTTAATGATGCCCACCATAGGGCGACACAAAATACTAATTGAGAACGGGCGACGGGTAATATAAAGCCCGAAGGGAAGGATCACGGCGGGCCGGGATCGGTGGTTTGCGGTGGCCTACGCTATCTTACTGCCGTTTCGCAACGTGTTATGGCTGGGAGAGAAGAAACGGCGAAAGAAACTTCCCAGCAACACGCCTAGTCTATCCTGTGGGGTGAGCTATGTCTCCTAGCGTCCCTCGCGGGGACGTGGAGAGATCTTGATTGGCGGCGTCTGAGACGCCGCCGTCTGTGTCTGTCTGTCGGTGCCTGCCAGCCTACTGTTCTAACCGTGGGCGGACTGATCCGGGCCAGCCGTTTCGTAATAACGTCGACTCTGTCCGTCAGGACGTTACGCGGTCGTCGTACAAGAGCCTTTCGACGAGGCTTATAATCGGACGCGGACACGACGAGCGGATTTCGATGGTGCGGCGCGAGATCGAAATACTTACGCGAGAGCGACGTAATGTAGTTTTTGATGGAGGGAAGCTCCAGATCGCGGTGGAGGTCGACGTTACGCATATAGAGGGGAGCACCGACGGCTCTGCGCATGAATTTATTCTGCACGATTTGCAGTTTATCGTCATGATCGGGAGGATGCATGTTTTATACAGAGTAAGCTTGTGTCTGAGGGACATTTTGCTTCGTTTGTCTATCATGGGTGCTAAACGACCCATCACAAATCGCGCTCTATTTCGGACTATAGTGATATGCTCGTTGAAGCGCAAGTTCCGATCTAGGGTGACACCAAGATATTTGGTGTACTTTGCCCAGGGGATTTGTTGGTCATAGAGCGAAATGGTTTTTAGGCGAAGGCTAGCGCGTTTGGGGGAGCGAAGCGTGCCCGGGGAAAAGAACATTGCTGCGCTTTTCTCCGGGTTTACCTCTATCCTCCATTTGCGAAACCATTCGCCTAGTTCTGTGACAGCTGTCTGCAGCCGGATGCAAGCCATTTGTCGGTTTTGATCTGATGTATAGAGTGCGGTGTCATCCGCAAAGAGGGCCAACTCCACATCTGGAGTTTTTGGGATGTCGCTGGTGTACAGCGTGAAGAGTAGTGGCGACAGGGCCGAGCCCTGTGGTACACCGGCTGTGAGTGGGTGAGGGGACGAGCGCGTTCCCTCCACTCGAAAACGGAAGCTACGACCTAGGAGGAAGTCTCGCAAGATGAGCACGAGTCTGTCTGGCATACCGAACTGGTACAGCTTGTAAATCAAGCCGTTGTGCCAGACCTTGTCGAAGGCTTTTGCTACGTCTAGAAACAGTGCGGCTGTTCCTATAGGGCGGGGGCGATGGGCAAAGTGAGATAATATGTGCTCCGTGATGCGGTGCACCTGTTGGACGCATGAGTGTCTGGCACGGAAGCCAAATTGCTCATCGGGTATTAGATGTTTGCTGAAGGCAAAATCTCTAAGTCGAGAGAGGATGACCCTCTCGTAAAGCTTGCTGAGTGCGCTCAGTAGGCTGATTGGACGGTAGCTAGACGGTTTATTAGCCGGTTTTCCCGGCTTGTGAATACCGATGACATCTGCTTCCTTCCAGATCGCGGGAAAGGAGCAGTTTGTTATGGCGGCATTGAAGATGCTCACTAGAATTATAATTAGATGGGCGGGTAGGAGTTTTAAAACGCGATTGTTGATGCCATCGGTCCCTGGGGCCTTTCGCGGTTTGAGAGACTTGATCAGATCTTGCACTTCTTCGACCGTGACCGTGTCGAGTGTGGTTTCCGCTGGTAAGGAGGATCTACGTTCGACCTCGGAGTCTACCTCCGTCAGGTGTGACTGGTCGACGTTTTGCGTAGTGGGGGAGCATTGAAGCTCTAGACTCTGAGCAAGGCACTCGGCCTTCTCCTCGTCATCGAACGCCTCGGTGTTGTCGGCTCTTTCTAGCGCGGGTATGACAGTAAGGGTGTCTGATTTGAGAGCTCTAGCCAGCTTCCAGTATGCCTGGTGAGTTGGCTCGATATCCCTCAACGTTCTGTCCCAACGTTGTTCCCTGACTTCCCGGATACGTAGTTTGACCTCGCGCTCTAGTTCGCGGAGTCGGACTCTGTTATCCTCGGTGGGATATCTGTCGTGAGCTCTGGAGGCGGCTCTCTTTTCCCTCAGCAGTACCCTCACCTCGTCCGGCAGGCATAAGTGGCGGTCATCCTCCACTGGCACCTGCCTGGACGAGTTCCGCACTGCGGATTGAAGGTGGCTGGTGAGGGCCTCGATTGCCGTCTCCGTGTCATGGCGGGACACGATGTGGTCCGGGATGCGGTCCAGGTCTTGTGAGCTGGTTGCCTTGAGGAGGGTCTCAAGTCTCAACCAATCCACAGAGGTCCTAGTTTCAGATGTCTGGTCTGTCTGTGGTCCTAATCTGAGGATAACCGGACGATGGTCCGAGTCGATATCGTCCATCGTTTCGATCGAATGGAACTGAAGGGTTACGCCCCTCAGTAATGCTAGGTCGAGAGTGTTTGGGGTCCCCCAGTCGCGGTTGGGGGGGTATCTTGTGGGGGTCATGGGAGTTAGTATATCAAACAAAAGATTGTCTGATATATTTATTAGGGCTCTGCCATTGGGGTTAGTGGTATTGCAATTCCACTGCTCGTGTTTGCAATTCAGATCTCCGGCTATAATAACAGCCGGGCCTAAGTTGAATAGGGTTTCTAGGTCTTTCTTAATAAGGGTTTTTTGGCATGCGAGGTATGCTGAAACTATGACTAGAGGTTGGTGGCCAGTCATTGCTAGTCTGCAGGCGGATACCTCCATACCGTCTAGTGGGGGGGTGACTACAGGCATGCAGTGTAGGGATCTTCTGAAATAGATCAGGGTGCCGCCACCACGGCCTACCCTGTCATGTCTAGTGATCCGATAGTTAGAGATCTTTGGATCTCTATTACTCGGTTTCAGGAAGGTCTCCTGTACTAGTAGTATATCTACTTGATTGGTAACCAGGAAGTCATGGACCAAGTCGCGCTGGTTTCGAAGGCCATTGGCGTTATAAGTCGCCAGAGTCAATGAGCGTGGTTTATTTCTACCTACATGCGCCATTTGTTACCGGTAACAATAATTTGACTAGGTTGTTTAGTTACAACGATCTAAGTATTTGGAGGAGGTACGCGTGATCCATTTCGATCACGAGTTGATCCCGGAGGGAGGGTTGTGTTGACTCTGAAACTTGCCTCAGTTTCCGAGCCAAGAGTTGGACCTCTTGCAGGTCGAAGGGCAAGTTCTTGGCGAATTTAGTCGCCAAAGCTAAGTCCTCCGCTATAGAGTGGTGGGCCGATGGCCCTGAAGGTCCCTTAGAAATGGGGGCGAGGGCGGGGGCGGGGGTGGCCGAGGGTAGGCCGGCCATAACTGGGGCACGCGTCCTTAGCGGAGGGAACGCTTCCGTCGTGGGAAGACCCGTCCAGTGGTTTACCACTGGGGGGGGGGGCCGCCACGAATGCGGGTTTGTTCGGCACTTTTCTAGTGCCTTTTTGGGCATTGCCCTTTCCGACCTTACGTTTGGGTCGGGGGGCGGCAGGGCAGCCTCTGTAGTTAGCGGGGTGACCCGCTTGGCCGCAGAGGATGCAGCTCGGTGGCTCCGGGGAGTCCCGGGTGCGAGTGCACTCCGAGGTCCCGTGGTCGCCCAGGCACTTGACGCACCTGGGACGGGATTGACAATGTAGGGCAGAGTGCCCATAAAGTTGGCAGCGATGACACTGCCGCAGTGTATGTTTTTCGTGTGGACGTTCCACACGAAGGCCAGAGAGGCCACAGACCTTCTCAAGATCGAAGATCTTTTTCCCCTCTGGGGAGAGGTCGAGGACAACCAATACTAGGTTTAGAGGGGACTTTGTGGCGTCGCCTCTGTGCATACGGTGCACTTCGTGCACTGGTAGGGCTTGGGACTTAAGGTCCTCTAGAATATAGGAACTTTCAATTTCCTGAGGAAGTCCGCGGATTACAGCCCGAAGGCGTTTTTCTTCTGGCAGGGCGTAAGTGTAGTAACCGATTTTACGGTCACATAATAAAGTAGTTAGGGCGCGGTGGTCACTTGAAGACGTGACCATAACTTTGATGCCGTGTTGAGTATCACGGGCTTCCTTTATGGAGATTGCCTTACCTGGCAGTTCTTTAGCGAGTTGAAGCCAATGGGCTTTCTCGCGGATGGTCAGGGGTGGCGGCGGGCGTTGTGAAGGTGGCCCAGGGCGGCTGGAAGGTGCCGCTGTCGGTGTTGTGCCCGCTGTTGGGGCGGGGTTGGGGGGGACCTCCCTCTGGGTCTTACGTTTTTTAGTACGATTAACGGTTATAAAACCGTCATCGTCTTCGCGGTCTAAGGGGATGTTCGCGGGAGGCGCGACATCCATAGGAGTAATTTCATCGGCCGGTGGAAGAGGGGCATCCCTGAGGTTTTGCGGACCTTCAGAGGATAAATCGATTTCTCGACGAGAATCGATTACGCGATGGATGGGCGAACGTGAACGCGATGTCGTCGAACTCGCAGAGCTCGAACGCGGTTTTGTCGATGCGGAACCGCGAGAAAACGAGGCGCGCGACTTTGGTGCCACACGATGGGCATCGTTGAGCGGGGGTGCGGGCGGCGGGCGCACTGGTAACGCGGCGGGTATGGATGCGGGGGGCGCGGGCGCTACGGCAGAGTGCAGGTGGACCGCGGTAAGCGCGGCGGCGGGGGTTGCGGGGCGTGCGCTAGTCGCGGCAGGTGCGATGGTCGCGGCAGATGCGGGTGCGGGGAGGGGGGCCTGCGCGGGGGCCCTTTGCACGTGTGACTCGCGGGACACAGGTTTCTCGGAATTAAGTTCCGAAATAACGGGCACCATTGATTGGGACTCCGGAGTCCTCAAAAATTGGTCGAGAGCTTGAGGGAATTGCTGTCGTAAAAACGACAGCAAACCCTCTAGCAACGATGGGGAGGGCTCCACGCCGTCCATTGTCCCTGAGGGGGACGAACGATTTGGTGGAAAAACCACCTGATGACGCACTTTTCACTGCACTGTCACAGAAAAAATACAGATCGACCGGGTGAACGAACGAACACAACGAACACGAATAACGGACTGCCGAGGCGGAACGGGAGACGTGCGCGCGCGACGAACGACAGCGCATTAACACCTTACTGTTCACATATTCTAAAACAGTTCTGCACTGTATTAAAGACAGCGTACTAATAAAACGGCAACAAAAACCAAAAATAAATTGGCAACTCTATAAATTACCCGCGTCCGGGGCCGCGATAATTCAATCGTCGAGCGATCGTCGCTCGCGATATTTTCGTCGTCGCGACGGTAAACATGTCGCGCGTTGCGCTCGTTGCGTTTTTACGCGCGACATATGTGACGGCCAACTAATCGTCTTGGCAACGGAACGTTTGCAACGTTTCGTGATTGATGAGCTGATTGTTTTTTAAGGATTAGTTAAGAGTTATTGATGATGTTTATTAATAGGGTGTTGGGATTAAACTGTCACTTAATTAAAGATAATGACTGGCCTTTTAACAGCAATGGCTATTGGTGTCGTGCGTTCCCTACAATGTTGAAATGATTTGTCTATTCTATTCGTAACATCTAATCAAAAATTTAGTCAAGTCGCTCGAAGTCGTGCTAGCGAAATGGCTAGCGCACGCGTCTGAAACTCAAAGGGCGTGGGTTCGAATCTGGCCGGGACACATTCACCACTTAACCTGTTTTCTGACCTAATGTGAATATTGTTACAATTACAAGGTACTAACAACGGTGAAGGAAAACATCCTGATGAAACCTGCACATCGAGATGACCGATGTGTCAAACCTGAGAAAAACCGCCTTTGGACAAGCGTGGCTATACTATGCGATCCCTAATAGTGCGAGGCCCGATCCCAACTGTGGGACGTTTATAGCTTGTTAATTAGTATTGTTAAGAGTTGCAGGACTCGAATTAAAATGCCGTTGGAATTATTATAGAGTTTATTAAAACTATACAAACACGTATAACACAGGTACAAATATAACCGAACACAACAAAGTCAATATTTCCGATATGTACACACGTTTCGCTTCGTTCGTGGTTCTCGCTCAACTGCCGATCTCCCTATTGGGGTATTGCTATATACTGCACAGATGCAATATGTCTGCCCGTCCACGTGACCGAATTTCTTAGAATCAGTTTGAACTTTTAAATCCGCGACACCTGGCAGTGATCACAATACAACAATAGGCCGTAAAAGATTACAATACATAATGGGTTGTTTTATTTAATCACAAATTTTAAACACAAAGTAAACAAAACAAGTCCAAATGCCGAAAAGGTAATAAAATGTGTTTCAGCAGGGCTGTAGGTGTGAATTTGTCTTTGTCGGCACCTAGGTCGTAACAGTATTATAATTTACTCTTTGATTAGTAGGCGATGTTCTTACTATCTACTAGGAAATAATCAATTAACATAAAAATTGGTATACATGTAATAATGTATACATTGTCTTTCTTTGAAAGATCATTTTAGTATAGTCATGTAGTATAATAATGATTTGTATGTGTGTTATCGAAATTAAATTAAATTAAATACTCAACTAGATATTCCTAATATTGTAACAATTAATCTATAATAAAATAAAATTGAAGTGTCTGTTTGTAATGCCAAAATAACAGCTTTTTACTAAATGTATACTAAAGTATATACGGTACTTACATAAAAAAACAAATTATTTTAACTTTTTGTTTTTTTACAATTTTTGATGACATTTTTGTTTGTAATTTTTTTTTTATTATTTATCAAGACAACAAAATGATTACAACTCGTTGAATTATACATAGCATAGAAAATCTCAGGGGTTTATATAAATTATATTTGAGTGGGTCGGATGGTTTAGATCCAGTTGGAACCGGTAGGTGACGCTGGGATCGGGTTCTAGGATCCTCCTAATCTCCTGGACTGATTTTGATGATTTTTTTGTGTGTGTTGGAGTAGAACTCCGGATGGTTTAGATTCACAAATGGAACCGGTAGGGGGCACTAGAATCGGGTTCTAGATTTTTATTTTTGCAACGGCTATCAGGACCGCTAGTAATGTATATGTTATAAAGTTCTAAACATACCGTGTCTGTACATTGAAGCCATTAAAAAAAACAACTAGAATAGACTATATAAACGATGAAGAATAAATACGATGCAATTATTTTTACATTTCTTGTTTGTTTGTTAGGAATTCACGTAGAAACTGCTGGGCCAATTTCGATGCGATTTTCGCTGATCGACAGCTAATTCTTAGACTTAAACTCTGCGCTACTTTTTATCCTGGAAATTTTCTGGTAATGATTTAAAATGACCACATTAAAAAATATTTGAATTCCAATGTGATTTTTTTTTCAAGTCGAACGTGGTCAAAATGGGGGGAGGTTTGCATGTATCTTTTGTCATTTTGTTAGTGTATATATCTACATATCACTGACAATATCGATTCATGTATTTATCAACATCGAGTGCCTGTGACAAAACCGATCCTCTATAGGGGGTGTGCACAACAAATCACCCTTATTGTCCGCGAGGCGACGTTGACAGGGGTGGCTTGCGTTTCAATGCAAACTTGCCCTAACAAGGTGTCTTGCTGTTGGATGCCAGCAATGAAAGTGTTGAGATAGCTTTTTAAAATACATTAGTATACAGAGATATACGATATATAAAATGTCTTAGAGTTACGCATCTTTTTTGCTTTGAAAACTACTACTAACTAAACTAAACTACGAAAGTTTGTAAGAATGTATGGATGTATGTTTGTTACTCTTTCACGCAAAAACTACTGAATGGATTTTGATGAAACTTTATAATAATATAGCTTATACATCAGTATATGACATAGGCTGTTGTTTATAAAGATACTAGCTGTCCTGGCAGACGTTGTTCTACCCTGAAGAAATAAAATTTAGAACCCGATTGCAGCGCCACCTACCGGATCCAATTGTGAATCTAAACCATCCTCGAATCCACTTGAACACACACAAAAAAATCATTCAAATCGGTCCAGCCGTTTAGGAGGAGTTCACTGTCAACACACGTACAGAAGAATTATATATATAAAGATAGTGTGAATTATCCAAAATATAACGATTTTTAATAACCGCGCGGGTGAAACCGCGGGACGCTGGTAGTTAAGGATAATTATTGATCTCTCGCACTGAGTGTATTAACGTTTGATGATACAAAATAAGGTTTATAATGGTCGCATTTCATATATTCAATATCATATTTAAGTTCGATTATTCTACTTTTTCGCTTATTCTTCACTGGGTTTTATAAGCTTGCTAAGTGATATTTTAGAGCATATATTTTAAGTTAGTATATTTCCCTAAAGTATGTTCTTTTTCTATATCCTTCAGTCGAGGAAAAGGTTAAACAAATTAAATTTTCGTCTTTTATTCTGCTTCCTAGTTTACTGTGTTAATTTATTCGTTGCGAATAACTGAACTTCGTCGTCATTTTTAAGTTGCTTATGTTACCAATACGAGCGGAGCGAGACTTTTTTTTTTAAGGCGGGCGAAATGCGTTTCGCACAGTACCGGGTCCTTTGCTAGGGATTATACCATTGTCGATTATGGAGGCATTCCCAAGGTGGCAATCGGCCGGCTTGTGTGTACACTCGAGTACTCAATACTCCACTAAAACCACCCTCCTCCCATGTGCCCTGCGCTTGGGATAGGAAAAGCGTGTCCTTAGAACGTAGTTACGCCCACGCTGATTCTAGCGCATCAGAGCTTGAGAATGCGCCGGGAAGCAGTGCAAACTCACTTCGTCAACAGGGGTGAGGACTCCTCTGCTCCCTAGATGCTAGAGGGCCCAGCGGCGGTATTTTTAAGGAGAGAAGTCATGCGCATATCTGCGCCTCCGGGACCCCGACTGAGGTCGGTACCCGTGAGATGCATGCGCACTTATACCTCCCTCCCTATCTCGCTCTGCGGCCTCTTTTAGAGACATTACAGTCTCGCAGAAATGGGACGCACCCACCCAATGATCATCGCTCTGCAGTATGGCTTGCACCAGACTGCCGAGCGAATCGATCGGACCTACTATTGTCTCCAGTTCAAACCTCTGTGGTGCCCATGCTGCGCACTCAACAAGCGTATGAAACGCCGTGTCTTGTGCGCCACACTGGCGACACTGGAGTGAAGGCAGGCAGCCCACCATATGATTCAGATACTTATCGAAGCACCCATTGTCCGGCGAGTATCTGCGTCATCCTGAAGGTCTGAGCCACCGCAACAGGTGTAGGCGCACCGCTTCCAGGCGGCGCGAGCCCTACACTGTCCCGCAATTTGTACATTTTTGAGATACACTTTACTGAGAAACTGTCACACTTTCAGATTTGGGTTTGACATAGTCATTTCAATTGATTTCTAGATGTGGTATCTATCATAAACTTTTTATTTTAAGCACATAAGAAAATAGAAGATATAACAACTTTTATTAATTAGAATTTTATTGTATTCATACCAATAACGCCATCTTTATAAATATAAATATTATATTTATATATAAATGGTATGTATTTAATATGAAAATAAATAAAAGTAAAAATTTAATATTGTTGCGAGTCGCGAGACTCGAATTAAAATGCCGTTAGAATTACTATAGAGTTTATTAGAACTATACAAACACGTATAACACAGGTACAAATATAACCGAACACATCAAGTCCAAACGTAATGCAGAAGGTCGTAATTCAATAAAACGCGCTAAGTTCGTTACTTATTAGATTCCCGATTGTAGTATACACGTCTCGGTTTGCTGGTGGTTCTCGCTCGACTAACTCCTCTCTCGATCGGGCCCTGGTTTTATACCTCACAAATACAAATATGCCCGCCCGGCAAGCGTCGACATAATTTCCTAGGATAGATGGTCGATGATGTTATGCTGGAGCAAGTGAGTGAGTTTGTATATCTTGGATGTGTTTTTAGCAGGGATGGAAGGTACATCGCTGATATAGAAAGAAGAGTGAATTTGGGAAATAGTGTGAATGGAGCATTAGGTAAAGTTCTAGGCGCTAAGAACCTCAGCCAGAAGGCCCAGCTTTCCATACAATACAACGCGGTGCTGGTACCTACGCTCACGTATGGAAGCGAGAGTTGGGTATGGAAGAGAGAGCATGAAAGTAGAGTAAACGCGGTCGAGATGCGAGCACTGCGCAAAATCTGCGGAGTGACGCTCGCGGACCGCGTTCGTAATGCCGAAGTAAGAAAGAGAGTTGGTCTGAGAGAGAGTGTCGGGGTGAAGATAAGAAAAGGAATGCTCCGGTGGTTCGGGCATGTGGAAAGAATGACTAAACACATATACAATGCAAAAGTAGATGGATGCAGAAGTCGTGGAAGGCCACGGCACACCTTCCATAATCAAATTGATCGTGTACTAGCAGAAGGTGATGTCAGAAGCCTTAATAACAGAGGAGCGTGCATGACAAGAGTTATGAATTTCAAAGAAGCACGTGAGGAGTGTTAGAATAAGCCTAAATGGCGCTCTGTTGTTCGTGCCTACCCCGCAAGGGAACTGAAGTGAAGTTATGTATGTATAAAATATAAAAAGTTCTTTCCACACAATCATTGCTTTGCTCTTGTTAAAGGTGCAGTCCCAAGTGACGGGTGTCTTCAACAGAGTACACCAGAATACACATGTCGATACCCACTTGCTTCGAGATATGGCTTTGTCCAATTTCGCATGCAGATTTTTTGTATACTATTAAGTGTTTCAATTGAAAGAGAAAGATCACGTATAAGTTTTATAGCAAACTATTCTTAATTTATTTGTTTTCGCTGTAATTTAAAATGTATATACCAGGCCACTCAGAAAGTATTGCGAACAAAAGTTTGTATGTATGTATAATGTAGAGACTGGCCAGTTATAATCTATTTTGAAAATATGATTATTTATAACTAGGAGCGGTTTTGGCGGGAACAGAAATATGTTGTGCTGTGCAGTTTTATTTTCTAAAAATGTGTAAAATTATTCTAAAATGAACAATAGTTGTAGGATATTGATAATTATGTGTTTTGTGAGAAATGTGAACTGTAAAATCAAACGTGGCCTTTTGAGTAGTCACAAGTACTCCGTTGAATGGCACTAGCTGATAACCTACAGTTCAGCTGTGCTACACATAGGTTTAAGAAAATGAAGAAACTACATTGAATCTAAGATCTGGCTGAAAGGCCTAGCTGCCAAGCCATAAAATCCAAAAAAAAATATATAACTAAAAATAGGTACGTTCCAATTTCAAAATTTCCCTCCACATTATTTGCGAGCTGATTTAATTACCGTGTCTCATTGAAAAATGCCGGGAACATTTTCGCGTATTATCTAATCTTGGCTTCACCGAGTATTCTTTAAAACTGTACTCAAGTGTATTCAAGAACTTTTAACTTAATAATTAAAATAGAATTTTAATTATTAAGTTAAAACAAAATATAATTAACTTTATTATGACAGATGTTGTAATATTTAATTTCGATGCAATAAATTTCAATAAGTAGTTGCATCCTTATTTGATCAGGCAACTTGTTATAGCAAATATTATATGACTTCAGTCTAGACTGTTATAAAATGACCTTGTTACCTTAATTAGACATTTGCATAAGTAAGCTATTAATTTATAATACACTTTATTTTGCATACAATAGCCTTATTAATTTTGTAATGTATACATAAATGTCCAACTACAATAAATTTATGTACTTGTAATAATTAAATGAGTTTCGTCACCAATTTAAAATTGGTTACTGCTCGGGATCGTCTGTTTTATTGCATGAGTTCTGCAGACAGACGCCCCACCTGATGGAAAGCGGTAATCATCGCCTATGAACATTTATAATATCAAAGGTGCTAGTTCTCTAAAGGGTGACTGGAACCTGGACGCTAATGCCGGAACACAATTGAAGGTTGTTATGGCGGCATATTGTAGACCAGGGGTGCCAGACAGGCGAATACATCCCACCACCTGGCATGGATAAAATTGGTTGAAGGTACTGTAACTACTAACCTCTTTAGTCGTCGTTTATATTGTAACGACCTGAACGCCGACAAGAGACAAATTCACACCTGCAGCCTTGTAGAAACACATTTTATTACCTTCTTTTGTTTACTTTGTGTTTAAAATTTGTAATTAGAAAAACAGCCCATTGTGTATTGTAATCATTTATGGCAGTCATTAGGCAGGTGTGATTCTCGGAAATTCGGTCACGCGGCCAAGCAGACATATTGCATCCGTGCAGTATAAAGCAATGCCTCGATTGATGGACGAGGCAGTCGAGCGATAACCACAAGCGGAGCAAGACTTGAGTACATTCGGTAATCTATTTAGTGACGGACTTTGCGCGTGTTATTGAATCGTGTTTTACATTTGGTCTGTTTGTGTTCAGTTATATTTGTACCTATGTTATACGTGTTTGTATAATTCCAACAATTTTAACTCGAGTCCTGGAATTTGTAACAATATTAAGAAATATGATGTTTTTAAATGCATTCGGAGAACGCCTCCCAACACAATGAAAAACAGAATTGTATTGGGCCGCGACGGGAACACATGAATGTAAAAGTCTTTCGATTGCTAATATATGCTTTAATCCTGAACCCAGTCTCTTATTGAAGATGCCGGTCAGCTCAGAAGCCGCTGGCCGTTACAGTACATAACTGAAAAAATCCACAGTGTTCATTGACATTCCATGATTCTAAATGACGTCTATGTGGATCACTGGTTGATTAATTGAAATTGAATTACATAAGATACAGTTGTACAATGCAAAAGTGGATGGATGCAGAAGTCGTGGAAGGCCACGACACACCTTCCATGATCAAATTGATCGTGTACTAGCAGAAGGTAATGTCAGGAGCCTTAAGAACAGACGAGCGTGCATGGCAAGAGCTATGAATGTCAAAGAAGCAAGTGAGGTGTGTAAGAATAAGCCTGAATGGCGCTCTGTTGTTCGTGCCTACCCCGCAAGGGAATTGGCGTGAAGTTATGTATGTATGAATTACATAAATGAACCGTCTAATATCAGATGTATGAATTCATTCCTCCTTCAACTTTTTACCTCCGGACAAGTAAGTACGAGCTCATGGCAACCGAAATATGTTGGAAATATCAACCAAGCGGACTATGCCTCATGCTTCCTGTTACGACATCCCATCATTGCTGAATTGTGCCTGAAAACCGCTCCTAGTCAACTGTCTTAGTCAGTTGAGTGAGAAAATTAGTAGGTGGATGCACAATGCCGCCGTAGGCGATGGTAACCACTTTACATCAGGTGATCAGTCTGCCTGTCTGCTGAACTCATGCAATAAAAAAAGCTAAATTGGATCAATTTCAAACCATTTTCAATTTTGGAAATTTCATGAATATGTAAATACCACAGCTATCCAAGCTTACGAACCACCAACAATCTTGCAACGCAAATCCTATGCAAACAGACCGTGAGTGTAACGAAAACATTTCAACGTTAATCCCGGCTATATCCATGAAACGGATATCTCGGTTGACGCATATTAACGTTTAGCAATAAATTCGAAGTCCGCTAACAATGTTTGTTATATCCCTGAATGTAGTTAATCTCTTGTATCAATAGCATGTGTTAGCTGTTACCAATACCGGAAAAGGTAGGATGTTTGTTTGTTGTCTTTCAATTCTAAACCGATACTAATAATGGAATACTTTAGTAGCGACGATGGCGATATGGAATTATTTCAAATGATAATTGAGGAGCGTCAGAACAAAAACCGATAAATCATATTGTTGTTTTTTTTTGGAAAAGTGTAAAAATATGGCCAAGTTTTATCCGTGCAGGAACGGAGAAAGAATACAATTTCCTGCGGCCGGGCGGTCTGTCGTAAGAGGCGACTAAACAACTCACAGCCAGGTGGTAGGGCATTTGCCCGACTGGATGGCTACCACCCCTCGTCTAAAGTATGTCACCATAATAACCTTAACTTGTGTTCCGGCATTAGTGACTAGGTTCCAGGGACCCTTAAGAGAGCGGCAGCGCATTTGTAGCACCTTCGGTGTTGCAAATGTCCATAGGCGATGGTTACCGCTTTCAATCAAGTGGGCCGTCTGCCTTTCTGCTGAACTCTTGCAATAAAAAATAAAAATAAAAGTTCATGGTTTTCTAATTTAGAGTTAAACAAAATCTATCAATTTATTGGTGTTAGCATCACTGTTTGGAAACCTAAATACTGCATTCGTGACTGTGGTACATGTTGAGTTATGAAAAAAAAGAAAATGGATATATCGGTTATTGACCAAACCAACTGGATATTTATATCTATCCGTGCAGGAACGGAGAAAGAATACAATTTCCTGCGGCCTGGCGGCCTGTCGTAAGAGGCGACTAAACAACCCACAGCCGGGTGGTAGGGCATTTCCCGGCTGGATGGCTACCACTCCTGGTCTAGAGCATGCCGCCATAACAACTTTGAGTTGTGTTCCGGCATTAGTGACCAGGTTCCAGTCTCCCTTAAGAGAGCAGCAGCGCATTTGCAGCACCTTTGGTGTTGCAAATGTCCATAGGCGATGGTAACCGCTTTCCATCCAGTGGGCCGTCCGCCTGTCTGCTGAACTCCTGCAATAAAAAAATAATAAAAAAATATATCGGTTTTTGATAAAACCAGATTAGGTGGTTACCAATCAAACAACATAATTTTAAATCACATCATACTTTAATATTAATAAAAGTTTAATGGTTATTTAGGTTAAAAAAAACTATTATGGCTATTTCTGCTTCCAGACAATCGCAACTAGAATGAATACGTTTTAAATCCCTCATTCCTTCGAGTTTTTTATAAAACGTATCCAAAGATTTGACATCCTTCAAGTCCCAGACTAGTTCCAGCAATAAAACAACCCCATGTCTCTTATAAATTGTTTGATATTGTTCCTTTTGTGTAATTACCGGCACGGTTTTAACCTCCTTTTCTACTCTGCTGAAAACAAGGTCGGCGGGTAGAAAACTATGATCACGTACGGGTCCACCCCTAAATTTTTTTTTTATTTTTTAGACAAAATTTTTAATTTCTATTTTTTTATGATACAACATACAAAAATACATACAACCCTAAATTTTCACCCCTCTACGATCAACCCCTATTTTTTATTTGTTAATTATAAACTTTAAAATCTTTTGGCAAGATTTTTAATCTTATTTTGTCATGACCTAGAATAAAAAAAAAAATATTACTCTTTTAGATTCACAATTAGAACCGGTAGGTGGCGCTGAGATCGGGTTCTGGAATCCTCCTAATCACCTGGAGCGATTTGGTTTTTGTGTGTTTGAGTGGGTACCGGGATGGTTTAGACTCGCAATTAGAACCGGTAGGTGGCTCTGGGATCGGGTTCTAGAATTTTATTTTCTAAGGCAGGACAACGTCTGCTGTTTGGTCATGAGAAATTCGATATATCGGTTTTTGACAGAATCAAAAGATTCAACAATGAAAAATGTTAGGGATTTATCGGTATCTGTTCCGATCGCCATCGTTGTTTAATACGTACATACATACATAACTTCACGCCAGTTCCCTTGCGGGGTAGGCACGAACAACAGAGCGCCATTTAAGCTTATTCTTACACACCTCACTTGCTTCTTTGACATTCATAACTCTTGTCATGCACGCTCGTCTGTTCTTAAGGCTCCTGACATCACCTCCTGCTAGTACACGATCAATTTGATCATGGAAGGTGCAATAATAATAAATAATAATAAAATAGTTTATTAATTACCACAGAATTGTAACAACAATAACAGAAGATGCTATAAAGCTCTATTACAATAAAACAGGTAAATCTAATTACTAACTTTTTTTTTATTTATTTTTTTATTTATTGCAAGAGTTCAGCAGACAGGTCGACGGCCCACTGGATAGAAAGCGGTAACCATCGCCTATGGACATTTGCAACACCAAAGGTGCTACAAATGCGCTGCTGCTCATTTAAGGGAGACTGGAACGTAGTCACTAATGCCGAAACACAACTCAAGGTTGTTATGGCGGCATGCTCTAGACCAGGGGTGGTAGCCATCCAGTCGGGCAAATGCCCTACCACCTGGCTGTGGGTTGTTTAGTCGCCTCTTACGACAGGCCGCACGGCCGCAGGAAATTGTATTCTTTCTCCGTTCCTGCACGGATAGAAACTAGGCAAAACTAAAAATAATTCATTAAATTAGTGGATACTAACACCTAAACTAGGCAAAGCCTGTACTATATAGGTGTTAGTTATGCGGCCTCACCTGGGCTTTGTAATAACTCTAGTTGGTAATAATATAACAAGTCCATAAACTTATTGCGTGAAAGAAGGAAATAAGAATGTGAACCGCATGAATATATGTTAGATACAGGAAGTTGCAAATCATCTGTCAAGATGAAAATGGAAAGAAAGAAAGAAAGAAAAAAATGTTTATTCAGAACTACAAACACACCAAAACGTACTTATAAATAAGACAATACAATTGAAATGAAGTTCTGAATCGGTCCTAACTCAGCATGATGCTGGTTGGCTCAACCAGCGCTGGTCTTCCGTTAGGGCCGTTCAAGTGACTTACGCATAGACAAAGTGAAACAAACACAAATCAAAACAAACAAATATATACATACATACATACATACATACATAACGTCACGCCAGTTCCCTTGCGGGGTAGGCACGTACAGCAAAGTGCCATTTAGGCTTATTCTTACACACCTCACTTGCCTCTTTGACATTCATAACTCTTGTCATGCAAGTTCGTCTGTTCTTAAGGCTCCTGACATCACCTTCTGCTAGTACACGATCAATTTGATCATGGAAGGTGTGTCGTGGCCTTCCACGACTTCTGCATCCATCCACTTTTGCATTGTATATCAAAAAAATATATGACGAGTACTATTGCAAACAAATATAAAAAAATATATATCATATAAAATTTCTATATAATATAAAAATTTATATATAATATTTTTTTTTATACATACATACATACATAACTTCACGCCAGCTCCCTTGCGGGGTAGGCACGAACAACAGAGTGCCATTTAGGCTTATTCTTACACACCTCACTTGCCTCTTTTTTATATAATATAAAAATAAACTATATCATTAGTATATAAAAAAACTGATATAAAAATTAATGCTACGAAGCGAATTTATAAAGAACATAATGGAATAAGGAACATAAAGCTTAAAAACTAAAAAACTATAACAATATCAATTTTATATTTTGTCTGTCAGTCTGTTGGTTTGTGTTAAATATGCTGCAAATATGAAATATCTAATCTGAGAATAATCATGGTTAAACAGGCAAAAAGAAACTGCAAAATTAAAGTGAAATTAAAATGATTCATCAGCCTGTATAAACACGCCATTCACGGCATATAAACCGGGCGAAGGTCATAAAACGTTACACCTATACGAAAACAAACTGTAACTCAATAAAACAGCGTACATTACGCGCGTAAATCAAACAGTCAAACTGAACTTTATACGACAATTAAGTCGGGCTTTCTCGACGGCCGTAAATACGCGTAAATACGTATAAATACGCGCAAATAATCGTAAATACGCATTATCGTTAAAACGTCAGGCGTGTTGTAAATCCAATAGAATAGCGCTACGTCTCGGGGTTAGGCATAGATTAACAAATGTGGTAGGTCTGCCGCTGTTGTCGGTGCCTAAAAATATGAAGTAATTTATTTACAAAAAAATTACTTTATCCGTGCAGGAACGGAGAAAGAATACAATTTCCTGCGGCCGGGCGGCCTGTCGTAAGAGGCGACTAAACAACCCACAGCCAGGTGGTAGGGCATTTGCCCGACTGGATAACCTTGAGTTGTGTTTCGGCATTAGTGACCAGGTTCCAGTCTCCCTTAAGAGAGCAGCAGCGCATTTGTAGCACCTTTGGTGTTGCAAATGTCCATAGGCGATGGTAACCGCTTTCCATTCAGTGGGCCGTCTACCTGTCTGCTGAACTGCAATAAAAAAAAAAGTCATTTTTGATGATGTCGAGGTCCCTCGTTGTGGATCAATGAAGTATATTCTCGTATTATAAAATGATTTAATTTGTATATTATGATTAATTGTTACGTGAACACAGTGTTTAAGGAAGTCATTTTCTACGGGATAGAAGTGATGTCAACGTTTGTACGGTATGTACACTCGCACTTGCTTGTAGTGGTAGATGCTGGCAGTAGTTAGTGGATTGCTGGTGCTTTCTTGTAGTGGAGTGAAGAAAATACACTTAGTTGCTTTCAGGGATTTATTTTCATACTAGTTGACTAGACTTGTGAAGGATTCTTATAACTCAAATAGCATCCAGGGGGTGCCGCCCTGGACTCGTCTTCGTCCAGGAAGCGGTTACAAGGGGATGCGTCCCCGGGGCCCTTAGCGGCCACTGTCACATTCCCCCCTTCACTCCGTGACAGTGGTGTCCCACCTATCCACTCCAAATCCTTGTATTCCTTCCCCTTCCTCCCAAACCTCCTCCCCAAACACCCCTCCCTTGCGACGACGACCGCCAGCGTCGAGCTCTGCTCCGCCCAGCGCGGTTCTGCTAATCTTGGTCGGTAGAGTTGGAAAACCCTGTGGCCGGCGTTGATAAGGTGGAAGCGACTCGACCGCAGCTGTAGCGATGGCTTTCGCGGAAACGCGGAACTCTGATCTTCAGATTGCGGGCTGTCAGCCTTCACCCCAATGCCACCAGTGTGGCGCGCTTGACACGGCATTTCATACGCTAGTCGAGTGCGCAGCCTGGACACCACAGAGGTTTGAACTCGAGACAATAGTAGGTCCGATTGATTCGCCTGGCAGCCTGGTGCAAGCCATACTGCAGACCGGTGATCATTGCCGCTTCAGGGGCCCTCATGCATCAAGGGCGCAGAGGAGTCTTCACCCCTGCCGTCGAAGTGAGTCAGCTCTTCCAGGGGCTTTCTCAGGCACTTATTGCGCTAGGATCGGCGTGGGCGTAACTACGTTCTAAGTCTCATGCCTTTCCTGCCATAAGCGCGGGGCATCGGAGGAGGGTAGTTTTAGTGGGTATTAGCCATTTGGGCTCGAGTCTCCACACAAGCCGGTTGATTACTGTTTGGATTGCCCCTTCTGGGAATGCCTCCATGATCGACTATGGTCTAATCCCTTGCAAAGGACCCGGTATTGTGCGTAAATAGCATTTCCACCGCCTGAAAAAAATAAACTCAAATAGCACAATTTAACATTACAATAGAAGATATCATTTGACACAGTATAATTTTTTAAACTTTGTGTGAATAAAAAATGACCAGTCTGTTCAAGACGTTAGCATTTAATCTGTGCTCTTATTTTGAATAACCTTAACTTTTATAGAGCGCTTTTATCGCATCGCAACGAATAGCAGTGTAGCTTTGTTTTTTGTTCACCATCAAAATCGAGTTACAATGTTATTGACATAAATCTCTCAAATCTAGCGCATAAACTTACTGCGTCTAAAATCGTGTTTTATATAACTAGGGTGACCATATTACCTTTAATATGTACAATGTAATTAAGGTAAAAAATAATTAAGAAGGTCGTAGGTATCAGTCATCACACGATGCTCCTCCATCTATGGCATTGATTAGAATCAAAACTAAAATCTTGGGGCGCATAAAATCTCGAACAACAATCAACCGCTCATATTAATCTCGCCTAGTTATTTTTAGACTTTTATATAATACTAGCTTCTGTCCGCAACTTCATCCGCGTGGAATAGTGGAAAAACCCCCCGATTTTGAAACATTATTCATTGGTGCTCCGCTCCTATTGATCTTAGCGTTATGATATATAGCCTATAGCCTTCCTCGATAAATGGGCTATCTAACATTGAAAGAATTATTTAAATCAAATCAGTAGTTCCTGAGATTAGCGTGTTCAAACAAACAAACTGTTCAGCTTTATATATTAGTATAAAAAAACAGAATAACTTATTTTTGAACTAAGTTTCATAAAAGACAGATGTGTGTGGGTAATTGGTATTTGACGGTAAGCATTGCATTTGGTAAGCAGGAAAACCAAAATCAGGATTTACAAAACCGTCATACGGCCTATCATGATGTACGGTTGCGAAGCCTGGACGCTTACCCTAAAGGAAGAGAACCAGCTGTTAGTGGCTGAACGAAAGGTTCTTCCTAAGATTTTGGATCCAACGAGGAGAGACGATGGCAGCTGAATGGTCCGAACCAACGTCGAAATTGAACATCTCGTGGCAGAGCCCAGCATACTAGGAGAGATAAAATCTTACTGTCTCCGGTGGCTCGTTCATGTGGAACCGATGGGAGAGGATCGAAGCGTGAAGAGGGTCTATTTGAGACGATCGGATGGGCGACGTCCGGTCGGTCGCCTGAAATACCAGTGGAGGGACAGAGTGGAGGCTAACCTGTGTGAGCTTCAAGCCCTTAACTCGCAAGAAATTGCACAGGACAGAAACAGGTGGCGTGTTCTCGTTTCGGAGGCCAAGACACATTTTGGGTCGCTGAGCCAACGGAGTTAGTTAGTTAATTGGTATTTGACACAACAGTCTTCTTTGCATCAGTAGTCTTAGGTGATGGGATAACTAGTGCTTCACAATCACGCGAGAATCTTCCAAGGACCTCAGAATCGGTTTCACATTCTGATTTCGCCCAATTTTCCCACGTTCTCATAAGCTCGTATAGGCTCAGGTAGGTTACTACTGCCACAAAATAGGAATACTAGGAAAACTCTAAAATTCTATAAGACTTAATGGTGTCCTAGGTCATTTTTATTTTGCTTTCGACATTTGTGTAAAACAAATTTAATGGCAAATGTTCATGAATCGACTGTCGACCCATGGTAGAATTCTGAAATTTGCCATGAGTTATTGCTCCCGTGAAAGTAATTGCCTGAGAAGAGAATATTTTTAAAAATGACTGAAACTCTATGAACACCCCGGAGCTTAGTGAAAACCATGCTCCAGAGCAAAAAGTATTGGAGTGCCGTTTCCATCTTCTATGAATCCGTCATGGTGCAGAACGAGGCCGCTGAGCGTGGAAGGTAGTACACGTATGTGGAACCCATACCCTGCAGATGACGGACCGGCGGTAGGAGGCGCCGCTAGGTGCATCTCCTCAGTTAGATTCCATCATATGGGCCCGCGGAGCTCGAGGATTATCCGCAGACTCCCGATTGGTGAATAGAGTAGCCCAACCCGAGGCACCATAGTGAGTGCCATACGTACCAGCGTCATGGAACCTATGAACTTTTTTCTGTGGCGTCCCGTAAAAGAGCGAGATAGAAGCGTAGTTTTGGTTTGTTGGGTAGCCTGGTTTTACGCCAGGCCTTTTAGCCAGGTGGTAGGGCATTTGCCCGACTGGATGGCTACCACCCCTGGTCTAGAGCATGCCGCCATAACAACTTTGAGTTGTGTTCCGGCATTAGTAACCAGGTTCCAGACTCACTTATGAGAGCAGCAGCGCATTTGTAGCACCTTTGGTGTTGCAAATGTCCATAGACGATGGTTACCGCTTTCTATCCAATGGGCCGTCTGCCTGTCTGCTGAACTTCTGCAATGGAAAAAAAAAAGAGCCTGACAGTCGAGCTCTCGTGGCCATCACTCCAAGGTTATGTAGGTATGCAGCCGTTCAGGCCTTGTATACAAGTGGCATTAGCACAAAATGAATAGGGAATAACATAATAATTAGCGTAACGATATCTCATTCCTATATATTTTCTATTCTATTCGTTTCGCTAATTTCTATCCGCGCAGGAAAGGAGAAATAATACAATTGCCTGCGTTCGGGCGGCCTGTCCGTAAGGGGCGACAAAACAACTCACAACCAGGTGATAGGGCATTTGCTTGACTGGATGGCTACCACTCCTGTAGGGTTATTCACAAACGTTAGAAACGGTACCGTATATGACCGGAAAGCCCCGAACGAAACGATTTTCAATCCTCCGGAACGTGAACCTCACACATTCGATAATGTTGTTTTAGAAAGAATTTGTTAATAGTTCGGGAGCTTTCCATTCTTACACGGAAACGTATCTGACGTTTGTGAATAACCCACCAGGTCTAGAATATGCTGCCATAACAACATTGAGTTGTGTTACGGCTTTAGTGGCCAGATTCCAGTCTCCCTTTGGAGACCAGCAGCGTATTTGTAGCGCCTTTGATGTTGCAAATGTCCATCCATAACTCTTGCAATAAAAAAAATTATGTAACTTGTCCCCAGGGCTAGGAGTCTCACTCGCCTTTCTGTGGCCTTGTTCTGGCTCGGAAATTGTGAAGAAATGCATTGAGTTATAAAAAAAGTATTATTGTATTTGTGTTCTGTATGTATAATTTTCATAAGCAAATAAATTTGTTGTTACATCATTATTATGCTACTTTCACATAATTGGAATGGCCTCAAAAGTGGGGGAAATCTGGTCACCTTATAACTTATAAGTCTTATAACCCTGAGTTATTACCGTTATGTCTGTTATATCTGTTATAATGGTTATTTATAACATTCGAACTGACATGTTGACTTATATTGTTATTGCTGCGGTTATAACTTTTGATAATAGATTGTGTTATTAAATTATTTTTATTGATTTGTTTTATGCATTATATTTATTAATCTATTTATTTTATAACGAATTGCAATGAAGAAGTTCATATTTAAAATACTGCTTAGTAAAAATGTGGGGTCTGTGTTAATGTAATAATGTGTATATAACATTATCTTGGTGGTAATTATTGTCTTGATTATAGTTCTTAAGGCCGCCGCGATCAGTTTTTTTTTATTGCAGGAGATCAGCAGACAGGCAGACGGCCCACTTGATGGAAAGCGGTTACCATCGCCTATTGACATTTGCAACACCAAAGTTGCTACAAATGCGCTGATGCTCTCTTAAGGGAAACTGGAACCTGGTCACTAATGCCGGTACACAACTTAAGGTTGTTATGACGACATACTTTAGACCAGGGGTGGTAGCCATCCAGTCGGGCAAATGCCCTACCACCTGGCTGTGGGTTGTTAAGTCGCCTCTTAAGACAGGCCGCCCGGCCGCAGGAAATTGTATTCTTTCTCCATTCCTGCACGGATAAAAGTGATCACACGGATCAGTGTGATTGTTCACAGAATATCAGCGTAGAATCCCATCTGGAAAGATTTCCTTTCTCCCTATTCGATCCATCTATCCCTGCTTCTTTATTCCATTCTAAAAACTGGCGTGTTTTCTTTATCCCTGGTGTTGCGAATGTCTATAGACGACGCTAATCTTAGTTACAGTGATGATGTACTTAAATAGTGTACAGGTAATTACTTGTGTATACCAAATATACCTATACATTATTTCTTGAAATCTACCATCATCATTATCATTATATTAATACGTGAAGCAAAAACTTTGTATCCTTTTTTTACGAAAATTTCGCGGACCGACAAGTATGAAATTTCGCACACTTATACATTATATAGAGAAGGAGTGCAGAACGCTAATATTTTTTTAAATTATGCTTAATAGATACATTAAATCAATAAAAAAAATATTACACACACTACCATGTATTTGACACACACACGCATATATACTCTTTTGTTTATTGTTAAAGTCAAATTAACAGTCTAATCTTGGCGAGATCTGTGATTATAGAAGTAGTCTTTAACAACTGAACCTTAGCAATGTTCAAACTTATCATTTAAATTAATCATGGTCGAATTTGGACCACTGGGCGACCACTAGTTCGTGTTAAATCTCGGTTGTTCAGAGCGTCTGCTTGGGAGTCTGAAGTCCGCTCTCTTATTTTTTCTACTCCACTCCGAATGATAGGATACGCTGGACGCCGCTTTCGATGTCGAACTGACATTATACCGATAGCCACTCTGAAAAAGTCTAAATCATAGGTCCCCAAAGTGGTCCCTATGGACCCCTGGGGCACCATATCATACTTCAAGGGCTCCACGGCTCCACGAGCTGCAAATAGCGGCTCACAATAGTGAATTCCATTTAAGCAAGTCGTGACGAAACTTTTATTTTTTATAAGTAAATAGATTATAAAAAATATCATAGTGCGAGTTTCTTATAAAACTTATATGTGGCCAACTAGAAATTATACTAAATCCAACGCAAAACAAATTGTCAGAAAGAAAAAGTGATGACTGAACAATAAAATTATATATATATATATATATATATATATATATATATATATATATATATATATATATATATATATATATATATATATATATATATGTACTAGCTGTCCCGGCAGACGTTGTTCTGCCGTGAAGGAATAAAATTTAGAACCCAATTGCAGCGCCACCTACCGGATCCAATTGTGAATCTAAACCATCCTCGAATCCACTAGAACACACACACAAAAATTCATTCAAATCGGTCTAGCCGTTTAGGAGGAGTTCACTGTCAACACACGTACAGAAGAATTATATATATAAAGATTTACACGACGAATTGATAAATTTCCTATTTTTTTTAATCGATAAAAAAGATAGGGGGGTTCACCGAACGTACGGGACAAATAAGTTTGGGAACCACTGGCAAAAGTTCTAAACACTCGTCAATTATTTTTTTGGGTACTGTGTGTAATTGGAAATACTTGTATGACAGATTAATGGAATTCAATAACGCAGCAAATTTACTTTGGAATGTTCAAGAATGAAAGTGGACGCTGTATACGACGTATGCACAGTGTAAATGCGCCGCGTAAGGCGTCTGAGTGAAACCACTATTGTGCATTTTCATGATAAGTCGGTTGTGTACAGCGTAACTCTATATGCGGCCTACGGCGTTTGTAACAGGCCACCGATTACATTGATTAAAGACTAATGTTACTGCCGCATCTGGAATAACGTTAGTGTTAATGACCGTTTCACGCAATTGTTATTAAATTTTTTTTAATGTTAATGACGTTAAACATTAACAGATAATGTATGCATAGACTCTAATGTAGCTATTTTTAACAGCATTATTTTCAACGCCATAAATACACATCTCTTACGCTTAAATTATCCCAGTTTAATTCCAAAAATACAATACTCAAAACCTGTAACTTCGCACCGAAATGATCCGAAAAACATTCATTTCATTAAGTTTATTATCAATATTCAAAAATAAACTTCTAGAAAATTCGTAAAATAACTGTCACACCGCGTTAATATATTATTCAAATGACGTGTTTACATTAAGCTGAAAGTAATAAAATGATAAAATTGCCACCGGGTTTACTTGTGGGTTGAAAAAAGTGATATATTTACATAGTAATTGCCGGCTTCCCGTATTAAAAGTTAATTCTATTCATCGTACGTTTGAGAGACGATAAAATGTAATTTAATAGAGGAAATACACTAGTATAGGGTTGTGCCTCTCTTGCGACGAAGTTTTTGTTGCTTAGGCACTTATTTGACAGTACACAGTCGTCCGCGTGCAATTTGTTTTCAAAACCCCCGATTTTGAAACATTCTTCATCGGTGCTCCGCTCCTATTAATCTTAGCGTGATGATATATAGCTTATAGCCTTCCTCGATAAATGGGCTATCTAACACTGAAAGAATTTTTCAAATCAGAACAGTAGTTCCTGAGATTAGTGCGTTTAAACAAACAAACTCTTCAACTTTATATATTAGTATAAGATATAGCTAGCTGTGTCCGCAATTTCGTCCGCGTGGAATTTTTTGCGGAACCCTAAAAATTAGCCTAAGTTACTCCATGTAACATAAGCTATCTGGCAGTGAAGACCGACACAATAATAGGTTGGGGAAAAAGACTTTTCGCATGAACTTGTAATAAGATATCTTTGGCTATACCATTTGTATCTGGCTGGTTTTGGTATCATTAAAAGTTTTAATTTTAAAGAAGACAATTCCAAATTCAAGTTAGGAAAATGTGTGTTTTTCATTTGTTTTTCTTATTGTTAAAATGAGTGAATCTAATGAAGAAATTCGATAAATTTTAAAATTTTACTACAAAAAAGGTAAAAATGCAACACAAGCCGCGAAAAAAATTGTGTTGTTTATGGACCTAATGCAGTATCTGTGAGAGTAGCGCAAATTTGGTTTAAGCGTTTTCAATCCGGAAATGTTGATATCATAGATGCACGTTGCTCTGGTCGCCCTGTTACGGACAAAATTACCATTTTTGAAAAAGTGGAGCAAGATCGGCATATTAGTAGTTACGATGTAGCTGGAGAACTGGGAATTGACCACAAAACGGTATTGGCGCATTTGAAAAAAGCTGGGTACACAAAAAAGCTCGATATTTGGGTGCCTCAAGAGCTCACTGAAAGAAACCTAATGAACCGTGTACTCATTTGTGATTCTTTATTACGACGTAATGAAACCGAACCATTTTTGAAAAAAGTGGATCACGTACGTCAAGAACGTGCGAAAAAGATCGTGGTCAAAGGCCGGTCAGGCTTCACAGACTGTGGCGGAACCCGGGTTAACTCGCAACAAGGTGATGCTGTGTGTATGATGGGATTGGAAGGGTATTATTCATTATGAGCTGTTGCCGCCAGGCAGGACCATCGATTCTGAACTGTACTGCGAAAAACTGATGTGATTAAAGCAAAAAGTTGAGAGAAAGCGGCCGGAATTAATCAACAGAAGAGGTGTGGTTTTTCACCATGATAACGCTAGACCTCACACATCTTTAGCCACTCAGCAAAAATTACACGAGTTTGGCTAGGAGGTGTTAATGCATCCTCCGTATAGTCCCGACCTTGCACCTTCAGATTTTCACCTGTTTCGGTCTCTGCAGAATTCCTTAGGCAGTGTCAGCTTAACATCACGAGAGGACTGCCAAAACCACTTGTCCCAGTTTTTTTATTAGAAGCCCCAAAATTTTTAGAGCAATGGGATCTACAAGATGGCAAAAAGTTATCCAACAAAATAACACCTACATACTTTAGTCAAATGTAAATAAACTTTATAAAAAAACCTTTTGAATTTTTATATAAAATACGAAGAAACTTTTTCCCCAACCTAATATATCGAATTTCAGCCAAATCGGTGAAATAGTTTTTCCGTAAAAGCATAATAAACACAGAGACAAATATATTTCTATCCCGGCAACTATCCCATTTTTCGGAATAAAAAGCATCCTATGTTCATTCTCGGCATAGAAAATATATATAGTCTGAGTTTCAGCCAAATCGGTCCAGTAGTTTTTCCATGAAAACGGAGCAGACAGTCTGACAGAGTTACTTTCGCATTTATATTAATATATATATGGATTCCTTGTTGTTCCATAATATAATAACATCATTTTAATAAAGTTTATCGGTATAAAAAATTGTTGCAAAAATAAAAAGAAACGTACAGCCCTAGGATTCGAATCCTGTACCTTATCATTACTATTTATTGCGCTTGGTAAACCATTGGGCTAAATTTGCTTAGGTAGTCTTGTCAAAATTTCGTACCTATTAAGCATATAAACGATCTATCTCACTTTAGGATATTTTGTCTCGCTCGCCTGCTCTGAGCCTCAGAATGAAATAAATTGAATCGAGTTGGTATGAATGCGGTACGCGTTGATATTTTTATTTTATTTTATTTTATTTGGGGGGCTAACAGCTATCATTATTAATAACTAAAAATAAATTAGGTTTAGAGAAGCTATTAATAAGCCTCCACAGATAACAGTAAAAATAAGAAGAGAAGAAAAAAAGAATGAAAATTATACATAGAAACAATGATAAAAATAGACATAAGGTACTTAAACTAATAAATCCGAGTTTGAATAGAACTTGACCAACTTTGCGCTAAACATACATACATACATACATAACTTCACGCCAGTTCCCTCGCGGGGTAGGCACGAACAACAGAGTGCCATTTAGGCTTATTCTTACACACCTCACTTGCCTCTTTGACATTCATAACTCTTGTCATGCAAGCTCGTCTGTTCTTAAGGCTCCTGACATCACCTTCTGCTAGTACACGATCAATTTGATCATGGAAGGTGTGTCGTGGCCTTCCACGACTTCTGCATCCATCCACTTTTGCATTGTATATCTGTTTAGTCATTCTTTCATCATGCATTCTTTCCACATGCCCGAACCACCGGAGCATTCCTTTCCTTACCTTCACCCCGACACTCTCTTTCAGACCAACTCTCTTTCTTACTTCGCAGATTTTGCGCAGTGCTCGCATCTCGACCGCGTTTACTCTACTTTCATGCTCTTTCTTCCATACCCAACTCTCGCTTCCATACGTGAGCGTAGGTACCAGCACCGCGTTGTGTACGGCGAGCTGGGCCTTCTGGCTGAGGTTCTTAGCGCCTAGAAGTTTACCTAACGCTCCATTTAAACTATTCCCCAAATTCACTCTTCTTTCTATATCAGCGGTGTACCTTCCATCCCTGCTAAAAGCACATCCAAGATATACAAACTCATTCTCTTGCTCCAGCATAACATCATCGACCATTATCCTTGCATTCGTTCTGGTTTCTTCTCTTTCAAACACCATAACCTTTGTTTGCGCTAAACAGTGCTACACTATTAGTAAATAAGTCTAAGTCTATATCTTCTAACTTACTTAGCTTATTAAATTCATTTGCTGTTCTGATACTGAACGAATGACGTCGGTAAGCTGTGCGCGTCAATGGTGTATGTAATAATTTCCTAGGGCGAACATTAGTAGGAGGAACATACAAATGTAGTTTCTCAATGAGATTTGCACAATCAATTTTGGATTATTGATATACTTAACCTGTTGCAATATTCCGCCACGCTCGTAAGTTTTATTAGGCGCTGTCCCATAGAAGTAAATATGCGCCGCGAGGGGTTAATTATATGAAACAGCGATTTGAATCAGGTCTATTTAGCCTCTTAAGGAAGACTGGAACCTGGCCAGTAATGCCGGAACAAAACTCAAAGTTTTTATGGCGGCAAACTCTAGACCAGAGGTTGTAGCCATCCAGTCGGACAAAGGGCACATTCAGGCACTTTTTGTGCTGGATCGGACTGGGCGTAACTACGTTCTAAGTCTCAGCCTTTCCTACATAAAAAGCGCGGGGCACATGGGAGGAGGGTGGTTTTAGTGGGTAGTGGGTGTTGCCCGTGCAACTTCTCTGAGTCTCCACACAATCTGGCTTGATTAGTGTTCGGATTGCCCCTTATCAAAGGGGAAAGCCTTCATGATCAACTATGGTCTAATCCCTTGCAAAAGACCCAGTATTGTGCGTAAATAGCATTGCAAGAATATAAATTTTCTTGACCATAACTCTTTTTTAAGACCAGGAATTAATCTATAGATAATAAATTAAAAAAAAAAATAAAGCTCAAAATCCTTTATTTACAACAATTTTAGTTTATATACGATATGGGTAAATTCCTACAGTATTCACGCGGTAAATACCAGATCTGAAACAAAAAAATATATATTAAAATTTGTTTAGTATATTTGTACTAAAATACCTACTTGCAATTTATTATAGTAAAGTGAGTTTATGATGCACCCACACCGCATTCACTTTAGTGTGGAGCAACATAAATAGATAGATAATACGTTAATGTACATCATTACAGAAAAATTACGATCTAGTATTATTCTAATTGTCTACAAAGGGCGGCCTTATCGCTAAAAAGCCATCTCTTCCAAACAAACTGTTGCAAGAATATTGCTTATTAGGAGTGGCGATGGTGGTATACAAAATTATTGTAAGATTACTTAAATTTAATTAATAATTATATAACTATACTATAACATATATGATATATATATAAGTATAGTATAGTTATACAACATAAGCAATTACGGTTTTTTATAGAACGAAATTATTTTACGCGGCTTACAAGGGTAAACTGTCAGAGATCGTCACGTAATCTGTTATTAGAGGGATCAACGACATTGAATGGTTTGAAGTTCATGTTTACATGGATCACTTTAGTTGATTCATTACATTCAATTCATTCAAATTGAAAGACAAAATTGATCAGTCTAATATCGGTTTAAACAAGGAAAAAAAGCGTTGTGTCCCCAACGACGTTTTTAAATTATTAGTAATTTTCTAGTCAAAAGTTTCTAGCAAAAAAGAAATCTACTGCAAGAGTAACTAAAAAACAAATCTATACTAATACGAGTATTATAAAGAGCCTTAAGAACAGACGAGCTTGCATGACAAGAGTTATGAATGTCAAAGAGGCAAGTGAGGTGTGTACGAATAAGCCTAAATGGCACTCTGTTGTTCGTGCCTACCCCGCAAGGGAGCTGGCGTGAAGTTATGTATGTATAAAGAGGAAAGTTTTGTATTTTTTAATTTTTGTAACGAATAAACTCAAAAACTACTGAACCGATTTCAAAAATTCTTTCACCATTAGAATGCTACATTATTCTAGATTAATACGGGCTATATTTATTACTAGAAAAAAGTAGGGATCTCTAGTAAAACTTTAATAATGTAACCCAAGGTGTAAAAAAATAGTGTTCGAGTGGATCCGGGGATGGTTTAGATTCATAATTAGACCCGGTAGATGGCATTGGAATCGGGTTCTAGTTTTTTATTTTTTCTGGGCAGGACAAGGTCTTTACTGAAACTTTATTGATTCCAACTCAAAAATAATCATCAAAATCGATTCTGAAATAAAAAAATATTGTGGCTGAAAATTCATAAAAAAAAATATATTTACACAACGAATTGAATGAACCTCCTAGTTTTTTTCAAGTCACTCAAAAATCATAACGACATTCTTAAGTAGTCTAATATTAAACAAAATCTTACCCAAATTTAACCAAGTCCATGTTACCCAATTCAAGCCGAGACCCAGGACATGTATTCGTGGTCACTTGCTGCATTGTACTGCACGAATTACCAATCAAATTCCCATGAGTCAATGAAGCAGCAAATAGCTCATAAGCCCTATTGTGGTTGCAATGGTTATTGGTGCAACCAGGTTGAAATGCCGGTAATCCGTTGACGAAGAAGTCGAGGTGACCAATGGCTTCTCCAATTCCGTTGGACAGAACCCCAAGAGTGTCGGTGTGAATTACTTCTACGAATACCGCGTCGTGTCGAGTAAGGCGATCAGAGTTCGCTCCCCATTGATTGCCTGATGGATCCAATCCTGAGAAATAGTTGATTATTATTGATAGACTAGGGGGTCCGGCAGACGTTGTCCTTCCTTAGAAAAAGATTTAGGAGGAGTTCAGTGACATGCACACGAACAGAAGAATTACATATAAATAGATAAGACATTATTTAAAGGTCGTGTTAGCTTAGTAGTTAATTCTCAAAAGGGGCGGATACAGTTCCTAGCCGGGAAGCATGCTCCACTTAGGCAGTTTTCTGATCTAATGTGCATATTGGCACAATTGCTACGTGCTAACGGTGAAGCGAAACATCATGATGAAACCTACACATCGAAATACCTTCTGTGTCAAACTCAACAATCCGTCTTGGATACTGTTTATTCCCTTATAAATGGGAGGTATGAGTCCAGCAGTGGGACGTCTATTGGCTGTTATTGTATAAGACTTATTGCTCACCAAATAATCTATTACAACAATGCATGATTACAATACTGGCTTGGGAAAAACAATAAGTTACCATAAGGTCACCTGGAAGAGATTGCTCTAAGCGATAACGCTTAGAGCAATCTCTTCCAGGCAACCTGACTAAAGAACAATCTTAACTAATCTGGCTATGTAGGTAGTGCAGAGTATTAAATAGGGCTTAATTTAAATGCACATACTTAAATGACTATAAATTTAAATGTTTCCAGATCGAAGGTTCGTTTTCCTCGACCAAATAAAAGACTTCTCTTTTATTGGTGTTGTGTCGTGCAAAGAAGTGAAATAGCTGGCCGTAAGGGTGGAGAAGTTTGGAGGAAGCTCTATTGACAAGAGATAAGCTCTTAAATATTACGTTAACGAATCGTTTTTATTTATAAAATGCCATACATATGACATCCTTTGACCTTTACACAAGCTTATGAATTCGTTAGAGATTTTAGATAAGTAGGATCTGGTCTAGACTGCTACTTCATTTAACATCAGGTGAGGCAGTGATTGAATGCGCGGCTATTAAGCTATAGAATAGATATGATAATTTCTTATTTTCTAAAGCTGTGAAGATAAAACACATAACATTAAAGGTCACTATTATATCTGAAGATACGAGTGGATACAAAGCACATGTTACAATTAGTAGACGTTAAAAAAATAAGCAACTATTTCAAAAATTTAGTTTTGTCTCTTTCTGAAATCAAGCTCTAATTTGGTTTGTACCTTCATTCTTTATAAAATAATGTAAAATTAGGATAAAAAAAATCACAAAAATAAAACAGACTTCGAATTAAAAAACAAAAAATAAATATTTTCTACAACATCTTGAAGTCGGTGCATTTTACAATTTTGTTGCTGTTTTCGAAGTAAAACTTCTTTAGAATCGTTGTAATTTAAAACTCGATGAAACGAAAAAAGAGACACTAAAAAGAGATAAAGATATAAATCTATGTTTTTAAAATATTTTGTCATTTAAGTATTTGTAGTTAAAATATTTCATGCGCCTGTAGTGACTGTATTACTGGCAACCGTATACAAGGTTTTCCTTTCGAAGAGTGTAGGCGATCTGCGCTCTTCATCAAGGTTTGCTCACGATTTCCCGGGGACCCACTCATTAAATCCTGAGTTGGTGACAATGGGATTACGTCAGAAGTATACTCTTTGAAATAAAGAAAAAAAGTTAAAATAGCTCCACAATTGACGGAGACACTCGCATAACAAACATACCAAAAAAATACATTCGAATTGAGAACCTCCTCTTTGGAAGTCACTTAAAAATATTCCATAACTATTTCATCCATTCGTGCCTTCATTTGTTTATCAATATTTCGGGAGTTAAAATAAACTAAATAATTACTTACCAGTGATTTTTTGAACTTGTCCACCAAGCTGTCGTCCAGCGACACCGGCGATATGCGCTCCAAGACCAAACCCAACGAAATGTACTTTTGAGAGCGTGAAGTCATCTATACCCATCATAACTTCAGTAATATATTGTGCCAAAGCTCTTCCTACCTGAGGAACTTGTATTACTGCGCTAGCATACGCTTGCCCAGCAAATACGGACCAGTCTACTACTATTACATTTACATCTTCGCCTTTTATATTCCTGAAGAGTGCTGCAATTAGGAAAATAGCATGATTCAAAATTAGTCTACCCATAGATCCGTAGAATTTGATTTGAAATAGCTTGGCTTCATATTTCTGCTTTGTCAGATAAATGGAGAAGAGTATCGCTAAACATATAAATTATTTTTTAGTAGTTTGTCATCACTTTTATTACAGAAACAACAATGCTTTTTATGCCACAAATGTATGGATTCCCTCCTTTCTATTACTTTGTAATCCGTGTCGGAACAGAGAAAGAATATTAATCTCTACGCCTGGACCACCTTTTTTTTTTGGGTGTTGTTTAAAGTTTTAAGATAGTGTAAATTAGTAAGTAAGCTTTGTATAGCGATTACCCTAATTTAACTTATGCATTGCTTATGTTCTTGTATGTATCTTGAACAAAAATATCCCATTATTAAATATTATAAAAACATACTCACAATCTCTAATCAATGGATTAAGCGTGTTGAAAGCCGAACCACTGTGGCCATGGATAATGAACACAGTATTTAGGTCCTCATCGAAGTTAGTTGCTTCTAGCTGGGCAGTATTCATGTTGGTGATTGGTACTCCTACTAGAGGTCTTTGTCTAAAACATACAAATGAATATATCAATATAAATATAGATTTCGATCTAAGAAAATCATTAAGAAATATCATAACACTGGCGTAATCTACTACTCTGACTATTTCTGTAAAGACCAATTAGCGAATTGTAAGAAATTAAACCACTGTTATTACAGCTATTATACAAGAGCATCAAACAGTTCCATCCATAGTACAAATGTTTCTAGAATATGGAAAATATGACTCAACTACAATACGACAGAGCATTTATTTTGTTTAGGGCATTTCATTATAATCTTTGCCGCATTTATGACAACAGAATTTGTGTGACAAATTAATAAAAAGTAAAAGCCTAAAGTTATAAAAATGCACTTACTTTTCAAAATAGAAATAGGAGTTAAAACTTCTTGTGTTTCGGGCGTCTTTTATTTCCTCAGGCAGTACATTGCCCTGGCACGCTGAAAATAAAAACAATTATGCTTTAAATCGCTATGCTTTCACACCAGTATAAAATTAAGGAGTTATGTTATCTTCAGTAACTGATACTATTTAAACATTAGCTAACAATTAATCAGATAACACTGTCATAATTTTTTATGGTTTGAGTTCAGCAGACAGGCAGGCAGCCCACCTGATGGCAAATGGTTAATATTGCTTATGGACATTTCAAACACCAAAAGTGCTACCAATATTCTGCTGCTCTCTAAAGGCAATTATATATTTTTTTAATTGCATGAACTCAACAGACAGGTAGACGGCCTACCTGATGGAAGTCGGTTACCATTGCCTATGGACATTTGTCACATCAAAGGTGGCTACCGATGTGCTGCCGCTCTCTAAAGAGAGACTGGAACCTGGCCACTAATGCCGAAACACAATTCAAGACTGTTATGGAGACGTACTCTAGACAAGGAGTGGTAGCCATCCAAACGGGTAAATATCCTTCACGTGGTTGTGGGTTGTTTTGTCGCGTCTTAGGACAAGCTGCCCAGCCGTAGGAATATTTATTTTCAAGAAATGATATAGTACAAGTAGTTAGGCTATTAACACCAGAGGTGTTACTAACATGCTTTGGGCTTTAAAGAACTTTATGTCAGTACTTATTATAATCTTTGATTAAATAATGTTCAAAGAGACTTCAAGTCTCTCTGCGTTTTCTAATAGGGAGTGTTCTGATGAACATTTCAGAATGGTGCCATTGTCTTCTTTCTATTCCTGTAAGGCTCGCTTAAGGTTAGGTATTCAGCTTCTCTCATTAGATTTCTTAAACATGTTTTATATTGCGTACTACTACTACAGTGTTACTATATGGGGTTTTCAGAAAATGTCACATAAAATTCCTTCAAGGCTGACAGCACGTTTGTAATCACTCTGGTATTGTTAAATTTTTATGTGGATCTCTAATTTTCATAAGACATGCCGCTAGCCTGTCTATATGTAGGTAGTCTAGCAACACAAAATGTTTCTAGTGAATTTTAAAAATATATATTATAGTTCGGCAGTTCTATGAAGCCAGATTTGGCATGGATGATTTCAGTAGTAAAGTGAACTATCGACGATGATACGATTATAAATTGGAATCGATACAAGACTTCCCACATTACCGAATCAATTAAAATACAACGATTTATTATTTTAAATAAGCATATTATTTACCTTTTTATATCTTTAAAATGTAGAAAATTCGATTATACATCAATTTCCAGGTCACATTAAAAATATTTAAGAAAAGAAAAAAGAGTTGAGAAATATAACGTTTTCATGAGGTAAGTTTCTAAAGAAATAAGCTAATTATTTAATTTAATATAAATTATATTGATGCTTTTACAAAGTTAGTCCGTCAGTATCTATATGAATCTTCAAATGAGGCTTCTTAAAACGGTTCAACTATAGTAATATTTCACTCACCCACTAAGGCAGCTACGACGAGTACAAGTGTCTTGAACATGATGTTTTTAATTTGGGTATTGATACAAGACTGACCTATTTTAGTTGAATTTATATGTTTTTAAGCAAATGTTCCTCAGATTTGAGGAAAGATAATATATTACAGGGGACTTTTTAAATCAAACGACTAAAAGAGATGAGATTTTTGATTTCGATTATAACGATGTTATTTTATCTGCCTTGTAAATATTATATACTTATCATGATTCCAAGTATGATTCAAAACTGATAAAAAAATTAGATAGTACAAAAAAGAGTGACTTTATTAATTATAATATTAGAATAATGTTTTAGAATTACTTACAGGATAGGATAGGAATATATTTTTTCATTTCCCATATTCTGAAAGTACGCTTGGAGTTTCCTGATTACAGGGATGAAAACAGTACTACTCGTTCCTGCTTTCAAAAAATTGTTAAACTATGCGAGCCATCATACATAATACATGCGACTCACGTCCCAACTTTTTTACAGCTACTGCTAAATCGCGGCATATATTGTAATAAATTTTGTTACTTCATTTTATACTTAGAAATTAATTTACATGAAATTATAATTATTTAATTTACATAAATTTGAACTAAATATTTACTAAGACTGAAGGTATTTTACTAAAATCAAAGGTACAACTCGACCAAAATGTCTAGAAAATGAACAAATTTTTTGCCTTCTGGCAATTTTCGCCAGGTGGTAGAGTATTTGCTCGACTGGATGGCGACCACCCCTGGTCTAGAGTATGCCGCCAGAACAACCTTGTGTTGTGTTCCGGTATTAGTGACCAGGTTCCAGGCTCCTTTAAGAGAGCAGCAGCGCATTTGTAGCACCTTTGGTGTTGCAAATGTCCATAGGCGATGCTAACCGCTTTGCATTAAGTGGGCCGTCTGCCGGTCTGCTGAACTCCTGCAATAAAAAAATAAAAAAAAATATCTATTTTATCTGTAGTCAAGGTCAGTGAAACAAACAAAGCGAATTTATCCATGTTATTTCAATTTTAACGTTGATCCGAGTCTAAAATCTGCTGAAAAAAAAAACTAAATACGCATGTGACAACACCAAGTTTCACGTGAGCAGTGATTTTTAAAGTTTACTCTTGGTAATGTCTAGTGGAATTTGAAGCAAAAATCTTTTCGATATAATTCGACGATATTTAACAAAGAACAGCCGACGTGATGGGTTTGTAATGGTTAGTCTAGCTGCTTTTAATCAAACAATTGTTCTGTTAACATTATAGGCAATAAAATTATAGTCATAATTATTAAAGTAAACATCATAGGCTATGTTTACAAAATGCGTACGTCGTAACTAAAGCAACTTGATACTTAAACGGTGTTTGATATCGTATTAAAAATTACTAGTGAGTATCAAAATTACTCTTGACCGAATATTGAAGTTGCTAGAGTTTAGAAAAATTTGCGAAAGTGGCGCCCCTATTACTTTCTGCTTTATTTTGCCAGCCTGTAAATAGCGCAACATATATTTTTTACGTGTTTTGCATCTTATTTAGTTTTTAAACTACGAACTATAAAGACTTAATTTTTTCTTAAATTTGGTTTTGAATAGTTACGTAACATTCTACCTGAAAATGGAAAAGAGGTGTCGGGACATGCGACAGAAGAAGTCACACGAAGGAGCCGCGTGTAAAAGTTTAATTGTTTTTATCTAATATTATATTTTTAGATTATAAATTGATACCTTGTTGTTTTGAATTGGTTTTAATCGGTTAATTGAATCTAATACTGGCTGTCTCGTGTGGTTGACGTCAGCGTCATTTGTTTGTTTCGCTAAAACGCATTGTTTCCGGATTCAATTTGCAGTTATTAATGGTTTCATAGCCATTTACTTTGATAGTAGGGAATCCTTATTATCGAAATTATCGCTCAACCTTGTTGATTGTAATCAGTACTATGATTATATACAGATCATTATTTTCACGTAATTAGTTATGTGTTTTATATTGTGCATTAGTAGACCTTGTACCGTCGTATCGAGATTTCAAGGGTAAAAAAACTTTTAAGTTTCAAGTGTATGCACTGCTTATCCTGATATTAGGCGAATCGACCAATTTAAAAAAAAAAAAAATTTCTTGCAATAGGACAACAGACAGGCAGACGGCTTACTTGATGGAAAGTGGTTACCATCGCCTATGGACATTTGCAACACCAAAGGTGCTACAAATGCACTGCTGCTCTCTTAAGGGAGACTGGAACCAGGTCACTAATAACGAACACAACACAAGGTTGTTATGGCGACATGCTGTAGACCAGGGGTGGTAGCCATCCAGTCGGGCAAATGCCCTACCACCTGGCTGTGGGTTGTTCTGTCGCCTCTTACGACAGGCCGCCCGGCCGCAGGAAATTGGTTTCTTTCGCCGTTCCTGCGCGGATAAATTGGATGAATTTGGTAGACAGCCCTAGAGCTCTGATCTGAAAGGAAACTGTCGTTTTCAATGTCATTGAATAGTGAAGTTGAAAAGAAAAGTTTAGTTAGCTTACATGTAGGGATGGTTACCTGAATTACTCTCACGTATGTTTTACGAACTTGTTTTTTAGTTTTTTGAAATCTTTAGAATCGTAGTGGTTTGAAACTCTATAAAAGGAAAAAAAAGCGACACTAAAACCAGATATATACTCATTTAAACACTGTGCTCATAAAGATATAGCTGAAAATATTTTGAAGTTCATAAATCAAACTGAAACTAGATCATTTGTTTCCTATTTTAGTTATCATAAGCCTCTCGTGACATTTGGTTATAGTGAAAATATGGAATCTGAATAATATGTGTTAGAATATATCTTAAATATGTAATAGGTATATAACACTTTTTGAGCTTGGTAAAAATGTTATAAAAATAATAAACCTTATAATATTTTATGAAAGGTATTCTAGAAAGTATATAAAACTATATATAATAATTTATTTTTTATTGTATATAAAAGATTAGATATAGCTGCTTAAATAAACAGCAGTCGCATAAAAAAATTACACATATTTGTTTCAAAATACAATGTATTATGAAATATATATGTGGTTCTTAAAAATTGGCTCGTTTGAATTAAAACAAATGTTCAAATAAACACTTTAATTTACACACCTTAGAAAACGCCTTAAAAACAACTTCGTTTAACATACGCATCCAATCACTCTCTTACCCTTTTAACTCGCAACTCATCCAACCCATTTTTAAGATTCGTACAACTCGCCCATCCTGCAATCAGGTTGCTCTCAGACTGTTTTCACAAGAACACCTTAAGTATAACTAAATTAATAAAACTTTTTACTTATTACATCATGAACATTATAGAGCCACAAATGGTGGTTTTATACTACTGAAATTGACTTGAATGTTAACAAATTTGGAATAATGAACGAATGGTTACAAACTTTTAATTTTATACAATTCAAAACAATAAAAGAAGTAACTACTGACATTTCCACTACTTTCTTATCACTTTATCAAAAACAAAACAAACAATATCTTTTAAATTTTATATTTTGACAAATTATATAATAAACTTTTATTTGAAAGAAACTTTAGTAATTATATTCAATGGATTTTCTTGGAAATTACAATAGTTCTTATTACAACAGCTTTACAACTTGATTCTATGTATTGTTTAAACAAAAAATAATAACATCTAATCTTGGTATAAGTAGTCTTATAAGATAGAGCTTGTATTCAAAATACTACTCGATGATATGTTCTTCACTTTAATACTTTATATTCAATGTAAATACAAAGGAAGCATTTGGATACTGTCATCTCATAAGCTCACTTTTTTATGTAATCTACAGCGGTAGTTATTTTCTTAGGTCCTTCTGTATTGCTGTTTACTTTGTGAACTTCATACAAAAATGTAGGTTTAATTTTTAAATTAGGTCCAAACTGTGTCCTTTGTATAGCAACTAAATCCCCTTCTTTGTATTGATAAATTTTCTTCCTTCTTTTGTTAAACGATTTTCTATTTTCTTCCTGTATCTTTAAAATGTGTTCTTTAGCTTCTTTTCTTAATTCATCCCTCTTTTCAGTAAACAATCTTCTGTTCTCTTCTTCCAGTAATTCTATAATATTTCAATCTTTTTTACTTCTTAATGTTGTTCCCGGCAACAACTCAAATGGAGATGTGTTAATTGACATCTGATAGGTTCCATTAATTGCTCTTTGTAGTTTACTAATATACTTATATTTTTGGGAGAAAATAAAGATTATTATTATTATTTCACATATATTTATTTATATTCTTTTTTATGTCTTTTTAATACATATGTATATAAAAAATAAACACATATTAAAAAAATATAAAAAGATGACGTCCGTCGGCAGCGGGGCCTAGGGTCCAAGCTACCGGTGGTTAAGGCTCCAGAGACAGGAACTTCCTCACAATGCGTGCCGTGCTCAGAAGAACCGCCTTCTGCATCTGGCCCTTCACCCATTTACCGAGCGAGAGCCTCTCTAGGTGTCGGTCGAGGCTCTCCGCTATTAGACCGTTAACAGACACCACTATCGGTACGATGATCGTTGAGTCCATATGCCACATGGCCGTAATCTCGTGCGCGAGGTTAAGGTATTTCGTTAGTTTGTCAGTTTTATTATTATTATTATATTGATTTATATATTTTATCTCGGCTAACCGGAAATAAACTAATGGCACGGGCCTAAGCCAAGTGTACATTAGTAGGACGACTAAGATGTAGTGATTGCTACTTGATTTGATATATTTGTATAGTTGTATGTTGGTTCATTGGTGTCACCTTGCAGGAATTTTCTTACTATCCTACATGTATTTAATATTGTTGCTTTTTGCATTAAATGGTAAGAGTTTGCTGGTAGGTCTAGAGCTTTTAGGGATTGGTGTATTAGTTTTGGCATGACTCCCGTAGTAGAGAGCACGACTGGAATAATTGTAACATTCTGTAGGTGCCAAAGGCGGGTAATTTCGTCTTTGAGTTCGGTGTATTTTGTCAATTTTTCTGATATTGTTGTTTGTATATTATGTGTATTAGGTATGGCGATGTCTATTAAGTAACCTGTCTTAGTGGTTTTGTTAATTAGGGTTATGTCAGGTCTGTTGTAATGGATCGTTCTGTCAGTCAATATGGCTCGGTCAAAGTACAGTTTTGTAGTAGAGTTTTCTAGTACGGTTTCAGGTTTGTATTTATAGTATGGTGTTATGGTGTTGATGAGATTATATTTGTGTGCAAGTTTTTGATGTATGATATTGGTGACTTGATCATGTCTATGTTTGTACTCTGTCTGAACTATTGATTTACATGCGCCTGTGATGTGCTGTATAGTTTCTGGGGAGCTATTACATTTTCTGCAGTAGTCAGCGGCTAGGTTTTTGATGATATGTTTGCGGTAATTTTTGGTTTCAATGACTTGATCCTGAATGGCGATCATAAAACCCTCTGTCTCTGGGAAGAGTTCACCTCTTGTTAGCCAAGCGTTCGATGCTTCTTTATCGACATGTTCTAGGCATAAGTCTTGGCGGTGTCTTCCATGAAGGGACTTTTGTGTCCACTCTGTTATCTTAGTTCTATCGTCAGTAAGCTTTTCGTTAGTCTGTTCTGCTGCATTTTGTAGGTTTAGGGGGGTAAGTTTTCGATCTGTTTGTACTATAAGTTTGTGTATTATTGAAGACTGGGCTTTGGCAAAGAAATATTGTCGGAGAGTTGTTATTTGTTTGTTATGTAAATTTAAAATGTCAATAAGGCCCCTTCCACCTTCTTTTCTGGGTAAGGTTAATCGTTGTAAGCATGATCTGGGATGATTTTTACGAAATTTTGTCATGGTAGTATTGATTTTTCTCTGTAAATTCTTAATTTCTGTCTTATTCCAGTTTATTATTCCAAAAGAGTAAGTAAGTAATGGGATAACAAATGTGTTGATCGCTTTAACTGTGTTCCTAGAATGTAGCTGAGTTTTCAAAATCATATTGAGTCTGTGTTGGAATTGTTGTGTCAGTTTTTGTTTTGTGTCTTTGTGATGTATTAATAATGATTGGTTATAGCCTAAATATTTGTAGACATCCCATTCACATAATGGTATTATATTATCTCCTGTAGTAGTAGTGTAGTGGTGTGAGTAGTTTTGACCATTTTTAACAGAATTAACTTTACATTTATCGATACCAAATTCCATTTTAATATCTATACTAAACTTGTCTACAATATCAGCTAAGTCTTTTAGTTCGTTTTCGGTTGCAGCGTAAAGTTTAATGTCGTCCATATACAGTAAATGATTTAATTTAGATTCCCTGATGTCAGTCTGTCTGTCTTTTTCTAAACAAATTGGATATCCATGAGATGTGACATTCAGTAATTGAGAGAGAGGGTTTAATGCAAGGCAGAACCAGAGTGGGCTAAGTGCGTCTCCCTGGAATATGCCTCTTTGTATTTGGATTGGATCTGTTTCTATAGTCTCCTTTATTGTAGATACTCTAAGGACAGTTGACCACTTGGCCATGATGGTTTTTAGGAATGTTATGATAGTGGGATGAATTTTGTAAATTTCTAAAACTTTTACTAACCATGAATGGGGAACTGAGTCGTATGCTTTTTTATAGTCGATATACATAGTGAATAAATTAGATTTAGTTTTATGGACTTGTTTTAGTATAACAGAGTCAATTGTTAATTGTTCTTTGCAACCCTGGCTAAACTTTCGGCAACCTTTCTGTTGTTCTGCTAGAATTTGATTTGTGTCTATGTGATTATATATTATTTCAGATATACAAGATGTCATTATTTTATAGAGCGTTTGCAGGCATGTGATAGGGCGATATTTGCTTGGATCTGATAGGTCTTTTGGGTCTTTTGGGATCATGTAAGTCGTACCCATAGTTAAATAAGAGGGAATACTAGTGGGGTCTTGTATAAAACTATTAATATATTTGTGTAGATTACTGTGAGTAGTCGTAAATTTTTTGTACCAGAAACTGTGTATATTGTCTGATCCTGGCGATTTCCAGTTATGCAAGTATCGGATAACTTTTTGTAAAATGTCTGTGGAAATAAATTCATACGTCATTGTTTGTAAATTGTTAAATGTATCCGTTGATATCTGTTCAGCTTCTATGTTATGTTGAATAGGTTTTTCCCATATACCAGCCCAGAAGTTTTTTAACGCTTCCGGTGTAATGGAATCATGTACATCACTATTGAAACAGTTTTCTTGAGTATTAGTGGTGGTGTTTCTAATGTTACGGTAAAACAGTTTTTCGTTCAGGTTGAATTGAGTATTCTGTTGTTTTCTTAATGAACAATCTTTGTATCTTTGTAGTCGACCTGTTACAACGGAGAGTTTTTGTTTTAATGTGTCCAGTACATGTGCAGCCTGTGTGTTTGGTTCTTCATGTAATGTATGAGCCTTATATTGTTCCATAATTCTTTCTGAATGTTTGGTTATGTTTCTACTTCTATTTCCTTGTATAAACTGAGTAAGGCGGCCAATTTTCTTTCGTATGTCTTTTAATTTCATTTCTAATCTTGTTTGCCATTTTGGTTTATAGTCTTTTTTCTTTCGTTGTATATCTGTTCTGGTTTGAAGTGTTATTCTTGCACCATTCACTTTAGCCGCTGTCCAGGCGGCGCAGTATATAATGGTTTGAAATTTGAGAAAATCGGTATCGCTTGTAATATTTTCTTTAAGAGTTATTCTATTTATGTAGTCTATTATTTTGGCAAGGTTTTTAGAGGTTTTTTGTTTTGGAATATAGGCCCTAGATGTTGGATCGGTATATGTGTAATATTCGAATGCTTTCTGGAACGTCTCATCTATTTTCGAATGTCTTCCTGATAATATAAGTTCGGAGGTTGTATGAATTCTGTTGATATCGTGTTCAGTGTTTTGACTTATATTGTTAATGAGTGTTGGGGTTTCGTTAAAACTAGGGTATGTATTAATTAAAGTATTGTTACTTATTTCTAGTTCTTTTGCTATTTCCTGTTGTATTATAGTTAATCTCTCTTTGCTGATGTATTGGTTGTTTACTATTGCTCTTCTCTGATCTGCTATGCGTTGTTCACTAAGATTAGCTAAAAGTGGATAACTCTGAGTGAGGTCTGTATGCATCAGTTTTCTATATGCAGTTTTAATGGTGCCTAAGTTGGTTGTGCGATAGTATGATCGCATTATTGCCTCATTATACTGATTAGTCCATTTCATTCTAGTATCTGCTGTATTTTGTGTAGTTTGATTTGAAACGTGTGTTTGACTATGTGTTTCTGGTTGTGTATGATTTTGAACAACAGCTTGTAGTTGTGTCAGTTCTTGTTTGACTTCGTTAAATATCTGGTCTATTGTATTCTGAGGTAGTAATTTGTTGCGTATTATAGCTCTACGTTGGTCACCTACTCTCTGTCGGCTTACTTGCATATTAGGATATTTTTCTGTGAATTTTATGTGTAATGATTCAAGATAATTTTTTGTATCGGTTTCTAGTGCAGTTAGTAGAAAGTAAGTACGCAATATAAACTTATTCATTTCCTGTGTCCATTTTTTGCGTGCACCTGAGGTGGGTGCAAGCTCAGTGTCAAAATTGACGTCCTGCACAACACTATCAGGTATGCTTATGGTGGATACGGTTGATGATTTTCGGGTCCCATATGAAGGGCAGGTTGAAGGAATAGATGAAAAAAGTGAAGTAGTGTCATCGCTTAAGAAATCGGCTGTAGTTTCGACGACACGAGTCCGCCTGTTCAGCTCATGTCGATCGGCTGTAGTAGTTTTATCGACGGGAGCCCGCCTGCTCAGCCCCTCATCGCCAATGGTTCGCATGCTGTGGCATCCAGCATCGGCTCCAGATGCGCCCCGGCGACCCCCGGGAAGCGACCGCAAATTATAAACTTTCTTACTCATCTCCATAAAAGGGTTACTTTTGCCTTGTTAGCCGCATAAGTTACAATCATTGTATGCGTGTCCGCCCCCCACGTGGCCTGGTGTTCGGCTCGGACGTAAGGTAAGATTTTAGGGGGCTTATTATTATTATTATTATACTTGTACTAATTTGCTGGTTCTTCGATAGACATTTTACTCAAAACTAATATAATTATTGTATTCATCCTTTCAATTTGTCCATTTCCCCTTGGCACTTCTGTGTTAACCTTGACATGTTGTATATTTTCATTTTTACAATATTCTATAAATTCCCTTCCAGTAAATGTTGTCCCTCTGTCTGTAATAATTCTTCTGGGATTTCCAAAATCTTGCTGATGAACTTTCAATTTATCAACTGTTTCTTTTGATGTTGTTGGCTTAACAGGATTAATCCAAACAAATGTTGTGTAAGCATCCATAACTGTTAAAATATAGTTGTACATCTTCTTGGTAGAATACAATGGTCCTAAGTTATCACAATGCAATGTTTGTAATGGTAAGTCAATTTTGTCAATTGGATTTAAAAATCCCTCTTTTTTGCCTGATTTTCTACTTGCTAAAATACAAGGTATGCAGTTAAGAATAACCTTTTCAATTTTACTGTCTTTTTGTCTGTCTTTGTTCCATTTCCATGTGCTTTCTTAATTATTTATATGTCCATCAATTCTGGTATAACTAATTTCTTCTCTTCACCTTTGTAAATAATATTATTATCCAATATGTAGTCTTCATATTGATTCTTCTCTTTCAAAATATGCTTAATCATCTTTATAATTTCATCTTCATCTTGAGCTTGACTTATCCTTGCAATTAACTCTGTTTGTATAATACATATATTTCTACTTAGAGAATCTACATGCTTCATTTTGTCATCGGTTCTATGTACTATTGAGAAATCAAAATCTTCTAGATACAAAATCCATTTTGCTATTTTTGCAGGTACATTTTTTTATTTAAACAATTTTTTTGACATTCCAACAAGAAAGCAACACGTTTTCTGTTATTTATATGTTTGTGGCAGTTTATACAATAAATACGGTATAACTAATCTTGATATAACAAATTTGAAGGAGATTAGAAAATATTCGTTATACCTAGAAATTTGTTACAATAATATTTGTTTTATGGAGGTTAATTTTGTTTGAAGCAAAAACGCACTGACAGTTTTTCCTTACAATACTAATTTGTTATGAAATTCCAAATTCTTCGACTGTCTTACGAATATTTATGGATTGGTAGAATATGTTATGCAAAGGCTGTAGATTGACAAAAATCGTTATACCGAGGTAAATTGTACTTTCTATTTGTGTTTTGCATGGTTGAATATTTATTGTAAAGATATTTTTACAAAAGTGTATTCGTAATGTAACGGTATATTTTGTATTAATTATTACAGCCGGTTCTAGGGGACTCAAAAATTCGTTATATCGAGAGAATCGTTATATTAAGGTACCACTGTATTCTATTCTATTATATTCTTGACCATACTCTTTTTTAACACCAGGAATTAATATATAGACAATAAAATAAGAAATATAAAGTCCAAATTTCTTTATTTATAACAATATTAGTTTATATACGATATGGGTAAATTCCTACAGTATTCACGCGGCAAATACCAGATCTGAAACAAAAAATATATATATCAAAATTTATTTAGTAGATTTGTAAACCAATATTTGTACTAAAATACCTATTTGTAATTTATTATGGAGAAGTGATTCTATGGTGCACAGCATATACTTTAGTGTGGAGCAACATAATTAATTAGGGAATTTTTTTTTTTTGGAACTAAGTTATTTTGCGCGGCTTACAAGAGTAAACTGGCAGAGATCGTCACATAATCCGTTATTAGACGGATCAACGCCATTGAATCCATTTGATTGAAAGTCTGTCTTCAATGACATTCAATGGTTCAAGTTCATGTTTACATGGATCGCTTTGGTTGATGCATTCATATTGAAAGACAGAATGGATCCGTCTAATATCGGTTTAAACAAGGAAAAAGCGTTACGCCTCGAGGCGCCCTTTAACATATTTGTTATACAATTTTGAACGTTAATGCAATGAATTAAGATCTGAAATAATATCCATCAGTGTAACATACGGTGTTTTGGAATTAGAAAGTTTCGTAACCACCCTTATTCGGCCGCATTCGGGCGCTGTCGCCGCGCACGTGCACGTTTTTTTTTTACTAAACGTCCCTCCTGATCTAACGACGACGTTAGGGTCTCTATGTAAAATTGTCGATATCGACTACCTAGTATGTGTTGTCACATTGCTAGAAAATTGCCATATCGACCCAAACTACCGGGTGTTTATAACTGAGGCTTGACCTTTTCTCAGTAGTAGTAAATGATCGTGTGATACATCATTATTTAGACCTTGAGAAAACACAACGACGTTTTACAATGATTAGTAGTTTTATAATAAAAAAATTCTAGCAAAAATAAATCTAGTTGAAGAGTAGCTAAAGAACAAATCTATACTAATATTATAAAGAGGAAAGATTTGTATTTTTAAAATTTTTGTATGTTTGTAAGGTATAAACTCAAAAACTACTGACCCGTTTTCAAAAATTCTTTTAACATTAGAATGCTACATTATCCCAGATTAATACGGGCTATATTTATTACTAGAAAAAATTAGCGATCTCCACTAAATCTTCAATAATGTAACCCAAGGTGTAAAAAAATAGTGTATGAGTGGATCCGGGGATGGCTTACATTCACAATTAGACCCGGTAGATGACATTGGAATCGGGTTCTAGATTTTTAGTTGTTCAGGGCAGGACAAGGTCTGCTGGAACCGCAAGTAATAAATATTTTCTATGATAACTTGAAGGCGTTCCCAAGTAAAACTTAAAAAGGTCACAACAAAGGAAAATTATAGTACTTTTTGTGTTTTACTTATATTATTAGGTAGTAAGGTAAGGTTAGGTAGGTGGTAGGGTATTTGCCCGTCTGGATGGCTACCACCCCTGGTCTAGGTTATACCGCCATAACAATCTTGAATTGTGTTCCGGCTTTAGTGGCCAGTTTCCAGTCTCCTTTTATAGACCAGCACCGCATTTGTAAAGTCTTTAGTGTTGCAAATGTCCATAGGCGATGGTAGCCGTTTTCCACCAATGGGCCGTCTGTCTGTCTGCTGTTCTCATGTAATAAAGAAAAGAAAACCTACTTCAACATTTTGCAGAAAATACTTAATTTTTAGTTACTCTGTTGCTTAAATTTAATACAATAGAAAAATACAATTAAATACTAAAACTAAACTACAGTATGAAAAATAAACCTAAAATTAAAAACTAGAACTAAATAAAAAGGAGGGCATAATCCATAATATAAATAAACCTAGCTTAAAAAAAAAAAACCTGTATCATGGCCCGTCCAGCTCCACCAGATCACTGTCGCTGGGCATTGTACCTAGAAGGCTGGCAGCATTGCCTCGCTGGATACACAGGCTAATCCTTTGAGCGAGGTAAGCTCCAGCCTTCCGGTCTCTTGTTGTATCGACTAGACGTTTTTTAATATTTTTAAATAAGTTAAAAACGTTAATCTTGAAGTCGATCTCATTTTTGATAGAAAGTTTTTATTCGTCACTTTTAATTTACGTATATATTATCTGATAACAATAAAATGTTATGAAACAACACATTTTCAGACTGATTTGAATAAGTTTTCTGCTATATCTTCGGAACCGAAAGTCCAAAAGCAATACAATTGATTTGAGACCATTTTAACTTTACTGAATCCAACTCAAAAATAATCATCAAAATTGATTCTGAAATAAAAAAATAATGTGGCTGAAAATTCATAAAAAAAAATATATATTTACACGACTGAGTGAATGAATCTCCTAGTTTTTTTGAAGTCGGTCAAAAATCATAACGATGTTCCTTAAGTCGTTTTCTTCTTCTTCTTCTTCTTCAGCCAATCTCAGTACACTGCTGGACGTAGGCCTCCTCAAGTACGCGCCACATATTCCGGGCTCCCGTCTTTCTCATCTAACCCCTGCCGGCAATCTTAAGCAGGACGTCAGTCCACCGGGCTGGCGGGCGTCCTACGCTACGTTTGCCGAGACGTGATCTCCACTCCAGGACTCGTTTGCTCCATCGGCCGTCGGTCCTGCGACAGACGTGACCGGCCCACTGCCACTTCAACTTGCTTATTTTGCGAGCTATGTCGGTTACCTTCGTTCTGTTACGGATGTCCTCATTTTTGATCTTATCCATATTTTTTTTAATTTTTTATTGCCGGAGTTCAGCAGACAGGCAGACGGCCCACTTGATGGAAAGCGGTTACAATCGCCTATGGACATTTGCAACACCAAAGGTGCTACAAATACGCTGCTGCTCTCTTAAGGGAGACTGGAACCTGGTCACTAATTCCGGAACATAACTCAAGTTTGTTATGGCTGCATACTCTAGACCAGGGGTGGTAGCCATCCAGGCAGGCAAATGCCCTACCACCTGGAAAATAAGAGAAACACCTAACATAGCTCGCTCCATAGCCCGTTGAGCGACTTTGAATTTGTGGACCAGTCCCACTGTCAGTGTCCACGTCTCGGCACCGTATGTCATGATGGGTAGGACGCACTGTACGAAGACTTTCGTCTTCAAGCATTGCGGTATGGTCGACGAGAAGACTTGTCGAAGCTTACCGAATGCTGCCCAGCTTAACTGGATCCTCCTATTGGCTTCCCTCTCGAAGCCGTGTCTGTCTACCTGGATCTTTTGTCCAAGGTAGACATAAGTCGTCTAATAATAAACAAAATCTTACCCAATTTTAGCCAAGTCCATGTTACCCAATTCAAGCCGAGGCCCAGCACATGTGTTCGAGGTCACTTGCTGCATTGTACTGCACGAATTACCAGTCAAATTTCCATGAGTCAATGAAGCAGCAAACAGCTCATAAGCCCTATTATGGTTGCATTGGTTATTGGTGCAACCAGGTTGACGTGCCGGTAGTCCGTTGACGAAGAAGTCGAGGTGACCTATGGCTTCTCCAATTCCGTTGGCCAGAGCCCCAGAAGTGTCGGTGTGAATTACTTCTACGAATATCGCGTCGTGTCGAGTAAGGCGTTCAGAGTTCGCCCCCCATTGATTGCCTGATGGATCCAATCCTGAGAAACAGTTGATTATTATTGATAGACTAGGGGGTCCGGCAGACGTTGTCCTTCCTTAGAAAAAGATTTAGGAGGAGTTCAGTGACATGCACACGAACAGAAGAATTATATATAAATAGATAAGACATTATTTAAAGGTCGTGTTAGCTTAGTAGTTAATTCTCAAAAGGGGCGGGTACAGTTCCTAGCCGGGAAGCATGCTCCACTTAGGCAGTTTTCTGATCTAATGTGCATATTGGCACAATTGCTACGTGCTAACGGTGAAGCGAAACATCATGATTAAACCTACACATCGAAATACCTTCTTTGTCAAACTCACCAATCCGTCTTGGTTCTTTTTTTTATTTTATTGCAAGAGATCAGCAGACAGGCAGACGGCCCACTTGATGGAAAGCGGTTACCATCGCCTATTGACATTTGCAACACCAAAGTTGCTACAAATGCGCTGCTGCTCTCTTAAGGGAAACTGGAACCTGGTTACTAATGCCGGAGCATAACTCAACGTTGTTATGGAGATATACTTTAGACCAGGGGTGGTAACCATCCAGTCGGGCAAATTCCCTACCACCTGGGTGTGGGTTATTAAGTCGCCTCTTACGACAGGCCGCCCGGCCGCAGGAAACTGTATTCTTTCTCCGTACCTGCACGGATAAAAATACTATTACTGTTTATTCCCTTATAAATGGGAGGTATGAGTCCAGCAGTGGGACGTCTATTGGCTGTTATTGTATAAGACTTATTGCTCACCAAATAATCTATTACAACAATGCATGATTACAATACTGGCTTGGGAAAAACAATAAGTGACCTTATCGCTTAGAGCAATCTCTTCCAAGCAACCTGACTGAAGAATAATCTTAACCAATCTGGCTATTTAGGTGGTGCAGATTACATAGGACTTAAACAAAAAATAAATATTTTCTACATCTTGAAGTCGGTGCATTTTACAATTTTGTTACTGTTTTCGAAGTAAAACTTCTTTAGAATCGTTGTGATTTGTGAAACACGATGAAACGAAAAAGGGACACTAAAACGTGATAAACACATGAATCTATGTTTTTAAAATATTTTGTCATTTTTAGTTGCTTGAATTGAAAAAATATTTCATGCGCCTGTAGTGACTGTATTACTGGCAACCGTATACAAGGTTTTCCTTTCGAAGAGTGTAGGCGATCGGCGCTCTTCATCAAGGTTTGCTCACGATTTCCCGGGGACCCACTCATTAAATCCCGAGTTGGTGACAATGGGACGACGTCTGAAGTATACTCTTTGAAATAAAGAAAAAAAGTTAAATAGCTCCACAATTGACGGCGACACTCGCATAACTAACATACCAAAAAAATACATTCGAATTGAGAACCTCCTGTTTGGAAGTCACTTAAAAATATTCCATAACTATTTCATCCATTCGTGCCTTCATTTGTTTATCAGTATTTCGGGAGTTAAAATAAACTAAATAAGTACTTACCAGTGATTTTTTGAACTTGTCTACCAAGTTGTCGTCCAGCGACACCGGCGATATGCGCTCCAAGACCAAACCCAACGAAATGAACTTTTGAGAGCGTGAAGTCATCTATACCCATCATAACTTCAGTAATATATTGTGCCAAAGCTCTTCCTACCTGAGGAACTTGTATTACTGCGCTAGCATACGCTTGCCCAGCAAATACGGACCAGTCTACTACTATTACATTTACATCTTCCCCTTTTATATTCCTGAAGAGTGCTGCAATTAGGAAAATAGCATGATTCAAAATTAGTCTACCCATAGATCCGTAGAATTTGATTTGAAATAGCTTGGCTTCATATTTCTGCTTTGTCAGATAAATGGAGAAGAGTATCACTAAACATATAAATTATTTTTTAGTAGTATGTCATCACTTTTATTACAGAAACAACAATGCTTTTTATGCCAGAAATGTATGGATTCCCTCCCTTCTATTACTTTGTAATCCGTGTAGGAACAGAGAAAGAATATTAATCTCTACGGTTGGGCCACCTTTCGTAACATACGACAAACCAATCCACAACTAGTGGTAGAACATTTGCCTGTTTGGTTAGCTAACACCCCTGGTCTAGAGTATGCCAAGATAACAAAGTTAAGATGTGTTTTGGCTTTGGAGGTCAAGTTTCAGTACCCCTTTTGAGACCGGAAGCACATTGGTAGCATCTTGGGTGTTGTTTAAAGTTTAAGTTAGCGTAAATTAAGCTTTGTCTACCGATTACCCTAATTTAACTTATGCATTGCTTATGTTCTTGTATGAATCTTGAACAAAAATATCCCATTATTAAATATTATAAAAACATACAATCTTTAACCAATGGATTAAGCGTGTTGAAAGCCGAACCACTGTGGCCATGGATAATGAACACAGTATTTAGGTCCTCATCGAAGTTAGTTGCTTCTAGCTGGGCAGTATTCATGTTGGTGATTGGTACTCCTACTAGAGGTCTTTGTCTAAAACATACAAATGAATATATCAATATAAATATAGCTTTCGATCTATGAAAATCATTAAGAAATATCATAACGCTGGCGTAATCTACTACTCTGACTATTTCTGTAAAGACCAATTAGCGAATTGTAAGAAATGAAATCACTGTTATTAAAGCTATTACACAAGAGCGTCAAACAATTGCATCCACATTACAAATGTTTCTAGAATATGAGAAATATGACTCAACTACAATACGACGGAGAATTTATTTTGTTTAGGGCATTTCATTATAACCTTTGCCCCATTTATGAAAACAGAATTTGTGTGACAAATTAATAAAAAGTAAAAGCGTAAAGTTATAAAAATGCACTTACTTATCAAAATAGAAATAGGAGTTAAAACTTCTTGTGTTTCGGGTGTCTTTTATTTCCTCAGGCAGTACATTGCCCTGGCACGCTGAAAATAACAACAATTATGCTTTTAATCACTATGCTTTCATACCAGTATAAAATCAAGGAGTTATGTTATCTTCAGTAACTGATACTATTTAAACATTAGCTAACAATTAATCAGATAACACTGTCATACTTTTTTTATGGCATGAGTTCAGCAGACAGGCAGGCAGCCCACCTGATGGCAAATGGTTAATATTGCTTATGGACATTTCAAACACCAAAAGTGCTACCAATATTCTGCTGCTCTCTAAAGGCAATTATATATTTTTTTAATTGCATGAACTCAACAGACAGGTAGACGGCCTACCTGATGGAAGTCGGTTACCATTGCCTATGGACATTTGTCACATCAAAGGTGGCTACCGATTTGCTGCCGCTCTCTAAAGAGAGACTGGAACCTGGCCACTAATGCCGAAACACAATTGAAGGCTGTTATGGAGACGTACTCTAGACATGGAGTGGTAGCCATCCAAACGGGTAAATATCCTTCACGTGGTTGTGGGTTGTTTTGTCGTGTCTTAGGACAAGCTGCCCAGCCGTAGGAATTTTTATTTTCAAGTAATGATATAGTACAAGTAGTTAGGCTATTAACACCATAGGTGTTACTAAGATGCTTTGGGCTTTAAAGAACTTTATGTCAGTACTTATTATAATCTTTGATTAAATAATGTTCAAAGAGACTTCAAGTCTCTCTGCGTTTTCTAATAGGGAGTGTTCTGATGAACATTTCAGAATGGTGCCATTGTCTTCTTTCTATTCCTGTAAGGCTCGCTTAAGGTTAGGTATTCAGCTTCTCTCATTAGATTTCTTAAACATGTTTTATATTGCGCACTACTACTACAGTGTTACTATATGGGGTTTTCAGAAAATGTCACATAAAATTCCTTCAAGGCTGACAGCACGTTTTTAATCACTCTGGTATTGTTAAATTTTTATGGGATATCTAATTTTCATAAGACATGCCGCTAGCCTGTCTATATGTAGGTAGTCTAGCAACACAAAATGTTTCTAGTGAATTTTAAAAATATATATTATAGTTCGGCAGTTCTATGAAGCCACATTTGGCATCTATCAAACTGATTTCAGTAGTAAAGTGAACTATCGACGATGATACGATTATAAATTGGAATCGATATAAGACTTCCCACATTACCGAATCAATTAAAATACAACGATTTATTATTTTAAATAAGCATATTATTTACCTTTTTATATCTTTAAAATGTAGAAAATTCGATTATACATCAATTTCCAGGTCATATTAATAATATTTAAGAAAAGAAAAAAGAGTTGAGAAATATAATCTTTTCATGAGTTAATTTTCTAAAGAAATAAGCTAATTATGGTGGATTAATTTAATATAAATTATATTGATGCTTTTACAAAGTTAGTCCGTCAGTATCTATATGAAACTTCAAATGAGGCTTCTTAAAACGGCTCAACTATAGTAATATTTCACTCACCCACTAAGGCAGCTACGACGAGTACAAGTGTCTTGAACATGATGTTTTTAATTTGGGTATTGATACAAGACTGACCTATTTTAGTTGAATTTATATGTTTTTAAGCAAATGTTCCTCAGATTTGAGGAAAGATAATATATTACAGGGGACTTTTTAAATCAAACGACTAAAAGAGATGAGATTTTTGATTTCGATTATAACGATGTTATTTTATCTGCCTTGTAAATATTATAACTTATCATGATTCCAAGTATGACTCAAAACTGATAAAAAATTACATAGTACAAAAAAAAGTAACTTTATTAATTATAATATTAGACTAATGTTTTAGAATTACTTACAGGATAGGATAGGAATATATTTTTTCATTTCCCATATTCTGAAAGTACGCTTGGAGTTTCCTGATTACAGGGATGAAAACAGTACTACTCGTTCCTGCTGTCAAAAAATTGTTAAACTATGCGAGCCATCATACATAATACATGCGACTCACGTCCCAACTTTTTTACAGCTACTGCTAAATCGCGGCATATATTGTAATAAATTTTGTAACTTCATTTTATACTTATAAATTAATTAACATTAAATTATTATTATTTAATTTACTTAAATTTGAACTAAATATTTACTAAGACTGTGGGTATTTTTACCAAAATCAAGGTACAACTCGACCAAAATGTCTAGAAAATGAACAAATTTTTTGCCTTCTGGCAATTTTCGCCAGGTGGTAGAGTATTTGCTCGATTGGATGGCGACCATCCCTGGTCTAGAGTATGCCGCCAGAACAACCTTGTGTTGTGTTCCGGTATTAGTGACCAGGTTCCAGGCTCCTTTAAGAGAGCAGCAGCGCATTTGTAGCACCTTTGGTGTTGCAAATGTCCATAGGCGATGGTAACCGCTTTCCATCAACTGGGCCGTCTGCCGGTCTGCTGAACTCCTGCAATAAAAAAATAAAATAAATTATTCTATTTTATCTGTAGTCAAGGTCAGTGAAACAAACAAAGCGAATTTATCCATGTTATTTCAATTTTAACGTTGATCCGAGTCTAAAATCTGCTGAAAAAAAAAACTAAATACGCATGTGACAACACCAAGTTTCACGTGAGCAGTGATTTTTAAAGTTTACTCTTGGCAATGTCTAGTGGAATTTGAAGCAAAAATCTTTTCGATATAATTCGACGATATTTAACAAAGAACAGCCGACATTATGGGTTTGTAATGGTTAGTCTAGCTGCTTTTAATCAAACAATTGTTCTGTTAACATTATAGGCAATAAAATTATAGTCATAATTATTAAAGTAAACATCATACATAGGCTATGTTTACAAAATGCGTACGTCGTAACTAAAGCAACTTGATACTTAAACGGTGTTTGATATCGTATTAAAAATTACTAGTGAGTATCAAAATTACTCTTGACCGAATATTGAAGTTGCTAGAGTTTAGAAAAATTTGCGAAAGTGGCGCCCCTATTACTTTCTGCTTTATTTTGCCAGCCTGTAAATAGCGCAACATATATTTTTTACGTGTTTTGCATCTTATTTAGTTTTTAAACTACGAACTATAAAGACTTAATTTTTTCTTAAATTTGGTTTTGAATAGTTACGTAACATTCTACCTGAAAATGGAAAAGAGGTGTCGGGACATGCGACAGAAGAAGTCACACGAAGGAGCCGCGTGTAAAAGTTTAATTGTTTTTATCTAATATTATATTTTTAGATTATAAATTGATACCTTGTTGTTTTGAATTGGTTTTAATCGGTTAATTGAATCTAATACTGGCTGTCTCGTGTAGTTGACGTCAGCGTCATTTGTTTGTTTCGCTAAAACTCATTGTTTCCGGGTTCAACTTGCAGTTGGTAATGATTTCATAGCCATTTACTCTGATAGTAGGGAATCCTTATTATCGAAATTATCGCTCAACCTTGTTGATTGTAATCAGTACTTTGATTATATACAGATCATTATTTTCACGTAATTAGTTATGTGTTTTATATTGTGCATTAGTAGACCTTGTACCGTCGTATCGAGATTTCAAGGGTAAAAAAACTTTTAAGTTTCAAGTGTATGCACTGCTTATCCTGATATTAGGCGAATCGACCAATTTAAAAAAAAAAAAAAATTTCTTGCAATAGGACAACAGACAGGCAGACGGCTTACTTGATGGAAAGTGGTTACCATCGCCTATGGACATTTGCAACACCAAAGGTGCTACAAATGCACTGCTGCTCTCTTAAGGGAGACTGGAACCAGGTCACTAATAACGAACACAACACAAGGTTGTTATGGCGACATGCTGTAGACCAGGGGTGGTAGCCATCCAGTCGGGCAAATGCCCTACCACCTGGCTGTGGGTTGTTCTGTCGCCTCTTACGACAGGCCGCCTGGCCGTAGGAAATTATATTCTTTCTCCGTTCCTGCACGGATCAATTGAATGAATTTGGTTGACAGCCCTAGAGCTCTGATCTGAAAGGAAACTGTCGTTTTCAATGTCATTGAATAGTGAAGTTGAAAAGAAAAGTTTAGTTAGCTTACATGTAGGGATGGTTACCTGAATTACTCTCACGTATGTTTTACGAACTTGTTTTTTAGTTTTTTGAAATCTTTAGAATCGTAGTGGTTTGAAACTCTATAAAAGGAAAAAAAAGCGACACTAAAACCAGATATATACTCATTTAAACACTGTGCTCATAAAGATATAGCTGAAAATATTTTGAAGTTCATAAATCAAACTGAAACTAGATCATTTGTTTCCTATTTTAGTTATCATAAGCCTCTCGTGACATTTGGTTATAGTGAAAATATGGAATCTGAATAATATGTGTTAGAATATATCTTAAATATGTAATAGGTATATAACACTTTTTGAGCTTGGTAAAAATGTTATAAAAAATAATAAACCTTACAATTATGCTAATAATAATAATATTTTATGAAAGGTATTCTAGAAAGTATATAAAACTATATATAATAATTTATTTTTTATTGTATATAAAAGATTAGATATAGCTGCTTAAATAAACAGCAGTCGCATAAAAAAAATACACATATTTGTTTCAAAATACAGTGTATTATGAAATATATATGTGGTTCTTAAAAATTGGCTCGTTTGAATTAAAACAAATGTTCAAATAAACACTTTAATTTACACACCTTAGAAAACGCCTTAAAAACAACTTCGTTTAACATACGCATCCAATCACTCTCTTACCCTTTTAACTCGCAACTCATCCAACCCATTTTTAAGATTCGTACAACTCGCCCATCCTGCAATCAGGCTGCTCTCAGACTGCTTTCACAAGAACACCTTAAGTATAACTAAATTAATAAAACTTTTTACTTATTACATCATGAACATTATAGAGCCACAAATGGTGGTTTTATACTACTGAAATTGACTTGAATGTTAACAAATTTGGAATAATGAACGAATGTTTACAAACTTTTAATTTTATACAATTCAAAACAATAAAAGAAGTAACTACTGACATTTACACTACTTTCTTATCACTCTATCAATAACAAAACAAACAATATATTTTAAATTTTATATTTTGACAAATTATATAATAAACTTTTATTTGAAACAAACTTTAGTAATTATATTCAATGGATTTACTTGGAAATTACAATAGTTCTTATTACAACAGCTTTACAACTTGATTCTATGTATTGTTTAAACAAAAAATAATAACATCTAATCTTGGTATAAGTAGTCTTATAAGATAGAGCTTGTATTCAAAATACTACTCGATGATATGTTCTTCACTTTAATACTTTATATTCAATGTAAATACAAAGGAAGCATTTGGATACTGTCACCTCATAAGCTCACTTTTTTATGTAATCTACAGCGGTAGTTATTTTCTTAGGTCCTTCTGTATTGCTGTTTACTTTGTGAACTTCATACAAAAATGTAGGTTTAATTTTTAAATTAGGTCCAAACTGTGTCCTTTGTATAGCAACTAAATCCCCTTCTTTGTACTGATAAATTTTCTTCCTTCTTTTGTTAAACGATTTTCTATTTTCTTCCTGTATCTTTAAAATGTGTTCTTTAGCTTCTTTTCTTAATTCATCCCTCTTTTCTGTAAAAAATCTTCTGTTCTCTTCTTCCAGTAATTCTATAATATTTCAATCTTCTTTACTTCTTAATGTTGTTCCCGGCAACAACTCAAATGGAGATGTGTTAAATGACATCTGATAGGTTCCATTAATTGCTCTTTGTAGTTTACTAATATACTTATACTAATTTGCTGGTTCTCCGATAGACATTTTACTCAAAACTGATATAATTATTGTATTCCTTTCAATTTGCCCATTTCCCCTTGGCACTTCTGTGTTAACCTTGACATGTTGTATATTTTCATTTTCACAATTTTCTATAAATTCCCTTCCTGTAAATGTTGTCCCTCTGTCTGTAATAATTCTTCTGCGATTTCCAAAATCTTGCTGATGAACTTTCAATTTATCAACTGTTTCTTTTGATGTTGTTGGCTTAATAGGATTAATCCAAACAAATGTTGTGTAAGCATCCATAACTGTTAAAATATAGTTGTACATCTTCTTGGTAGAATACAATCGTCTTAATTTATCACATTGCAATGTTTGTAATGGTAAGTCACTTTTGTCAATTGGATTTAAAAATCCCTCTTTCTTGCCTGATTTTCTACTTGCTAAAATACAAGGTATGCAGTTGAGAATAACCTTTTCAATTTTACTCTCTAATCCTTTTATGTAATAATATTTTTCAATTAAGTATTTTATTTTTGTTTTTCTAAAGTGTCCATTTCCATGTGCTTTCTTAATTATTTCCATGTCCATCAATTCTGGTATAACTAATTTCTTCTCTTCACCTTTATAAATAATATTATTATCCAATATGTAGTCTTCATATTGATTCTTCTCTTTCAAAATATGCTTAATCATCTTTATAATTTCATCTTCATCTTGAGCTTGACTTATCCTTGCAATTAACTCTGTTTGTATAATACATATATTTCTACTTAGAGAATCTACATGCTTCATTTTGTCATCGGTTCTATGTACTATTGAGAAATCAAAATCTTCAAGATACAAAATCCATTTCGCTATTTTTGCAGGTACATCTTTTTTATTTATACAATTTTTTTGACATTCCAAGAAGAAAGCAACACGTTTTCTGTTATTTATATGTTTGTGGCAGTTTATACAATAAATACGGTATAACTAACCTTGATATAACAAATTTGAAGGAGATTAGAAAATATTCGTTATACCTAGAAATTTGTTACAATAATATTTGTTTTATGGAGGTTAATTTTGTTTGAAGCAAAAACGCACTTTGACAGGTTTTACCTTACAATACTAATTTGTTATGAAATTTCAAATTCTTCGACTGTCTTACGAATATTTATGGATTGGTAGAATATGTTATGCAAAGGCTGTAGATTGACTAAAACCGTTATACCGAGGTAAATTGTACTTTCTATTTGTGTTTTGCATGGTTGAATATTCATTGTAAGGATATTTTTACAAAAGTGTATTCGTAATGTAACGGTATATTTTGTATTAATTATTACAGCCGGTTCTAGGGGACTCAAAAATTCGTTATATCGAGTGAATCGTTATATTAAGGTACCACTGTATTCTATTCTATTATATTCTTGACCATACTCTTTTTTAACACCAGGAATTAATGTATAGACAATAAAATAAGAAATATAAAGCCCAAATTTCTTTATTTATAACAATATTAGTTTATATACGATATGGGTAAATTCCTACAGTATTCACGCGGCAAATACCAGATCTGAAACAAAAAAATATATATCAAAATTTATTTAGTAGATTTGTAAACCAATATTTGTACTAAAATACCTACTTGTAATTTATTATAGAGAAGTGATTCTATGGTGCACACCATTTACTTTAGTGTGGAGCAACATAATTAATTAGGGTATTTTTTTTTTTTGGAACTAAGTTATTTTGCGCGGCTTACAAGAGTAAACTGGCAGAGATCGTCACGTAATCCGTTATTAGACGGATCAACGCCATTGAATCCATTTGATTGAAAGTCTGTCTTCAATGACATTCAATGGTTCAAGTTCATGTTTACATGGATCGCTTTGGTTGATGCATTCATATTGAAAGACAGAATGGATCCGTCTAATATCGGTTTAAACAAGGAAAAAAGCGTTACGCCCCCTCGAGGCGCCCTTTAACATATTTGTTATACAATTTTGAACGTTAATGCAATGAATTAAGATCTGAAATAATATCCATCAGTGTAACATACGGTGTTTTGGAATTAGAAAGTCTCGTAACCACCCTTATTCGGCCGCATTCGGGCGCTGTCGCCGCGCACGTGCACATGTTTTTTTTACTAAACGTCCCTCCTGATCTAACGACGACGTTAGGGTCTCTATGTAAAATTGTCGATATCGACTACCTAGTATGTGTTGTCACATTGCTAGAAAATTGCCATATCGACCCAAACTACCGGGTGTTTATAACTGAGGCTTGACCTTTTCTCAGTAGTAGTAAATGATCGTGTGATACATCATTATTTAGATCTTGAGAAAACAGAACGACGTTTTACAATGATTAGTAGTTTTATAATAAAAAAATTCTAGCAAAAATAAATCTAGTTGAAGAGTAGCTAAATAACAAATCTATACTAATATTATAAAGAGGAAAGATTTGTATTTTTAAAATTTTTGTATGTTTGTAAGGTATAAACTCAAAAACTACTGACCCGTTTTCAAAAATTCTTTTAACATTAGAATGCTACATTATCCCAGATTAATATGGGCTATATTTATTACTAGAAAAAAAATAGGGATCTCCACTAAAACTTCAATAATGTAACCCAAGGTGTAAAAAAATAGTGTATGGAGTGGATCCGGGGATGGCTTAGATTCACAATTAGACCCGGTAGATGGAATTGGAATCGGGTTCTAGATTTTTAGTTGTTCAGGGCAGGACAAGGTCTACCGGAACCGCAAGTAATAAATATTTTCTATAATAACTTGAAGGCGTTCCCAAGTAAAACTTAAAAAGGTCACAACAAAGGAAAATTATAGTACTTTTTGTGTTTTACTTATATTATTAGGTAGTAAGGTAAGGTAAGGTTAGGTAGGTGGTAGGGTATTTGCCCGTCTGGATGGCTACCACCCCTGGTCTAGGTTATACCGCCATAACAATCTTGAGTTGTGTTCCGGCTTTAGTGGCCAGTTTCCAGTCTCCCTTTAGAGAGCAGCACCGCATTTGTAAAGTCTTTAGTGTTGCAAATGTCCATAGGCGATGGTAGCCGTTTTCCACCAATGGGCCGTCTGTCTGTCTGCTGTTCTCATGTAAGAAAAGAAAACCTACTTCAACATTTTGCTGAAAATACTTAATTTTTAGTTACTCTGTTGCTTAAATTTAATACAATAGAAAAATACAATTAAATACTAAAACTAAACTACAGTATGAAAAATAAACCTAAAATTAAAAACTAGAACTAAATAAAAATGAGGGCATAATCCATAACATAAATAAACCTAGCTTAAAAATAAAAAACCTGTATCATGGCCCCGTCCAGCTCCACCAGATTGTCGCTGGGCATTGTACCTAGAAGGCTGGCAGCATTGCCTCGCTGGATACACAGGCTAATCCTTTGAGCGAGGTAAGCTCCAGCCTTCCGGTCTCTTGTTGTATCGACGAGACGTTTTTTAATATTTTTAAATAAGTTACTCTTGAAGTCGATTTCATTTTTGATAGAAAGTTTTTATTCGTCACTTTTAATTTACGTATATATTATCTGATAACAATAAAATGTTATGAAACAACACATTTTCAGACTGATTTGAATAAGTTTTCTGCTATATCTTCGGAACCGAAAGTCCAAAAGCAATACAATTGATTTGAGACCATTTCAACTTTACTGAATCCAACTCAAAAATAATCATCAAAAATGATACTGAAATAAAAAGATAATGTGGCTGAAAATTCATAAAAAAAAAATATATTTACACGACTAAGTGAATGAATCTCCTAGTTTTTTTGAAGTCGGTCAAAAATCATAACGATGTTCTTTAAGTCGTTTTCTTCTTCTTCTTCTTCTTCAGCCAATCTCAGTACACTGCTGGACGTAGGCCTCCTCAAGTACGCGCCACATATTCCGGGCTCCCGTCTTTCTCATCTAACCCCTGCCGGCAATCTTAAGCAGGACGTCAGTCCACCGGGCTGGCGGGCGTCCTACGCTACGTTTGCCGAGACGTGATCTCCACTCCAGGACTCGTTTGCTCGTGACTGACGTGACCGGCCCACTGCCACTTCAACTTGCTTATTTTGCGAGCTATGTCGGTTACCTTCGTTCTGTTACGGATGTCCTCATTTTTGATCTTATCCATATTTTTTTTAATTTTTTATTGCCGGAGTTCAGCAGACAGGCAGACGGCCCACTTGATGGAAAGCGGTTACAATCGCCTATGGACATTTGCAACACCAAAGGTGCTACAAATACGCTGCTGCTCTCTTAAGGGAGACTGGAACCTGGTCACTAATTCCGGAACATAACTCAAGTTTGTTATGGCGGCATACTCTAGACCAGGGGTGGTAGCCATCCAGGCAGGCAAATGCCCTACCACCTGGAAAATAAGAGAAACACCTAACATAGCTCGCTCCATAGCCCGTTGAGCGACTTTGAATTTGTGGACCAGTCCCACTGTCAGTGTCCACGTCTCGGCACCGTATGTCATGATGGGTAGGACGCACTGTACGAAGACTTTCGTCTTCAAGCATTGCGGTATGGTCGACGAGAAGACTTGTCGAAGCTTACCGAATGCTGCCCAGCTTAACTGGATCCTCCTATTGGCTTCCCTCTCGAAGCCGTGTCTGTCTACCTGGATCTTTTGTCCAAGGTAGACATAAGTCGTCTAATAATAAACAAAATCTTACCCAATTTTAGCCAAGTCCATGTTACCCAATTCAAGCCGAGGCCCAGCACATGTGTTCGAGGTCACTTGCTGCATTGTACTGCACGAATTACCAGTCAAATTTCCATGAGTCAATGAAGCAGCAAACAGCTCATAAGCCCTATTATGGTTGCATTGGTTATTGGTGCAACCAGGTTGACGTGCCGGTAGTCCGTTGACGAAGAAGTCGAGGTGACCTATGGCTTCTCCAATTCCGTTGGCCAGAGCCCCAGAAGTGTCGGTGTGAATTACTTCTACGAATACCGCGTCGTGTCGAGTAAGGCGTTCAGAGTTCGCCCCCCATTGATTGCCTGATGGATCCAATCCTGAGAAACAGATCATTATTATTGATAGACTAGCGGATCCGGCAGACGTTGTCCTGCCTTAGAAAAAGATATCAATCAATCTAAAATATCGGTCTAACCGTTTAGGAGGAGTTCAGTGACATGCACACGAACAGAAGAATTATATATAGATAGATAAGACATTATTTAAAGGTCGTGTTAGCTTAGTAGTTAATTCTCAAAAGGGGCAGGTACAGTTCCTAGCCGGGAAGCATGCCAAAGTCCACTTAGGCAGTTTTCTGATCTAATGTGCATATTGGCACAATTGCTACGTGCTAACGGTGAAGCGAAACATCATGATGAAACCTACACATCGAAATACCTTCTGTGTCAAACTCAACAATCCGTCTTGGATACTGTTTATTCTCTTATAAATGGGAGGTATGAGTCCAGCAGTGGGACGTCTATTGGCTGTTTTTGTATAAGACTTATTGCTCACCAAATAATCTATTACAACAATGCATGATTACAATACTGGCTTGGGAAAAACAATAAGTGACCTTATCGCTTAGAGCAATCTCTTCCAAGCAACCTGACTGAAGAATAATCTTAACCAATCTGGCTATTTAGGTGGTGCAGATTACATAGGACTTAAACAAAAAATAAATATTTTCTACATCTTGAAGTCGGTGCATTTTACAATTTTGTTACTGTTTTCGAAGTAAAACTTCTTTAGAATCGTTGTGATTTGTGAAACACGATGAAACGAAAAAGGGACACTAAAACGTGATAAACACATGAATCTATGTTTTTAAAATATTTTGTCATTTTTAGTTGCTTGAATTGAAAAAATATTTCATGCGCCTGTAGTGACTGTATTACTGGCAACCGTATACAAGGTTTTCCTTTCGAAGAGTGTAGGCGATCGGCGCTCTTCATCAAGGTTTGCTCACGATTTCCCGGGGACCCACTCATTAAATCCCGAGTTGGTGACAATGGGACGACGTCTGAAGTATACTCTTTGAAATAAAGAAAAAAAGTTAAATAGCTCCACAATTGACGGCGACACTCGCATAACTAACATACCAAAAAAATACATTCGAATTGAGAACCTCCTGTTTGGAAGTCACTTAAAAATATTCCATAACTATTTCATCCATTCGTGCCTTCATTTGTTTATCAGTATTTCGGGAGTTAAAATAAACTAAATAAGTACTTACCAGTGATTTTTTGAACTTGTCTACCAAGTTGTCGTCCAGCGACACCGGCGATATGCGCTCCAAGACCAAACCCAACGAAATGAACTTTTGAGAGCGTGAAGTCATCTATACCCATCATAACTTCAGTAATATATTGTGCCAAAGCTCTTCCTACCTGAGGAACTTGTATTACTGCGCTAGCATACGCTTGCCCAGCAAATACGGACCAGTCTACTACTATTACATTTACATCTTCCCCTTTTATATTCCTGAAGAGTGCTGCAATTAGGAAAATAGCATGATTCAAAATTAGTCTACCCATAGATCCGTAGAATTTGATTTGAAATAGCTTGGCTTCATATTTCTGCTTTGTCAGATAAATGGAGAAGAGTATCACTAAACATATAAATTATTTTTTAGTAGTATGTCATCACTTTTATTACAGAAACAACAATGCTTTTTATGCCAGAAATGTATGGATTCCCTCCCTTCTATTACTTTGTAATCCGTGTAGGAACAGAGAAAGAATATTAATCTCTACGGTTGGGCCACCTTTCGTAACATACGACAAACCAATCCACAACTAGTGGTAGAACATTTGCCTGTTTGGTTAGCTAACACCCCTGGTCTAGAGTATGCCAAGATAACAAAGTTAAGATGTGTTTTGGCTTTGGAGGTCAAGTTTCAGTACCCCTTTTGAGACCGGAAGCACATTGGTAGCATCTTGGGTGTTGTTTAAAGTTTAAGTTAGCGTAAATTAAGCTTTGTCTACCGATTACCCTAATTTAACTTATGCATTGCTTATGTTCTTGTATGAATCTTGAACAAAAATATCCCATTATTAAATATTATAAAAACATACAATCTTTAACCAATGGATTAAGCGTGTTGAAAGCCGAACCACTGTGGCCATGGATAATGAACACAGTATTTAGGTCCTCATCGAAGTTAGTTGCTTCTAGCTGGGCAGTATTCATGTTGGTGATTGGTACTCCTACTAGAGGTCTTTGTCTAAAACATACAAATGAATATATCAATATAAATATAGCTTTCGATCTATGAAAATCATTAAGAAATATCATAACGCTGGCGTAATCTACTACTCTGACTATTTCTGTAAAGACCAATTAGCGAATTGTAAGAAATGAAATCACTGTTATTAAAGCTATTACACAAGAGCGTCAAACAATTGCATCCACATTACAAATGTTTCTAGAATATGAGAAATATGACTCAACTACAATACGACGGAGAATTTATTTTGTTTAGGGCATTTCATTATAACCTTTGCCCCATTTATGAAAACAGAATTTGTGTGACAAATTAATAAAAAGTAAAAGCGTAAAGTTATAAAAATGCACTTACTTATCAAAATAGAAATAGGAGTTAAAACTTCTTGTGTTTCGGGTGTCTTTTATTTCCTCAGGCAGTACATTGCCCTGGCACGCTGAAAATAACAACAATTATGCTTTTAATCACTATGCTTTCATTCCAGTATAAAATCAAGGAGTTATGTTATCTTCAGTAACTGATACTATTTAAACATTAGCTAACAATTAATCAGATAACACTGTCATACTTTTTTTATGGCATGAGTTCAGCAGACAGGCAGGCAGCCCACCTGATGGCAAATGGTTAATATTGCTTATGGACATTTCAAACACCAAAAGTGCTACCAATATTCTGCTGCTCTCTAAAGGCAATTATATATTTTTTTAATTGCATGAACTCAACAGACAGGTAGACGGCCTACCTGATGGAAGTCGGTTACCATTGCCTATGGACATTTGTCACATCAAAGGTGGCTACCGATTTGCTGCCGCTCTCTAAAGAGAGACTGGAACCTGGCCACTAATGCCGAAACACAATTGAAGGCTGTTATGGAGACGTACTCTAGACATGGAGTGGTAGCCATCCAAACGGGTAAATATCCTTCACGTGGTTGTGGGTTGTTTTGTCGTGTCTTAGGACAAGCTGCCCAGCCGTAGGATTTTTTATTTTCAAGTAATGATATAGTACAAGTAGTTAGGCTATTAACACCATAGGTGTTACTAAGATGCTTTGGGCTTTAAAGAACTTTATGTCAGTACTTATTATAATCTTTGATTAAATAATGTTCACAGAGCCTTCAAGTCACTCTGCGTTTTCTATCATCTGCATAACAGGGAGTGTTCTGATGAACATTTCAGAATGGTGCTACTGTCTTCTTTCTATTCCTGTAAGGCTGGTTTAGGGTTAGGTATTCAGCTTCTTTAATTTTATTTCTTAAGCCATTACACTCGTGTACGTAATGATTCTTAAGAACATATTTTATCGTGCGCACTACTACTAGAGTACTACTAAATGGAGTTTTCAGAAAAGGTGTCATAAAATTCCTTCAAGGCTGACAGTACGTTTGTAAGTAGTCTGGTATTGTTAGTTTCCATGTGGAACTCTAATTTTCATAAGACAGGCCACTAGCCTGTCTATATGTAGGTAGTCTAGCAACACAAAATGTTTCTAGTGAATTTTAAAAATATATATTATAGTTCGGCAGTTCTATGAAGCCACATTTGGCATCTATCAAACTAATTTTAGTAGTAAAGTGAACTATCGATGATGATACGATTATAAATTGGAATCGATATAAGACTTCCCACATTACCGAATCGATTAAAATAAAACGATTTATTATTTTAAATAATATGTTTTACCTTTTTTTATCTTTAAAATGTAGAAAATTCGATTATACATCAATTTCCAGGTCACATTAATAATATTTAAGAAAAGAAAAAAGAGTTGAGAAATATAACGTTTTCATGAGGTAAGTTTCTAAAGAAATAAGCTAATTATTTAATTTAATATAAATTATATTGATGCTTTTACAAAGTTAGTCCGTCAGTATCTATATGAAACTTCAAATGAGGCTTCTTAAAACGGCTCAACTATAGTATTATTTCACTCACCCACTAAGGCAGCTACGACGAGTACAAGTGTCTTGAACATGATGTTTTTAATTTGGGTATTGATACAAGACCGACCTATTTTAGTTGAATTTATATGTTTTTAAGCAAATGTTCCTCAGATTTGAGGAAAGATAATATATTACAGGGGACTTTTTAAATCAAACGACTAAAAGAGATGAGATTTTTGATTTCGATTATAACGATGTTATTTTATCTGCCTTGTAAATATTATAACTTATCATGATTCCAAGTATGACTCAAAACTGATAAAAAATTACATAGTACAAAAAAAAGTAACTTTATTAATTATAATATTAGACTAATGTTTTAGAATTACTTACAGGATAGGATAGGAATATATTTTTTCATTTCCCATATTCTGAAAGTACGCTTGGAGTTTCCTGATTACAGGGATAAAAACAGTACTACTCGTTCCTGCTGTCAAAAAATTGTTAAACTATGCGAGCCATCATACATAATACATGCGACTCACGTCCCAACTTTTTTACAGCTACTGCTAAATCGCGGCATATATTGTAATAAATTTTGTAACTTCATTTTATACTTATAAATTAATTAACATTAAATTATTATTATTTAATTTACTTAAATTTGAACTAAATATTTACTAAGACTGTGGGTATTTTTACCAAAATCAAGGTACAACTCGACCAAAATGTCTAGAAAATGAACAAATTTTTTGCCTTCTGGCAATTTTCGCCAGGTGGTAGAGTATTTGCTCGATTGGATGGCGACCATCCCTGGTCTAGAGTATGCCGCCAGAACAACCTTGTGTTGTGTTCCGGTATTAGTGACCAGGTTCCAGGCTCCTTTAAGAGAGCAGCAGCGCATTTGTAGCACCTTTGGTGTTGCAAATGTCCATAGGCGATGGTAACCGCTTTCCATCAACTGGGCCGTCTGCCGGTCTGCTGAACTCCTGCAATAAAAAAATAAAATAAATTATTCTATTTTATCTGTAGTCAAGGTCAGTGAAACAAACAAAGCGAATTTATCCATGTTATTTCAATTTTAACGTTGATCCGAGTCTAAAATCTGCTGAAAAAAAAAACTAAATACGCATGTGACAACACCAAGTTTCACGTGAGCAGTGATTTTTAAAGTTTACTCTTGGCAATGTCTAGTGGAATTTGAAGCAAAAATCTTTTCGATATAATTCGACGATATTTAACAAAGAACAGCCGACATTATGGGTTTGTAATGGTTAGTCTAGCTACTTTTAATCAAACAATTGTTCTGTTAACATTATAGACAATAAAATTATAGTCATAATTATTAAAGTAAACATCATAGGCTATGTTTACAAAATGCGTACGTCGTAACTAAAGCAACTTGATACTTAAACGGTGTTTGATATCGTATTAAAAATTACTAGTGAGTATCAAAATTACTCTTGACCGAATATTGAAGTTGCTAGAGTTTAGACAAATTTTGCGAAAGTGGCGCCCCTATTATTTTCTGCTTTATTTTGCCAGCCTGTAAATAGCGCAACATTATTTTTTACGGGTTTTGCATCTTATTTAGTTTTTAAACTACAAACTATTAAGACTTAATTTTTTCTTAAAGTTGGTTTTGAATAGTTACGTAACATTTTACCTGAAAATGGAGAAGAGGTGTCGGGACATGCAACAGAAGAAGTCACACGAAGGAGCCGCGGGCAAAAGTTTAATTGTTTTTATCTAATATTATATTTTTAGATTATAAATTGATACCTTGTTGTTTTGAATTGGTTTTAATCGGTTAATTGAATCTAATACTGGCTGTCTCGTGTGGTTGACGTCAGCGTCATTTGTTTGTTTCGCTAAAACGCATTGTTTCCGGATTCAATTTGCAGTTATTAATGGTTTCATAGCCATTTACTTTGATAGTAGGGAATCCTTATTATCGAAATTATCGCTCAACCTTGTTGATTGTAATCAGTACTTTGATTATATACAGATAATTATTTTCACGTAATTAGTTATGTGTTTCATATTGTGCATTAGTAGACCTTGTACCGTCGTATCGAGATTTCAAGGGTAAAAAAACTTTTAAGTTTCAAGTGTATGCAATGCTTATCCTGATATTAGGCGGATCGACCAATTTAAAAAAAAAAAAAATTTTTTATGCAATAGGACAACAGACAGGCAGACGGCTTACTTGATGGAAAGTGGTTACCATCGCCTATGGACATTTGCAACACCAAAGGTGCTACAAATGCACTGCTGCTCTCTTAAGGGAGACTGGAACCAGGTCACTAATAACGAACACAACACAAGGTTGTTATGGCGACATGCTGTAGACCAGGGGTGGTAGCCATCCAGTCGGGCAAATGCCCTACCACCTGGCTGTGGGTTGTTCTGTCGCCTCTTACGACAGGCCGCCTGGCCGTAGGAAATTATATTCTTTCTCCGTTCCTGCACGGATCAATTGAATGAATTTGGTTGACAGCCCTAGAGCTCTGATCTGAAAGAATACTATCGTATTCAATGTCATTGAATAGTGAAGATGAAAAGAAAAGTTTAGTTAGGTTACATGTAGGGATGGTTACCTGAATTACTCTCACGTATGTTTTACGAACTTTTTTTAGTTTTTTATTTTTTTGAAATCTTTAGAATCGTAGTGATTTGAAACTCTATAAAAGGAAAAAAAAGGGACACTAAAACCAGATATATACTCATTTAAACACTGTGCTCATAAAGATATAGCTGAAAATATTTTGAAGTTCATAAATCAAACTGAAACTAGATCATTTGTTTCCTATTTTAGTTATCATAAGCCTCTCGTGACATTTGGTTATAGTGAAAATATGGAATCTGAATAATATGTGTTAGAATATATCTTAAATATGTAATAGGTATATAACACTTTTTGAGCTTGGTAAAAATGTTATAAAAATAATAAACCTTATAATTATGCTAATAATAATAATATTTTATGAAAGGTATTCTAGAAAGTATATAAAACTATATATAATAATTTATTATTTATTGTATATAAAAGATTATATATAGCTGCTTAAATAAACAGCAGTCGCATAAAAAAAATACACATATTTGTTTCAAAATACAGTGTATTATGAAATATATATGTGGTTCTTAAAAATTGGCTCGTTTGAATTAAAACAAATGTTCAAATAAACACTTTACACACCTTAGAAAACACCTTAAAAACAACTTCGTTTAACATACGCATCCAATCACTCTCTTACCCTTTTAAATCACAACTCACCCACCCATTTTTAAGATTCGTACAACTCGCCTATTCTGCAATCAGGCTGCTCTCAGACTGCTTTCACAAGAACACCTTAAGTATAACTAAATTAATAAAACTTTTTACTTATTACATCATAAACATTATAGAGCCACAAATGGTGGTTTTATACTACTGAAATTGACTTGAATGTTAACAAATTTGGAATAATGAACGAATGTTTACAAACTTTTAATTTTATACAATTCAAAACAATATAAGAAGTAACTAGGTACTGACATTTACACTACTTTCTTATCACTCTATCAATAACAAAACAAACAATATCTTTTAAATTTTATATTTTGACAAATTATATAATAAACTTTTATTTGAAACAAAGTTTAGTAATTATATTCAATGGATTTACTTGGAAATTACAATAGTTCTTATTACAACAGCTTTACAACTTGATTCTATGTATTGTTTAAACAAAAAATAATAACATCTAATCTTGGTATAAGTAGTCTTATAAGATAGAGCTTGTATTCAAAATACTACTCGATGATATGTTCTTCACTTTAATACTTTATATTCAATGTAAATACAAAGGAAGCATTAGGATACTGTCACCTCATAACCTCACTTTTTTGTGTAATCTACAGCGGTAGTTGTTTTCTTAGGTCCTTCTGTATTGTTGTTTACTTTGTGAACTTCATACCTATCTTTGCCCAACTTTTTTATAACATATATACAAAAATGTAGGTTTAATTTTTAAATTAGGTCCAAACTGTGTCCTTTGTATAGCAACTAAATCCCCTTCTTTGTATTGATAAATTTTCTTCCTTCTTTTGTTAAACGATTTTCTATTTTCTTCCTGTATCTTTAAAACGTGTTCTTTAGCTTCTTTTCTTCATTCATCCCTCTTTTCTGTAAACAATCTTCTGTTCTCTTCTTCCAGTAATTCTATAATATTTAAATCTTCTTTAATTCTTAATGTTGTTCCCGGCAACAACTCAAATGGAGATGTGTTAATTAACATCTGATAGGTTCCATTAATTGTTCTTTGTAGTTTACTTATATTTTTGGGAGAAAATAAAGATTATTATTATTATTTCACATATATTTATTTATATTCTTTTTTATGTCTTTTTAATACATATATATATAAAAAATAAACACATATTAAAAAAATATAAAAAGATGACGTCCGTCGGCAGCGGGGCCTAGGGTCCAAGCTACCGGTGGTTAAGGCTCCAGAGACAGGAACTTCCTCACAATGCGTGCCGTGCTCAGAAGAACCGCCTTCTGCATCTGGCCCTTCACCCATTTACCGAGCGAGAGCCTCTCTAGGTGTCGGTCGAGGCTCTTCGCTATTAGACCGTTAACAGACACCACTATCGGTACGATGATCGTTGAGTCCATATGCCACATGGCCGTAATCTCGTGCGCGAGGTTAAGGTATTTCGTTAGTTTGTCAGTTTTATTATTATTATTATTATTATACTTGTACTAATTTGCTGGTTCTTCGATAGACATTTTACTCAAAACTAATATAATTATTGTATTCATCCTTTCAATTTGTCCATTTCCCCTTGGCACTTCTGTGTTAACCTTGACATGTTGTATATTTTTATTTTCACAATATTCTATAAATTCCCTTCCAGTAAATGTGGTCCCTCTGTCTGTAATAATTCTTCTGAGACTTCCAAAATCTTGCTGATGAACTTTCAATTTATCAACTGTTTCTTTTGATGTTGTTGGCTTAACAGGATTAATCCAAACAAATGTTGTGTAAGCATCCATAACTGTTAAAATATAGTTGTACATCTTCTTGGTAGAATATAATGGTCCTAAGTTATCACAATGCAATGTTTGTAATGGTAAGTCAATTTTGTCAATTGGATTTAAAAATCCCTCTTTTTTGCCTGATTTTCTACTTGCTAAAATACAAGGTATGCAGTTAAGAATAACCTTTTCAATTTTACTGTCTTTCTGTCTGTCTTTGTTCCATTTCCATGTGCTTTCTTAATTATTTCTATGTCCATCAATTCTGGTATAACTAATTTCTTCTCTTCACCTTTGTAAATAATATTATTATCCAATATGTAGTCTTCATTTTGATTCTTCTCTTTCAAAATATGCTTAATCATCTTTATAATTTCATCTTCATCTTGAGCTTGACTTATCCTTGCAATTAACTCTGTTTGTATAATACATATATTTCTACTTAGAGAATCTACATGCTTCATTTTGTCATCGGTTCTATGTACTATTGAGAAATCAAAATCTTCAAGATACAAAATCTATTTTGCTATTTTTACAGGTACATCTTTTTTATTTAAACTATTTTTTTGACATTCCAACAAGAAAGCAACACGTTTTCTGTTATTTATATGTTTGTGGCAGTTTATACAATAAATACGGTATAACTAACCTTGATATAACAAATTTGAAGGAGATTAGAAAATATTCGTTATATCTAGAAATTTGTTACAATAATATTTGTTTTATGGAGGTTAATTTTGTTTGAAGCAAAATCGCACTTTGACAGGTTTTACCTTACAATACTAATTTGTTATGAAATTTCAAATTCTTCGACTGTCTTACGAATATTTATGGATTGGTAGAATATTTTATGCAAAGGCTGTAGATTGACAAAAATCGCTATACCGAGGTAAATTGTACTTTCTATTTATGTTTTGCATGGTTGAAAATTCATTGTACGAATATTTTTACAAAAGTGTATTCGTAATGTAACGGTATATTTTATATTAATTATTACAGCCGGTTCTAGGGGACTCAAAAATTCGTTATATCGAGAGAATCGTTATATTAAGGTACCACTGTATTCTATTCTATTATATTCTTGACCATACTCTTTTTTAACACCAGGAATTAATATATAGACAATAAAATAAGAAATATAAAGCCCAAATTTCTTTATTTATAACAATATTAGTTTATATACGATATGGGTAAATTCCTACAGTATTCACGCGGCAAATACCAGATCTGAAACAAAAAAATATATATATCAAAATTTATTTAGTAGATTTGTAAACCAATATTTGTACTAAAATACATACATACATACATACATACATAACTTCACGGTTTTTTTTGGAACTAAGTTATTTTGCGCGGCTTACAAGAGTAAACTGGCAGAGATCGTCACGTAATCCGTTATTAGACGGATCAACGCCATTGAATCCATTTGATTGAAAGTCTGTCTCCAATGACATTCAATGGTTCAAGTTCATGTTTACATGGATCGCTTTGGTTGATGCATTCATATTGAAAGACAGAATGGATCCGTCTAATATCGGTTTAAACAAGGAAAAAGCGTTACGCCTCGAGGCGCCCTTTAACATATTTGTTATACAATTTTGAACGTTAATGCAATGAATTAAGATCTGAAATAATATCCATCAGTGTAACATACGGTGTTTTGGAATTAGAAAGTCTCGTAACCACCCTTATTCGGCCGCATTCGGGCGCTGTCGCCGCGCACGTGCACATGTTTTTTTACTAAACGTCCCTCCTGATCTAACGACGACGTTGGAGTCTCTATGTAAAATGGTCGATATCGACTACCTAGTATGTGTTGTCACATTGCTAGAAAATTGCCATATCGACCCAAACTACCGGGTGTTTATAACTGAGGCTTGACCTTTTCTCAGTAGTAGTAAATGATCGTGTGATACATCATTATTTAGATCTTGAGAAAACAGAACGACGTTTTACAATGATTAGTAGTTTTATAATAAAAAAATTCTAGCAAAAATAAATCTAGTTGAAGAGTAGCTAAATAACAAATCTATACTAATATTATAAAGAGGAAAGATTTGTATTTTTAAAATTTTTGTATGTTTGTTAGGTATAAACTCAAAAACTACTGACCCGTTTTCAAAAATTCTTTTAACATTAGAATGCTACATTATCCCAGATTAATATGGGCTATATTTATTACTAGAAAAAAATAGGGATCTCCACTAAAACTTCAATAATGTAACCCAAGGTGTAAAAAAATAGTGTATGAGTGGATCCGGGGATGGCTTAGATTCACAATTAGACCCGGTAGATGGAATTGGAATCGGGTTCTAGATTTTTAGTTGTTCAGGGCAGGACAAGGTCTTATGGAACCGCAAGTAATAAATATTTTCTATAATAACTTGAAGGCGTTCCCAAGAAAAACTTAAAAAGGTCACAACAAAGAAAAATTATAGTACTTTTTGTGTTTTACTTATATTATTAGGTAGTAAGGTAAGGTAAGGTTAGGTAGGTGGTAGGGTATTTGCCCGTCTGGATGGCTACCACCCCTGGTCTAGATTATACCGCCATAACAATCTTGAGTTGTGTTCCGGCTTTAGTGGCCAGTTTCCAGTCTCCCTTTAGAGAGCAGCACCGCATTTGTAAAGTCTTTAGTGTTGCAAATGTCCATAGGCGATGGTAGCCGTTTTCCACCAATGGGCCGTGTGTCTGTCTGCTGTTCTCATGTAATAAAGAAAAGAAAACCTACTTCAACATTTTGCAGAAAATACTTAATTTTTAATTTTTAGTTACTCTGTTGCTTAAATTTAATACAATAGAAAAATACAATTAAATACTAAAACTAAACTACAGTATGAAAAATAAACCTAAAATTAAAAACTAGAACTAAATAAAAAGGAGGGCATAATCCATAATATAAATAAACCTAGATTAAAAAAAAAAAAAAAAAAAACCTGTGTCAAGGCCGGTCCAGCCCCACCAGACCACTGTCGCTGGACATTGTACCTAGAAGGCTGGCAGCATTGCCTCGCTGGATACACAGGCTAATCCTTTGAGCGAGGTAAGCTCCAGCCTTCCGGTCTCTTGTTGTATCGACTAGACGTTTTTTAATATTTTTAAATAAGTTAAAAATGTTACTCTTGAAGTCGATTTCATTTTTGATAGAAAGTTTTTATTCGTCACTTTTAATTTACGTATATATTATCTGATAACAATAAAATGTTATGAAACAACACATTTTCAGACTGATTTGAATAAGTTTTCTGCTATATCTTCGGAACCGAAAGTCCAAAAGCAATACAATTGATTTGAGACCGTTTTAACTTTACTGAATCCAGCTCAAAAATTATCATCAAAATTGATTCTGAAATAAAAAGATAATGTGGCTAAAAATTCATAAAAAAAAAATATATTTACACGACTAAGCGAATGAATCTCCTAGTTTTTTTGAAGTCGGTCAAAAATCATAACTATGTTCTTTAAGTCGTTTTCTTCTTCTTCTTCTACTTCAGCCAATCTCAGTACACTGCTGGACGTAGGCCTCCTCAAGTACGCGCCACATATTCCGGGCTCCCGTCTTTCTCATCTAACCCCTGCCGGCAATCTTAAGCAGGACGTCAGTCCACCGGGCTGGCGGGCGTCCTACGCTACGTTTGCCGAGACGTGATCTCCACTCCAGGACTCGTTTGCTCGTGACTGACGTGACCGGCCCACTGCCACTTCAACTTGCTTATTTTGCGAGCTATGTCGGTTACCTTCGTTCTGTTACGGATGTCCTCATTTTTGATCTTATCCATATTTTTTTTAATTTTTTATTGCCGGAGTTCAGCAGACAGGCAGACGGCCCACTTGATGGAAAGCGGTTACAATCGCCTATGGACATTTGCAACATCAAAGGTGCTACAAATACGCTGCTGCTCTCTTAAGGGAGACTGGAACCTGGTCACTAATTCCGGAACATAACTCAAGTTTGTTATGGCGGCATACTCTAGACCAGGGGTGGTAGCCATCCAGGCAGGCAAATGCCCTACCACCTGGAAAATAAGAGAAACACCTAACATAGCTCGCTCCATAGCCCGTTGAGCGACTTTGAATTTGTGGACCAGTCCCACTGTCAGTGTCCACGTCTCGGCACCGTATGTCATGATGGGTAGGACGCACTGTACGAAGACTTTCGTCTTCAAGCATTGCGGTATGGTCGACGAGAAGACTTGTCGAAGCTTACCGAATGCTGCCCAGCTTAACTGGATCCTCCTATTGGCTTCCCTCTCGAAGCCGTGTCTGTCTACCTGGATCTTTTGTCCAAGGTAGACATAAGTCGTCTAATAATAAACAAAATATTACCCAATTTTAGCCAAGTCCATGTTACCCAATTCAAGCCGAGGCCCAGCACATGTGTTCGAGGTCACTTGCTGCATTGTACTGCACGAATTACCAGTCAAATTTCCATGAGTCAATGAAGCAGCAAACAGCTCATAAGCCCTATTATGGTTGCATTGGTTATTGGTGCAACCAGGTTGACGTGCCGGTAGTCCGTTGACGAAGAAGTCGAGGTGACCTATGGCTTCTCCAATTCCGTTGGCCAGAGCCCCAGAAGTGTCGGTGTGAATTACTTCTACGAATACCGCGTCGTGTCGAGTAAGGCGTTCAGAGTTCGCTCCCCATTGATTGCCTGATGGATCCAATCCTGAGAAACAGTTGATTATTATTGATAGACTAGGTGGTCCGGCAGACGTTGTCCTTCCTTAGAAAAAGATTTAGGAGGAGTTCAGTGACATGCACACGAACAGAAGAATTATATATAGATAGATAAGACATTATTTAAAAGTCGTGTTAGCTTAGTAGTCAATTCTCAAAAGGGGCAGGTACAGTTCCTAGCCGGGAAGCATGCTCCACTTAGGCAGTTTTCTGATCTAATGTGCATATTGGCACAATTGCTACGTGCTAACGGTGAAGCGAAACATCATGATGAAACCTACACATCGAAATACCTTCTGTGTCAAACTCACCAATCCGTCTTGGTTCTTTTTTTATTTTATTGCAAGAGATCAGCAGACAGGCAGACGGCCCACTTGATGGAAAGCGGTTACCATCGCCTATGGACATTTGCAACACCAAAGTTGCTACAAATGCGCTGCTGCTCTCTTAAGGGAAACTGGAACATGGTTACTAATGCCGGAGCATAACTCAACGTTGTTATGGCGACATACTTTAGACCAGGGGTGGTAACCATCCAGTCGGGCAAATGCCCTACCACCTGGGTGTGGGTTATTAAGACGCCTCTTACGTCTTGGGCCGCCCGGCCGCACACTGTTTAAAAATACTATTACTGTTTATTCCCTTATAAATGGGAGGTATGAGTCCAGCAGTGGGACGTCTATTGGCTGTTATTGTATAAGACTTATTGCTCACCAAATAATCTATTACAACAATGCATGATTACAATACTGGCTTGGGAAAAACAATAAGTGACCTTATCGCTTAGAGCAATCTCTTCCAAGCAACCTGACTGAAGAATAATCTTAACCAATCTGGCTATTTAGGTGGTGCAGATTACATAGGACTTAAACAAAAAATAAATATTTTCTACATCTTGAAGTCGGTGCATTTTACAATTTTGTTACTGTTTTCGAAGTAAAACTTCTTTAGAATCGTTGTGATTTGTGAAACACGATGAAACGAAAAAGGGACACTAAAACGTGATAAACACATGAATCTATGTTTTTAAAATATTTTGTCATTTTTAGTTGCTTGAATTGAAAAAATATTTCATGCGCCTGTAGTGACTGTATTACTGGCAACCGTATACAAGGTTTTCCTTTCGAAGAGTGTAGGCGATCGGCGCTCTTCATCAAGGTTTGCTCACGATTTCCCGGGGACCCACTCATTAAATCCCGAGTTGGTGACAATGGGACGACGTCTGAAGTATACTCTTTGAAATAAAGAAAAAAAGTTAAATAGCTCCACAATTGACGGCGACACTCGCATAACTAACATACCAAAAAAATACATTCGAATTGAGAACCTCCTGTTTGGAAGTCACTTAAAAATATTCCATAACTATTTCATCCATTCGTGCCTTCATTTGTTTATCAGTATTTCGGGAGTTAAAATAAACTAAATAAGTACTTACCAGTGATTTTTTGAACTTGTCTACCAAGTTGTCGTCCAGCGACACCGGCGATATGCGCTCCAAGACCAAACCCAACGAAATGAACTTTTGAGAGCGTGAAGTCATCTATACCCATCATAACTTCAGTAATATATTGTGCCAAAGCTCTTCCTACCTGAGGAACTTGTATTACTGCGCTAGCATACGCTTGCCCAGCAAATACGGACCAGTCTACTACTATTACATTTACATCTTCCCCTTTTATATTCCTGAAGAGTGCTGCAATTAGGAAAATAGCATGATTCAAAATTAGTCTACCCATAGATCCGTAGAATTTGATTTGAAATAGCTTGGCTTCATATTTCTGCTTTGTCAGATAAATGGAGAAGAGTATCACTAAACATATAAATTATTTTTTAGTAGTATGTCATCACTTTTATTACAGAAACAACAATGCTTTTTATGCCAGAAATGTATGGATTCCCTCCCTTCTATTACTTTGTAATCCGTGTAGGAACAGAGAAAGAATATTAATCTCTACGGTTGGGCCACCTTTCGTAACATACGACAAACCAATCCACAACTAGTGGTAGAACATTTGCCTGTTTGGTTAGCTAACACCCCTGGTCTAGAGTATGCCAAGATAACAAAGTTAAGATGTGTTTTGGCTTTGGAGGTCAAGTTTCAGTACCCCTTTTGAGACCGGAAGCACATTGGTAGCATCTTGGGTGTTGTTTAAAGTTTAAGTTAGCGTAAATTAAGCTTTGTCTACCGATTACCCTAATTTAACTTATGCATTGCTTATGTTCTTGTATGAATCTTGAACAAAAATATCCCATTATTAAATATTATAAAAACATACAATCTTTAACCAATGGATTAAGCGTGTTGAAAGCCGAACCACTGTGGCCATGGATAATGAACACAGTATTTAGGTCCTCATCGAAGTTAGTTGCTTCTAGCTGGGCAGTATTCATGTTGGTGATTGGTACTCCTACTAGAGGTCTTTGTCTAAAACATACAAATGAATATATCAATATAAATATAGATTTCGATCTAAGAAAATCATTAAGAAATATCACAATGCGGGCGTAATCTACAACTCTGACTATTTCTGTAAAGACTAATTAGCGAATTATAAGAAATTAAACCACTGTTATTAAAGCTATTACACAAGAGCGTCAAACAATTGCATCCACATTACAAATGTTTCTAGAATATGAGAAATATGACTCAACTACAATACGACACAGAATTTATTTTGTTTGGGGCATTTCATTATAACCTTTGCCCCATTTATGAAAACAGAATTTGTGTGACAAATTAATAAAAAGTAAAAGCGTAAAGTTATAAAAATGCACTTACTTATCAAAATAGAAATAGGAGTTAAAACTTCTTGTGTTTCGGGCGTCTTTTATTTCCTCAGGCAGTACATTGCCCTGGCACGCTGAAAATAACAACAATTATGCTTTAAATCGCTATGCTTTCATACCAGTATAAAATCAAGGAGTTATGTTATCTTCAGTAACTGATACTATTTAAACATTAGCTAACAATTAATCAGATAACACTGTCATACTTTTTTTATGGCATGAGTTCAGCAGACAGGCAGGCAGCCCACCTGATGGCAAATGGTTAATATTGCTTATGGACATTTCAAACACCAAAAGTGCTACCAATATTCTGCTGCTCTCTAAAGGCAATTATATATTTTTTTAATTGCATGAACTCAACAGACAGGTAGACGGCCTACCTGATGGAAGTCGGTTACCATTGCCTATGGACATTTGTCACATCAAAGGTGGCTACCGATGTGCTGCCGCTCTCTAAAGAGAGACTGGAACCTGGCCACTAATGCCGAAACACAATTCAAGACTGTTATGGAGACGTACTCTAGACAAGGAGTGGTAGCCATCCAAACGGGTAAATATCCTTCACGTGGTTGTGGGTTGTTTCGTCGTGTCTTAGGACAAGCTGCCCAGCCGTAGGAATTTTTATTTTCAAGTAATGATATAGTACAAGTAGTTAGGCTATTAACACCATAGGTGTTACTAAGATGCTTTGGGCTTTAAAGAACTTTATGTCAGTACTTATTATAATCTTTGATTAAATAATGTTCACAGAGACTTCAAGTCTCTCTGCGTTTTCTAATAGGGAGTGTTCTGATGAACATTTCAGAATGGTGCCATTGTCTTCTTTCTATTCCTGTAAGGCTCGCTTAAGGTTAGGTATTCAGCTTCTCTCATTAGATTTCTTAAACATGTTTTATATTGCGTACTACTACTACAGTGTTACTATATGGGGTTTTCAGAAAATGTCACATAAAATTCCTTCAAGGCTGACAGCACGTTTGTAATCACTCTGGTATTGTTAAATTTTTATGTGGATCTCTAATTTTCATAAGACATGCCGCTAGCCTGTCTATATGTAGGTAGTCTAGCAACACAAAATGTTTCTAGTGAATTTTAAAAATATATATTATAGTTCGGCAGTTCTATGAAGCCACATTTGGCATCTATCAAACTGATTTCAGTAGTAAAGTGAACTATCGACGATGATACGATTATAAATTGGAATCGATATAAGACTTCCCACATTACCGAATCAATTAAAATACAACGATTTATTATTTTAAATAAGCATATTATTTACCTTTTTATATCTTTAAAATGTAGAAAATTCGATTATACATCAATTTCCAGGTCATATTAATAATATTTAAGAAAAGAAAAAAGAGTTGAGAAATATAACGTTTTCATGAGTTAAATTTCTAAAGAAATAAGCTACTTATGGTGGTTTAATTTAATATAAATTATTTTGATACTGTTACAAAGTTATCCGTCAGTATCTATATGAAACTTCAAATGAGGCTTCTTAAAACGGCTCAACTATAGTAATATTTCACTCACCCACTAAGGCAGCTACGACGAGTACAAGTGTCTTGAACATGATGTTTTTAATTTGGGTATTGATACAAGACTGACCTATTTTAGTTGAATTTATATGTTTTTAAGCAAATGTTCCTCAGATTTGAGGAAAGATAATATATTACAGGGGACTTTTTAAATCAAACGACTAAAAGAGATGAGATTTTTGATTTCGATTATAACGATGTTATTTTATCTGCCTTGTAAATATTATAACTTATCATGATTCCAAGTATGACTCAAAACTGATAAAAAATTACATAGTACAAAAAAAAGTGACTTTATTTATTATAATATTAGACTAATGTTTAAGAATTACTTACAGGATAGGATAGGAATATATTTTTTCATTTCTCATATTCTGAAAGTACGCTTGGAGTTTCCTGATTACAGGGATGAAAACAGTACTACTCGTTCCTGCTGTCAAAAAATTGTTAAACTATGCGAGCCATCATACATAATACATGCGACTCACGTCCCAACTTTTTTACAGCTACTGCTAAATCGCGGCATATATTGTAATAAATTTTGTTACTTCATTTTATACTTAGAAATTAATTTACATGAAATTATAATTATTTAATTTACATAAATTTGAACTAAATATTTACTAAGACTGAAGGTATTTTACTAAAATCAAAGGTACAACTCGACCAAAATGTCTAGAAAATGAACAAATTTTTTGCCTTCTGGCAATTTTCGCCAGGTGGTAGAGTATTTGCTCGACTGGATGGCGACCACCCCTGGTCTAGAGTATGCCGCCAGAACAACCTTGTGTTGTGTTCCGGTATTAGTGACCAGGTTCCAGGCTCCTTTAAGAGAGCAGCAGCGCATTTGTAGCACCTTTGGTGTTGCAAATGTCCATAGGCGATGCTAACCGCTTTCCATTAAGTGGGCCGTCTGCCGGTCTGCTGAACTCCTGCAATAAAAAAATAAAAAAAAATATCTATTTTATCTGTAGTCAAGGTCAGTGAAACAAACAAAGCGAATTTATCCATGTTATTTCAATTTTAACGTTGATCCGAGTCTAAAATCTGCTGAAAAAAAAAACTAAATACGCATGTGACAACACCAAGTTTCACGTGAGCAGTGATTTTTAAAGTTTACTCTTGGTAATGTCTAGTGGAATTTGAAGCAAAAATCTTTTCGATATAATTCGACGATATTTAACAAAGAACAGCCGACGTGATGGGTTTGTAATGGTTAGTCTAGCTGCTTTTAATCAAACAATTGTTCTGTTAACATTATAGGCAATAAAATTATAGTCATAATTATTAAAGTAAACATCATAGGCTATGTTTACAAAATGCGTACGTCGTAACTAAAGCAACTTGATACTTAAACGGTGTTTGATATCGTATTAAAAATTACTAGTGAGTATCAAAATTACTCTTGACCGAATATTGAAGTTGCTAGAGTTTAGAAAAATTTGCGAAAGTGGCGCCCCTATTACTTTCTGCTTTATTTTGCCAGCCTGTAAATAGCGCAACATATATTTTTTACGTGTTTTGCATCTTATTTAGTTTTTAAACTACGAACTATAAAGACTTAATTTTTTCTTAAATTTGGTTTTGAATAGTTACGTAACATTCTACCTGAAAATGGAAAAGAGGTGTCGGGACATGCGACAGAAGAAGTCACACGAAGGAGCCGCGTGTAAAAGTTTAATTGTTTTTATCTAATATTATATTTTTAGATTATAAATTGATACCTTGTTGTTTTGAATTGGTTTTAATCGGTTAATTGAATCTAATACTGGCTGTCTCGTGTGGTTGACGTCAGCGTCATTTGTTTGTTTCGCTAAAACGCATTGTTTCCGGATTCAATTTGCAGTTATTAATGGTTTCATAGCCATTTACTTTGATAGTAGGGAATCCTTATTATCGAAATTATCGCTCAACCTTGTTGATTGTAATCAGTACTTTGATTATATACAGATCATTATTTTCACGTAATTAGTTATGTGTTTTATATTGTGCATTAGTAGACCTTGTACCGTCGTATCGAGATTTCAAGGGTAAAAAAACTTTTAAGTTTCAAGTGTATGCACTGCTTATCCTGATATTAGGCGAATCGACCAATTTAAAAAAAAAAAAAATTTTCTTGCAATAGGACAACAGACAGGCAGACGGCTTACTTGATGGAAAGTGGTTACCATCGCCTATGGACATTTGCAACACCAAAGGTGCTACAAATGCACTGCTGCTCTCTTAAGGGAGACTGGAACCAGGTCACTAATAACGAACACAACACAAGGTTGTTATGGCGACATGCTGTAGACCAGGGGTGGTAGCCATCCAGTCGGGCAAATGCCCTACCACCTGGCTGTGGGTTGTTCTGTCGCCTCTTACGACAGGCCGCCCGGCCGCAGGAAATTGGTTTCTTTCGCCGTTCCTGCGCGGATAAATTGGATGAATTTGGTAGACAGCCCTAGAGCTCTGATCTGAAAGGAAACTGTCGTTTTCAATGTCATTGAATAGTGAAGTTGAAAAGAAAAGTTTAGTTAGCTTACATGTAGGGATGGTTACCTGAATTACTCTCACGTATGTTTTACGAACTTGTTTTTTAGTTTTTTGAAATCTTTAGAATCGTAGTGGTTTGAAACTCTATAAAAGGAAAAAAAAGCGACACTAAAACCAGATATATACTCATTTAAACACTGTGCTCATAAAGATATAGCTGAAAATATTTTGAAGTTCATAAATCAAACTGAAACTAGATCATTTGTTTCCTATTTTAGTTATCATAAGCCTCTCGTGACATTTGGTTATAGTGAAAATATGGAATCTGAATAATATGTGTTAGAATATATCTTAAATATGTAATAGGTATATAACACTTTTTGAGCTTGGTAAAAATGTTATAAAAATAATAAACCTTATAATATTTTATGAAAGGTATTCTAGAAAGTATATAAAACTATATATAATAATTTATTTTTTATTGTATATAAAAGATTAGATATAGCTGCTTAAATAAACAGCAGTCGCATAAAAAAATTACACATATTTGTTTCAAAATACAATGTATTATGAAATATATATGTGGTTCTTAAAAATTGGCTCGTTTGAATTAAAACAAATGTTCAAATAAACACTTTAATTTACACACCTTAGAAAACGCCTTAAAAACAACTTCGTTTAACATACGCATCCAATCACTCTCTTACCCTTTTAACTCGCAACTCATCCAACCCATTTTTAAGATTCGTACAACTCGCCCATCCTGCAATCAGGTTGCTCTCAGACTGTTTTCACAAGAACACCTTAAGTATAACTAAATTAATAAAACTTTTTACTTATTACATCATGAACATTATAGAGCCACAAATGGTGGTTTTATACTACTGAAATTGACTTGAATGTTAACAAATTTGGAATAATGAACGAATGGTTACAAACTTTTAATTTTATACAATTCAAAACAATAAAAGAAGTAACTACTGACATTTCCACTACTTTCTTATCACTTTATCAAAAACAAAACAAACAATATCTTTTAAATTTTATATTTTGACAAATTATATAATAAACTTTTATTTGAAAGAAACTTTAGTAATTATATTCAATGGATTTTCTTGGAAATTACAATAGTTCTTATTACAACAGCTTTACAACTTGATTCTATGTATTGTTTAAACAAAAAATAATAACATCTAATCTTGGTATAAGTAGTCTTATAAGATAGAGCTTGTATTCAAAATACTACTCGATGATATGTTCTTCACTTTAATACTTTATATTCAATGTAAATACAAAGGAAGCATTTGGATACTGTCATCTCATAAGCTCACTTTTTTATGTAATCTACAGCGGTAGTTATTTTCTTAGGTCCTTCTGTATTGCTGTTTACTTTGTGAACTTCATACAAAAATGTAGGTTTAATTTTTAAATTAGGTCCAAACTGTGTCCTTTGTATAGCAACTAAATCCCCTTCTTTGTATTGATAAATTTTCTTCCTTCTTTTGTTAAACGATTTTCTATTTTCTTCCTGTATCTTTAAAATGTGTTCTTTAGCTTCTTTTCTTAATTCATCCCTCTTTTCAGTAAACAATCTTCTGTTCTCTTCTTCCAGTAATTCTATAATATTTCAATCTTTTTTACTTCTTAATGTTGTTCCCGGCAACAACTCAAATGGAGATGTGTTAATTGACATCTGATAGGTTCCATTAATTGCTCTTTGTAGTTTACTAATATACTTATATTTTTGGGAGAAAATAAAGATTATTATTATTATTTCACATATATTTATTTATATTCTTTTTTATGTCTTTTTAATACATATGTATATAAAAAATAAACACATATTAAAAAAATATAAAAAGATGACGTCCGTCGGCAGCGGGGCCTAGGGTCCAAGCTACCGGTGGTTAAGGCTCCAGAGACAGGAACTTCCTCACAATGCGTGCCGTGCTCAGAAGAACCGCCTTCTGCATCTGGCCCTTCACCCATTTACCGAGCGAGAGCCTCTCTAGGTGTCGGTCGAGGCTCTCCGCTATTAGACCGTTAACAGACACCACTATCGGTACGATGATCGTTGAGTCCATATGCCACATGGCCGTAATCTCGTGCGCGAGGTTAAGGTATTTCGTTAGTTTGTCAGTTTTATTATTATTATTATATTGATTTATATATTTTATCTCGGCTAACCGGAAATAAACTAATGGCACGGGCCTAAGCCAAGTGTACATTAGTAGGACGACTAAGATGTAGTGATTGCTACTTGATTTGATATATTTGTATAGTTGTATGTTGGTTCATTGGTGTCACCTTGCAGGAATTTTCTTACTATCCTACATGTATTTAATATTGTTGCTTTTTGCATTAAATGGTAAGAGTTTGCTGGTAGGTCTAGAGCTTTTAGGGATTGGTGTATTAGTTTTGGCATGACTCCCGTAGTAGAGAGCACGACTGGAATAATTGTAACATTCTGTAGGTGCCAAAGGCGGGTAATTTCGTCTTTGAGTTCGGTGTATTTTGTCAATTTTTCTGATATTGTTGTTTGTATATTATGTGTATTAGGTATGGCGATGTCTATTAAGTAACCTGTCTTAGTGGTTTTGTTAATTAGGGTTATGTCAGGTCTGTTGTAATGGATCGTTCTGTCAGTCAATATGGCTCGGTCAAAGTACAGTTTTGTAGTAGAGTTTTCTAGTACGGTTTCAGGTTTGTATTTATAGTATGGTGTTATGGTGTTGATGAGATTATATTTGTGTGCAAGTTTTTGATGTATGATATTGGTGACTTGATCATGTCTATGTTTGTACTCTGTCTGAACTATTGATTTACATGCGCCTGTGATGTGCTGTATAGTTTCTGGGGAGCTATTACATTTTCTGCAGTAGTCAGCGGCTAGGTTTTTGATGATATGTTTGCGGTAATTTTTGGTTTCAATGACTTGATCCTGAATGGCGATCATAAAACCCTCTGTCTCTGGGAAGAGTTCACCTCTTGTTAGCCAAGCGTTCGATGCTTCTTTATCGACATGTTCTAGGCATAAGTCTTGGCGGTGTCTTCCATGAAGGGACTTTTGTGTCCACTCTGTTATCTTAGTTCTATCGTCAGTAAGCTTTTCGTTAGTCTGTTCTGCTGCATTTTGTAGGTTTAGGGGGGTAAGTTTTCGATCTGTTTGTACTATAAGTTTGTGTATTATTGAAGACTGGGCTTTGGCAAAGAAATATTGTCGGAGAGTTGTTATTTGTTTGTTATGTAAATTTAAAATGTCAATAAGGCCCCTTCCACCTTCTTTTCTGGGTAAGGTTAATCGTTGTAAGCATGATCTGGGATGATTTTTACGAAATTTTGTCATGGTAGTATTGATTTTTCTCTGTAAATTCTTAATTTCTGTCTTATTCCAGTTTATTATTCCAAAAGAGTAAGTAAGTAATGGGATAACAAATGTGTTGATCGCTTTAACTGTGTTCCTAGAATGTAGCTGAGTTTTCAAAATCATATTGAGTCTGTGTTGGAATTGTTGTGTCAGTTTTTGTTTTGTGTCTTTGTGATGTATTAATAATGATTGGTTATAGCCTAAATATTTGTAGACATCCCATTCACATAATGGTATTATATTATCTCCTGTAGTAGTAGTGTAGTGGTGTGAGTAGTTTTGACCATTTTTAACAGAATTAACTTTACATTTATCGATACCAAATTCCATTTTAATATCTATACTAAACTTGTCTACAATATCAGCTAAGTCTTTTAGTTCGTTTTCGGTTGCAGCGTAAAGTTTAATGTCGTCCATATACAGTAAATGATTTAATTTAGATTCCCTGATGTCAGTCTGTCTGTCTTTTTCTAAACAAATTGGATATCCATGAGATGTGACATTCAGTAATTGAGAGAGAGGGTTTAATGCAAGGCAGAACCAGAGTGGGCTAAGTGCGTCTCCCTGGAATATGCCTCTTTGTATTTGGATTGGATCTGTTTCTATAGTCTCCTTTATTGTAGATACTCTAAGGACAGTTGACCACTTGGCCATGATGGTTTTTAGGAATGTTATGATAGTGGGATGAATTTTGTAAATTTCTAAAACTTTTACTAACCATGAATGGGGAACTGAGTCGTATGCTTTTTTATAGTCGATATACATAGTGAATAAATTAGATTTAGTTTTATGGACTTGTTTTAGTATAACAGAGTCAATTGTTAATTGTTCTTTGCAACCCTGGCTAAACTTTCGGCAACCTTTCTGTTGTTCTGCTAGAATTTGATTTGTGTCTATGTGATTATATATTATTTCAGATATACAAGATGTCATTATTTTATAGAGCGTTTGCAGGCATGTGATAGGGCGATATTTGCTTGGATCTGATAGGTCTTTTGGGTCTTTTGGGATCATGTAAGTCGTACCCATAGTTAAATAAGAGGGAATACTAGTGGGGTCTTGTATAAAACTATTAATATATTTGTGTAGATTACTGTGAGTAGTCGTAAATTTTTTGTACCAGAAACTGTGTATATTGTCTGATCCTGGCGATTTCCAGTTATGCAAGTATCGGATAACTTTTTGTAAAATGTCTGTGGAAATAAATTCATACGTCATTGTTTGTAAATTGTTAAATGTATCCGTTGATATCTGTTCAGCTTCTATGTTATGTTGAATAGGTTTTTCCCATATACCAGCCCAGAAGTTTTTTAACGCTTCCGGTGTAATGGAATCATGTACATCACTATTGAAACAGTTTTCTTGAGTATTAGTGGTGGTGTTTCTAATGTTACGGTAAAACAGTTTTTCGTTCAGGTTGAATTGAGTATTCTGTTGTTTTCTTAATGAACAATCTTTGTATCTTTGTAGTCGACCTGTTACAACGGAGAGTTTTTGTTTTAATGTGTCCAGTACATGTGCAGCCTGTGTGTTTGGTTCTTCATGTAATGTATGAGCCTTATATTGTTCCATAATTCTTTCTGAATGTTTGGTTATGTTTCTACTTCTATTTCCTTGTATAAACTGAGTAAGGCGGCCAATTTTCTTTCGTATGTCTTTTAATTTCATTTCTAATCTTGTTTGCCATTTTGGTTTATAGTCTTTTTTCTTTCGTTGTATATCTGTTCTGGTTTGAAGTGTTATTCTTGCACCATTCACTTTAGCCGCTGTCCAGGCGGCGCAGTATATAATGGTTTGAAATTTGAGAAAATCGGTATCGCTTGTAATATTTTCTTTAAGAGTTATTCTATTTATGTAGTCTATTATTTTGGCAAGGTTTTTAGAGGTTTTTTGTTTTGGAATATAGGCCCTAGATGTTGGATCGGTATATGTGTAATATTCGAATGCTTTCTGGAACGTCTCATCTATTTTCGAATGTCTTCCTGATAATATAAGTTCGGAGGTTGTATGAATTCTGTTGATATCGTGTTCAGTGTTTTGACTTATATTGTTAATGAGTGTTGGGGTTTCGTTAAAACTAGGGTATGTATTAATTAAAGTATTGTTACTTATTTCTAGTTCTTTTGCTATTTCCTGTTGTATTATAGTTAATCTCTCTTTGCTGATGTATTGGTTGTTTACTATTGCTCTTCTCTGATCTGCTATGCGTTGTTCACTAAGATTAGCTAAAAGTGGATAACTCTGAGTGAGGTCTGTATGCATCAGTTTTCTATATGCAGTTTTAATGGTGCCTAAGTTGGTTGTGCGATAGTATGATCGCATTATTGCCTCATTATACTGATTAGTCCATTTCATTCTAGTATCTGCTGTATTTTGTGTAGTTTGATTTGAAACGTGTGTTTGACTATGTGTTTCTGGTTGTGTATGATTTTGAACAACAGCTTGTAGTTGTGTCAGTTCTTGTTTGACTTCGTTAAATATCTGGTCTATTGTATTCTGAGGTAGTAATTTGTTGCGTATTATAGCTCTACGTTGGTCACCTACTCTCTGTCGGCTTACTTGCATATTAGGATATTTTTCTGTGAATTTTATGTGTAATGATTCAAGATAATTTTTTGTATCGGTTTCTAGTGCAGTTAGTAGAAAGTAAGTACGCAATATAAACTTATTCATTTCCTGTGTCCATTTTTTGCGTGCACCTGAGGTGGGTGCAAGCTCAGTGTCAAAATTGACGTCCTGCACAACACTATCAGGTATGCTTATGGTGGATACGGTTGATGATTTTCGGGTCCCATATGAAGGGCAGGTTGAAGGAATAGATGAAAAAAGTGAAGTAGTGTCATCGCTTAAGAAATCGGCTGTAGTTTCGACGACACGAGTCCGCCTGTTCAGCTCATGTCGATCGGCTGTAGTAGTTTTATCGACGGGAGCCCGCCTGCTCAGCCCCTCATCGCCAATGGTTCGCATGCTGTGGCATCCAGCATCGGCTCCAGATGCGCCCCGGCGACCCCCGGGAAGCGACCGCAAATTATAAACTTTCTTACTCATCTCCATAAAAGGGTTACTTTTGCCTTGTTAGCCGCATAAGTTACAATCATTGTATGCGTGTCCGCCCCCCACGTGGCCTGGTGTTCGGCTCGGACGTAAGGTAAGATTTTAGGGGGCTTATTATTATTATTATTATACTTGTACTAATTTGCTGGTTCTTCGATAGACATTTTACTCAAAACTAATATAATTATTGTATTCATCCTTTCAATTTGTCCATTTCCCCTTGGCACTTCTGTGTTAACCTTGACATGTTGTATATTTTCATTTTTACAATATTCTATAAATTCCCTTCCAGTAAATGTTGTCCCTCTGTCTGTAATAATTCTTCTGGGATTTCCAAAATCTTGCTGATGAACTTTCAATTTATCAACTGTTTCTTTTGATGTTGTTGGCTTAACAGGATTAATCCAAACAAATGTTGTGTAAGCATCCATAACTGTTAAAATATAGTTGTACATCTTCTTGGTAGAATACAATGGTCCTAAGTTATCACAATGCAATGTTTGTAATGGTAAGTCAATTTTGTCAATTGGATTTAAAAATCCCTCTTTTTTGCCTGATTTTCTACTTGCTAAAATACAAGGTATGCAGTTAAGAATAACCTTTTCAATTTTACTGTCTTTTTGTCTGTCTTTGTTCCATTTCCATGTGCTTTCTTAATTATTTATATGTCCATCAATTCTGGTATAACTAATTTCTTCTCTTCACCTTTGTAAATAATATTATTATCCAATATGTAGTCTTCATATTGATTCTTCTCTTTCAAAATATGCTTAATCATCTTTATAATTTCATCTTCATCTTGAGCTTGACTTATCCTTGCAATTAACTCTGTTTGTATAATACATATATTTCTACTTAGAGAATCTACATGCTTCATTTTGTCATCGGTTCTATGTACTATTGAGAAATCAAAATCTTCTAGATACAAAATCCATTTTGCTATTTTTGCAGGTACATTTTTTTATTTAAACAATTTTTTTGACATTCCAACAAGAAAGCAACACGTTTTCTGTTATTTATATGTTTGTGGCAGTTTATACAATAAATACGGTATAACTAATCTTGATATAACAAATTTGAAGGAGATTAGAAAATATTCGTTATACCTAGAAATTTGTTACAATAATATTTGTTTTATGGAGGTTAATTTTGTTTGAAGCAAAAACGCACTGACAGTTTTTCCTTACAATACTAATTTGTTATGAAATTCCAAATTCTTCGACTGTCTTACGAATATTTATGGATTGGTAGAATATGTTATGCAAAGGCTGTAGATTGACAAAAATCGTTATACCGAGGTAAATTGTACTTTCTATTTGTGTTTTGCATGGTTGAATATTTATTGTAAAGATATTTTTACAAAAGTGTATTCGTAATGTAACGGTATATTTTGTATTAATTATTACAGCCGGTTCTAGGGGACTCAAAAATTCGTTATATCGAGAGAATCGTTATATTAAGGTACCACTGTATTCTATTCTATTATATTCTTGACCATACTCTTTTTTAACACCAGGAATTAATATATAGACAATAAAATAAGAAATATAAAGTCCAAATTTCTTTATTTATAACAATATTAGTTTATATACGATATGGGTAAATTCCTACAGTATTCACGCGGCAAATACCAGATCTGAAACAAAAAATATATATATCAAAATTTATTTAGTAGATTTGTAAACCAATATTTGTACTAAAATACCTATTTGTAATTTATTATGGAGAAGTGATTCTATGGTGCACAGCATATACTTTAGTGTGGAGCAACATAATTAATTAGGGAATTTTTTTTTTTTGGAACTAAGTTATTTTGCGCGGCTTACAAGAGTAAACTGGCAGAGATCGTCACATAATCCGTTATTAGACGGATCAACGCCATTGAATCCATTTGATTGAAAGTCTGTCTTCAATGACATTCAATGGTTCAAGTTCATGTTTACATGGATCGCTTTGGTTGATGCATTCATATTGAAAGACAGAATGGATCCGTCTAATATCGGTTTAAACAAGGAAAAAGCGTTACGCCTCGAGGCGCCCTTTAACATATTTGTTATACAATTTTGAACGTTAATGCAATGAATTAAGATCTGAAATAATATCCATCAGTGTAACATACGGTGTTTTGGAATTAGAAAGTTTCGTAACCACCCTTATTCGGCCGCATTCGGGCGCTGTCGCCGCGCACGTGCACGTTTTTTTTTTACTAAACGTCCCTCCTGATCTAACGACGACGTTAGGGTCTCTATGTAAAATTGTCGATATCGACTACCTAGTATGTGTTGTCACATTGCTAGAAAATTGCCATATCGACCCAAACTACCGGGTGTTTATAACTGAGGCTTGACCTTTTCTCAGTAGTAGTAAATGATCGTGTGATACATCATTATTTAGACCTTGAGAAAACACAACGACGTTTTACAATGATTAGTAGTTTTATAATAAAAAAATTCTAGCAAAAATAAATCTAGTTGAAGAGTAGCTAAAGAACAAATCTATACTAATATTATAAAGAGGAAAGATTTGTATTTTTAAAATTTTTGTATGTTTGTAAGGTATAAACTCAAAAACTACTGACCCGTTTTCAAAAATTCTTTTAACATTAGAATGCTACATTATCCCAGATTAATACGGGCTATATTTATTACTAGAAAAAATTAGCGATCTCCACTAAATCTTCAATAATGTAACCCAAGGTGTAAAAAAATAGTGTATGAGTGGATCCGGGGATGGCTTACATTCACAATTAGACCCGGTAGATGACATTGGAATCGGGTTCTAGATTTTTAGTTGTTCAGGGCAGGACAAGGTCTGCTGGAACCGCAAGTAATAAATATTTTCTATGATAACTTGAAGGCGTTCCCAAGTAAAACTTAAAAAGGTCACAACAAAGGAAAATTATAGTACTTTTTGTGTTTTACTTATATTATTAGGTAGTAAGGTAAGGTTAGGTAGGTGGTAGGGTATTTGCCCGTCTGGATGGCTACCACCCCTGGTCTAGGTTATACCGCCATAACAATCTTGAATTGTGTTCCGGCTTTAGTGGCCAGTTTCCAGTCTCCTTTTATAGACCAGCACCGCATTTGTAAAGTCTTTAGTGTTGCAAATGTCCATAGGCGATGGTAGCCGTTTTCCACCAATGGGCCGTCTGTCTGTCTGCTGTTCTCATGTAATAAAGAAAAGAAAACCTACTTCAACATTTTGCAGAAAATACTTAATTTTTAGTTACTCTGTTGCTTAAATTTAATACAATAGAAAAATACAATTAAATACTAAAACTAAACTACAGTATGAAAAATAAACCTAAAATTAAAAACTAGAACTAAATAAAAAGGAGGGCATAATCCATAATATAAATAAACCTAGCTTAAAAAAAAAAAACCTGTATCATGGCCCGTCCAGCTCCCACCAGATCACTGTCGCTGGGCATTGTACCTAGAAGGCTGGCAGCATTGCCTCGCTGGATACACAGGCTAATCCTTTGAGCGAGGTAAGCTCCAGCCTTCCGGTCTCTTGTTGTATCGACTAGACGTTTTTTAATATTTTTAAATAAGTTAAAAACGTTAATCTTGAAGTCGATCTCATTTTTGATAGAAAGTTTTTATTCGTCACTTTTAATTTACGTATATATTATCTGATAACAATAAAATGTTATGAAACAACACATTTTCAGACTGATTTGAATAAGTTTTCTGCTATATCTTCGGAACCGAAAGTCCAAAAGCAATACAATTGATTTGAGACCATTTTAACTTTACTGAATCCAACTCAAAAATAATCATCAAAATTGATTCTGAAATAAAAAAATAATGTGGCTGAAAATTCATAAAAAAAAATATATATTTACACGACTGAGTGAATGAATCTCCTAGTTTTTTTGAAGTCGGTCAAAAATCATAACGATGTTCCTTAAGTCGTTTTCTTCTTCTTCTTCTTCTTCAGCCAATCTCAGTACACTGCTGGACGTAGGCCTCCTCAAATACGCGCCACATATTCCGGGCTCCCGTCTTTCTCATCTAACCCCTGCCGGCAATCTTAAGCAGGACGTCAGTCCACCGGGCTGGCGGGCGTCCTACGCTACGTTTGCCGAGACGTGATCTCCACTCCAGGACTCGTTTGCTCCATCGGCCGTCGGTCCTGCGACAGACGTGACCGGCCCACTGCCACTTCAACTTGCTTATTTTGCGAGCTATGTCGGTTACCTTCGTTCTGTTACGGATGTCCTCATTTTTGATCTTATCCATATTTTTTTAAATTTTTTATTGCCGGAGTTCAGCAGACAGGCAGACGGCCCACTTGATGGAAAGCGGTTACAATCGCCTATGGACATTTGCAACACCAAAGGTGCTACAAATACGCTGCTGCTCTCTTAAGGGAGACTGGAACCTGGTCACTAATTCCGGAACATAACTCAAGTTTGTTATGGCTGCATACTCTAGACCAGGGGTGGTAGCCATCCAGGCAGGCAAATGCCCTACCACCTGGAAAATAAGAGAAACACCTAACATAGCTCGCTCCATAGCCCGTTGAGCGACTTTGAATTTGTGGACCAGTCCCACTGTCAGTGTCCACGTCTCGGCACCGTATGTCATGATGGGTAGGACGCACTGTACGAAGACTTTCGTCTTCAAGCATTGCGGTATGGTCGACGAGAAGACTTGTCGAAGCTTACCGAATGCTGCCCAGCTTAACTGGATCCTCCTATTGGCTTCCCTCTCGAAGCCGTGTCTGTCTACCTGGATCTTTTGTCCAAGGTAGACATAAGTCGTCTAATAATAAACAAAATCTTACCCAATTTTAGCCAAGTCCATGTTACCCAATTCAAGCCGAGGCCCAGCACATGTGTTCGAGGTCACTTGCTGCATTGTACTGCACGAATTACCAGTCAAATTTCCATGAGTCAATGAAGCAGCAAACAGCTCATAAGCCCTATTATGGTTGCATTGGTTATTGGTGCAACCAGGTTGACGTGCCGGTAGTCCGTTGACGAAGAAGTCGAGGTGACCTATGGCTTCTCCAATTCCGTTGGCCAGAGCCCCAGAAGTGTCGGTGTGAATTACTTCTACGAATATCGCGTCGTGTCGAGTAAGGCGTTCAGAGTTCGCCCCCCATTGATTGCCTGATGGATCCAATCCTGAGAAACAGTTGATTATTATTGATAGACTAGGGGGTCCGGCAGACGTTGTCCTTCCTTAGAAAAAGATTTAGGAGGAGTTCAGTGACATGCACACGAACAGAAGAATTATATATAAATAGATAAGACATTATTTAAAGGTCGTGTTAGCTTAGTAGTTAATTCTCAAAAGGGGCGGGTACAGTTCCTAGCCGGGAAGCATGCTCCACTTAGGCAGTTTTCTGATCTAATGTGCATATTGGCACAATTGCTACGTGCTAACGGTGAAGCGAAACATCATGATTAAACCTACACATCGAAATACCTTCTTTGTCAAACTCACCAATCCGTCTTGGTTCTTTTTTTTATTTTATTGCAAGAGATCAGCAGACAGGCAGACGGCCCACTTGATGGAAAGCGGTTACCATCGCCTATTGACATTTGCAACACCAAAATTGCTACAAATGCGCTGCTGCTCTCTTAAGGGAAACTGGAACATGGTTACTAATGCCGGAGCATAACTCAACGTTGTTATGGCGACATACTTTAGACCAGGGGTGGTAACCATCCAGTCGGGCAAATGCCCTACCACCTGGGTGTGGGTTATTAAGACGCCTCTTACGACAGGCCGCCCGGCCGCAAGAAACTGTATTCTTTCTCCGTACCTACACGGATAAAAATACTATTACTGTTTATTCCCTTATAAATGGGAGGTATGAGTCCAGCAGTGGGACGTCTATTGGATGTTATTGTATAAGACTTATTGCTCACCAAATAATCTATTACAACAATGCATGATTACAATACTGGCTTGGGAAAAACAAGAAGTGACCTTATCGCTTAGAGCAATCTCTTCCAAGCAACCTGACTAAAGAATAATCTTAACCAATCTGGCTATTTAGGTGGTGCAGATTATATAGGACTTATACAAAAAATAAATATTTTCTACAACATCTTGAAGTCGGTGCATTTTACAATTTTGTTACTGTTTTCGAAGTAAAACTTCTTTAGAATCGTTGTGATTTGTGAAACACGATGAAACGAAAAAGGGACACTAGAACGTGATAAACACATGAATCTATGTTTTTAAAATATTTTGTCATTTTTAGTTGCTTGAATTGAAAAAATATTTCATGCGCCTGTAGTGACTGTATTACTGGCAACCGTATACAAGGTTTTCCTTTCGAAGAGTGTAGGCGATCGGCGCTCTTCATCAAGGTTTGCTCACGATTTCCCTGGGACCCACTCATTAAATCCTGAGTTGGTGACAATGGGACTACGTCTGAAGTATACTCTTTGAAATAAAGAAAAAAAGTTAAAATAGCTCCACAATTGACGGAGACACTCGCATAACTAACATACCAACAAAATACATTCGAATTGAGAACCTCCTGTTTGGAAGTCACTTAAAAATATTCCATAACTATTTCATCCATTCGTGCCTTCATTTGTTTATCAGTATTTCGGGAGTTAAAATAAACTAAATAAGTACTTACCAGTGATTTTTTGAACTTGTCTACCAAGCTGTCGTCCAGCGACACCGGCGATATGCGCTCCAAGACCAAACCCAACGAAATGAACTTTTGAGAGCGTGAAGTCATCTATACCCATCATAACTTCAGTAATATATTGTGCCAAAGCTCTTCCTACCTGAGGAACTTGTATTACTGCGCTAGCATACGCTTGCCCAGCAAATACGGACCAGTCTACTACTATTACATTTACATCTTCCCCTTTTATATTCCTGAAGAGTGCTGCAATTAGGAAAATAGCATGATTCAAAATTAGTCTACCCATAGATCCGTAGAATTTGATTTGAAATAGCTTGGCTTCATATTTCTGCTTTGTCAGATAAATGGAGAAGAGTATCACTAAACATATAAATTATTTTTTAGTAGTATGTCATCACTTTTATTACAGAAACAACAATGCTTTTTATGCCAGAAATGTATGGATTCCCTCCCTTCTATTACTTTGTAATCCGTGTAGGAACAGAGAAAGAATATTAATCTCTACGGCTGGGCCACCTTTCGTAACATACGACAAACCAATCCACAACTAGTGGTAGAACATTTGCCTGTTTGGTTAGCTAACACCCCTGGTCTAGAGTATGCCAAGATAACAAAGTTAAGATGTGTTTTGGCTTTGGAGGTCAAGTTTCAGTACCCCTTTTGAGACCGGAAGCACATTGGTAGCATCTTGGGTGTTGTTTAAAGTTTAAGTTAGCGTAAATTAAGCTTTGTCTACCGATTACCCTAATTTAACTTATGCATTGCTTATGTTCTTGTATGAATCTTGAACAAAAATATCCCATTATTAAATATTATAAAAACATACAATCTTTAACCAATGGATTAAGCGTGTTGAAAGCCGAACCACTGTGGCCATGGATAATGAACACAGTATTTAGGTCCTCATCGAAGTTAGTTGCTTCTAGCTGGGCAGTATTCATGTTGGTGATTGGTACTCCTACTAGAGGTCTTTGTCTAAAACATACAAATGAATATATCAATATAAATATAGCTTTCGATCTATGAAAATCATTAAGAAATATCATAACGCTGGCGTAATCTACTACTCTGACTATTTCTGTAAAGACCAATTAGCGAATTGTAAGAAATGAAATCACTGTTATTAAAGCTATTACACAAGAGCGTCAAACAATTGCATCCACATTACAAATGTTTCTAGAATATGAGAAATATGACTCAACTACAATACGACGGAGAATTTATTTTGTTTAGGGCATTTCATTATAACCTTTGCCCCATTTATGAAAACAGAATTTGTGTGACAAATTAATAAAAAGTAAAAGCGTAAAGTTATAAAAATGCACTTACTTATCAAAATAGAAATAGGAGTTAAAACTTCTTGTGTTTCGGGTGTCTTTTATTTCCTCAGGCAGTACATTGCCCTGGCACGCTGAAAATAACAACAATTATGCTTTTAATCACTATGCTTTCATTCCAGTATAAAATCAAGGAGTTATGTTATCTTCAGTAACTGATACTATTTAAACATTAGCTAACAATTAATCAGATAACACTGTCATACTTTTTTTATGGCATGAGTTCAGCAGACAGGCAGGCAGCCCACCTGATGGCAAATGGTTAATATTGCTTATGGACATTTCAAACACCAAAAGTGCTACCAATATTCTGCTGCTCTCTAAAGGCAATTATATATTTTTTTAATTGCATGAACTCAACAGACAGGTAGACGGCCTACCTGATGGAAGTCGGTTACCATTGCCTATGGACATTTGTCACATCAAAGGTGGCTACCGATGTGCTGCCGCTCTCTAAAGAGAGACTGGAACCTGGCCACTAATGCCGAAACACAATTCAAGGCTGTTATGGAGACGTACTCTAGACATGGAGTGGTAGCCATCCAAACGGGTAAATATCCTTCACGTGGTTGTGGGTTGTTTTGTCGTGTCTTAGGACAAGCTGCCCAGCCGTAGGAATTTTTATTTTCAAGTAATGATATAGTACAAGTAGTTAGGCTATTAACACCATAGGTGTTACTAACATGCTTTGGGCTTTAAAGAACTTTATGTCAGTACTTATTATAATCTTTGATTAAATAATGTTCACAGAGCCTTCAAGTCACTCTGCGTTTTCTATCATCTGCATAACAGGGAGTGTTCTGATGAACATTTCAGAATGGTGCTACTGTCTTCTTTCTATTCCTGTAAGGCTGGTTTAGGGTTAGGTATTCAGCTTCTTTAATTTTATTTCTTAAGCCATTACACTCGTGTACGTAATGATTCTTAAGAACATATTTTATCGTGCGCACTACTACTACAGTGCTACTAAATGGGGTGAAAAGGTGTCATAAAATTCCTTCAAGGCTGACAGTACGTTTGTAAGTAGTCTGGTGTTGTTAGTTTCCATGTGGAACTCTAATTTTCATAAGACAGGCCACTAGCCTGTCTATATGTAGGTAGTCTAGCAACACAAAATTTTTCTAGTGAATTTAAAAAATATATATTATAGTTCGGCAGTTCTATGAAGCCACATTTGGCATCTATCAAACTGATTTCAGTAGTAAAGTGAACTATCGACGATGATACGATTATAAATTGGAATCGATATAAGACTTCCCACATTACCGAATCAATTAAAATACAACGATTTATTATTTTAAATAAGCATATTATTTACCTTTTTATATCTTTAAAATGTAGAAAATTCGATTATACATCAATTTCCAGGTCATATTAATAATATTTAAGAAAAGAAAAAAGAGTTGAGAAATATAATCTTTTCATGAGTTAATTTTCTAAAGAAATAAGCTAATTATGGTGGTTTAATTTAATATAAATTATTTTGATACTGTTACAAAGTTAGTCCGTCAGTATCTATATGAATCTTCAAATGAGGCTTCTTAAAACGGTTCAACTATAGTAATATTTCACTCACCCACTAAGGCAGCTACGACGAGTACAAGTGTCTTGAACATGATGTTTTTAATTTGGGTATTGATACAAGACTGACCTATTTTAGTTGAATTTATATGTTTTTAAGCAAATGTTCCTCAGATTTGAGGAAAGATCATATATTACAGGGGACTTTTTAAATCAAACGACTAAAAGAGATGAGATTTTTGATTTCGATTATAACGATGTTATTTTATCTGCCTTGTAAATATTATAACTTATCATGATTCCAAGTATGACTCAAAACTGATAAAAAATTACATAGTACAAAAAAAAGTAACTTTATTAATTATAATATTAGACTAATGTTTTAGAATTACTTACAGGATAGGATAGGAATATATTTTTTCATTTCCCATATTCTGAAAGTACGCTTGGAGTTTCCTGATTACAGGGATGAAAACAGTACTACTCGTTCCTGCTGTCAAAAAATTGTTAAACTATGCGAGCCATCATACATAATACATGCGACTCACGTCCCAACTTTTTTACAGCTACTGCTAAATCGCGGCATATATTGTAATAAATTTTGTAACTTCATTTTATACTTATAAATTAATTAACATTAAATTATTATTATTTAATTTACTTAAATTTGAACTAAATATTTACTAAGACTGTGGGTATTTTTACCAAAATCAAGGTACAACTCGACCAAAATGTCTAGAAAATGAACAAATTTTTTGCCTTCTGGCAATTTTCGCCAGGTGGTAGAGTATTTGCTCGATTGGATGGCGACCATCCCTGGTCTAGAGTATGCCGCCAGAACAACCTTGTGTTGTGTTCCGGTATTAGTGACCAGGTTCCAGGCTCCTTTAAGAGAGCAGCAGCGCATTTGTAGCACCTTTGGTGTTGCAAATGTCCATAGGCGATGGTAACCGCTTTCCATCAACTGGGCCGTCTGCCGGTCTGCTGAACTCCTGCAATAAAAAAATAAAATAAATTATTCTATTTTATCTGTAGTCAAGGTCAGTGAAACAAACAAAGCGAATTTATCCATGTTATTTCAATTTTAACGTTGATCCGAGTCTAAAATCTGCTGAAAAAAAAAACTAAATACGCATGTGACAACACCAAGTTTCACGTGAGCAGTGATTTTTAAAGTTTACTCTTGGCAATGTCTAGTGGAATTTGAAGCAAAAATCTTTTCGATATAATTCGACGATATTTAACAAAGAACAGCCGACATTATGGGTTTGTAATGGTTAGTCTAGCTACTTTTAATCAAACAATTGTTCTGTTAACATTACAGACAATAAAATTATAGTTATTATTATTAAAGTAAACATCATACATAGGCTATGTTGACAAAATGCGTACGTTGTAACTAAAGCAACTTGATACTTAAACGGCGTATGATATCGTATTAAAAATTACTAGTGAGTATCAAAATTACTCTTGACCGAATATTGAAGTTGCTAGAGTTTAGACAAATTTTGCGAAAGTGGCGCCCCTATTATTTTCTGCTTTATTTTGCCAGCCTGTAAATAGCGCAACATTATTTTTTACGGGTTTTGCATCTTATTTAGTTTTTAAACTACAAACTATTAAGACTTAATTTTTTCTTAAAGTTGGTTTTGAATAGTTACGTAACATTTTACCTGAAAATGGAAAAGAGGTGTCGGAACATGCGACAGAAGAAGTCACACGAAGGAGCCGCGGGTAAAAGTTTAATTGTTTTTATCTAATATTATATTTTTAGATTATAAATTGATACCTTGTTGTTTTGAATTGGTTTTAATTGGTTAATTGAATCTAATACTGGCTGTCTCGTGTAGTTGACGTCAGCGTCATTTGTTTGTTTCGCTAAAACTCATTGTTTCCGGGTTCAACTTGCAGTTGGTAATGATTTCATAGCCATTTACTCTGATAGTAGGGAATCCTTATTATCGAAATTATCGCTCAACCTTGTTGATTGTAATCAGTACTTTGATTATATACAGATCATTATTTTCACGTAATTAGTAATGTGTTTCATATTGTGCATTAGTAGACCTTGTACCGTCGTATCGAGATTTCAACGGTAAGAAAATTTTTACTTCAAGTGTATGCACTGCTTATCCTGATATTAGGCGGATCGACCAATTTTTTTTTATTTTTTTTTTCTTGCAATAGGTCAACAGACAGGCAGACGGCTCACTTGATAGAAAATGGTTACCATCACCTATGGACATTTGCAACACCAAAGGTGCTACAAATGCACTGCTGCTCTCTTAAGGGAGACTGGAACCTGGTCACTAATGCCGGAACGCAACACAAGGTTGTTATGGCGACATGCTGTAAACCAGGGGTGGTAGCCATTCAGTCGAGCAAATGCCCTACCACCTGGCTGTGGGTTCTGTCGCCTCTTACGACAGGCCGCCTGGCCGTAGGAAATTATATTCTTTCTCCGTTCCTGCACGGATCAATTGAATGAATTTGGTTGACAGCCCTAGAGCTCTGATCTGAAAGGAAACTGTCGTTTTCAATGTCATTGAATAGTGAAGTTGAAAAGAAAAGTTTAGTTAGCTTACATGTAGGGATGGTTACCTGAATTACTCTCACGTATGTTTTACGAACATGTTTTTTAGTTTTTTGAAATCTTTAGAATCGTAGTGGTTTGAAACTCTATGAAAGGAAAAAAAAGCGACGCTAAAATCAGATATTTAATCATTTAAACACTATGCTCATAAAGATAGAGCAGGAAATATTTTGAAGTTCATAAATTAAATTGAAACTACACCATTTGTTTCCTATTTTAGTTATCATAAGCCTCTCGTGTTATTTGGTTATAGTGAAAATATGCAATCTGAATAATATGTGTTAGAATATATCTTAAATATGTAATAGGTATATAACACTTTTTGAGCTTGGTAAAAATGTTATAAAAAATAATAAACCTTACAATTATGCTAATAATAATAATATTTTATGAAAGGTATTCTAGAAATTATATAAAACTATATATAATAATTTATTTTTTATTGTATATAAAAGATTAGATATAGCTGCTTAAATAAACAGCAGTCGCATAAAAAAAATACACATATTTGTTTCAAAATACAGTGTATTATGAAATATATATGTGGTTCTTAAAAATTGGCTCGTTTGAATTAAAACAAATGTTCAAATAAACACTTTAATTTACACACCTTAGAAAACGCCTTAAAAACAACTTCGTTTAACATACGCATCCAATCACTCTCTTACCCTTTTAACTCGCAACTCATCCAACCCATTTTTAAGATTCGTACAACTCGCCCATCCTGCAATCAGGCTGCTCTCAGACTGCTTTCACGAGAACACCTTAAGTATAACTAAATTAATAAAACTTTTTACTTATTACATCATGAACATTATAGAGCCACAAATGGTGGTTTTATACTACTGAAATTGACTTGAATGTTAACAAATTTGGAATAATGAACGAATGTTTACAAACTTTTAATTTTATACAATTCAAAACAATAAAAGAAGTAACTACTGACATTTACACTACTTTCTTATCACTCTATCAATAACAAAACAAACAATATATTTTAAATTTTATATTTTGACAAATTATATAATAAACTTTTATTTGAAACAAACTTTAGTAATTATATTCAATGGATTTACTTGGAAATTACAATAGTTCTTATTACAACAGCTTTACAACTTGATTCTATGTATTGTTTAAACAAAAAATAATAACATCTAATCTTGGTATAAGTAGTCTTATAAGATAGAGCTTGTATTCAAAATACTACTCGATGATATGTTCTTCACTTTAATACTTTATATTCAATGTAAATACAAAGGAAGCATTTGGATACTGTCACCTCATAAGCTCACTTTTTTATGTAATCTACAGCGGTAGTTATTTTCTTAGGTCCTTCTGTATTGCTGTTTACTTTGTGAACTTCATACAAAAATGTAGGTTTAATTTTTAAATTAGGTCCAAACTGTGTCCTTTGTATAGCAACTAAATCCCCTTCTTTGTACTGATAAATTTTCTTCCTTCTTTTGTTAAACGATTTTCTATTTTCTTCCTGTATCTTTAAAATGTGTTCTTTAGCTTCTTTTCTTAATTCATCCCTCTTTTCTGTAAAAAATCTTCTGTTCTCTTCTTCCAGTAATTCTATAATATTTCAATCTTCTTTACTTCTTAATGTTGTTCCCGGCAACAACTCAAATGGAGATGTGTTAAATGACATCTGATAGGTTCCATTAATTGCTCTTTGTAGTTTACTAATTCCTCACAATATGTGCCGTGCTAACCGCCTACTTATACTAATTTGCTGGTTCTCCGATAGACATTTTACTCAAAACTGATATAATTATTGTATTCCTTTCAATTTGCCCATTTCCCCTTGGCACTTCTGTGTTAACCTTGACATGTTGTATATTTTCATTTTCACAATTTTCTATAAATTCCCTTCCTGTAAATGTTGTCCCTCTGTCTGTAATAATTCTTCTGCGATTTCCAAAATCTTGCTGATGAACTTTCAATTTATCAACTGTTTCTTTTGATGTTGTTGGCTTAATAGGATTAATCCAAACAAATGTTGTGTAAGCATCCATAACTGTTAAAATATAGTTGTACATCTTCTTGGTAGAATACAATCGTCTTAATTTATCACATTGCAATGTTTGTAATGGTAAGTCACTTTTGTCAATTGGATTTAAAAATCCCTCTTTCTTGCCTGATTTTCTACTTGCTAAAATACAAGGTATGCAGTTGAGAATAACCTTTTCAATTTTACTCTCTAATCCTTTTATGTAATAATATTTTTCAATTAAGTATTTTATTTTTGTTTTTCTAAAGTGTCCATTTCCATGTGCTTTCTTAATTATTTCCATGTCCATCAATTCTGGTATAACTAATTTCTTCTCTTCACCTTTATAAATAATATTATTATCCAATATGTAGTCTTCATATTGATTCTTCTCTTTCAAAATATGCTTAATCATCTTTATAATTTCATCTTCATCTTGAGCTTGACTTATCCTTGCAATTAACTCTGTTTGTATAATACATATATTTCTACTTAGAGAATCTACATGCTTCATTTTGTCATCGGTTCTATGTACTATTGAGAAATCAAAATCTTCAAGATACAAAATCCATTTCGCTATTTTTGCAGGTACATCTTTTTTATTTATACAATTTTTTTGACATTCCAAGAAGAAAGCAACACGTTTTCTGTTATTTATATGTTTGTGGCAGTTTATACAATAAATACGGTATAACTAACCTTGATATAACAAATTTGAAGGAGATTAGAAAATATTCGTTATACCTAGAAATTTGTTACAATAATATTTGTTTTATGGAGGTTAATTTTGTTTGAAGCAAAAACGCACTTTGACAGGTTTTACCTTACAATACTAATTTGTTATGAAATTTCAAATTCTTCGACTGTCTTACGAATATTTATGGATTGGTAGAATATGTTATGCAAAGGCTGTAGATTGACTAAAACCGTTATACCGAGGTAAATTGTACTTTCTATTTGTGTTTTGCATGGTTGAATATTCATTGTAAGGATATTTTTACAAAAGTGTATTCGTAATGTAACGGTATATTTTGTATTAATTATTACAGCCGGTTCTAGGGGACTCAAAAATTCGTTATATCGAGTGAATCGTTATATTAAGGTACCACTGTATTCTATTCTATTATATTCTTGACCATACTCTTTTTTAACACCAGGAATTAATGTATAGACAATAAAATAAGAAATATAAAGCCCAAATTTCTTTATTTATAACAATATTAGTTTATATACGATATGGGTAAATTCCTACAGTATTCACGCGGCAAATACCAGATCTGAAACAAAAAAATATATATCAAAATTTATTTAGTAGATTTGTAAACCAATATTTGTACTAAAATACCTACTTGTAATTTATTATAGAGAAGTGATTCTATGGTGCACACCATTTACTTTAGTGTGGAGCAACATAATTAATTAGGGTATTTTTTTTTTTTGGAACTAAGTTATTTTGCGCGGCTTACAAGAGTAAACCGGCAGAGATCGTCACGTAATCCGTTATTAGACGGATCAACGCCATTGAATCCATTTGATTGAAAGTCTGTCTTCAATGACATTCAATGGTTCAAGTTCATGTTTACATGGATCGCTTTGGTTGATGCATTCATATTGAAAGACAGAATGGATCCGTGTAATATCGGTTTAAATCAGGAAAAAAGCGTTATGCCCCCTCGAGGCGCCCTTTAACATATTTGTTATACAATTTTGAACGTTAATGCAATGAATTAAGATCTGAAATAATATCCATCAGTGTAACATACGGTGTTTTGGAATTAGAAAGTCTCGTAACCACCCTTATTCGGCCGCATTCGGGCGCTGTCGCCGCGCACGTGCACATGTTTTTTTTACTAAACGTCCCTCCTGATCTAACGACGACGTTAGGGTCTCTATGTAAAATTGTCGATATCGACTACCTAGTATATGTTGTCACATTGCTAGAAAATTGCCATATCGACCCAAACTACCGGGTGTTTATAACTGAGGCTTGACCTTTTCTCAGTAGTAGTAAATGATCGTGTGATACATCATTATTTAGATCTTGAGAAAACAGAACGACGTTTTACAATGATTAGTAGTTTTATAATAAAAAAATTCTAGCAAAAATAAATCTAGTTGAAGAGTAGCTAAATAACAAATCTATACTAATATTATAAAGAGGAAAGATTTGTATTTTTAAAATTTTTGTATGTTTGTAAGGTATAAACTCAAAAACTACTGACCCGTTTTCAAAAATTCTTTTAACATTAGAATGCTACATTATCCCAGATTAATATGGGCTATATTTATTACTAGAAAAAAAATAGGGATCTCCACTAAAACTTCAATAATGTAACCCAAGGTGTAAAAAAATAGTGTATGGAGTGGATCCGGGGTTGGCTTAGATTCACAATTAGACCCGGTAGATGGAATTGGAATCGGGTTCTAGATTTTTAGTTGTTCAGGGCAGGACAAGGTCTACCGGAACCGCAAGTAATAAATATTTTCTATAATAACTTGAAGGCGTTCCCAAGTAAAACTTAAAAAAGTCACAACAAAGGAAACTTGTAGTACTTTTTGTGTTTTACTTATATTATTAGGTAGTAAGGTAAGGTAAGGTTAGGTAGGTGGTAGGGTATTTGCCCGTCTGGATGGCTACCACCCCTGGTCTAGGTTATACCGCCATAACAATCTTGAGTTGTGTTCCGGCTTTAGTGGCCAGGTTCCAGTCTCCCTTTAGAGAGCAGCACCGCATTTGTAAAGTCTTTAGTGTTGCAAATGTCAAAGCAAAGCAAAGCAAAGAAAAGAAAACCTACTTCAACATTTTGCAGAAAATACTTAATTTTTAATTACTCTTGAAGTCGATTTCATTTTTGATAGAAAGTTTTTATTCGTCAATTTTAATTTACGTATATATTATCTGATAACAATAAAATATTATGAAACAACACATTTTCAGACTGATTTGAATAAGTTTTCTGCTATATCTTCGGAACCGAAAGTCCAAAAGCAATACAATTGATTTGAGACCATTTTAACTTTACTGAATCCAACTCAAAAATAATCATCAAAATTGATTCTGAAATAAAAAAATAATGTGGCTGAAAATTCATAAAAAAAAATATATTTACAAGACTAAGTGAATGAATCTCCTAGTTTTTTTGAAGTCGGTCAAAAATCATAACGATGTTCTTTAAGTTGTTTTCTTCTTCTTCAGCCAATCTCAGTACACTGCTGGACGTAGGCCTCCTCAAGTACGCGCCACATATTCCGGTCTCCCGTCTTTCTCATCTAACCCCTGCCGGCAATCTTAAGCAGGACGTCAGTCCACCGGGCTGGCGGGCGTCCTACGCTACGTTTGCCGAGACGTGGTCTCCACTCCAGGACTCGTTTGCTCCATCGGCCATCGGTCCTGCGACAGACGTGACCGGCCCACTGCCACTTCAACTTGCTTATTTTGCGAGCTATGTCGGTTACCTTCGTTCTGTTACGGATGTCCTCATTTTTGATCTTATCCATATTTTTTTTTTATTGCCGGAGTTCAGCAGACAGGCAGACGGCCCACTTGATGGAATGCGATTACAATCGCCTATGGACATTTGCAACACCAAAGGTGCTACAAATGCGCTGCTGCTCTCTTAAGGGAGACTGGAACCTGGTCACTAATTCCGGAACATAACTCAAGTTTGTTATAGCGGCATACTCTAGACCAGGGGTGGTAGCCATCCAGGCGGGCAAATGCCCTACCACCTGGAAAATAAGAGAAACACCTAACATAGCTCGCTCCATAGCCCGTTGAGCGACTTTGAATTTGTGGACCAGTCCCATTGTCAGTGTCCACGTCTCGGCACCGTATGTCATGATGGGTAGGATGCACTGTACGAAGACTTTCGTCTTCAAGCATTGCGGTATGGTCGACGAGAAGACTTGTCGAAGCTTACCGAATGCTGCCCAGCTTAACTGGATCCTCCTATTGGCTTCCCTCTCGAAGCCGTGTCTGCCTACCTGGATCTTTTGTCCAAGGTAGACATAAGTCGTCTAATAATAAACAAAATCTTACCCAATTTTAGCCAAGTCCATGTTACCCAATTCAAGCCGAGGCCCAGCACATGTGTTAGAGGTCACTTGCTGCATTGTACTGCACGAATTACCAGTCAAATTTCCATGAGTCAATGAAGCAGCAAACAGCTCATAAGCCCTATTATGGTTGCATTGGTTATTGGTGCAACCAGGTTGACGTGCCGGTAGTCCGTTGACGAAGAAGTCGAGGTGACCTATGGCTTCTCCAATTCCGTTGGCCAGAGCCCCAGAAGTGTCGGTGTGAATTACTTCTACGAATACCGCGTCGTGTCGAGTAAGGCGTTCAGAGTTCGCCCCCCATTGATTGCCTGATGGATCCAATCCTGAGAAACAGATCATTATTATTGATAGACTAGCGGATCCGGCAGACGTTGTCCTGCCTTAGAAAAAGATATCAATCAATCTAAAATATCGGTCTAACCGTTTAGGAGGAGTTCAGTGACATGCACACGAACAGAAGAATTATATATAGATAGATAAGACATTATTTAAAGGTCGTGTTAGCTTAGTAGTTAATTCTCAAAAGGGGCAGGTACAGTTCCTAGCCGGGAAGCATGCTCCACTTAGGCAGTTTTCTGATCTAATGTGCATATTGGCACAATTGCTACGTGCTAACGGTGAAGCGAAACATCATGATGAAACCTACACATCGAAATACCTTCTGTGTCAAACTCAACAATCCGTCTTGGATACTGTTTATTCTCTTATAAATGGGAGGTATGAGTCCAGCAGTGGGACGTCTATTGGCTGTTTTTGTATAAGACTTATTGCTCACCAAATAATCTATTACAACAATGCATGATTACAATACTGGCTTGGGAAAAACAATAAGTGACCTTATCGCTTAGAGCAATCTCTTCCAAGCAACCTGACTAAAGAATAATCTTAACCAATCTGGCTATTTAGGTGGTGCAGATTATATAGGACTTATACAAAAAATAAATATTTTCTACAACATCTTGAAGTCGGTGCATTTTACAATTTTGTTACTGTTTTCGAAGTAAAATTTCTTTAGAATCGTTGTGATTTGTGAAACACGATGAAACGAAAAAGGGACACTAAAACGTGATAAACGAATCTATGTTTTTAAAATATTTTGTCATTTTTAGTTGCTTGAATTGAAAAAATATTTCATGCGCCTGTAGTGACTGTATTACTGGCAACCGTATACAAGGTTTTCCTTTCGAAGAGTGTAGGCGATCGGCGCTCTTCATCAAGGTTTGCTCACGATTTCCCTGGGACCCACTCATTAAATCCTGAGTTGGTGACAATGGGACTACGTCTGAAGTATACTCTTTGAAATAAAGAAAAAAAGTTAAATAGCTTCACAATTGACGGAGACACTCGCATAACTAACATACCAACAAAATACATTCGAATTGAGAACCTCCTGTTTGGAAGTCACTTAAAAATATTCCATAACTATTTCATCCATTCGTGCCTTCATTTGTTTATCAGTATTTCGGGAGTTAAAATAAACTAAATAAGTACTTACCAGTGATTTTTTGAACTTGTCTACCAAGCTGTCGTCCAGCGACACCGGCGATATGCGCTCCAAGACCAAACCCAACGAAATGAACTTTTGAGAGCGTGAAGTCATCTATACCCATCATAACTTCAGTAATATATTGTGCCAAAGCTCTTCCTACCTGAGGAACTTGTATTACTGCGCTAGCATATGCTTGCCCAGCAAATACGGACCAGTCTACTACTATTACATTTACATCTTCCCCTTTTATATTCCTGAAGAGTGCTGCAATTAGGAAAATAGCATGATTCAAAATTAGTCTACCCATAGATCCGTAGAATTTGATTTGAAATAGCCTGGCTTCATATTTTTGCTTTGTCAGATAAATGGAGAAGAGTATCACTAAACATATAAATTATTTTTTAATAGTTTGTCATCACTTTTATTACAGAAACAACAATGCTTTTTATGCCAGAAATGTATGGATTCCCTCCTTTCTATTACTTTGTAATCCGTGTCGGAACAGAGAAAGAATATTAATCTACGGCTGGACCACCTTTTTTTTGGGTGTTGTTTAAAGTTTTAAGATAGTGTAAATTAGTAAGTAAGCTTTGTATAGCGATTACCCTAATTTAACTTATGCATTGCTTATGTTCTTGTATGTATCTTGAACAAAAATATCCCATTATTAAATACTATAAAAACATACTCACAATCTCTAATCAATGGATTAAGCGTGTTGAAAGCCGAACCACTGTGGCCATGGATAATGAACACAGTATTTAGATCCTCATCGAAGTTAGTTGCTTCTAGCTGGGCAGTATTCATGTTGGTGATTGGTACTCCTACTAGAGGTCTTTGTCTAAATCATACACATGAATATATCAATATAAATATAGATTTCGATCTAAGAAAATCATTAAGAAATATCATAACACTGGCATAATCTACTACTCTGACTATTTCTGTAAAGACCAATTAGCGAATTGTAAGAAATTAAACCACTGTTATTACAGCTATTATACAAGAGCATCAAACAGTTCCATCCATAGTACAAATGTTTCTAGAATATGGAAAATATGACTCAACTACAATACGACAGAGCATTTATTTTGTTTAGGGCATTTCATTATAATCTTTGCCGCATTTATGACAACAGAATTTGTGTGACAAATTAATAAAAAGTAAAAGCGTAAAGTTATAAAAATGCACTTACTTTTCAAAATAGAAATAGGAGTTAAAACTTCTTGTGTTTCGGGCGTCTTTTATTTCCTCAGGCAGTACATTGCCCTGGCACGCTGAAAATAACAACAATTATGCTTTAAATCGCTATGCTTTCACACCAGTATAAAATTAAGGAGTTATGTTATCTTCAGTAACTGATACTATTTAAACATTAGCTAACAATTAATCAGATAACACTGTCATAATTTTTTATGGCTTGAGTTCAGCAGACAGGCAGGCAGCCCACCTGATGGCAAATGGTTAATATTGCTTATGGACATTTCAAACACCAAAAGTGCTACCAATATTCTGCTGCTCTCTAAAGGCAATTATATATTTTTTTAATTGCATGAACTCAACAGACAGGTAGACGGCCTACCTGATGGAAGTCGGTTACCATTGCCTATGGACATTTGTCACATCAAAGGGGCTACCGATGTGCTGCCGCTCTCTAAAGAGAGACTGGAACCTGGCCACTAATGCCGAAACACAATTCAAGACTGTTATGGAGACGTACTCTAGACAAGGAGTGGTAGCCATCCAAACGGGTAAATATCCTTCACGTGGTTGTGAGTTGTTTTGTCGCGTCTTAGGACAAGCTGCCCAGCCGTAGGAATTTTTATTTTCAAGTAATGATATAGTACAAGTAGTTAGGCTATTAACACCAGAGGTGTTACTAACATGCTTTGGGCTTTAAAGAACTTTATGTCAGTACTTATTATAATCTTTGATTAAATAATGTTCAAAGATACTTCAAGTCACTCTGCCTTTTCTAATAGGGAGTATTCTGATGAACATTTCAGAATGGTGCCATTGTCTTCTTTCTATTCCTGTAAGGCTCGCTTAAAGTTAGGTATTCAGCTTCTCTCATTAGATTTCTTAAACATGTTTTATATTGCGTACTACTACTACAGTGTTACTATATGGGGTTTTCAGAAAATGTCACATAAAATTCCTTCAAGGCTGACAGCACGTTTGTAATCACTCTGGTATTGTTAAATTTTTATGTGGATCTCTAATTTTCATAAGACATGCCGCTAGCCTGTCTATATGTAGGTAGTCTAGCAACACAAAATGTTTCTAGTGAATTTTAAAAATATATATTATAGTTCGGCAGTTCTATGAAGCCAGATTTGGCATCTATCAAACTGATTTCAGTAGTAAAGTGAACTATCGACGATGATACGATTATAAATTGGAATCGATATAAGACTTCCCACATTACCGAATCAATTAAAATACAACGATTTATTATTTTAAATAAGCATATTATTTACCTTTTTATATCTTTAAAATGTAGAAAATTCGATTATACATCAATTTCCAGGTCACATTAAAAATATTTAAGAAAAGAAAAAAGAGTTGAGAAATATAATCTTTTCATGAGTTAATTTTCTAAAGAAATAAGCTAATTATGGTGGTTTAATTTAATATAAATTATTTTGATACTGTTACAAAGTTAGTCCGTCAGTATCTATATGAAACTTCAAATGAGGCTTCTTAAAACGGCTCAACTATAGTAATATTTCACTCACCCACTAAGGCAGCTACGACGAGTACAAGTGTCTTGAACATGATGTTTTTAATTTGGGTATTGATACAAGACTGACCTATTTTAGTTGAATTTATATGTTTTTAAGCAAATGTTCCTCAGATTTGAGGAAAGATAATATATTACAGGGGACTTTTTAAATCAAACGACTAAAAGAGATGAGATTTTTGATTTCGATTATAACGATGTTATTTTATGTGTCTTGTAAATATTCTTATCGTGATTCCAAGTATGATTCAAAACTGATAAAAAATTACATAGTACAAAAAAAAGTGACTATCAATTATAATATTAGACTAATGTTTTAGAATTACTTACAGGATAGGATAGGAATATACTTTTCATTTTTCCTATTCTGAAAGTACGCTTGGAGTTGCCTGATTACAGGGATGAAAACAGTACTGTTCGCCCCTGGGACATTATTTTCTTCCTGTTGAAAATTTTAAAAACTATCCAACTTAATACTTAGTGACTTAGCGTTAAATCGCGACATATATTGTAATAAATTTTGTAACTTCATTTTATTCTTATAAGTTACTTTTCGTTAAATTATTATTTAATTTACATAAATTTGAACTAAATATTTACTAAGACTGTGGGTATTTTTACCAAAATCAAAGGTACAACTCGACCAAAATGTCTAGAAAATGAACTATTTTTTTGCCCTCTGGCAATATTCTGTTTTATGTGTAGTCAAGGTCAGTGAAACATTAACAAAGCGAATTTATCTGTGTTATTTCAATTTTAACGTTGATCCGAGTCTAAAATCTGCTGAAAAAAAAAACTAAATACGCGTGTAACAATACCAAGTTTCACGTGAGCAGTGATTTTTAAAGTTTACCCTTGGTAATTAATGTCTAGTGGAATTTGAAGCAAAAAACTTTTCGATATAATTCGACGATTTTCGGTTCGTAATGGTTAGTCTAGCTGCTTTTAATCAAACAATTGTTCTGTTAACATTACAGACAATAAAAATAATTTATAAGTCATTATTATTAAAGTAAACATCATAGGCTATGTTGACAAAATGCGTACGTCGTAACTAAAGTAACTTGATACTTAAACGGCGTTTGATATCGTATTAAAAATTACTAGTGAGTATCAAAATTACTCTTGACCGAATATTGAAGTTGCTAGAGTTTAAACAAATTTGCGAAAGTGGCGCCCCTATTATTTTCTGCTTTATTTTGCCAGTCTGTAATAGCGCAACATTTATTTTTTACGTGCTTTGCATCTTATTTAGTTTTTAAACTACGAACTATTAAGACTTAATTTTTTCTTAAATTTGGTTTTGAATAGTTACGTAACACTCTACCTGAAAATGGAAAAGAGGTGTCGGGACATGCGACAGAAGAGGTCATACGAAGGAGCCGCGGGCAAAAGTTTAATTGTTTTTGTCTAATATTATATTTTTAGATTATAAATTGATACCTCGTTATTTCGAATTGATGTTAATCGGTTAATTGAATCTAATACTGGCTGTCTCTTGTAGTAGACTTGTTTGGTTGGCTAAAACCAACTGTTTCCGGGTTCAACTTGCAGTTGGTAATGATTTCATAGCCATTTACTTTGATAGTAGGGAATCCTTATTATCGAAATTATCGCTCAACCTTGTTTATTGTAATCAGTACTTTGATTATATACAGATCATTATTTTCACGTAATTAGTAATGTGTTTCATATTGTGCATTAGTAGACCTTGTACCGTCGTATCGAGATTTCAAGGGTAAGAAAATTTTTACTTCAAGTGTATGCACTGCTTATCCTGATATTAGGCGGAAATAGAATCAATTTGGTTGACAGCCATAAAGCTGAAAAGACCTCGTATCCAATGCCATTGAATGATTTAAGCTTGTGTGAATAGCGGTCAGAATAGCGAAGTTCGAAAGAATAGTTTACATACATACATAACTTCACGCCAGTTCACTTGCGGGGTAGGCACGAACAACAGAGCGCCATTTAGGCTTATTCCTACACACCTCACTTGCTTTTGTGACATTCATAACTTTTGTCATGTACGCTCGTCTGTTCTTAAGGCTCCTGACATCACCTTCTGCTAGTACACGATCAATTTGATCATGAAGGGTGTGTCGTGGCCTTCTACGACTTCTGCATCCATCCACTTTTGCATTGTATATCTGTTTAGTAATTTTTTATCATGCATTCTTTCGACATGCCCGAATCACCGGAGCATTCCTTTCCTTACCTTCACCCCGACACTTTCTTTCAGACCAACTCTCTTTCTGACTTCGGTATTACGAACACGGTCCGTGAGCGTCACTCCGCAGATTTTGCGCAGTGCTCGCATCTCGACCGTGTTTACTCTACTTTCATGCTCTCTCTTCCATGCCCAACCAATTTATTTTACCATTTTTTTTTTGTTTTTGAGCGATTTTGAAGTGAAACTTCTTTAGAATTGTTGCGATTTAAACTCGATGAGACGAAAAGAAACGGCACTAAGAGATATTTAATAATAATTACACTATGCTCATAAAGATAGAGTTGGAAATATTTTGAAGTTCATAAGTCAAATTGAAACTAGAGCATTTGTTTCCTATTTTGGTTATCATAAGCCTCACGTGTCATTTGGTTATAGTGAAAATATGAAATCTGAATAATATGTGTCATAATATATCTTAAATATGTAATATATTAAACGTAATATTTTTCATTAAATATATAATATTTTTTGAGCTTGGTAAAAATGTTATAAAAATAATAAACCTTATCCTAATACTCTATATTTATCTCATTCTCTCGTAGGTTACTTTTCTGAAGAATCACTTCTGCCGTGTGTGAATTGCACATACATACTTTTTTGTGATTTTTGGACAGTTTCGACCGCATCGGATAATATACTTTATTTTCTATTTTTGTTGTTTGTTTGAATTTTTTATGTAACTAAGTCTTGATTGAAAAAGACTGTATACATTGTTACAACAAAGTTTTTATGTTGCACTTAGCAGCGAGTCCAAGATGTTGTAGAAAATTGTATTTTTTGCTAGATAAGTAGGGCGGCACGGAAATTGTTTAAAAAAAAACAACTTATTTAGCCACTTTGTTCAAAGACAGTTCTTACATGACTAATAAAAATACAATTAAATTATATTAATTCTAAAAAGTTAAAGTAAAATTAATTCTTATAAAGCGATGATTGGCCGCTGCGTGGTCAGCAGGTTTGTAGGCCAGCGCGTGTCCAGCGATTGCCTAACTTGCTTTTTGGTTTTTTTTATTTATTCTCCTCCGCCAGATGAACAAGGTTTGTCCGTCCTTTTTTATTTTGTTATTTATGTTGATCCTTTTTTTTGGGTGTAAATGTTTTTTTTATTTTTTATTGCATGCATCTGCTTTTTTATGCATTTTGTTTTATTATCTTTTTGGTTACACTTGAAAGTTTCTTTTTGTTACATTTTTTTTATTAATGAACATTCTTATTTTGAGCAGACTGTTCTTGAAAATTGTAGCCGCTACCACATGCTAGTGTATACAATATGTGTTTGTCTGTAGATTTATTTATAATGATGAAACCTACGATTGCGTAATGGTTTCCTAACAGTAATCAGAAGTTTATGCGCATACACACGTCGCCATCAAGATTATTATCATACAAACAGCCCAAGTACAGGCCATTAAGCTTATAAAGGCATTGTGGCGAATATTTATAACAGCAAAACACTCCTTAAACGGTGAATGGAAGCTATTTATTGCAATATCCACGAGCTTTAAAACATGCATGCGATAGATGCGGCAACTCATTATAACATTGTAAAATGCAAATATGGAGCTTTAGGAAAAGGTTATATATTATTGCCGTTTAGGGTTGAAATATTGGGTCCATTGGTGTCTATCGGCCGAGTTTCTTTAAAGACGTTGCGCCCCTCTATATGCGTAACGTCGACCTCCACCGCGATCTGGAGCTTCCCTCCATCAAAAACTACATTACGTCGCTCTCGCGTAAGTATTTCGATCTCGCGCCGCACCATCGAAATCCGCTCGTCGTGTCCGCGTCCGATTATAAGCCTCGTCGAAAGGCTCTTGTGCGACGACCGCGTAACGTCCTGACGGACAGAGTCGACGTTATTACGTTACGAAACGGCTGGCCCGGATCAGTCCGCCCACGGTTAGAACAGTAGGTTGGCAGGCACCGACAGACAGACACAGACGGCGGCGTCTCAGACGCCGCCAATCAAGATCTCTCCACGTCCCCGCGAGGGACGCTAGGAGACATAGCTCACCCCACAGGATAGACTAGGCGTGTTGCTGGGAAGTTTCTTTCGCCGTTTCTTCTCTCCCAGCCATAACACGTTGCGAAACGGCAGTAAGATAGCGTAGGCCACCGCAAATCACCGATCCCGGCCCGCCGTGATCCTTCCCTTCGGGCTTTATATTACCCGTCGCCCGTTCTCAATTAGTATTTTGTGTCGCCCTATGGTGGGCATCATTAAATTCATTCCCCATTCATGGCAACAGTCCAGCCGAGGTAAAACTCCTTAGGGAGCTCCCTCGAGCAAGTTGCCCCCCCGGGCTCGAGCGCCTTCGCTTCGCGAAGGCACTCGCCCCAAAGACCCCGGTAAAGTTGTAAGGTCTTCGGACCAACAACATAAAGTCAAGTCCAATAAAAAAAAAATATATTTAAAGACGTCTGTATAAAAACATAATTTTATCCTGGTAGGAATGGAGAAAGAATACTAAACAACACACAGCCTGGTGGTAGGGTATTTTACCGACTGGATGGCTACCACCCCTGGTCTAAAGTATGTCGCCATAACAACCTTGAGTTGTGTTCCGGCATTAGTGACCAGGTTCCAGTCTCCCTTAAGAGAGCAGCAGCGCATTTGTAGCACCTTTGGTGCTGCAAATGTTCATAGGCGTTGGTAACCGCTTTCCATCAAGTGGGCCATCTGCCTGTCTGCTGATCTCCTGCAATAAAAAAAAAAATGTCTTGTGGTGGGAGTTGTCACTGCAGCACAGTTTCATACTTTTGCAGTGCAACAAACTGTTCTGTTATTATGTAAATATGTGTTTCTTTAGATCAATAAAATATTTATTTATTATTATTAATGCTATCTAAGATATCAATAAAGCGATAAAGACAAAAAAAATTACAACGGTCATTTATGATTAATAATAATCGGCAGACAAACACACCCACATTGTATACCCCCGAGCTAATTAAGTTACGCTTGTATTATGGGTAGTATACAACGGACCACTCTAGGGCTGATCCCAGATACCCAGACCATAGTAAATAAAGGAAAAATCGTTTACGAATTTTATCATGCCAGGAATCGAATTCAGAGCCTCTGTGCTACTATGACGTAGGCCGGCAAAGCTTAGCCCACTCAACCATAGAGACCGTCATGTTTGAATATCAGTTTTCGTTTAAACACCTATTTATATGTGATTGTTCACACGTGACTTGAAGAAAACTGGTTTATAAGAATAGGATATACATACAGAAGTCATTTAATTTATATAACTGCATTTCTGATAATACATGGCATAGTAAATAATAAATCTATCACATCTGTATTCTGCCGGTAGTAGTGTACAATATTTTATACTTAATCTATTCAATGGTCCTTATAAGTAGTACATTTAAGTATAAAATATTGCACACACTAGAGTTTACAGCATGTCAAATGAAGTATTAAGTCACACTAAGACCATTCAAATACTTTATGTTTAAATATTTTACTATTATATATTATATTCATAAACTACAATACAGTAGGTAGTCTTATCGCTAATAATAATTATTTGTCTACAATCTTTGGATGCGTAAGAAGTTATTTATGATTGTTTGTAGTTGATATTGTACATACATACACATACATACATAACTTCACGCGAGTTCCCTTGCGGGGTAGGCACGAACAACAGAGCGCCATTTAGGCTTATTCTTACACACCTCACTTGCTTCTTTGACATTCATAACTCTTGTCATGCACGCTCGTCTGTTCTTAAGGCTCCTAACATCACCTTCTGCTAGTACACGATCAATTTGATCATGGAAAGTGTGTCGTGGCCTTCCACGACTTCTGCATCCATCCACTTTTGCATTGTATATCTGTTTATTCATTCTTTCATCATGCATTCTTTCTACATGTCCGAACCACCGGAGCATTCCTTTCCTTACCTTCACAACGACACTCTCTTTCAGATATTGTTGATATTGTATTTGATGATAACCTATTATACATACAATTATATTATTAGTAGAATGTCTAAGCAAGTATAAAATGTAGACATAGATTATTTTCATACCGCATCCATTTTGCATCTGGCCGCAATGACACCGTAGCACTCTGACCGGTAGGGAACTTGGCGAACTCAGCGCACCGTGCGGCAAACCAACTATTTTAATTGATATGTCACCACTTACCGATTGCACTAGCCCTTTTACAGTGTGGTACGGTAGCTGTATGCTTATATCTATTAGTATCTATGGCTATGTTATAATTTTATTAACTTTCAGTGCATCGTGGCTATTTTGGGAAAATGGAATCTTTATATCCGTAATCTCCATGTGTGTTTCTTTGTTTATCACTGGCGTTCTACTCACAAACTACTGGACCTATATGGATATTTTATGAAAGGTACTCTAGAAAGTATATGAAAATATGTATAAATAAAAAATATGTTTTTACTGTATATAAAATAATAGATATAACTGATTATACGCACAGTAGTCGCAAAACAAAAAAAAAATGTAAATCACATTTCAAAATATATTGTACCAACGCGCACTACCACCGCATTGCATTACACGCACACTTCACAAACAAACCAAGACACACAAAGAGCCTAAAAATTAATAACCCAGCCACAGAGAAGAAAAAAACAACACACATGGCACTAGATAGGACAATGTATTTATAAGTATAGATATAAGGCCTACACTGCACATGCACTTCCTCACAACACCAGCATGTAACAGATACAGTCTACATTAGTATAAGTTTAGTATTAAAACTAGAATAAATCAATATAATAAGTTATTCGTAAGACACATACACCTCAACACAAAAATCAATAAATTAATGTAACACACAAGAACCAAAATAACTAATAAGTGTGTTAAATTAAAAAAAAATCTAGAAATTAAGTTGTAAAAAAGGGTACGGAACTCGAGTCTGTAGAGTTATTAATAATAAAAAAAATATATTTTGTATTTTGATATATATATATATATATATATATATATATATATATATATATATATATATATATGTATATATATATATATATATATAGCTAGATAACACTTTATTGTACACCATTACAGAAGACTTACGAACTAGTATTATACTAATTGTATACAAAGGGCGGTCTTATCGCTAAAAAACGATCTCTTCCAGACAACCCGTGGCAAGAATATTGCTGATTAGGAGTGGCGACGGTGGTATACATAATTATTGTACGATTACTTACATTTTAATAATAAATATATAACTATACTATACATACACATAAGTTCTATACATATACAAGATATGGTGATAAAATGCAACTATTTAAACAATTAAATTAATTTAATTGTTTAAATAGTTGCAAATTATTTCACTTATGGATAAAATTAGAAATGAGGCTATCCGTAAGAGAACCAAGGTAACCGATATAGCTCGCAAAATTAGCAAGTTGAAGTGGCAGTGGGCCGGTCACGTCTGCCGCAGGACCGATGGCCGATGGAGCAAACGAGTCCTGGAGTGGAGACCGCGTCTCGGTAAACGTAGTGTCGCACGCCCTCCAGCCCGATGGACCGACGACCTATGCAAGGTCGCCGGTAGGCGCTGGCTACGGAAATCCGAGGACAGGGATGAGTGGCGCCGTCTTGGGGAGGCCTACGTCCAGCAGTGGACTGCAAATGGCTGACGACGACGACGAAACATAATAAATATGTAAGTATATACAATATAATATCTACTAATTATATAAAATTACATATCATTATATTGCAGATAGTATCTATATAAGACTTAGACCGAAAAAATGTGAAAAACTCTCAATCGTAGCAATTTAACATTTAGTTTATAGTTTTCTGCAATTCAAAGTATAACAGGTACTTATTACATACATACATACATACATAACTTCACGCCAGTTCCCTTGCGGGGTAGGCACGAACAACACAGCGCCATTTAGGCTTATTCTTACACACCTCACTTGCTTCTTTGACATTTATTATACTTATTACATGTAATATTTTCTTAAGTTTTCGCGACTTGTATACATAATAAAACTACGTTTTAACGGTTTTAAGTCGCGGTAATTTTATTTGATTTTGGTTTTTCCGACGTTTCGGCCACTTTTCAGTGGCCTTGATCACGGAAGACAAAGATGTCCTTGATGGAAAAACCAAAATCAAATAAAATTACCGCGCTTAAAACCGTTAAAACGTAGTTTTATTATTACATGTGTTGTTATAATCATAAATTACACAGTCCGCACTATATTGAACAATACAATCCCACATGCCTATCAATGAGTTTGTTTCTGACAGATTTAGAACATAGTTACTTCAAATTAGGTATTTATATGCGTAAGTTGGCAGCAGCGCGGTATGAGTCTAATTTGTAAGGCAGAATAGGTGTCGTTTAGTTGGTAGAAAGATAGGGTCTATGCACGTGAATATTTTGGAAATATACACTAAAATTAGAAAAGCAACCGTGACTAGACATACAAACGCGCTGTTCACGAATTTATCGATGTTTATTGATGTTTAATCATAATTCTTTGCAGAAACTCTAATAAATTGCTTCCCTGTCTTAATTTGTTAAGATATGAAAGACAGTTTACGACAAATTAGGATTATATGTGCGCTTAGATGTATAATATTATATTATACTAATACTAGCTGTGCCCGCGACGCCGTCCGCGTGGAATTTGCTTTCAAAACCCTCCGATTTTGAAACATTCTTCATTGCTGCTCCGCTCCTATTGGTCTTAGCGTGGTGATATATAGCATATAGCCTTCCTCGATAAATGGGCTATCCAGCACTGAAAGAATTTTTCAAATCAGACCAGTAGTTCCTGAGATTAGCGCGTTCAATCAAACAATATTAGTATATTTGGCTACAACACTAATACATTTTAAATATCGCGATATCTTTTGAGTGAAACGTCCGAATTGAATAATTCAAAAAGGTCTAGAAAGGTATTGAATTCGTCTTGAAGATGGAGTAATTTATTTTGATAAGGATTAATAATAATACCAAGGTACAAAATAAAGAGTTTTTGAAGCGACGGCATTTTAATAATTTGAAAAACATAAAAAGAAAACATTTGTTGTGAGATAACTACAATAGCTAGACTTATGGTTACGTGATATTTTTTGTAGACAATTATATGTTCTGCAAAGTGGTAGTACATTGTTTTGTTCTATAATCAAAAGTTTTCGCAGCGCACGCCGTGTTAGGATTTTTTAGGGTCATTTTTTTACACCTTGGGCTACATTATTGGACTTTTAGTAAGGATCCGTTATATTTTGGAAAATATAATATAGCCTATAGCCTTCCTCGATAAATGTACTATTCAACACTGAAAGAATTTTTCAAATCGGACTAGCGGTTCCTGAGATTAGCGCGTTTAAACAAAAAAATAAACAAGCAAACTCTTCAGCAATATAATGTTAGTATAGATATAAAGCTGAAGAGTTTGTTTGTTTGTTTGAACGCGCTAATCTCAGGAACTACTGGTCTGATTTCAAAAATTCTTTCAGTATTAGATAGCCCATTTCTCGAGGAAGGCTATAGGCTATATATCATCACGCTAAGATCAAATAGGAGCTGAGCACCAATGAAGAACGTTTCAAAATCGGGGGTATCGAAAACAAATTTCACGCGGACGACGTCTCGGGTACAGCTAGTAAAATATATAGGTGTAAAAGTTGTCAAATAAGTAATTATAAATATGGGGATTCTCATATTTAAACTATGGAGTGGTAAATTCTGCGAGAATTACGACGGTAAAACTCAAAAGATTTATAGTATAAAAATGGTTTTTTTTTTGGTTTGGACGAGATATAGAATAGTTAAACAATATGAGGCAATTTAGATTTATTTTTAGGATTATATAGTCTATGATTTTTAGGTATGTGAATTAAAGAATGGATGTCCTTTGCTTTTCTATATTGTACTTGGAAACAAGCATTTGTTCACTTTTATTTTTTTTTATTGCAGGAGTTCAGCAGACAGGCAAACAGTCCACTTGATGAAAAGCGGTTACCATCGCCTATAGACATTTGCAAAACCAAAGGTGCTACAAATGCGCTGCTGCTCTCTTAAGGGAGACTGGAACCTGGTCACTAATGCCGGAACACAACTCAAGGTTGTTATGGCGACATAGTTTAGGCCAGGGGTGGTAGCCATCCAGTCGGGCAAATGCCCTACCACCTGGCTGTGGGTTGTTTTATCGCCTCTTACGACAGGCCGCCCGGCCGCAGGAAATTGTATTCTTTCTCCGTCCATCCAAATGTCCTTAAAAAAAATATATTTACATACATAAATACATACATAACTTCACGCCAGTTCCCTTGCGGGGTAGGTACGAACAACAGAGCGCCATTCAGGCTTATTCTTACACACCTCACTTGCTTCTTTGACATTCATAGCTTTTGTCATGCACGCTCGTCTGTTCTTAAGGCTCCTGACATCACCTTCTGCTAGTACACGATCAATTTGATCATGGAAGGTGTGTCGTGGCCTTCCACGACTTCTGCATCCATCCACTCTGAAATGTTTTGTAATAACTTTCATCAACAGTTTTAATGTAAAAACAAACATGTGCATGACCCTTAAACCACTATAAATATTATATAAAACCAGTCTTTACTATGTGGAAATTCATATAAAATGCGTTCTCACTAAACCGCTCTTTATGCAAGCGATGTGGCGAAACATAATCTTATACTAATATATAAAGCTGAAGATTTTGTTTGTTTGAACGCGCTAATCTCAGGAACTACTGGTGTGCTTTGAAAAATTCTTTCAGCGTTAGATAGTCCATTTATCGAGGAAGGCTATTATAGACTATATATCATAACGATAATACCAAACTTTTTTTTAACTATTCCACGCGGACGATGTCGCGGGCAGAAGCTAGTAAAAGATAAAGAAAGAATACACAAAGCATATTTTGAGAATTTGTATCAGCATATTGCTGTGTCGGAACAATATCCGGCACAACGCTGATTTTCAGTGCAAACCTTCCTTTAGGTGTAAGACCAAAATGGCCCAGTTTTGTTAATTAAATAATAAATAAAGCTAAGTATGTATCCAATCTCATGGTCAACGAGAATCTATAATATCTTTAGACTCTTTTATTTAATCCAATATAACTATATTAATCAGATTCAACAATAATCTACAACGATCAAAATCTTATATCTTATCTTATACTAATATATAAAGCTGAAGAGTTTGTTTGTTTGAACGCGATAATCTCAGGAACTACAGGTCTGATTTGAAAAATTCGTTCAGTGTTAGATAGTCCATTTATTGACGAAGGTTATAGGCTATATATCATCACGTTAAGATCAACAGGAGCGGAGCACCAATGAAGAATGTTGCAAAATCGGGGGATTTTTTTAACTTACTTTTTTTTAACTATTCCACGCGGACGAAGTCGCGAGCAGAAGCTAGTATTATAATAAACGACGACATAAATAAACTATAATAAAATAAATCATTGTGAAGCTCAGTTTTACGACTTATTAAATTTCATTGGGAATATATCTTGGTATAAAATGTTATTTATAATATTAAATTTAAATTCATTTATAAAGACCTAAAAATATATTATGCAAGGCGTGTTGGTGTAATTTATACGGCCTCCTATTTATGTCTCTATGAATAAAACTTTCCATTAAATCCTATGATAAAATGCGACATAAAATTTTATTAATTTAAAATTTCTTATTGGGTCTCATAGGTTAATAATATAAACGGAATCGATGTAAAACGGTCATGTTGTCCATCTAGTATGTACCAGCAGTTTTCCCCGAAAACTTAGTCTACATAATATTAACAGACCATAGCAATCTCACTGTTGGGCTCATCTTCAATTTTAGGGGAACAGACAGTAGATTTAACACATGGCTTTTCTCGATGTGCAGGTTTTACGATATTTTATTTTATCATCATACATACATACATACATAACTTCACGCCAGTTCCCTTGCGGGGTAGGCATGAACAACAGGGCGCCATTTAGGCCCATTCTTAGACACCTCACTTGCTTCTTTGACATTCATAACTCTTGTCATGCACACTCGTCTGTTCTTAAGGCTCCTGCCATAACCCTCCGCTAGTACACGATCAATTTGATCATGGAAGGTGTGTCGTGGCCTTCCACGACTTCTGCATCCATCCACTTTTGCATTGTATATCTGTTTATAAAACACAGGTAATAAAATAAATTCAAAAATGGAGCTAGAACATTTTATTTTTTCTTAAAATCTATCTAAAATATGCGCATCACGCTCCGACACGACATGAACGCACGTTTACAAAAATGGTCGTCGAAAAAAAAAATATCGTGCACATAAAACTCGTATCCTTATCCGTCAGACCGGTACTCTATAGAGGCAGGCACGTTATAATTATCATTTAAATTGTGCCCACCGAGCTACCATTTGACACTTGACAAATGTAATGGCGATAGGCCGGCCGGTGACGGCGCTTCAAGAATTTTTATGCGCTCATATCCACTGTTTTATATGATCGTGACAGCTCCCCTTTTGCTTACGCACATATCTGTACATTCACACGTATTTCACATCACTATTCCTTGTATCCTAGACCATAAAGTTTATATTTAAAAATTTATGTAATCATGCGTTCGAATTTTGAAATTGGTTTCGGTGTAAATTAAAGCCAAGCGCACGATGCTAGCGATACGATATTATAACGCTCTTATAATTTACGTAATAAGGTTGACTGTTTCTTAAAAAGTTATTTTAAAGTGAATATGTTTCTTTGCATTGGTTCTAAAGTAACCTAGTCAATGTTTAGCTCGTAAAAAAGAACCGATAATTGTACTTTTATAAGCGTCGTTCTATTTAATTTACATTTGATTGGTTATTTTCTTTTAGATAGAGACGGCGTTGACATTTTTATTGTAATGAATTTGTTGATATGTCTATGGTGTAGTTATTTTTTTTATTTAAAATACGTGCTTGTATTACAAGGAGCTGTATACATAATTATCTATTTTGAGTTCTTATTTATTATTATTATTAATATATATTTCGAATTGTTTTATAAAAAGGGATTTATAATTTTGTCATTTCCTTCTGCTTGTCAAAATTAGGTGTCTAGTAGTCTGTGCACAACGAAGAGTTACGTTGAGGTGACAGATTAATTTATTGTTACGAGTTTAGCGCGACTCGAATTAAAATGCCGTTAGAATTACTATAGAGTTTATTAGAACTATACAAACACGTCTAACACAGGTACAAATATGCGTATATAAACGTAATGCAGAAGGTCGTAATTCAATAAAACGCGCAAAGTCCGTCACTATTAGATTCCTGGTTGCACACCCGTCACGCCTTGATCGTCGTTGTCGCTCTACAGCCCCATCTCTCCATCAGGCCGTCGTTTTATACTCCACAAATGCAAAATAATCCGCAACACCTGGCTAATGATGCTAATGAGCGAGTATAATAGGACAATAGGCTATTCTCCACAATAATTTTATTTAAACAAAACAAATTAATTTAATTTAATGTTAAACAACATTTAATAATAAATAAATAGTAATATATAAAATAATTTAATTATTACAAACAATAATACATTTTATCAGTGCAAGAGGCGATAAAACAACCCACAGCCAGGTGGTATTTGCTCGACTGGATGGCGACCACCCCTGGTTTAAGTATGTCGCCATAAAAACCTTATGTTGTATTCCGGCATTAGTGACTACGTTCCAGTCTCCCTTAAGAGAGCAGCAGCGCATTTGTAGCAACTTTGGGGTTGCAAATGTCCATAGGCGATGGTAACTGATTTCCATCAAGTGGGCCGTCTGCCTGTCTGTTGAACTCCTGCAATAAAAAAAATGATTATGTACCTACTACAATACACTTTATATAGGTACATACATAAATACACATATTATATACATACATAAATACAGATACTATATACATACATACATAAATACACATATTATATATATACACACATAAATATACATACTATATACATACATACATAAATACACATATTATATACATACAAGAAAGAAGAATGTGGAAAGAATGCATGATGAAAGAATGACTAAACAGATATACAATGCAAAAGTGGATGGATGCAGAAGTTGTGGGAGGCCACGACACACCTTCCATGATCAAATTGATCGTGTACTGGCGGAGGGTGATGTCAGGAGCCTTAAGAACAGACGAGTGTGCATGACAAGAGTTATGAATGTCAAAGAAGCAAGTGAGGTGTGTAAGAATGGGCCTAAATGGCGCTCTGTTGTTCGTGCCTACCCCGCAAGGGAACTGGTGTGAAGTTATGTATGTATGTATGTATGTATATACATACAAGTAAACAATAAGACTATAGCTTGAGGTAGTAATCTTTAAATATACTACCAGTTGGCGCATAAGTAATACTCTGGACAAATCTCAACTGGGAGTTTTATATAATCTAAAGAAAAATACATAATTTCCCAATATAATCGGATGAGTAGAAAACGGTGTCATTAATAACATTTTATTGTCCAAATTACACAACTGCCAACACTTAATTTTATCAAATATACATTGAGAATAATCTTAACGAATTCTTAATATGTTTTCAAAACATTCGTGGATAGGAATTTATTCTAACTGTCTTATCTTTTGGGGATACCACTTTGAAATAATAAAAAGCGATTATTTCAATAGTTTGATTAATAAAATTGGTCGTTATGAAATCAAACTATATAATAAATGACAAGCTTTAAGCATGGAAGATAAAATGGCAATATTTTTTTTTATAGCTTGAGTTCAGCAGACAGACGGCCCACTTGATGGAAAGCGGCTACCATCGCCTAGGAACTTTTGTAACACCAAAGGTGCTCAATGTGCTGCCGCTCTCTAAAGGGAGACTGGTACCTGGTCACTAATGCCGGAACACTACGGTAGCTATCCAGACGAGCAAATACCCTGCCACCTGGCTGTGGGTTGTTTTGTCGCCTCTTACGACAGGCTGCCTGGCCGCAGGAAATTGTATTCTTTCTCCGTTCCTGCACGGATAAAAGGATTGAATAGCCTACAGGCGTCATATTACTAAATCCGCCCCTGTATAATAGGCTGATATTGCGCGTACACACCGGCGCAAGCGTAATGATTCATGCCTGTCTGGACCAGTGTGCACTACCCTTGGTTAATTGTGCGGTGACATACGCATTACATTAATAACCATATCAGAATTAAAAAAAAAACTATCTTACACCATTGTCTATGTACTATAGGAATCCGTTGATATGTGTTTGAGAAACCATTTAAGTATGCTCCAAAAATTTTATGGTCCAAAAGTGATCATAGCTACTTGCGATGACGCCCTTTTATCTATCCATCGATGTTGGTGTTGATGTTATCTGCGATAATTCTCTCAGCGTTTACGAAGTCGAGAAATTTATACGAGAACTGTCATGTAACACGACACTTTCATTTAAGGTAACAGGTGCACTGAGCATTTATGAGGGGGCTTACTTTAAAATTCCTTTCGTGGTTTTTTCTCCGTCGAATCCGGCCAAAATTTTGATAGAATTCAAATCAAATCCTTCTTAATTGCGGACTTAGCTTAATCTACTTACAGTTTACAATGTTGAAATATTACAATCTATATTATGATCTTCCAATTCACGTCGGTAGAAATTCTACACATTATACAAACAGTTAGAATACTTTAAAAAAAAATATTAAAAAAGACAATAAATAAAAAAAGCAATAAGCCCCGATAATTCAGGTCGTCTGAAGAGAGGATAAAATAATTAAAAAAAACCTAGAATAATCCTCAGACCTTAAATTAATAAATAAAATAATAATATAAAAAAAATATTTTTTTATTGCAGGAGTTCAGCAGACAGCTAGACCGCCCACTGGATGGAAAGCGGTGCTACAAATGCGCTGCTGCTCTCTTAAGTGAGTCTGGAACCTGGTCACTATTTATAGAAGCCGTTTACACTTGTAAGTGCTCTGTGTGACGTAGATGAAAGTACTCCAGTAGAGTCATGCAGAATCTCACATCCGAGGTATCCTTCTTGTTTATTGTTATTTTTACGTGTAGTGACTGGTTTGGATTCCGACTCGAAATAAAATAAGTTGAAACGAAATCGGACAACATCTCGATTGTTCAGTTCAAGATAGACTCGATTGTTAACTCTCTTAAATGAACTCAGATTGGCCCATCACTAGTATTGTATATAAAACTATAATTTACGCCGGGAGTTTTTGGCGGGAATTGAAAGGAGATGTTGTGCTGTGCAGTTTTATTTTCTAAAAATGTGTAAAATTACTCTAAAATGAACAATCGTTGTAGGATGTTGATAGTTTTTGAGTAGTAATTATGTGTTTTTTTGATAAATGTGAACTGTATAGTCAAATGTGGCCTTTTGAGTTGTCACAAGAACTGCGTTGAATGGCACCAGCTGATAACCTACAGTTCAGCTGTGCTACACATAGGCTTAAGAAAACGAAGAAACTATATTGTAAACTAAGATCTGGCTTAAAGGCATAGCTGCCAAGCCATAAACCTAAATAAATAAAGTAAATATAATTTACGCCAGTGTTCCGCAAAGTATGTACCGCGGCACACTGGTGTACCTTGGACAATAATTGGTGTGCCTCGGAAAAATAAGGTTATGCTGCAATTTAAACTTTAGGTTTATTAATTAATAATAAATATTGTGTCGATGATTAATAAATAAATGTTGATTAATATTACTTAAAAAAATATTTTTATTTGTGTTGTACCTCCAAAAACTTTCGTTTTCCTAGATGTACCTTGAACACAAAAAGTTTTCGGAACACTGATTTACGCCAAAAGTAAAGAATTATTCACAGTAAACTTCATGTACGAGTATGCGAGATTCACCAAATATGACCATAACTTGTCATTTGATTTATGCTCTTAAGATCTCGTCAGCGCGATATATTTATTCAACGATATTGCACAGCGCCATCCTAAGTGAAGTTAAGTGGTCTAAATGGAAACTAATTAAAATTTTTGTTGTTCCTGGACCACTTGTTTTTCGTACATTTTTTTTTTTCGATTATGTAGGGGAGATCCACTGGAATGACTAGTAGAAAGAGAGGCTTTATACTGAATCATCAATACTGAAGCAACGCAGTCTTTTTTTAGTTTATTATCTGCTTGTGTATGAATAAAGTATTTTGCATTCATTGTTTATATGTTTGTATCACCCCACAATACTAAATCAAGTCGATTTGAATATTAAAACTCATAAACATAGATAAAATGGTTTTGATAAAGACTTAAGGTTATTTGAGTTTCAAAATGAATGCAATACCTACTAAGCGAATAAATTTATGCGATTCGCATTTTCATAGATAATTTTTATGACATTTTAAAACAATAAATTCTGTTGTTAATTTAAATATAGTTATAAAATTGCTTTTTCATGATATAAGAATAATCCATTTGTTGTATTAATAATATGCTATTTTCGTTTAATGATAATCTATTCGTACTCAAGGCCGCGAAAAAGGAAAATCATCATTTTTTTTTATTGCAGGAGTTCAGCAGACAGGCAGACGGCCCACTAGATAGAAAGCGGTTACCATCGCCTATGGACATTTGCAACAACAAAGGTGCTACAAATGCGCTGCTGCTCTCTTAAAGGAGACTGGAACCTGGACACTAATGCCGGAACACAACACAAGGTTGTTATGGCGGCATACTCTAGACCAGGGGTGGTCGCCATCCAGTCGAGCAAATACTCTACCACCTGGCTGTGGGTTGTTTAGTCGCCTCTTACGACAGGCTGCCGGGCCGCAGGAAATTCTATTCTTTCTCCGTTCCTGCACGGATAAAATCGTCGTAAAAAGACGTCATCATGTAACTCCATCCTATTATGATAATTCTTTTACGGTGCAGGCTGTCAAACTTTGGAATATGCTGCCTCTTACTATCAGAGAGGCCAAATCCTTGCCAACGTTTAGAAATCTGCTCAGAAAACACTATATTGTCCACATATAGCTATGTCTGATTAACAGAATATAATCATGCTATTTCATTTATAATAATAACTTATGTATTATTGTATATATATGACTGTGTATTTGTATATTTATTTTAAATTATTTTGAGTATTTATGTATGTATTGCCTTTTTTCTGCGCCACCTATATCGCCTGATTCATTTTTTTTTAATTTAGGTTGCCTGGAAGAGATCGCTTTGAGCGATAATGCCGCCGGTATTGCTAGGAAATTTTGTAAATATGGTCTGTTTTTATAATTGTACATTTTGGTGTGCAATAGTGTATCTCTCTCTCTCACACACAAAGTCGCTTTCTGCATTTGTCTGTATATCCGCTAACTCTTAATCACCATCAGTTAGATACATTCCAAGGAAGGTTTATTTATATACTAGCTTTTGCCCGCGGCTTCACTCGCGATATATAAAGGATCTAATTAAGTTTTTATGTAAGTTAAACAGAGCTGCTTACTAGGGTTTGCTCCGCGACGTAACCGCGGGGAAAATTCTAGTGCATTATACGCTATTATTATGATTGACGATGACATAATTGATATGTATCACAGTAAGTCACGAACAAAAATGTTTGAAACAAAGTTGGCGTCCAGTGTGCACCCGACCGCAATATTGTGGTGAAGACAAACAAACGACATTTGATAGTAATCGTTCGAGTATGAGCGTAAATATAGTTCCGATGGCACCGATTGCCGGCTACCACTCGCGTTATACGTGTTTTATGTTCGAGTTGCGATCGAGATTATCTAGTAATTTATTGCCTGTTTCAAGAATCAAAGGTAGTAAAGTCTTCTCTGTGCTTATTTATATATTTGTTTGACAGTGATTGAAGAACTGCTAAAAATACGACTATATTATATTTAGGGTCGATTTACAGTGATAAGGTATATAAGTTATCTATCGACTAAATTATTATCTTAGGCCATTGAAAAGTTAAATTTAGGGTTGCGCTTCTCAGAAGACGCAATTTTATGTTTTTAATATGTAGGGGGTTAGTATAAGCTTAAGTTCAAGTTTGTGGGGTCGCCGCCCTTGTCCCCGGCCGCCATCTTGGAAAAAGGGGTGCAAAGGGTTTTCGAGCTGTATCTCGTAAACTAGCAACCCTACAGAACATTTTATAGGACATTATTTGTAGCATGATGATGTTGATGAAAGAATGACTAAACAGATATACAATGCAAAAGTGGATGGATGCAGAAGTCGTGGAAGGCCATGACACACCTTCCATGATCAAATCGATCGTGTACTAGCAGAAGGTGATGTCAGGAGCCTTAAGAACAGACGAGCGTGCACGACGAGATTTGTAGCAAATTAAATTGTCTACAACTTTATTCTTATTACTTCTTATCGTAAAATGGAAAATAAAAAAGTTATGAACAAAAATAAGTGGAAATTTTTCAACAAATTTTCTTTTGGGCGTTATAACTTTTTTCTGGTTATTTTGCAATAAAATGACATCAGAGCAATCTTATAGAGGGACCCCACGAACTTGAAGGTAAGCTTGTACTAACCCCCCCTACACATCAAAATAATAAATAAATTGCGTTCTCTGAAATACGCACCCTAAGGCCTAAAAAATGTAAGATATCAATGGCCTATCTGTCTTAATGACAAAGTGTAACAATTCAACTGTTTTAAACAAGTAACTTCATTGGGGGTCAATGCCATACTTACTACGCTTTGCATGCGGGTTGGTAACCGCAGTGCCAGCCTATTTGCATCGGAGACGCCGCTGCCCGTCTCCGACCAAGGGATTTATATGCGATGGTCTTGCCGCCATCGATCGGTCGCCAGTCTCGTTCGCTGACAGTAAGTGACAGACCTATTACCCCCCAGCCGATGGAGCAGACGAGTGTTGAAGTGTAGACCGCGTCTCGGTAAACGTAGGACGCCTTCCAGCCCTATGGACTGACGACCTGCGCAAGTTCGCCAGTAGACGCTGGATGACGGAGGCAGAGGACCGTGACGATGGCGTCGACTTGGGGAGGCCTACGTCCAGCAGTGGACGGTTATTGGCTGACGACGAAAACAAGTAACTGTACAATTATATATAAGCAAGCTGGTAAAAAAGTTGAATCGGTTGCAGCCGAATCAACGGCCTTATTCGTGTGCTAATACCCCACTAAAACCACCTTCCTCCCATGTGCCCCGCGTGTTATTGTAGGAAGAGCGTGAGACTTAGAATGTAGTTACGCTCACACTGATCCTGCGCATTAGTGCTTGAGAATGTCAGCAGGGGCTTGATCCTCTGCTCCCCAGATGCTGGAGGAACCCTGCAGCGGTATTACGGGAGGAGATCGGTATCCGCTATCCGTGCAGGAACGGAGAAAGAATACAATTTCCAGCGGCCGGGCGTCCTGTCGTAAGAGGCGACTAAACAACCCACAGCCAGGTGGTAGGACATTTGCCCGACTGGATGGCTACCACCCCTCGTCTAAAGTATGTTGCCATAATAACCTTGAGTTGTGTTCCGGCATTAGTGACCAGGTTCCAGTCGCCTTTAAGAGAGCAGCAGCGCATTTGTAGCACCTTCGGTGTTGCAAATGTCCATAGGCGATGGTAACCGCTTTCAATCAAGTGGGCCGTCTGGCTGTCTGCTCAACTCCTGCAATAAAAAAAATAAAAAAAATCTGCGGGACGCATACGCGCCTCTCTCCCTTTCTTGTTCAGCGGCCTCCTTCTGAGACATTACTGCCTCGCAGAATTCGAACGATCCCTTCCAATGATCGTCGCTATGCAGCATAGCCTGGACCAGACTGCCCAGCGAATCGATCGGACCTACGACGGTCTCAAGTTCAAATCTCCGCGGTGCCCATGCTGCGCACTCGACCAGGGTATGAAACGCAGAGTCGAGGGAAGCGTTCAGACTTGCTCTATCTCTGTTATAAGATGAGTACGACCTCCCCCTTGTAACACGAGTCTGCGAAGTTGCCATTGTCGACCTTCCAGCACTATGGAAGCGGTCTCGGAAATAGACATTTAATAGAAATAACATTATGATTTACGAGCTAGTGATGTGCATAAACAAAGTTTTAATGCTTGAATTTATAAATTTATGGCAACACCGTGATGTAGTGTTCGCGGTGAATGAAAACATTGTATAATGTACGGAAGATTTACGATTCGCCGTAAAATATTAGTTTTATATGTTCCATTCGATGCCCAGTTTGTGTTGTTGAGCAAAATAGTTGTTTATATACTTTGCGTTTTATGATTTTTTTGTGGATTTGCTTTTGGATGTTTGGGAATGCTGAGGTTTTGTATGTTAATAATTTTATTATTCAACGAAATACGGTAAATTAATTGTTTTATTTTTAATGTATTCTATTCGATATGCCAGGTGCTAGGGCATTTGCCCGACTGGCTGGCTACCATCCCTGGTGTAAAGTATGTCGCCATAACAACCTTGAGTGTTGTGTTCCAGTTTCCCTTAATAGAGCAGCAGCGCCTTTGTAGCAATTTTGGTGTTGCAAATGTCCATAGGCGATGGTAACCGCTTTCCATCAAGTGGGCCGTCTGCCTGTCTGCTGGTCTCCTGCAAAAAAAAAATCAATATAAAAATAGTATGTCTTTGTAGACCATAAGAAATGGCCCGGACTTTTACAGGGCTTGCGTGGGAGCATAGGAAAGCCAAGACGTAGAGGCCCTTTCAATAAATTTAATGTAAATGTGGCGTGGTGCTAACCGAAGATTAGATTATCCCTGTCTACATCATACAAAAATTAACCCATTTTTTTTTGATAACGCAGGGGGAATGTCTTTGGACACCGTCTTCGGACTCTTTGGAAGAAGGGCCAAATGCAGCGCAGAAGTATGCATCGAGGATGTGTTCTCTCAGCGACCGGCTCTCCACGCTAGCTTCAAACAGAAGCAGTCGCGAGAAACCGATCACCAAACTACCCACAAAACTTCTTTTTAATTTTTTTTTTATTTCAGGATATCAGCAGACAGACAGACGGCCCACTTGATGGAAAGCGGTTACCCACGCCTATGGACATTTGCAACACCAAAGGTGCTACAAATGCGCTGCTGCTCTCTTAAGGGAGACTGGAACCTGGTCACTAATGCCGGAACATAACTCAAGGTTGTTATGGCGACATACTTTAGACCAGGGGTGGTAGCCATCCAGTCGGGCAAATGCCCTACCACCTGGCTGTGAGTTGTTAAGTCGCCTCTTACGACAGGCCACCCGGCCGCAGGAAATTGTATTCTTTCTCCGTTCCTGCACGAATATATACAAAACCTAAACCTGCGCCCCTGTATCTGTGTAAGCAAGCGTAACTTGCTTAATTTGGGGTATACAATATGTGTTTGTCTGCCAATAAAAAAAAATGTACAATCAAAAATCAAATTCAAAAGTTTTAATTCAAAATAAGTTCCACTGGAGAACACTTTTTGAAGCTCATAATATGTAAGTTAAAATTTAATTTTACTTCCTATTCTATGTACACCGCTTCGCAACGTGTTAATGCTGTTAAAGAGAAGAAGTGGCAAGAAACTCCCCAGCAACACGTCTAGCTAAAAATTGTTTTTCTTTATATTTCTTATTCTATTTATATCTCAAGTTCTTTTTTATAAGTTTTATACAGAAGTATGTTACAGAATTACTTTTTGAAGAATATATGGAGTCTTAGCAAAAATAAAAAAAATAAGCTCTCATTTCAACTAAGAATATGCATTACAACACTATTATATGTCAGGAGCCTTAAGAACAGACGAGCGTGCATGACAAGAGTTATGAATGTCAAAGAAGCAAGTGAGGTGTGTAAGAATAAGCCGGAATGGCGCTCTGTTGTTCGTGCCTACCCCGCAAGGGAACTGGCGTGAAGTTATTTATGTATGTATGTAACACTATTATATAGTCACACACATGCAAATCTAGACTTAACACTACGGATCTTTAAAACAAAGCTATCATAATAAATCAAGAATTCTGACAACAAACCTTTCAGATCTTACAGTAGTATACAGGTGTTTATAATTTTTGTAAAAATACACACATCCATTAGACTAGACATGTCTGTTTGTCTGTGCGCTATGTTATTTTCGTCGCCGTCACGTGCCAATCATTAGGAGTGTTTCCTAGAATATAGTTCAATGTTGACATCAAATCCATTGTTGATATGAGTTTTTAACATTTCTATTTGATTAACTAAGGTAGTAGATTAGACCATTAATAGTAAGACGGAGTCTTGGACTCTCAAAATGAAGCCAGCTGAAGGATGCCGATCGCGGCGGATTTTTTTTTATTTTTATTGCAGGAGTTCAGCAGCAGGCAGACGGCCCACTTGATGGAAAGCGGTTACCATCGCCTATGGACATTTGCAACACCAAAGGTGCTACAAATGCGCTGCTGCTCTCTTAAGGCAGACTGGAACCTGGTCACTAATGCCGGAACACAACTCAAAGTTGTTATAGCGACATGCTGTAGATCAGGGGTGGTAGCCATCCAGTCGGACAAATGCGCTATCACCTGGCTGTGGGTTGTTTGGTCGCCTCTTACGACAGGCCGCCCGGCCGCAGGAAATTGTATTCTTTCTCCGTTCCTGCACGGATAAGAAGGTTTGACAAGGTAATTGTAACAATATGTACATTAGGTAAGGAAACTGCCTAAGTGTCGAACCCGCGCCCTTTGAGTTTGGGACGCGTGCGCTAGCCATGCTACCACGACGTACCGCGTTACGAGTTACGGGGATTAAATTAATCTATTTAGAACGGATAAAGGTTAAATTTTTCAGTGGATGATGGACGCTGTACGCTGGCTGACTCTGAGCGGCGTATCGGTCGCTAACTTAATGTCCAATTAGCAGCGAACTGTAGCGTATTAGTCGCGAGGCGCTTGCGAACTTTTGGGAGGAAAGATAAACGGTTAGTATATAACGCCGCACAGCGCTCGGGCGTAGCGAGCGAACTGCGCCGCGGCGCTGCCGACCGCGCGCATCATTCGCTGCTAACCGGCCGCTGACTGAATGAAACGGCAAGCAAGACGCCGCGCGCTGTATAGACACTCCATTCAAAAATTTCACTAAATTTAAAATTAAATTAAAAAGCATCTTGCTAAAAAAGGGATACTACACTATTGAAGAATATTTAAATGACAAAAATTCATTTACATAGCACCTAAATCCAACCTCTTATACTAAATTTTGTATAGCGTTATTATTTTTTTATTTTTTTTAATCTTGCCATGCTTGTAAGGAATTTGTGGAGACATATTGCAGCATAACATTTTAGCACGTCATGTCATTATTATAACTATAATATTATTTTTCTTTCCTTTTATTGTCTTGGTCTTATTGAGTATGCATTGTTTGCTACAACTCCATTAATTCTTCAAAAAGTGATTCTGTAACATACTTCTGTACAAAACTTATTAAAAAAAAAAGAATTTGAGATATAAATAGAGTATGAAATATAAAGAAAAACAATATTTAGCTAGACGTGTTGCTGGGGAGTTTCTTGCCGCTTCTTCTCCTTTACAGCATCAACACGTTGCGAAGCGGTGTACATAGAATAGGAAGTAAAAAAATAAATTTTAACTTACATGTATGACCTTCAAAAAGTGTTCTCCAGTGTAACTTATTTTGAATAAAAACTTTTGAATTTGAATTATAGGGAGGCAAATAGTTAGCCGCTCACTGTTCGTCTAATCAGGACACGTTCTTAACCACATAGTCGCAGACACAGAAACGAAAAAACAACACACATGGTACTAGTTAGGATAATATATATAGGTATAGACATAAGGCACACACTGCACATGCACTTCCTCACAACACCAGCATGTAACAGATACACTCTACATTAGTATAAGTTTAGTATTAAAATTAGAATAAATTAATATAATAAGTTATTCTTAAGGTACACCACAACACAAACATCATTCAATAAATGTCACACACAATAACAAAAATAACCAATAAGCGTGTATAGATTCTAAAAACTTTCTTCTAAATTATGTTGTAAAAAAGGTAGGAACTCGAGTCCGTAGTTGTTAAAAAAAATCACTTAGTCGCAAAGCACGTATATAATACATACTTCAAATTCAAATTCAAATTCATTTATTTGTATAAACTTATTTCTAGGCCTTATATAATTATATCTAAAACTTATATAGTAGTTAAAATTAAGGCTACAAATTCTTTGGCGGCATTTGCTGCACTAGACTCTAGGTCTGTATCGCGGCACCCAACACAATTTTATTATAGAAACTTAAATATAATTGATTTATTAATTAATTAACCTAAAACTATGAGTGTGTGTGGTTTTGTGTGTGTGTGCGCGTGTGGTTTTGTGTGTGTGTGTGTGCGCGTGCGTGTGCGTGTGCGTGTGTGTGTGTGTGTGTGTGTGTGTGTGTGTCGGCGTGTGTGTGTGTGTCGGCGTATGTGTGTGTGCCCTAGTGTTGTGGTCAGTTTACTATTGTGCTTTCTGTGTCACTGTGATTTAATGTTTTTAACCATTTAATAAGTTTACGCACACAAGTTTAACAAAAATACATCACTTCATTTGATGGCTTTGATCACTCCGTCTAATCTTTTATTTCGTCTGAGGGTATGAGCAACATTCCTCAACTTAGTAATCAAGACGATTTTTTTAAAATTTTTACTACTATAGAATCTAAGTCCGTATGTTTAATAAATTTTGGTACAGTTCAAATTCAAATTCAAAAGTTTTTATTCAAAGTAAGTTCCACTGTAGAACACTTTTTGATGGTCATACATACAGCTTAATTTTACTTTTTAGTCTATATTGTTATGTACATACATCGCTTCGCAACGTGTTATTGCTGTTAAGGAGAAGACGCTGCAAGAAACTCCCCAGCAACACGTCTAGCCAAACTTGTTTTTCTTTACATACATACATACATAACTTCACGCCAGTTCCCTTGCGGGGTAGGCACGAACAACATTTTTCGACTTTTTCGTTATTTTTTTTTTTGCTTTTTTTTACATTTCTCTTATTCTATTTATATCTCAAGTTCTTTCAAGAATTTATTTATTATTAGTTTTTACACGATAAAATAATTATGGTATATTATTACAAGGGGTTTGTATTGTTTTGTGGTGTTAATAACTAATTCAAATTTCGTGTTTTAAAGCTTAAGTATATTAAATTTTGAAATGTGACGTCACGGAATTTAGGAACCCTCCCACCCCTTGTCTCACTCTTCTTTCCCCCTTAACGTGTGACGTAATTTCCGGATGACCCCGTATTAGTAAATCCATCTTATTACTCACACCATAAATCCACTATAATACGATCACTCATCGCCTGTTCTAAGTAAAAATGTTTTCATACAAACTTTCTTCTTAAAAAGTGAATTTATTATAAACAGATCGTCAATTACATTTGATGGAAACACACGGATACAAATTACACTACAAAAAAGCCATACATTGGTACAAAACGCTCATCACATCGTATTTTTACACGAATTAGAGTTAAAAGGGGGTATATTCCATCAACAAGCTTACTTTGGCTGTGTGAGAGGGCACAAACTAAGAAATGTGCAGAGAGTACACTCGCTGACGAAATATGCTTAAATAAATACATACATACATACATAACTTCACGCCAGTTCCCTTGCGGGGTAGGCACGAACAACATAGCGCCATTTAGGCGCATTCTTACACACCTCACTTGCTTCTTTGACATTCATAACTCTTGTCATGCACGCTCGTCTGTTCTGAAGGCTCCTGACATCACCTTCCGCTAGTACACGATCGATTTGATCATGGAAGGTGTGTCGTGGCCTTCCACGACTTCTGCATCCATCCACTTTTGCATTGTATATCTGTTTAGTCATTCTTTCCACATGCCCAAACCACCGGAGCATTCCTTTCCTTACCTTCACCCCGACCGACACTCTTTTTCAGACCAACTCTCTTTCTTACTTCGGTATTACGAACGCGGTCCGCGAGCGTAACTCCGCAGATTTTGCGCAGTGCTCGCATCTCGACCGCGTTTACTATACTTTCATGCTCTCTGTTCCATACCCAACTCTCGCTTTCATACGTGAGCGTAGGTACCAGCACCGCGTAGTGTATGGCACGCTGGGCTTTCTGGCTGAGGTTCTTAGCGCCTAGAAGTTTATCTAACGCTCCATTCAGACTATTAATCAAATATACAATTTCAAAAATGCACAATATTGAAACAATAGGCGGCCGTATCGCTTAAAGCGATCTCTTCCAGGCAACCTTACTTGAAGAATATTTTAAACTCATTTGGCGATGTAGGTGGTGAAGATTATTAATGAAGTAGACCTTAAAAAAACATAGTTAAATTGCCTTATGCTTATCTATTTTAAAGAATATAAAGATCCATTCTAACATGTGAAAAATCCGTCTTGTTTTTCATTGACTGATTCATCTATTTTATTTATAATAAAAGTTACTAAGTCGTCGTATGATTAAGAATTTAATTATACAATTAAACTAAATAAAACCAAATATAAATTTTAAAATTAAACTATAAAATCTAGGGTCAGACCGCTATCAGTTTTTTATTGAATTGAATGAGTTTTAATATCTTTGCTACTAAGCGAAGTGCACTCAGACTAGACCGTCATTGAATATTCATGTATTAAAAGCACTTAAGTAATTATTATGAATTGCCTTGAATAAACTATTAAAAACCACTCTAAACGACTTAGATGTTTATTTTTCAAAGCGTATTTGGATTTTAATAGATTCAACTATTCCAAGTCAAAGTTTAATTTGACTTTTAGAAGTCAATCAATATATGGGAGTGTTTTAAAGTTGTTTTATAATTATAATATTAAATCTAATGACATATCACTTACAGTTCAGTTATATGTTGTTGTTTAGTCCACAAATTACTAAGAGTTCCGTGGATGTGACAAATGTTCACTGTATATATATATGTATATACATCAATTGGCTGAGGAATCATGAACAAAAAAACAACAGGATACATCTCATCTTAAAAACTTAAAAAAAACTACTTCAAACCATGTTTCGTTACATATATTTCGTAACTATTTATAAATTTCTACTACCTGGAGCGCGAGTGTACACAACACCGCAGTTGCGCTACCGCCGCGTCGCTAAATTATATAACCTAGGCACGACCGTGCTGCCACGGTGCCGCCATATTTTCGCTGTCGAGCGGGTATCGACTGACAATGTTCGCACATACATAGAGATTCACGGAATGACAGTGCGGTAGCGACGTGGTGGTAGCGTAAACAGATAAAGCAGAGAGCGGGGAGGGGAACACACACATTTTTTTATCTCGTAGAATAGAATAGAATATACTTTATTGCATAACATTAAGATATAATTCAAGAAGTTTAAGTACAGAAGACAATAGGCGGTCTTATCACTAAAACCAATTTCTCCTAGACAACCTTAGGATGGATTAGAGAAAAATTGTGTAACATGTGGGTTTTGCAATATAACTAGAATAAAAAATAAATAAAAATAAAATTATATATATAAAATTCTGAAATGGCAAGTATAATAGACAAAGAAATAAGACAAAAATATGCATATATACATAAATAATAATCATACTAATAATGTATAGATTTTTTTATTTATTTTTTATTGCAGGAGCTCAGCAGACAAGCAGACGGCCCACTTGATGGAAAGCGGTTACCATCGCCTATAGACATTTGCAACACCAAAGGTGCTACAAATGCGCTGCTGCTGTCTTAAGAGAGAGTGGAACCTGGTCACTAATGCCGGAACACAAATCAAGGTTGTTATGGCGACATACTTTAGACCAGGGGTGGTAGCCATCCAGTCGGGCAAATGCCCTACCACCTGGCTGTGGGTTGTTTTGTCGCCTCTTACGACAGGCCGCTCGGCCGCAGGAAATTGTATTCTTTCTCCGTTCCTGGACGGATAAAAAATTATGTAAATAGTAATTGTTATAACTAACAATAACCAGCCTAACCTCTATCCTAGACATATAATTAAATAGTGCTCTGTATCTATGCCATAAACCAGCTTGTAAATCTCAATACCCACTGACGCATCTGTATCAATCATTATAAATTATTCTTTGTGTTGAACGTACGGACGTGTTTATTTTACATACAATATTTACGACTCCAATTAGGAGCCTAGCTTATTAACTGCCAGATGAATTTATGCTACAAAATATCAGCTAAACAATATTTTGTTTGTTTTGTTAACTACTCTGTGACTTGCTAGGGATGGGATCATGACACGATACGGCTTTGTAGCATGTCGTAAATTTAAAATAAATTACGTGAAGAGCCATGTTGGAATTATCATCCTGGTTATATTATAGTTGCATATGAAAGAAAACCAATGAATATTTGTATTGGGCGTGCGAGTGCAGGGGTCGCTCTAAATGAAACACCCCTTAGCAAGTTGACTGAATTTATTTATAGGTGTCAAACGGCACGTTCGATGTTAACCAACACAACTTAGCACTAGCCCCGGACGTTACACTGAACGTAGATAGCACTAATTGTATCAATTACACCGATCAATACGAGTGGCATTAATCACAATCACTGGTGGTTCACAATATCCACGCAGACACGCTGAGAGTCCGTTGGCTGTAGAGTCTTCCGAATGCTCCTTGATCTTCCTGGTCTTCTTAGTCTTCCTTGTGTGTATATACTGACCAATGTGTATATATTCGACCGACCGAAGATGATGCCGGAGACTCGCCCCGTGCTTACTAAGGTACTACAATAATGCAGACGTTTAGCAGCTAACGGAGCGAGCTACATATCCGCGGTAAGCGGGGCGTAGGGATACGGAATTTCCGGGGGAGAGGTCAGGGGGGTGATGCTCTCCGCAACAATTTGGTTCTATTCTAATCAAAATTACAGTATTAATAATGTCAAAATATTTCTTCTTTTACAAATTGACACATTCAGAATAACAACGAGATCACAAGGACTTACGTCACACAGTTCTTAGGCCCGGCTCGGCGTGTTATCACGCTCTCACAGCGTATCGGCATGAAACGGTGAGCCCTGAGCCAGCCCTGAGCTATCGTAATCGTGATTCGTATGACAAGTGAAACTTCCGACAGCAGACTTCCCATCCCCCTATTTTTTTAAATCATCTCTCCGGGCGAACGGGATTTCCCGGGCTTAATACTTTTTTAACTGTTACTTTGTTACTTTAAAAACTATATATATGTGAAGCAAAAACTTGCAAAAATTTCGTACTCCTCCGTCTGCGCAATTTCCGTAAAAAGGGGTACACTTTTTACGAAAATTGCGCAGACGGAGGAGTATGAAATTTCGCACATTTATAGCTTACTAGCTGTGCCCGCGACGCCGTCCGCGTGGAGTTTGTTTTCAAAACCCCCCCGATTTTGAAACATTTTTCATTGCTGCTCTGCTCCCATTGGTCTTAGCGTGATGATGTATAGCCTATAGCCTTCCTCGATAAATGGGCTATCCAACACTGAAAGAATTTTTCAAATCAGACAAGTAGTTCCTGAGATTAGCGCGTTTAAACAAACAAACTGTTCAGCTTTATATATTAGTGTAAGAGTATAAGATATAGAGAAGGAGCGACGAATGCAATTTTTTTTTATTGTGCATAAAAAATCAATAAAAATACATTACACACACTACCATGTATTTGACACACACACACGCATATATACTCTTTTGTTTATTGTTGCCTTGGCGAAATCTGTGATTATAGAAGTATAGTCTTTGACAACAAATTATTATGGTCGAATTTGGACCACGGGCGACTACTAGTTAAAATAAATATATAACCATATAATTACTTAAGTCTATTGGTATCTTTTTAGCTATTTTGTATAATTCTATCCGTGCAGGAACGGAGCAAGAATACAATTTCTTGCGGCCGGACGGCCTGTCGTAAAAGACGACAAAATAACCCACAGCCAGGTGGTAGGGCATTTGCCCGACTGGATGGTTACCACCCTTGGTCTAAAGTATGTCGCCATAACAACCTTGAGTTGTGTTCCGGCATTAGTGACTAGGTTCCAGTCTCCCTTAAGAGATCAGCAGCGCATTTGTAGCACCTTTAGTGTTGCAAATGTCCATAGGCGATGGTAACCGCTTTCCATCCAGTGGGCCGTCTGCCTGTCTGCTGAAATCCTGCAATAAAAAAAGTAGTTTAGGATTTGGTCCTGAAGGCCCATTTGAACAATTCAGCTTATGTATAGAAGAGCTTCAAAAATTTCGATACCGCGCTATTTTGCCTGCAATTGTGGCGAATTGTATTAAGTACTACCACTTACTCTCTATACTCTATAGTATTTAGATTCTAAATTCAATAAATTCAAATATTTGTCTGTGGTCACACATTTCTTTTGCCCTAATTCGAGTTTTTGGCGGGAACTGAAAGGGGACGTTGTGCTGCGCAGTTTTATTTTCTAAAAATATGTAACATCTCTCTAAAATAAACAATAGTTGTAGGATATTGATAGTTTTTGAGTAGTAATTATGTGTTTTGTGAGAAATGTGAACTGTATAGTCAAATGTGGCCTTTTGAGTTTTCACAAGAACTCCGTTATACGGCGTCGATTGTAGCCTACAATACAATTGCGCCTGGCTTAAAGGCCTAGTTGCCAAGCTATAAACACAAAAAAATTGCCCTAATTCGAAATTTAAATTTTTTAACTATATTTTTTACTGTATTTTATTTAAACATAGTTCAACGGCGCCACCTACCGGGTCCAATTATGATTCTAAATCATTCTGGAATCTACTTCAACACACAAAAACACATTAAAATCGGTCCAGGGGTTTAGGAGGAGTTCAGTGACATACGTGTATACCAGTAAACTATGTTTGCAAGCCCTCAAAGTACAATCAGCGACACAATTCCCCGAATATTATTAGTATTTTTCATCAGTGACTCATTGTCAGTAATAACGACGCCAGCACTTGTTTGTCAGTCTGTCTGTCCGCATAAAAGCTCACGTCTTCATCTAATGGATTTTAAACCGTGATGTTTACATATATCACTCTCTTTGAAAATATTTCAACCGACATTAAAAGCATGTGTTTGGACTTACCGAATGTTAATAATGCTGAGATGTTTATTTTCCAGCTGAGAAAAAAATATGTGTGCAGCTTTCGTATTTCCAAAGTTAAATACATTTGTTTTTAATGTAAATGTATAGCCAATAATTCTTGGTCTAATTTGTTTTGAACTGTTAGTGCTAATGAAATATTACATTAGTGAGAGATCTTCAATGTAATCTTTGCTACTCAATTCTCACAATCACGCCGACGACGGCCTCTGTGGTTGAGCGGGCTATGCCTTTGCCGGCTTACCTCACTGCAACGCAGAGGCTCCTGGTTTGATTCCTGGTATGGTAAATTTCGGAAACGATTTTTTTCCGTTACTTACTATGGTCTGGGTGTCTGGGACGGCCCCAGACTGGTCCGTTGTATATTACCCATAACACAAGCGTAACTTGCTTAATTTGGGGATATACAGTACGTGTGTTTGTCTGGCGATTTTTATTTAACAAAGTGGAGAAGAGGTAGAGGAGAGGAAGCTATCACTTTGGTCCATAATATGAATAACTAGGATTCGGCCGCGACTTCGTCCATGAAATTGAAATTCCCGCGGGATTCCCAGGATACAAAATAACGCAGCATTTGAAAAAAGAACGTAAGCTATCGTTTTAGTCTAAGAATTTGATGTCGACCATCGAAAACCACATCGAAATAGGCCCAGTAATATTTATGTGAATTCCGAACAAACACAAAACGACAAACAGACAAGAAATCTAAAAAAAATTGCTTCGTGTTCTCCAACGTTTATATAGTATATTCCAGTTGTTTTTTTTAAATAGCTTCAATGGACAGACACGGCATGTCTAGAATTTTATAATATTTTAGATAGATAATGGCAGCTTATAAACGTCCCATTTGGGTGTATCCCTTTCCACTTTTATGAGAATTTATCCATCATTACTGATTTATATGGGTTGACCGATTTCATACATCTGTTGTCTCGATCTGCAAGGTTTTCTAAATAATCTTATGAAAATAAGCTTCCTTCTTTGGATAATCTCTATATCTCTATAATATACATACATACATACATACATACATACATAGCTTCACGCCAGTTCCCTTGCGGGGTAGGCACGAACAACAGAGCGCCATTTAGGCTTATTCTTACACACCTCACTTGCTTCTTTCACATTCATAACTCTTGTCATGCACGCTCGTCTGTTATTAAAGCTCCTGACATCACCTTCTGCTAGTACACGATCAATTTGATCATGGAAGGTGTGTCGTGGCCTTCCACGACTTCTGCATCCATCCACTTTTGCATTGTATATAATATGTTTAGTCATTCTTTCCACATGCCCGAACCACCGGAGCATTCCTTTCCTTACCTTCACCCCGACACTCTCTTTCAGACCAACTCTCTTTCTTACTTCGGTATTACGAACGCGGTCGTAATACTGCTTGCATCTCGACCGCGTTTACTCTACTATAAATATTATGAACGCGAAAGTTTGTGCGAATGGATGTATAGATTTATATAATAATTATTATTATTATTTATTTAAAGACAACACAGTCCAATACGATTATTAACAAAATACACACAATAATGTTATTAGTAATTAGTTTTTTTTTCCTTATGTCTATGTTAGTAATTAATGACTACCACTGATTTAGTTCTTAATGAAGGACCAAATCAGTGGGTAGTCAAATTTATCAGCTATTCCCTTCGGAATGCTGTCGCTGCTACCACGCAATCTGCTCAGTAACGACGCTGTTTTTTTACGCCACAAGGCAGCAAAGCCATCTATGTGCTTCGGCGAACATAGCCGACGCACTGCCGAAACGCGGTCGCCTCAACAACACCCTAAGGGAATTATTGTATTGGACTCGTAGGGAATTGTAATTGTCAGCTCTTTGGGTATATTTGAACCACAGACTTGCCGAGTACTTGTATGGATGTATGTTTGTTACTCTTTCACGCAAAAACTACTGAATGCATTTTGATGAAACTTTACACTAATATAGCTTACACATCAGAATAATACAGGCTATAATTTATAAAGATATAGTGTGAATTATCCAAAATATAACGATTTTCCATCACCACGCGGGTGAAACCACGGGCGCAGCTAGTTGTATTTATTATGTTTGTTTCCTCTATACGGTCTCAGATTTAAACAATCAGTCAAAAATATATTTATTATGGAACAACTATGTGTCATTTAAAGGCTCGGGAATATAGTTTTTAACCCTTCACCCTTTTATCGATATTACCAAAAAGCCGCAAGACTAACACTATCACTATCTCGTAATATACCAAGAAAATATACCCATTTCATACAAATCATACAACTCCTATATAAACAGAGTGAGACAACAAGACATTTAACGATCACGTGCACAAACGCGATCTGCACTCTCGTCGCGGACACATATGTGCTATTAGTGAGCTTATGGGTTAAAACATAGTTAGTCATTTTTTTATTTTATTTTTTATTGCACTTGATGGAAAGCGGTTACCATCGCCTATAGACATTTGCAACACCAAAGGCGCTACAAATGCGCTGCTGCTCTGTTAAGGGAGACTGGAACCCGGTCACTAATGCCGGAACACAACTCAAGGTTGTTATGGCGACATACTTTAAACCAGGGGTGGCAGCCATCCAGTCGGGCACGACCCTACCTCCTGGCTGTGGGTTGTTTAGTCGCCTCTTACGACAGGCCGCCCGGCCGCAGGAGATTGTATTCTTTCTCCGTTCCTGCACAGATGGATGCACAGTAACTGTGCATATCTTTATTATTGTCTGCATTTATCGCTAATTAGGATAGTGAATAATTTTCATACAGAATTTAAAATTCAAGCAACTTATTTATATATATTTATTTCCTACTAGGTCTAGGCTGCATATAAATCTTGAGTGATTGCAATGAGACAGATTAATTATAAAATATTTTTATCATTTTTATATCTTTCAAGTATACGATTGAAAAAATCGTATTAATTGATATCTAGATATATAAAAAAAAGTCGTGTTAGTTACACTATAACTCAAGAACGGCTGTATCGATTTGGCTGAAAATTGGTGAGGAGGTAGCTTAGAACCAGGAGACGGACATAGGATATTTTATATCCTGTTGGAACGGGTAGGTGGCGCTGAGATCGGGTTCTAGAATCCTCCTAATCACCTGGACCAATTTTGGTGATTTTGTTATTGTGTGTATAAGTGGGTTTCCGGATGGTTTAGATTCACAATTAGAACCGGTAGGTGGCGCTGAGATCGGGTTCTAGAATCCTCCTAATCACCTGGACCGATTTTGGTGATTTTGTTTTTGTGTGTATGAGTGGGTTTCCGGATGGTTTAATTCCACAATTGGAACTGGTAGGTGGCGCTGGGATCGGGTTCTAGATTTTTATTTTTTCAGAGTAGGACAACGTCTGCCAGGGCCGCTAGTGGCTTATAAAAAAAAAGCAAAGCATTAACATATTTAAAATGGCGTTCTTGCCGCCCTTCACGCGATGCGTGTGCGCATATAACAGCTGACGCATATAATCAGAATGACATGACTGTTAGTGGTTTGACTCTTGCTCGGGACCCGGTTCTGTCAAAGCCGCTCACAAAAACAAACGAATAAAAACTAAACTACTTAAGGGGGTGATTTCTCAAAGCGATAATAAATTTTAAACATATTTTACATAAAGTTATTTAAATATAATATGGTAAACAATTCTCTTTTTTCAATATATGATATAATCACTTGGAAATATGAAATCTTGGATCTGAAAAAGAAAGAAAGAGAAGATTGGGTTTGAAGAAATAGCGCCGTATTTAAACTAATTACAAATCATAGTGTTAGGAGTTACAGGACTCGAATTAAAAATGCCGTTGGAATGACTATAGAATTTATTAGAGCTATACAAACACGTATAACACAGATACAAATGTAACTGAACACAATCAGTCCAAATGTAATGCACAATTCAATAACACGCGCAAAGTCCGTCACTAAATGTACACACGTCTTGCCTCGCTTGTGTTAGCGCTTTGATTGCCTTCTCTCTCCATTCTGCCGTCGTTTTATACTTCACAAGTATAAGTGTGCCCGCCCGTATCGTCGACTTAATTTCCTAGAAATCGTAATCCGCACACCTAGCTAATTATGCCTGCAAACGGCCATAAACGAGTACAGTAGGACAATGGGCCATATGCCAATAAATAAGTAAACAAAGAAGTCCAAATGCGGGAAGGTACTAAACTGTAGGTGTGAATCGGTCTTAGTCGGTCGTAACAATAGTAAAAAGAAAGAAACCAGTTTTGATAACATGTACGCCGCATTTTCAGCAAATGAGGTTTGCACTCTGCTTGTTGCTGTGGCGCAGTTTTATCCGACACAACGCGGATCTGCCACAACTAGAGCTAGCAAGTTTCTGGGAGTAGATAATTGAGGATGAGGAGGATTATCATTTGATGATAGTCGAGGATATGTTGTAAGTAGAAGTTTGATCACTCGAGCTGCAAAAGTGACTAAAGAAATTCATCTTATATACTAATACAAGCTGTGCCCGCGACGCCGTCCGCGTGGAATTTGTTTTCAAAGCCCCCCCGATTTTGAAACATTTTTCATTGCTACTCCGCTCCTATTGGTTTTAGCGTGATTATAATATAGCCTTCCTCGATAAATGGGCTATCCAACACTGAAAGAATTTTTCAAATCAGACCAGTAGTTCCTGAGATTAGTGCGTTTAAACAAACAAACAAAAAAGCTGTTCAGCTTTATATATTAGTATAAGTAATAGTAAGTAATTAGTTTTCTCTCTCCGCAATATCGTAGAGAAGCAGCTGGATATGGGCCGGAAGGTTTTCTGCGGTTTTGTGGATCTAGAGAAAGCATTTGACAGGGTTGTCCGGAAGGACCTCTGGGACATATTGCCCGGATATGGGATTAATGGCCAATTGATGCGTGCTGTGCAGTCCACTTACGAGGACTGTATGGCATGCGTGCGAGTAGATGGCAGCCTGTCACCTTGGTTTGACGTCAATATTGGCGTCCGGCAGGGCTGCGTGCTGTCGGCTTTGCTGTTCATCCTATACCTGGACGATTGTCTCTAGAGAATAAGATTGATGGATGTTGGGGTGCGGATGAGTGATCTAGTTGTAAGCACCTTGCTTTACGCAGATGACGCCGTGCTTTTAACCGAATCGCCATCAGAACTGCAAACACTAGTCACAATGATGAAAGATGACTGTCAGGCGAGAGGGTTACATTTTAATGCGAAGAAAACAAAGGTTATGGTGTTTGAAAGAGAAGAAACCAGAACGAATGCAAGGATAATGATCGATGATGTTATGCTGGAGCAAGTGAATGAGTTTGTATATCTTGGATGTGCTTTTAGCAGGGATGGAAGGTACACTGCTGGTATAGAAAGAAGAGTGAATTTGGGGAATAGTGTGAATGGAGCGTTAGGTAAACTTCTAGGCGCTAAGAACCTCAGCCAGAAGGCCCAGCTCGCCATACACAACGCGGTGCTGGTACCTACGCTCACGTATGTAAGCGAGAGTTGGGTATGGAAGAGAGAGCATGAAAGTAAAGTAAACGCGGTCGAGTTGCGAGCACTGTGCAAAATCTGCGGAGTGACGCTCGCGGATCGCGTTCGTAATACCGAATTAAGAAAGAGAGTTGGTCTGAAAGAGAGAGTCGGGGTGAAGGTAAGGAAAGGAATGCTCCGGTGGTTCGGGCATGTGGAAAGAATGCATGATGAAAGAATGACTAAACAGATATACAATGCAAAAGTGGATGGATGCAGAAGTCGTGGAAGGCCACGACACACCTTCCATGATCAAATTGATCGTGTACTAGCAGAAGGTGATGTCAGGAGCCTTAAGAACAGACGAGCGTGCATGACAAGAGTTATGAATGTCAAAGAAGTAAGTGAGGTGTGTAAGAATAAGCCTAAATGGCGCTCTGTTGTTCGTAACTGGCGTGAAGTTATGTATGTATATATGTACAGTTTATACAGTCCTCATGTCTCATTTATTTCTATATGAGGAATAGAACCAGTATTATTTTGTTAGCAGCGCCTTAACACCGTGGCGCTAATATGAAGCGACGATGCGTAAACGGTGGCGGCCGACACTAATCACTTCTCCACTCGACTGTACTATGCTTATGTTATTTGCTTTTGGTCTGTCTGTACTTTGTGGACAAAGAGGCAGGCATTTTAATTTTTACTTAGTTTATTTAAATTTATGTTTTCAACCAGCTATGTCCCACCATATTACTGCCGCAAGTACCTTATCACCTTAACTCTTTAGCGTGGAAATAAGTATGGTCTTTTAACTTCTATTTATAAACGTAAAAACATTTTTTATAATCACTGGTAGTTGCTGATAGTAGTAATGATAAGTTTTGGCATCTATGATTACTTCTCCTGATTCTTTTAATTTTAAAAAGCGATAATTACGATTACGCAAGTTTTCTGCACGATATTATTCGTTAACGTTCGTAATAGTTGAAGCAATGTCCATATTAGATCAGAATTTACTAAGCGGATCTTACATTTTAGGATATGAACCCACATCATTTAAATATGACGATTTAATCTTACGTACTAAAACGACTTTCACTTTTAATTAATTATGAAATCCAAAATACATGTCACAGATAATATTTTTTTGTCAAGCATACTTATGTATAAATCAGTTAAAAAAGTTTATAAAAATAAATGTACTTAATGTCACGACTGACATATAAAGTGACGGTGCGTGAATAGTGGGAATTCAGTCTTGTCAGAATATACTAATCGCTTCTGTGCTCGATTGTACAATTTTTTTAAAGTATTTGATACACTTTTGTACTGAAACAATGTTTTACGGGAAAAGTAAGTATTTTTTGTTTCCAGGCAAGCAAACTGGCTGATGGTACGATTGGTGATAAGTGCTTACTGCCACCCATGCAAATCTGTAACATTAGTTTTTTTTTATTGGACTTGACTTTATGTTGTTGGTCCTAAGACCGTACAACTTTGCCGGGGATTTTGGTGCGAGTATCAGCGAGTTATGGCTGGGAAAGAAGAAGCCTAGTCTATCCTATGGGGGGGGGGAGGGTATGTCTCCTGGCGTCCCTGTTGGGGACGTGGAGAGTTCGTGATTGGCGGCGTCTCAGACGCCGCTGTCTGTGTCTGTCTGTCCGTGCCTGCCAGCCTGCCGTCCTAACCGCGGGCGGGCTGATCCGGGCCAGCCGTTTTGTGATAACGTCGATCCTGTCCGTGAGGACGTTACGCGGTCGTGGCACGAGAGCCTTTCGCCGAGGCTTATAACCGAACGCGGACACGACGAGCGGATTAAGTAATGTAGTTTTGGATGGAGGGAAGCTCCAGATCGCGGTGGTGGTCGACGTTACGCATATAGAGGGGAGCACCGACGGCTCTGCGCATGAATTTGTTCTGCACGATTTGTAGTTTATCTAAAAGGGCAGGCTTGGCATGGCCGAATACCACATTCGCGTATGTCATGATCGGGCGGATGCATGTTTTATACAGAGTAAGCTTGTGTCTGAAGGACATTTTGCTTCGTTTGTCTATCATGGGTGCTAAACGACCCATCACAAATCGCGCTCTGTTTCGGACTATAGTGATATGCTCGTTGAAGCGCAAGTTCTGATCTAGGGTGACACCCAGGTACTTGGTGTACTTTGCCCTGGGGAGCTTATGCGTTTCCTATCACATGGGGAATTTAGGAATCTGTTCAGGCATTTTTATGGATGTATAGGTTTGCGTTTGACCACTGTCTCACCTGATGTTGAGTGATGACGCGGTCTAGGATGGAGCACGCTTACCTATAAGATACCTGTTCACTCATGACTTGAAGACTTCAAGATTGTATTTGTCAGGAAAAACAGACTCCGGCAAATTATTCCACTCAGTTCAGCAGTCAGGCAGACGGCCCACTTGATGGAAAGCGGTTACCATCGCCTACGGACATTGCAACACCAAAGGTGCTACAAATGCGCTGCTGCTCTCTTAAGGGAGACTGGAACCTGGTCACTAATGCCGGAACACAACTCAAGGTTGTTATGGCGACATACTTTAGACCAGGGGTGGTAGCCATCCGGTCGGGCAAATGCCCTACCACCTGGCTGTGGGTTGTTTGGTCGCCTCTTACGACAGGCCGCCCGGCCGCAGGAAATTGTATTCTTTCTCCTTTCCAGCACGGATGAAAATGGTTAAGTTTGATGAATTTCATATCAATATATTTTGGTCGTGGTTATGTCTAATATCTGCATAAATTGTTTTGTATAGAATAGAATATACTTTATTGCACACAATGTTACAAAATAAATTCATTAAATACAATCATAATAACAAGTACAATGGGCGGTCTTATCGCTGGGAGCGATTTCTTCAATACAACCTTTGGATGGACAAAAACTCGGTATGGACGTGTACTGACCACAGTTGTTTAATTAATTAAATAATTCCTTAGACTTTCATCGTAATAATATAATGTCAATTTAACTCATATTGTCTTTAAGATCTATTATCGATATATGTGCTGAACTAATTTGTACCGATCTGTGTAAAGTTGTGTGATCTTCATTAGTTAAAAAAATTAATTAAAATTCATTTCAGGTTTTAATCATACTTTTTTGGTAAGAAGCCAATATGTTGATTCTATTTAAATAAAGTTGCGTATTCTGTATGCTCTTAAAGCAGGTGTATCATTTACACCTGGTATTGGGATTTGGGATCCCTCCCAATCTTACACAACTACCGAAACAATCATGTTTCTTACGTATCTCCATCAGACCATGACATGCCAACTAGTAATATATTAACGAATGTCGTCATTTTTTGTATAATACGAGTATTTGTAATGTTCACTGCAGCAGTGGACATAATACGTACACAAAACACACATACACACACCACATACATACTTCTTCACTCTGACTTCGTGCGCCTATTGCTTTTTTGACGTTTTATATTTTATGCGTGAATGTCTTTACGACGGGTCGATTCAGACTGATCGTTGAGACGCGGAAGTGCGGGGTAAATTACTTTTTCGGGGAATCATCGTTCGTTACGCGGTGGCGTGAACATCCTGGGGCCCGGGGAAAAGGTGACGGCTCCCATTTATAGTGCTGACTAAGTGCTGTTGTCGTCGGGGGGAAGACGAGCAATCTTTGTGACTGGTCTCGTTAAGCTGCCATCCTTGGTGCTGAGTTCTACGACTCGGACGACGTCATCCTTTCCGGGCAGAATCTTCTTTATTCTTCCCATCTTCCACTGGAGTCTGGGAAGATTATCCTCCTTTATGAGTACCAGCTCACCAATCTTGGGTCGACTGGTTTCCGTAGTCCATTTAGATCGGGATTGGAGAGTGTGCAGGTAGGATTTCGACCACAAGGTCCAAAATCGCTGAGCCAACGCTTGCACTAAGCGAAAACGTCGTAGGGTTGATGGAGGAGAGGATTCATGGGAATGTTCGGGTAATGCGGTAAGTGGGCGACCTATAAGGAAATGACCAGCGGTTAGGACTTCGAAGTCTGTAGGGTCTGAAGACAGAGGGCAGAGTGGTCGAGAGTTGAGAACGGCCTCAATACGGGCTAAGAGTGTAGAAAATTCTTCAAAGGTCAGATGCTGCTCACCTAATACGCGATAGAGTAATTGCTTAGTAGATTTCACGGCTGCCTCGTGCAGACCGCCAAAAGAAGGAGCTGAGGGCGGATTGAGCAACCATGTGATCTGCTGTGTGGCTAGCTTGTGCGTAATTCTATCATCATTGGCCTTTAAGAAGTTTTGTACTTCTATGAGCTGATTTCTTGCGCCGACATAGTTTGTACCGCAATCAGAGCGAATTAGGGTAGGGATTCCGCGCCGACTAACGAACCTTTGCAGTGCCGCAAAAAAGGCGTCCGTAGAAAGTTCCGAGACAGCCTCTAAGTGCACTGCCTTGGTGGCGAGACAAACGAAAACACAAAAGTAGCCTTTGAGAAGTTTGGCATTGCGTAGAGTACTTGATTTAATTAGGAATGGTCCGGCAAAATCCGTGGACACTTGACTAAACACCGGTTGTGGGCTGACTCGATCAGCCGGTAGGTCGGCCATAAAAGGGGGATTCGGCTGAGCTCGATGCCTAAAACAGCGTACACATTTAAAGACACGGTGACGAATGACTCGCCTTCCAGATAAAATCCAGTATTGTTGACGGAGTAGTGCGTGTAGTGTATCTGCGCCCGGGTGGCAGTGTATAGTGTGGAAATGATCTATAATTAGGTCCACAAGGGGGCTTGAACTGGGTAAGATGAGGGGATGTTGTGTGTCATATCTAAGGGCTGAGTTGGACAAGCGCCCTCCTACTCTAAGAAGACCATCCTTGAGAAAGGGCGAGAGGCGTTGTATTCGCACTGTACATAATTTGTTAGTTTGCAGTCGGTGGATGTCTTCAGCGAACATATTTTGTTGGACTGAGCGTACCCAGTGTAAGAGCGCTTTCTTACGTTCGTCTACGGTAATGGGACCAACGATGCGAGAGTGAGAAGATACCAAGCAATTGTGTGCAAAACGTTTAATACATGCGGTTACGCCTACAAGTGTGTCTAAGGAGCTGAATCTCGTGAGTAAATCCGTGTCTAGATCAGGAACCGCGATGTGAGCTACCATTTTTCTTGGTTTTAGACCAGGCAGTACGTGATGACCCAAAGCAGGGGGCATCGTGGGCCAGGTATCAGGTGGGGCCTTGAGCCAAGTAGGCGACCACCATAGGTCATAGGCTAAGAGTTCCTGTGCTGATATTCCCCTGCTAGCACAGTCGGCAGGGTTAAGAGCTGAGGGTACATGTCTCCAAGTAGGGTTACATGGATTGGCTGCAATGGCAGAGACTCGATTGGCCTCAAAGACCTGTAGGGATTGAGAAGGAGTTTTAAGCCAGGCGAGTACGATAGTACTGTCTGACCAACAAAAGTGTTGCTGAATGGTAATGTGGGCAGAAAGTTGAACAGAGACGCGAGAAATGAGCAGCGAAGTGAGGTGTGCAGCTGAAAGTTCCAGCTTTGGTATAGTCTGTCGGGTTTTAATGGGGGCTACCTTGGATTTAGAAACAAGTAGTCTGACGTGTACCTGACCCGTGATATTCGTTTCATGAAGATAGACTGCGGCTGCATATCCGGATTCGGATGCATCGGCAAAACCGTGTAGGGTGTAGGTGGAATCTTTGCTGGTGCAAATTGTTCTGGGGAGTCGAAGAGCAGAGAGTAGAGGTAAGTCTTCAAAAATGTGCTGAAATTGAAATGTGACATCATTGGGAGCCGATTCATCCCAGTCTAACTTTAGAGTCCATAGGTGCTGAATGAGCAGTTTTGCGCGGAAAATAACTGGGCTGATCCATCCACTAGGATCGTATAAACGAGCGATGGTACTGAGTATTGACCTTTTGGTAAATTTTTCCAGTGTAGGTACCGAAATGTGATATGTAAATTCGTCCGTTTGTGGTATCCATTGCATACCAAGTACCTTGATTGCATTGGAGTCGGGTACAACATCAAAATCCTTGGGTATGTCACATTGATCATCCGGGAAGCGTTCTAAAAGCTGACGAGAGTTTGAGGTCCACTTTCGCAAATGAAATCCCCCTAGGGCTAGTAACTCAATGAGTTCAGTCTGCAGAGCTATTGCCTTGTCAACTGAATCATGCCCAGTCAGAATGTCATCCACGAATATGGAGTGCGTAAGAACCTGTGCAGCCTGGGGAAAACGGTGACCTTCATCAGTGACCAGCTGTATAATAGATCGATTGGCGAGGAAGGGGCTGGGTCGTAGGCCATACGTGACAGTGGACAGGGCGTAAGTGAGCAGAGGTTGATCTGGAGAAGAGCGCCATAGAATGAGTTGGAACCGTCTGTGGTCTGGGTGAACTAGTATATTTCTAAACATCATCTGGATGTCTGTACTAAAGACCACTTTGTGAGTACGAAAATTTAGAATGATGTCAGTAATATCACGTTGGAGCGGTGGGCCAGTGTGCAGACAGTCATTAAGACTGACACCATTAGAGCTCTTACAGCTGCCATCAAAAACCGTGCGAAGTTTTTCAGAGTTGGCTTTGAAGATGCCATGATGCGGGACGTAAAAATGGTCTTTTCCTTTGAATGTGCTGGGGTGACAAAGAGCCATGTGGCCCATGTCAATGTATTCCTTCATGAAGTCGATATATTTTGAGCGGAGGGTAGGATCTCTTTGGAGTTTGCGCTCCAAATTAAGGAATCGTCGTAGTGCAATAGCGTGGGTTGCACCGAGCTTAGGTGCCTTTGTAAGAAAGGGAAGGGATACTATGTATCGCCCTGTGGGATCACGTGTGGTGGTAGAACGAAAGTTCTCCTCACACTCGTCAGAGGTTGAGTTGTCCTTTGATTGCACTTCTTCGACTTCCCAGAATCTCTCCAGAGCGGAGTGTATTTCTTTATTTGAGTGTTGGGGTTGTAAACAGTCAATATTTACTAGTGCTGAATTAACTTGAGGCTCAGGCTTTGTGTAGTTTGGATTGATAGGACCTAAAAGAGCGAAATTGAAGATCGTGCCGAAGGCTATTGGCCTGCCGGGGCCCAAAAAAATTTTGTTACCATCCAAAATTTGGCCCAAGACATCAGAACCTAAAATCAAGTCAATAGCGGCTGGAAAACGATAAGACGAGTCTGCTAGGGGAAGCTGTGTCGAGTCGAGGAGTGGAACAACGTCAGGTAACATTGTTAATGGTAAAAGACCTGTCAAATCTGGTAGAATGTATGCCTTTGCGCTAATTACTGGGACTTCGGTGTGAATAGGGCGGAATGTGATGGTAGTTGAAGAACTAGAGTTTTGAGTCTGTTGATTACCGACTCCTGTAATTTTTAGTTCTGTGTGCTCGACAGGCAAACGTAATTTTTGTGTCATAGTTTTAGTTAACAAGGTTAGCATGGAACCGCTGTCTAATAATGCTCTTGCCTTATGAAATACTCCAGGTAATGTGCTGAGTATGTGCTGAAATATGACTGTCATTTTGGTTAGCTTTATCAGAGGAAGTAACAGGGCTGCCGGGCAAGTGATTATTATGATAAACTTTATTATCATAGTGCTGAGTATGAAACTGGGATTTATTTTGTTTACGTGATGTAGTGGATGGTGTATATTGTAGCGATGGTATGGGTGGGTGTAGTGTAGTATTGTGTAAGTGAGTAGCAGGTAGTCATTGTTGTGAATTAATAGGTGAATTACGACGAGAAGAGTTTCTTGATTCCGTGGTTGGGCGGGTGTGTTCTTGTCCTCTTAGTTGTGGGGGCAAGAGGTGAGAATTGTCATATGTGGGTGATTCAAAGCCACTGCGATGTAAGGTGGTATGGTGTTTCTCGCTATCACATTCTCTACACCGTCCTGTGGATCTGCACTCGTCAGAGTAATGGGGTCCTAGACACTTACGGCACCGTTCATGAGCTTGGATAAAATCCCAGCGCCCTTGCGTAGGCTGTCTTAGGTATTCACCGCAGTTCAGCAACCTGTGTCCTCTAACGTGACACCAAGGGCAGTAATAATTATTGGTCGGTGCTGGTGGGTGGGCGGAATCTTGTGCTATGGGCTCGAAATATTGTGTAGACTGTGGGTATCCTTGAGCGTACTGTACAGGGTACGCTTGACTTTGTAGAGGATATGCAGGGCGCGTTAAAGGTGGGCGGACGGAAGTAGTGGGCTGAAAACGAACGTGCCGAATTTCTGGTCTGGGTGCAGAAGCGCGTGGTTGGTACCGTGCTGAGGGAGAAGCACGTTCAGTTTGTCTGTATGTCGGGCTGAGGGGAGGGGGGGGTGGGTTATATGTCTCAGTTTCTGTGCAACGTGCATGGTCTTCTAAGAATGTGATTACATCCTTTAAGGTGGGCAGAGTGTCTGAAGACCCATGCGTTCGTTCAAATAATGTGCGAAGCTCGCCCTTTAACTTCCGCACTACTATTGACACTAGGACGTAGTCTGAGTCATGTAGTGGTAAGTTTAGGTTTTTAAGCGCCGATTGGGTTGAAATAAGAGGGGCTAAAAATAACTGTCTGATTTGTGAGCGGGTGGTGATGTGGGGTAACTCTAGTATCATATCTATAAACCTATCAATGAGAACTCGGCGATTTTCGTAGCGATTGGCAAGTGTTGTCATCGCTACATCGTAGTTCTCATCGGTAACCTTGAGGTGTGATACCATACTGAGAGCTTCTCCGGAGAGGCAAGAAAATAAATAGTGTAATTTAACTGCACCTGACAAATTACCGGCAGTGTCCGTAAGGCTTTTGAAAATTGTTATGAAAGACTTTGTCGTCAAGGTCTTTAGAGTCCAAGATCTCATAATATAATGTATCCAACTTGCCCTTTATATCGTGCAATTTTGTAAAGCGTTGTATGAAATCGTTTACACTAAACCTTTTGTCTCCTTTTAATATAAGTTTAGCTATCTCTAATAGGAAAGTTATGTACTTATGGGTTTGCATAAAGATGGCAGATTGAGATTTGGTAGGCATGACGATGAGAAGTGTCCAATAAGAAAAGGAAAAGCAAACGAAAAGAAAAAAAAAAAAAAAAAAAATACATAATTCGCTATATTTGAGCCAATATAGACTTTGCAAGAAAGCTGCTTGAGAAACGTAAGAAATCGACATAAAGAAAAATGAGGTAGTGCAATATATAGCAAACTGTCGTGTGCGCTAAGTCTTAATAAACACGAAGCTAATATAAGCTAAAAAGTTGCACGGCAAGCTAACCACACCGAGTGAAACGAATATAATATTCAATATTATTATATCGTTGTGTTTAGTGCAAGTATTCGAGAATAGGTGTGCTGAATAAAGTAGTGTACTCGAGGTTATATTAACCACCTACGTACCAAAAAATAGTTATCGTGTAGCAATTTGAGTAATTATCTGAGGAATGTGGAATGGGTATTCAAATAGAGAAGTAATATGTTTAGCAAAAAAGAAAAAACAAGGGCATAAAACGGGTTGTGTTGATAATGATTGTTTATTTAACTTTTTAGGTACGAAAATTTACAATTTGGTTTGAATTAACCATAAAATGGCAAAATACGTTGTTGCAACTGTATTAATAGGTCAGTTGGAATATTCGGTTCGAAAGACCATATGATCTGGCCGATTGCCAGATTTCAAGGGTGCAAGTATACAGGAGCAGCAGTGCGTGTTCTCTTGTTATATATCTCCCGCTTCACAACTAGATTCACTTGCCACTTATCACCAAGCTCTTGGAACCCGATTAGTATTGCAATTGGGTGGATATCTCAAATGCGCGCGCGATGCGTGAATGTCTTTACGACGGGTCGATTCAGACTGATCGTTGAGACGCGGAAGTGCGGGGTAAATTACTTTTTCGGGGAATCATCGTTCGTTACGCGGTGGCGTGAACACATACATACATACATAACTTCACGCCAGTTCCCTTGCGGGGTAGGCACGAACAACAGAGCGCCATTTAGGTTTATTCTTACACACCTCACTTGCTTCTTTGACATTCATAACTCTTGTCATGCACGCTCGTCTGTTCTTAAGGCTCCTAACATCACCTTCTGCTAGTACACGATCAATTTGATCATGGAAAGTGTGTCGTGGCCTTCCACGACTTCTGCATCCATCATGTTTTATATTATACGGTATACGCTTATACGTATATATACGCTTCGTCTTGCCGTACTTATTTAAGCTGTGGAATGAAACGGGATTTGTGTATGCTGTGGGACGAGTTTCTTTAAAAAGTGTTCTTTAAGAATTCACTTTTTTATATATGTATGTATATAATGTAAACCTAAGTGATCTTTGTTGAATAAATAAATAAACTTGCGCTATAAATGACCCAACAGAGTTGTCGCGAAGGCGACTATAACTTCGAGCACAAAAACGTCACCGTGACACTAGAAAAAAAACGTTACTTCAATTTTGAACTTCAAATTTTGAATACCAACTTCAACGGACGGCTTTGTAATCTTCCAATAAATAAATTAGTTATTCTCAAGAATTTAGCGCCATGATTTCCCACTACGAACTCTGGAATCTCAAACAGAGTTATTTGTACTTTTGTAGTGTATGCGAGTGAGATCTGCGTATTTAGATAGCAGGTATTGCTGCTATGGCTACAGAATAAAGCTAATTCAGAGAAGGGTCTATTTCAACTCCCAAGAAGTAGGGGGCGCCACGGTAGTCTACAATTCGATGGCTGTTTTGATTGGGAGTCGGATGAATTATACTATTTACTACCTCTAGTGTCTATGAGCAACTTCGAAATAAGGCGACTATGGTTCATACCAAATCAATTGGCAAAAAATTATATTGATTAAAATAGTGAAAATATTGTAATAGATAATTTAGAAATAAATGATTCTGATGTTCATTGTTTACGTATCCAGTTAAATACAATTTTTAATAATAAATAAAGCTTATCATTTCTAATCAAAGGACGAAAAAAGACTAGCCTTTGGGCCTATTAGATTAATGCGCAATAAGTCGTAACTATTCACCAACAATATCATCGAAAGTAGGTATCCAATAAAGTATTGTAATAATTTTAAAGAAATTACCGTTAATTCCGTAAAAGGCTACAAAACTACTGTTTTCTAAACTAATTAAGCCAAAACCGTTGCCAATTAAGGATGTCTACTATAAAAATGAAATTTTTATGTCTCACCACTTTTTGCTACAACTGTACATCGCTGTCATGGCATGAGCGGTAAGATCAAAGAGGCGGCGTCTTTGTACCGTCAACAGGATAAATGTTCGCGCGCCGTAAAATACACGCCATGGAATGAATTGTAAGTAGCGTCAGCAAAATTGTTGTGACATTTTTGTGTAATTTGTAGAATATTTTGTGACATATATACGCTTCGTCTTGCCGTACTTATTTAAGCTGTGGAATGAAACGGGATTTTTTTGTGCTATGGGACGGGTTTCTTTAAAAAGTGTTCTTTAAGTGTTTTTTTAATCCGTGCAGGAACGGAGAAAGAATACAATTCCCTGCGGCCTGGCGGCCTGTCGTAAGAGGCGACTAAACAACCCACAGCCAGGTGGTAGGGTATTTGCTCGATTGCATGGCGACCACCCCTGGTCTAGAGTATGCCGCCATAACAAACTTGTGTTGTGTTCCGGCATTAGTGACCAGGTTACACTCTCCTTTAAGAGAGCAGCAGCGCATTTGTAGCACCTTTGGTGTTGCAAATGTCCATAGGCGATGGTAACCGCTTTCCATCAAGTGGGTCGTCTGCCTGTCTGCTGAACTCCTGGAATAAAAAAAATAAGAATTCAGTACTAACAATAGGGTAGATTCCGCCGAAGAGCATCATTCGACCCTTGGCCTCTGTGAGCTACCCCGGGACGAGTTCCGGGGAAGAGGGACGAAAAGTACCAGTTTTTCATCCCTGTGATCAGAGGCAACTCCAAGCGTGCTTTCAGAATATGAGAAATGCAACAGAAAATTACTCATCCTATCTGAGTGGATACCTCGGTGGTTTAAGTCCACAACTGAACCCAATAGGTGACGCTGCAAACGGGACTCAGTTTTTGTTTTATTTTTCAAAGCAGAACAACGTTTGCCAAGCTCGCTACTAGCTTAATATCAGTAATAATAATCGGTAGACAAACACACACTTTGTATATCTACAAGAAAAACTAGTTTTGCTTGTGTTATGGCTAATATACAACGGAGCACTGTTGGGCTGATTCCAGACACCCAGACCATAGTAATTAACGGAAAATTCGTTTTCGAAATTTATCATGCCAGGAATCGAACCCGGAGCCTCTGTGCTGCAGTAATCTAGACGGACAAAAGAGAACTCAATCATAGAGACAATTAAATAATATTATGATTAACTAGCTGTGCCCGTGACTTCATCCGTGTGGATTTTTTTTCGCGTAACCCAAATAAAAGTTAATAGAATAGAATAGCATATTATTGATTGCATAAACTGTCATATAAATACATGGTAGAAAAGATGTTCTCTTCTTCATAAGAACGACAGTTTGTCCTTTCAGACGTACAATACCGGCAGTTTATAATTTTGCCTAGCAATTATACAATTAGGTGATGTCAGGAGCCTTAAGAACAGACGAGCGTGCATGACAAGAGCTATGCATGTCAAAGAAGCAAGTGAGGTGTGTAAGGATAAGCCTGAATGGCGCTCTGTTGTTCGCGCCTACCCCGCAAGGGAACTGACGTGAAGTTGTGTATGTATGTATGTAATTATACAATATTAATTAATCAAATTACCCAACCAAATGAATATAAAACAATGTCATTACATAAGCACAAAACAAAGTCACATAGTTATAAATTATTATAATCATATAATATAATAATAATGACATAAACTTTTTTTTTAATACTTATTTAAATTTTTTTAATCTCTATTTTGTTAGTAATTATTGTGACATTTTCTTTTCAATTTTATTCAATATTAACCTAATCTAAATTAAATTGACATTTTATTTATGTAATTTTTCGTATAATTGTATTTTTTTTTGTAATTAACTATTTGAGCCAATTTTTTAATTTTTATTGAAACTTGATTGATATATGTATTAATTTTGTGTTTTATATTTAAGAATATTAATTATTGTATGTTTCCCAAACAAAATAAATAAATAAATATAAAATTACACTGAAAAAAGTATATCTGCCAGTGAAAGTTCCGTCAAAATAGGTCCAGCCGTTTCAGAGATTAGCCGGAACATTCAGATAGACAGATAAAAAATTTAAAAATTGATTGTTTGATATAAGTGCGTTATATACTTGCATATGCATTTAGTAAAAAGCTATTATTTTGACATTACAAACAGATACTTCAATTTTATTTATCAGTACAGATTCTTTACGCCATTTATATTATTCACAAACTAAATTAATATTAAAGGTAAAAACTACAATTAATAAATTCGATATGTGCAATTGTGGTTGTATAATAAATAAACCTTCGCCTTATTGTTTAATTAAAATAACGTCGCTTGAGTGGATGACGTGTAATTGTCCATCCCTTTCTTTCCTACATAATTCGCTATATTTGAGCCAAATATACTTTGCTCACTGCTTGAGAAGAAATCGACATAAAGAAAGGAGGTAGTGCAATTGAGCTCTGTGCGTAACTAAAAATAATTTAAAATTAATATTAAAAATTACTTTAAATAAGTTGTGTAGTGATACAAATACTAATAATAGTGGCCATAAGTTATGCAAGAGATAATAACATAGAGGAACTGAGCCGTATAAAACATTGTGTTACGAGTTTGCGGTACTCGAATTAAAATGCCGTTAGAATTATTATACAGTTTATTGGAACTATACTAATACGTATAACACAGGTACAAATATAACCGAACGCAACAAATCCAAACGTAATGCAGAAGATCGTAAAGCAATAAAAACGCGCAAAGTCCGTCACTATTATATTCCCGAATGTACACACGTCACGCCTGTATCGTAGTTGTAGCTCAACTGACCTCTCTCTCAATCAGGCCATCGTTTTATACTTCACAAATGTAAATGTGCCCACCCTGCAACGTCGACATAATTACCTTGTACTTATAATCCGCAACACATGGCTAATGATGCTCCTGAACGGCTGTAAACCAGTACAATAGGACAATAGTCTGTTCTCCACAATAACTTGAAACGTATGGCAATAGATAAGTGAACAAAAGAAGACGATCATAAAAGGATTACAATTAGTTCAAATGCCGACAGGTTATAAAATGTGCGTTTACAGATCTGTACGTGGAATTTGTCTTTGTCGGAACCTAAGTTGTAACAATTGGAAATTAATTGAATTGATTGGAAATAGGAATTGGAAGGAGACCCGCTGAGTTCCTTTTGTGTCCTTCCAATTTCGATACACTAATTATGCTCAATGTTTTGTTTATTAAAATTGAGCCAAAGCGTAAACATAGATAAATAATATATTATTGTCCCTAACTTAACATTATAACGATGTTTGTTGGTATTATTAATGTTAATTTGCGTAATAAATAATAACTTGGTAATTAACTTTCGCGGAGCGTTCTACGTTCGGTGGTTTCAACATCTTATTAAATTAATATCTGCGGTCGTGTATCATGAATGTCGTTGACGAAATAGGGTTGGCAGATAGTGCTTTAATATATTTATAACCTACTAGTATTTGCCCGCGAGCTTGTCCACGTTGGACAGGTAACAAAGATTACAGTTATTTTGATAAATATACAATCAAAGGTTACTGTCGACAGGGTAATGGAAAGTTTAGTATGAAAACACGTGAATCCGGAAATTCCCGTAAAACTCGGGATAAGTTATGTTACTGAAGCAGAAAGAAGAGATTAAATGATAGTTCAGATGGCATAGAGTGGTATTCACTGTCGAGTGCCGATGTGAACTAAATTATTTTGGAAACGGTAACCTTCAGTACAAATATTAACAAGTCGTACAGCTAGTACAATATATAGCGCAATGTGAGAGCGGGACGGATGATGTGCGAGCGAGATAGAGCAACTATTGATATGTGCGCTCCCGCGTTGCGGTAGCCAGCAGCCCGAACGCTCCCACGAGAAAGCGTCGCCCTCGCGATGTACTCATTGACGAGCCCGATGAAATCACCCGTCTCCTCGCGATCATGAACCTCCCGAGGCTCAGAACATAAGACAAAACAGACGCCGGAGAGCCCCCGGCTCGGATCCTCTTACACAAAGGTAAGATCCACCTATCTCACTCACTCACTACAGACACGAGTAACCATACAAGATTAGCTTAGGCGTGTTGCTGGAGAGTTTCTTCCGCCGCTTCTCCTCCAGCTATAACACGTTGCGAAGCGTTAGTAATGATAGACTAGGATCGGCTCCGCCGGCGGAGTCGATAATTAGTCCCCAAATAATCACTTCAGCCTGTTGGCTTAGCTCATTCAGCCTTTTACGGCTAAATCTCAATATAGAGTCAATCCCCCGCAGCGGTCGAGCCGAGGTCGAACCTCACAGGAGGTGCCTCCTCGAGCGCGCTGCTTCCGGGCTGAACGCCTCCACTTCCACGGAGTCGGGAAGCCTCCAAAGTCCGGTATCGCTGACACAGCCATCTGCGGCTATTCAGCTGGGTCCAGCTCCAAAAAAATAAAAAAAAATACGGTAGCCAGTAGTTTGTTGTCCACTGCGATGACTAGACGTATCCAGCTCCCATATTACTAAAGGTATACACAATTACAATTGTTTTACAATAGATTGTATTGATCAGTGAAAATTTTATATACATACAATTATTTGACCTCTTATCCCAAGATAATTCCCGTAGGATTTCCGGGATATAAAATACCACTGATTTTAAGTCCGGGAACTTACTATCGATCAGCGAAAACCGCATTGAAATCGGCTCAATAGTTTTATGGGAATCCCGAACAAACAGACAAATACAAAATTTGTAAGAAACAGAAGACTACATACACTACAATTTTATAACATTACTATAGTTCTGCCCGCGGCTACGCTGCGTGAAAAATCCTAAGCAGTAGCTCTATGTAACATCTATACAAATTTAAATAGGTGTTTTACCTAAAAAATTACTATTTTTTGTTACTAATTTCACTCCAATAACAAAACAACTAAGTCCATATAGTCTATAGAACTGCGCAGTGAAACATAAGAGGCGAGTCGCAGCCAACCTGATTTGAAGTAATACAATGAATGAGGTGTTGTTTATGACAACGTAAGATTTTTTAGCCTATTGAGAAACGCGATTGCAGCGCCATCTATTTTACTAATCCGTTTATTCCAGGGAGACGACGTAATTTGTCGGGATAAAATGTATCCTAAGTGTAACTCGGGTTATAAGTCAGCACTATGTCAAGTTTAAATCATATACGTTTAGTAGTGTCTAGAACAAAGAACCGATCGCAGCGCCATCTTTTTCGCTATTTTCGTCTATCCCACGGAAACGACATCATTCATCCGGATGAAAAGTATCCTAAGTTACGCCCCGTGATATTAGTTAGCTCCGTTTCGAGTTTCATTTAAATTCGTTCAGTAGTTTTCACGTGATACGCTAACAGACAGACCGACAGACAAAAATTCTAAAAATTGCATTTTCGTAATCTGCTAGTCAGAATAAGCCCCCTTGTTTTTTTCACATTTTTAAACCGCGAGCCGTTTGCAGATATATTATAGTATACATAGATTTTTATGAACAATTAAAAGTGAAGTATAAATTCCTAATAAATATGAACTGAATGAAATACGCGTGATAATATACATGCTCGAACGCATTCGCACGCACGCATGCACGCACGCACGTACACACTGATACACAAATAAATAATGTTTGCAGTTTTGTTTTCAAAAAGCGTATAAGCATTATAATAAGAGGGTTCGATTTACTGACATGGTTAATTTCGTAAACGAAATTTCCGTTATTTACTCTGGTCTGGGTATCTGGGACAGGCCCTAGACTGGTCCGTTTCATCTATAACACAAGTCAACTTGCTTATCTTGGAGATATACAACGTTTCTGTTCTTCTACAGCTTTATTATTTGACATTATGTAAATTAAAAAAAAAACAAATAGTCAGAGAGCTAAAGTAGGTAAGTCACGTTTTAAAATTGTATGTAGATAATAAAATTTTACGACACATAATATATATTTATTTATACGTTAATGGCTATAATTGAAATGCATAATAGATATCCGATAGCAAATTTAAAAGTGTTTTCGGAATGAATCGCATAAAATTTTACACGGTTGTATATTATGACAAAGTTGCGATTAAGTTGAATTTATGTTTCCAATGAACTTAATGTTATATCTTGAGATTTGTGCAAAACAACTCAACTGACGATAAGTTATTTACCTTTTCAATATTTTCACATCCTTCTAACTACAGCTATCTCAGCCCCATCGGACCGATCTTACATGTTTGCAGAATACACATCCCCCAGCAGCATGTCGTAAGCTTAACGGCTTCTAGGAATGTGCAACAAAATTCAAACAATAAAAAAAAGGATTTATGACGTCTTACTGCGGCGCAATACAAAGGTATTAACGCGAACAATAGTTCGCTTAAATTCAAAAGCGTAATAATACACCTGTAAAGAATTAATATTGATTAGCAATATAATAATCCGTGTAATTTTATCCGTGCAGGAACAGAGAAAGAATACAAATTCCTGCGGCCGGGCGGCCTGTCGTAAGTGGCGACAAAACAACCCACAGCCAGATGGAGGGCATTTGCCGGACTGGATGGCCACCACCCCTGGTCTAAAGCATGTCGAGATAACAACCTTGAGTTTTGTTCCGGCATCAGTGACCAGGTTCCAGTCTCCTTTAAGAGAGCAGGAGCGCATTTGTAGCACCTTTGGTGTTGAAAATGTCCATAGGCGATGGTAACTGCTTTTCATCAAGTGGGCCGTCTGCCTGTCTGCTGAACTCCTGCAATATAATAAAAAACATATTGCTACAGCTTCAATAATACATATTTTAGTTCGATGCAAATTTTTGGCATAATAGTAAGTTTTTAATTTTAATTTTATGAGAGGTCGTAACGTTTTAATGACAGGCAAAAACCGAAATTGGTTTTAATTCCGCATTATACTAAATTTATGTGAATATCATATTCATGTTATTTTTACGATTAACAGGTCTTAATGTCATCGACATTTTAATTAATAAGTTTTATTTTTATGTTGTTTTAATAATGTTTTTAATTTAATTGTTTACATTAACATGTTCCTTATTATTTAAGCATTCATTAAAATGTCGCCACGGTATTCGAAGTCACTAATTCTATTGACTACTAGCTTCTGCCCGCAACTTCGACCGCGTGGAATAGGTAAAAAAAACCCCCCTATTTTGAAACATTCTTCATTGGTGCTCCGCTCCTATTGATCTTAGCGTGATGATATATAGCCTATAGCCTTCCTCGATAAATGTGTTATCTAACAATGGAAGAATTTTTCAAATCAGACCCGTAGTTTCTGAGATTAGCGCGTTCAAGCAAACAAACAACAAACTCTTCAGCTTTATATCTATACTAATATTATAAAGCTGAAGAGTTTGTTTGTTTAAACGCGCTAATCTCAGGAACCGCTAGTCCGATTTGAAAAATTCTTTCAGTGTTGAATAGTACATTTATCGAGGAAGGCTATATTATATTTTCAAAAAAATTAGGGATCCTTACTAAAAGTCCAATAATGTAACCCAAGGTGTAAAAAATGACCCGAAAAAATCCTTACACGGCGTGCGCTGCGAAAACTATTGATTATAGAACAAAACAATGTACTACCACTTTGCAGAACATATTATGGTCTACAAAAAATATCGTGTAACCATATGTCTAATTATTGTAGTTATCTCACAATAAGTGTTTTCTTTTATTTTTTTTAATAATTAAAATGCCGTCGCTTTCAAAACTCTTTATTTTGTACCTTGGTATTAATCCTTATCAAAATAAATTACTCCATATTCAAGACGAATTCAATACCTTTCTAGAACTTTTTGAATTATTCAATTCGGACGTTTCATTCAAAAGATATCGCGATATTTAAAATGTAAGTATTAGTGTTGTAGCCAAATATACTAATATTGTTTGATTGAACGTGCTAATCTCAGGAACTACTAGTCTGATTTGAAAAATTCTTTCAGTGTTGGATAGCCCATTTATCGAGGAAGGTTATAGGCTATATATCATCACGCTAAGACCAATAGGAGCGGAGCACCAATGAAGAATGTTTCAAAATCGGAGGGTTTTGAAAGCAAATCCAACGCGGACGACGTCGCGGGCACAGCTAGTATTAATATAGATTTATGAATTTATGATTTATACATACTAATTCATATCAATAAATAAATTTCAAAGAATGTCTTGTACGTGGCAGACCCATGATGGAGTCATGTCGATTACTGCTGCAATTTACCACCTGGTTCGTACACACTGGTCCGTCTGCATTCTGGGGAGTGTTGTCGGGAAACTCCTCTGTTGGTAAAGTAGTCCACCTTAGCCAATCTGGGGTGAACCAAGTAACCACGTATACTGTGAACCTGTGTCGTCCCAATACAATATTAAAGGTGCGCAGGTTGAGGTTTATTGAGGTTTTTTTTTTATTGCAGGAGTTCAACAGACAGGCAGACTGTCCACTTGATGGAAAGCGGTTACCATCGCCTATGGACATTTGCAACACCAAAGGTGCTACAAATGCGCTGCTGCTCTCTTAAGGGAGACTGGAACCTGGTCACTAATGCCGGAACACAACACAAGGTCGTTATGGCGGCATAATCTAGACCAGGGGTGGTCGCCATCCAGTCGAGCAAATACCCTACCACCTGGCTGTGGGTTGTTAAGTCGCCTCTTACGAGAGGCCGCCAGGCCGCAGGAAATTGTGTTCTTTCTCCGTTCTTCCTTCGTTCCTCCGTTCGTCCTTTAAGAGCGGCAGCACCGTTGGTGTTACGAATGTCCATAGACATCTGCTAACCTCAAGCAATAAAAAAAGTACATTAACCAACAAATCTATACGTCCCTTCAGAGTTATGAATCAACGGTCACATGCAATTAGGAGTGTAGCGTTTCGGGCTAACTATAATAAATTATAAGCAATTTATCTGTCGGTCTGTCACCATACATCACGCTGTGTCGGCGTTGCAACGTTGAAATATCGCGGCCGATACAACCGGCGAGCGCTCGTTTGTCGACACCTCCGCTTCTCATCATTTAAACTGATCATTTTAGTGATATGACTGTTTAAAAAAATATCATATTCATTAACAGGATACGTAAGTGCAGTTCACTATCTTCCTCATGGACAACCACATTTTTAAGATATACATTAATAGAATTAAGTTACGACAGATCTAAGTAAGAAACAACGTTTATTTGAATGAATGAATGAATGAATGAAAACACTTTATTGTTCACCAAAATTAAGAAAAATAACATACTAAATAAGCTCTTTAAATGCAAGCTTTTAAGATTCTGGATATCATGTAGCCGTATAGTGCTAGCCAAGACAAGTAAAACGAGCCCAAACACGACGGGTCTATCTTGTTTAGTACAGGAGTTCGTATGGCCACCTTCCGACTCCATCATCAGATCAGCTCCATTGTCACGCGATACACATATGCGTGCAAAATTTCAGCTCAATCGGAAAACGGGAAGTTGGTCAAATTTAACTTCCAAGATTCCATCCGAACTTAAATACATACATAGGTACATCCATTGCAAGTTAAATAAAAGCTTGTAATTATAAATGTTGAAGAAAGGGCGGCCTTATCGCTTAAAGCGATCTCTTCCAGGCAACCCCCTAAACTAAAACTTTCCTACGACCTTAATTTTTACCAACAGCGGTGTAGTTGGCGCTGCATCATACTGTGTTTATGTTTTTTCAATAGGCTTCTGCTAGCCGAATATGTACCCCACGTCACTGATACTTACATATACTTGTAGCTTGTAAGGTTTCGTTTTTCACTATCCCTTCTTCTGTACCTTCCACAAATCGGCACCTACTGCTAGACGAAATCTTACCCAAGTTTGCGTCGTGTCTTTCGGTGTTCATCTTGCCTTATCCAGCTCCTACCTGCACAGGCCAGTGCCACCGGGTAAGATGGCGTCTTATATTATATTAATATTTTTTGATATCAACAGTTAAGGCCCAGCTCGCCATACACAACGCGGTGCTGGTACCTACGCTCACGTATGGAAATGAGAGTGGGGTATGGAAGAGAGAGCATGAAAGTAGAGTAAACGCGGTCGAGATGCGAGCACTGCGCAAAATCTGCGGAGTGACGCTCGCGGACCGCGTTCGTAATACCGAAGTAAGAAAGAGAGTTGGTCTGAAAGAGAGTGTCGGGGTAAGGAAAGGAATGCTCCGGTGGTTCGGGCATGTGGAAAGAATGCATGATGAAAGAATGACTAAACAGATATACAATGCAAAAGTGGATGGATGCAGAAGTCGTGGAAGGCCACGACACACCTTCCATGATCAAATTGATCGTGTACTGGCGGAGGGTGATGTCAGGACCCTTAAGAACAGACGAGTGTGCATGACAAGAGTTATGAATGTCAAAGAAGCAAGTGAAGTGTGTAAGAATGGGCCTAAATGGCGCTCTGTTGTTCGTGCCTACCCCGCAAGGAAACTGGCGTGAAGTTATGTATGTATGTAACAGTTAATGGAGCAGACATCCTTGCAGGAACGGAGACAGAATACTAATTCCTGCGGCCAGGAGGCCTGTAGCCATAGCCAGGTAGGGTTTCTGCCCGTCTGGATAGCTACCACCCCTGGTCTAGAGTATGCCGCCATAACAACCTTTAGTTGTGTTAAGGCATTAGTGGTCAGATTCCAGTCCCATCTACGAGTACGGCAGCACATCGGTAATACCTAATGTTGGAAATGTTTATAGTCGACAGTAAGCACTTTCCATCACAAATGGGCCGTCAGCCTATTTGCTGTACTCCAGCAATATAAAAGAGAACAAGTCTGTTGCACCGAGCGTCGGTGTTAAGTTCCAGTCACTTCTATTTCAGACTACTGAAGATTGAAAGCGACTGTTTTTGGAGAATTGTTTACTGAAATTGATACGTGTCTAATTATGCTGGTGGTGTGATAGATAGCATACCAGTCCACTTTATACAGAGACTTGTCACTGCAAAAGCGTGATTTTGTAAGTCTTTTATTTATCACTAGCTGTGCCCGTCACTTCGTTCGCGTGGATTTTTTTCGTGGAACCCTAAAAAATGTAGCCTAGGTTACTCCTTATAACATCGGCTCTGCCAGTGAAAATACCGTCAAAATCGGTCCAGTAATTTCAGAGATTAGCCGGGTAGGTACATCCAGACACACAGACAGATGATTTTTTTTTTATATTTATACTTTTCATGTAAGTACCGTATGCATTACGTACGCATTCAGTAAAAAGCTGTTATTTTGACATTACAAATACATAAGTTTTGAAAAAAATTGACCGTCTGTCTAGATGTTCCGGCTAATCTCTGAAACGGCTAAATCGATTTTGACGGGACTCACAAGCAAATAGCTGATTTTATTCGGAGTAACTAGGCTACATTTTTTGGGGGTTACGTGGAAAATAAATCCATGGAAATGACCTCACGGGCACGGCAAATTTTTGATAAAATTCAAAATTTATACTTTTTAGAAATCTAATTTTTCTAAATTATACATTCACATTCTTATTCAGTTGAAGTCGTGGTAGCGTAATGGCTAGCGCATACGTCCCAGACTCAGAGGGCGCGGGTTCGATCCTGGCCGGAACGCATGCACAGTCAATTTTCTGATCTAATGTGCATATTGTTACAGTTACCATGTGCTAACAACGGCGAAGTAAAACATCGTGATGCAACCTGCACATCGAGATAACCGATGTGTCAAACCTGCCAAACAGCCTTGGACAAGCATCGCGGGTATACTGTCTGTTCCCCCTATAATGGAGGCCCGAGCCCAGCAGTGCGACATTAATGGGCTAATATTATATTCTTATTAAGTTAATTGTGCCTAAGTTCTCTGAGTGCGGTCGCATCGGCATCATTTAGCCAGGTGGTAGGACATTTGCCCGACTGGATGGCCACCACCCGTGGTCTAAAGTATGTCGCCATAACAACCTTGAGTTGTGTTCCGGCATTAGTGACCAGGTTCCAGTCTCCCTTAAGAGAATAGCAGCGCATTTGTAGCACCTTTGGTGTTACAAATGTCCATAGGCGATGGTAACCGCTTTCCATCAAGTGGGCCGTCTGCCTGTCTGCTGAACTCCTGAAATAAAAAAAATAAAAAAATCGTACTCGGGGGTATAAAATAAAATACTTTCATATAAATTAAATATTTACGTATATTTTTCGCTTTATGCCCTTTATAACAACAAATCTTAATTTTCAACAGATATTTGGAGTAAATGTATAATTTAATTAAAATATTGTACATACAGAAATTCTTAATAGATCTCAACTATTTTGTGCCATATTTTAAACATTATCTGGCAATACTCAGATCTCTGAAAAGTGTACTTTATATTACATATGCGATGATAGCTGATGGAAAGTATTGTGCCAGTTTAGAAAACATTATGTGTTCAAGAGATTCGTCTACAATCATATGAATATTAAACATCAAAACAGTTTAATTCGGTAGTTTTCACAGAGAGAATACATTTATTACTTCAACTATACGATCAAAAGATTTACACTTGAAATGTCCATTCCAGAAACAGAAATGCATCAAACAAAGTCACAGAATCATTCATACGCAATGCATTTCAAATTACAGATTAGGATATGTGATGCGATTTAACATTAAAATTCAAATTAAAATAATCAAGAAAATTACAAACACAATTAACAACCCTCAATAATTAGCAACAACTTAAATTAAAAAAAGAATCAAAATTACATACTATATTTTGGTACATAAAATCTTCGATAACTAGAAATGGCCCGTCAACGAGGGCACAGCAAGCGTTCAGTGCATTGAATCAATAATATAAGAGATCACAGCTGTCGCAGCCCCACCTCACTTTCCGGGGCGTATTAAGTCCGATGATATGAGCCTACCAGAAACCCGAACACCTAAGCTATATTTACACACTTCAGGTCCCTTATATCCTTTTGGCATGGGCGTTAGCGTTCGGCGCCCCCCTTTTTCAGTCCGTGGAGCGCCGACGGACCTCAAGGGTGAAGAGGCCGAGGTCCGAATAGCGGGTATGACGGGAAATATGCCGCCAGTGACGGGTGAGGTGGCAACGGGAACGGCAGTGGTGGCGATGAAACCAGGTGGGATGGCTTGCTGTACGGGTGGAATCGCGGAGTCAGGGGTGAAAGCGGCGGTGTAGGGTACGTCCTCTGTAATAAGGGATGAGCCGCACTCAGCATCGATAAACTTGGATTCGACTCCCCGCTAGCTGTATGCGAGCGCAAATGCTGAAGCAATTCTTCTGAAGTTGAAAACCTTTTTCCACAATACGCTGAATCTCCAGCTATCCAACTACACACAAAAGGCAACTGCGACGCTGCGGCCAAAGCGGCTAATTGAGCATGGGCGTAAGCGGCCGCCGCAGGATGACCGCTCGGCAACGAGAAAGGTGTTTTCGCATGATCACACTGAGCACACCCGGCTGGGCACACGGCGGATTTGAGCAAATGTGAACTTAGAGAACAGCCCGTACAGTATGGGTCTCTGCATATTCCTAAATCACTTCCGGGCGCTTTCATCCTTGCATACGCTAAATATGGGTTTAAGCCGTTCTTTAAGGCGTGATGTTGGGCCGCCATTAGACTGCTTGTCATAAGATCCATTGGTAGAGGAAAGCCTGTCGGTGGCAGGCTGCTGAGAAAGGCGCTAGAGGTTACAGGTACGCTAGGTTTGAAACTTGAATGTTCTTTGGTGTCGGCAATGGACGTTAGAGAGGTAGGTGTGAATGGTAACTTGGACGCGGAGCTCGTGGAGTCCGAATTCGATTTGACTGGCAAAGGCGAACCATGAAGTGGACTCGACCTTTCTTCGGATTTCTCTGATGGTGTCTTACGGTGAGCAGGTGGTGGAGTCCTCTGGGACGATGAACTTTGGTTGCTACCGCATCGAGCTTGGACTGGCGTATTCGAAGCACTGCTTTTCGACGATAACGGTGTTTTAGAGTGAGCGTTCACAGAAGCTCTGTCCTCCGGGGTCCTAGTCTTTTCTCTCGTTAGGCACGATTCATAAGGCTTAAAGCTGGGTTTGTTGTCCATTTGGATTGGTTTGTCATCATACTTCTTGCTGGCTTTCTCGGCGGCCGAAATGAGTTTTGGATTCGGCGTGTCTGCACCGATTGCGCTGCAGGTCTGCGCCAACAGCGCCAGCGGGCTCTTTTTCGCGTCGAGCTGCAACAAAGAGGTTTATGAAATGAAACGTCGTTTCGGGGTTGCGGTTGACGGGCGTACAAAGGGACCGCGGGGGCTTGCGGCTAGAGTGGGGGGGCACTCCAATCACGCGGCCGTCGCGCCATTATCCGCGCGTCTGGCACCCGTCGGCTCCGCTTGACATTTCACTCCGCTCCCGCATGATGTAATCTCGCAGTGAAAAGGGCAATTTGTGCCGCTGAATTTGCGGCGAGCCTGAACTTGTGGTGTATTGTCACGTCTATCGCGGCGGGAGTAGCGTAATGACAAGCCGTTGGAAATTGTTGGGGGGATTGCGTTAACAATTGTCTGACTGCTTTGGTTCTTTATTTAAACTTTTTAAAGGTAGGCATTATTTTCTTCATAACCCAATAAGTAAATGGAAATCATTTAAATATACGTAATTGGAGAAGATACAATTATTATTAAGTATATCATTCAGTCTGAAGGCTTTTAAAAGACTCCCTTTATACACGAAAAGATATTATAAAGCTTTCCTGTTTGGTTAAAGATTGTGCAGAAACCTTATCTTATAACTAATATGTAATGTAGAACATTTAATTTGTTATAAAATTTAGTTATTACGTCACTGGAAGCAACCAACACCTAGGATACAGGCTTGGCCTAGTCTAGGTGTTAGTATTTAGTCTTAATTGAAGGCAAAATTTGTTATATTTTTGGTGACAATAAAAATTCTTTTATTTATTTTTTTATATGTAAAGCTGAAGAGTTTGTTTGTTTGCTTGAACGCGTTCATCTCAGGAACTACTGGTCTGATTTGAAAAATTCTTTCAGTGTTATATAGCCCATTTATCGAGGAAGATTATAGGCTATATATCACCGCGCTAAGACCAATAGAAGAGGAGCACCAGTGAAGCATGTTTCAAGGGGGGGGGGGGGGGTATTTAACTTACTTTTTTTCTTAATTATTCCACGCCAAAGTCGCGGGTATAAGCTAATACATATAAAGCTGAAGAGTTTGTTTGCTTGAACGCGCTCATCTCAGGAACTACTGGTCTGATTCCAAAAATTCTTTCAGTGTTAGATAGCCCATTTATCGAGGAAGACTATAGGCTATATATCATCACGCTAAGACCAATAGGAGACGAGCACCAATGAAGAAAGTTTCAAAATCCGGGGATTTTTTTAACTCACTTTTTTTCAACTATTCAAAGCTAGTCCTGTATAAATCAAATCAAAGAAACCAAAATCAAAGAAGCCATATAAAAAAAATACTTATTAATTTCAAATAATTTTCATCTGAATTCTTCTGTTGTTTTTTACTAGCAACAAAGCATTCTTTGAATACACTGTTACAACAGAAAAGTATTTGTGCATTTTAATGATTTATGACATTTTGAACAATGGGAACAATTAAATCGAATTCTTATTAGACAAGCTGTCACGTTACGAATGTTTTTTTAAAAATATATTTTCATTTTAAAATATGTATCGCAAGATTTATGATTTCTGTTTTGTGACTTTGAAATCTTCGTAAATTCTGACTCTTTATTACGTTTTGTTAACTTTAAGACAATAATATTAAAAGCTTTTCTAAATAGTTTTATATCTAACTGAACCAGGTGTTTTTCTTGTAGTTCTTTTTTTTAAGATTTTTTTTTTATTTTTTTTTATTGCAGGAGTTCAGCAGACAGGCAGACGGCCCACTTGATGAAAAGCGGTTACCATCGTCTACGAACATTTGCAACACCAAAGGTGCTACAAATGCGCTGCTGCTCTCTTAAGGGAGACTGGAACCTGGTCACTAATGCCGGAACACAAATCAAGGTTGTTATGGCGGCATACTCTAGACCAGGGGTGGTAGCCATCCAGTCGGGCAAATGCCCTACCGCCTGGTCGCAGGAAATTGTATTCCTTCTCCGTTCCTGCACGGATAGAAGAGATAAATAACATTTAATCGAACACAATGCAAGAAAACTTAACTTATTTTTATTGTATTCTACTCATAGTCCCTCAAGACTATAAGTAGAATACTAAGCCCAGATCACCGTCTTCTATGGGTAAGGTGCCCAGAAGGCTGGCTACGTTTCCTCGCTGGATCGCCATACTGATCCGTTGGCCGAGGTAAGCACCAGCCCTCTGATCACCCGAAGAGTCAATGAGTCGTTTCGATAAATTTTGGTAGAGGCTCATGGCCTCAGGACCCCACGCTCCAAGCGTCTCGACAGCAAACGGCACAAACATATAAATCTCACAGAGGGTTGCATATTTGCGCCGCTTGAGTGATTCGGCTGTGTCCGCCGCTGAACCGGCTGATTTAGACGTGTTTGGTAAGCGGCAGCGGTGGCAGTTATTTTTTGATTTTTGATTTTTATTAAATTTGTTTGTTTGCTTTACATCTACTGTGTTAATTTCACTAACTAGGTAATTCTCCAAAAGCCGCTACAAGCCTGGTCTGGGGAGTCTGGGATCGGCCCTAGAACAATCGGTTGTATATTATTACCTATAAACAATCATAACTTTTTTTTCTAAAGTTTTCGCGACTTGTATACATAATAAAATTGAAAAGTGGCCGAAACGTCGGAAAGACCAAAATCAAATAAAATTACCGCGCTTAAAACCGTTAAAACGTAGTTTTATTAAGCATAGCTTTCTTTGCTTGGAGATATAAAATATATGACTGTTTACTAATTTCTAAGTAATGTAGAAATTACATTACTAATTTAAAAAGTTATTATCGTCTTCTTTATCAACAACTATTATCCGTGCAGGAACGGAGAAAGAATACAGTTTGCAGCGGCCGGGTAGCCTGTCATAAGAGGCGACAAAACAACCCGGGGGTAGGGTATTTGCCCGTCTGGATGGTTACCAACCCCGAGGCCCAGTTCTGCTATTACATATTCAAAGTACGATTCTTTTGCGATAGTCTCAAAAAATCGTATTCTACTAAATCCTTGTGGATTTAGTACAGTTTCTTCTCGATATCGTCGCGGCGGAATAATAGTAGAAAAAAAATGGTATTATCATTAGCAGAAAAGTTACCAAAATTTTAAACAATTATTTCGCGAGTTTTCGCTTGTAAAGATGGAGTGGCGTACCACGAGCACGTAATTGGTATTGAGACGAAAGTGTCCGGCAATTTTGATGAGATAGTAATAGCAGACTTGGGCCCCTGGTCTAAAGTATGCCACCATAATAATCTTGAGTTGTGTTCCAGCGTGAGTGTCAAGAATTCAATGTCTACGTAGTGAAATCACAATCAATAAAATCACATTAGATCTTTTAAATTGCCGCTAGTAGGCACAGACGGCCTCTGCGGTTGAGCGGGCTAAGCCTTTTGCCGGCGTACCTCACTGCAACGCAGAGGTTCCGGGTTCGATTCCTGGTATAGTAAATTTCGGAAACTTATTTTCTCCGTTATTTACTATGGTCTAGGTGTCTGGGATCGGCGGCAGAGTAGTTCGTTGTATATTACCCATAACACAAGCGTAACTTGCTTAATTTGGGGATATACAATGTGTGTGTTTGTCTGCCGATTATTATTATTATATACATTTGAAATATTACCAGTGCAACCAGTAACGCCGCGTACACAACATTTCATTACCACATTCTCACCATTTCACCACTCAATATTTTTAAAATAAATCATACATACATACATACATAACTTCACGCCAGTTCCCTTGCGGGGTAGGCACGAACAACAGAGCGCCATTTAGGCCCATTCTTACACACCTCACTTGCTTCTTTGACATTCATAACTCTTGTCATGCACACTCGTCTGTTCTTAAGGCTCCTGACATCACCCTCCGCTAGTACACGATCAATTTGATCATGGAAGGTGTGTCTTGGCCTTCCACGACTTCTGCATCCATCCACTTTTGCATTGTATATCTGTTTAGTCATTCTTTCATCATGCATTCTTTCCACATGCCCGAACCACCGGAACATTCCTTTCCTTACCTTCACCCCGACACTCTCTTTCAGACCAACTAAAATAAATCAACATATATTAAAATATTAATTAAGACACCATCTAAATATTCTTTTACTTTATTCCATGTATTATATAGGTATTTAACTAGTGGTCGAAATTCGACCATAATTAACTTAAATTATGAGTTTGAACATTATTAAGGTTCTGTTGTCAAAGACTACTTCCATAATCACAGATTTCGCCAAGGCTACACTGTTAATTTGACTTTAACAATAAACAAAAGATTATATATGCGTGTGTGTGGCAAATACGTGGTAGTGTGTGTAATGTTTTCTTTATTGATTTAATGTACTTTTTATACATACATACATACATAACTTCACGCCAGTTCCCTTGCGGGGTAGGCACGAACAACAGAGCGCCATTTAGGCTTATTCTTACACACCTCACTTGCTTCTTTGACATTCATAACTCTTGTCATGCACGCTCGTCTGTTCTTAAGGCTCCTGACATCACCTTTTGCTGGTACACGATCAATTTGATCATGGAAGGTGTGTCGTGGCCTTCCACGACTTCTGCATCCACCCACTTTTGCATTGTATATCTGTTTTTGTCATTCTTTCCACATGCCCGAACCACCGGAGCATTCCTTTCCTTACCTTCACCCCGACACTCTCTTTCAGACCAACTCTCTGTACTTTTTATGCATAATTAAAAAAAGAATATTGGCATTCTGCACTCCTTCTCTATATAAACTGTAAGTGTGCGAAATTTCATACTCCTCCGTCCGCGCAATTTTCGTAAAAAGGGGTACAAAGTTTTTGCTTCACGTATTAATATGATGATTCTTTATTGTCACTTAATTTTTAACTTCAAATAATATTTAAGCAAAGCATGGTAGTATGACTTTTGTAACGTCGCTTCGTTATCTTTGCTCTGTGAAGCAAGTGGGTGAGGTAAGCACAAGCAAGCATCAGGGCTATTTACCTGTCTGCTGAACTTATGCAATAAAAAGTAATATTACTATGAGACATTTTTTTTATCAAATAGTTAAATATATTTCTTAAGTTTAATTTATTGTATAGCTTTCCTAATTAACAGTCTACTGAATTAAAACTAAATATTTAAAAATAACTAAATTACACAAGTAAAAGAAGTAATCTTGATCGCTGTCGGTGGGGAGCGTTCCCAAAATGCTGGCCGCATTCCCACGTTGTATGGCAACGCTAATCTGTTGCCCTAAATATAGGCCAGCCCTTTGTTCACGCAAGACTTCTTTCAATCGCCTTGAAAGGTCTCGATAAATTTGCTAAGCGTCACATCCCCATGGCCCTAAAGTCTCAACCCCGAAGGCCACAAATATGTATCCGATGCATTTTTTTTATTGCAGGAGTTCAGCAGACTGCCAGACGGCCCACTTGATGGAAAGCGGTTACCATCGCCTATGGACATTTGCAACACCAAAGGTGCTACAAATGCGCTGCTGCTCTCTTAAAGGAGACTGGAACCTGGTCACTAATGCCGGAACACAACACAAGGTTGTTATGGCGACATACTTTAGACCAGGGGTGGTAGCCATCCAGTCCGGCAAATGCCCTACCACCTGGCAAACACCTGCATGTTTGCGGGGTTTCAGCGTTTCTTGAAGTATGGCAGCTTCTCCGGCAGTGACGGCCGTATTAGGAAGATGGGAAGCCGCTAACATATCGACACACCTTGCGTTCCATAAGGGTTCCTAAGGGGCGTCCCATCTTCCAAGGTACCAACGACATTCCGACCGGTCGCTTACTTATACCACATTAAATCTTATACTAATATATAAAGCTGAACAGTTTGTTTAAACGCGCTAATCTCAGGAACTACTGGTCTGATTTGAAAAATTCTTTCAGTGTTGGATAGCCCATTTATCGAGGAAGGCTATAGGCTATATATCATCACGCTAAGACCAATAGGAGCGGAGCAGCAATGAATGTTTCAAAATCGAGGGGGGGCTTTGAAAACAAATTCATTTTCATTCAAATTTAATAAAAAATGTAGGTAACTTCCAGTTGAAAATTTCCTCACGAGACTAGTAAATTGAAACTACGTATATAGAAGCAGTTAACATGCTTCTGTCTCGAATTGTTTTATCATAGTCGTTTCTCACACAGAATATCTACGAAATGCCGTGTAGTTGTGTCGGGCATGCACAATATGACATCAAAATAAATTACAGTCTGAACTGGCTTTGTTATTTCTATGCACAGCTGCGACAATAGATTTCGGATGTGTTCCACATATATAATGACATACCTACTTCATTTTTGTTATTTAAACTAGTTACACATACATAACTTCACGCCAGTTCCCTTGCGGGGTAGGCACGAACAACAGAGCGCCATTTAGGCTTATTCTTACACACCTCACTTGCTTCTTTGACATTCATAACTCTTGTCATGCACGCTCGTCTGTTCTTAAGGCTCCTGACATCACCTTCTGCTAGTACACGATCAATTTGATCATGGAAAGTGTGTCGTGGCCTTCCACGACCCCTACATCCATCCACTTTTGCATTGTATATCTGTTTGTTCATTCTTTCATCATGCATTCTTTCTACATGTCCGAACCACCGGAGCATTCCTTTAAACTAGTTGTACTCGCCAATTCGTCCACGAGACTTTGTCTCTTTTGTTTTTACTAAAGCAGGTAAACGGCCAGACGGGCCACCCGATGGAAAGTAGTTTCCGTCGCCTATGGACCTTTGCAACGCCCTTAAAGAACCCCATGTCATAGCGCAAAGGGAAAACCGCGGCGAGAAGTTCCCTCCAGATCGTTGCGTAGTCGAGCGTGGGAGCTCAAGGAAATGGGGGTGAGCATCCCGTCGCTGGCGAGCGGTGGGGGTGTAAAAGTGAGGCGTTGGCATCAGATCCAACAGTTCCTCGGAACACTCCCCTTTATAATAATAAAATATAATATCAGTCCATAAATGTCCCACAGCTGGGCTCGGGCCTCCCATAATAGGGGAACGGATAGTATACCCGCCACGCTTGTCCAAGGAGTCTTGGCAGGTTTGACACATCGGTTATCTCGATGTGCAGGTTGCATCACGATGTTTTCCTTCATAGTTGTTAGCACGTGGTAATTGTAGCAATTACCACTCCCCGTTATACAGGCGGTAAAATACGCAGAGGGACGCAGTCTCTTCGAAGGTTAAGCGATTCTAAACCGCTTGTTAGTATGGGATGCTTTATCCGTGCACGAACGAAGAAAGAATACAATTTCCTGCGGCCGGGCGGCCTGTCGTAAGAGGCGACTTAACAACCCACAGCCAGGTGGTAGGGCATTTGCCCGACTGGACGGCTACCACCCGTAGTCTAAAGTATGTCGCCATAACAACCTTGAGTTGTGTTCCGGCATTAGTGACCAGGTTCCAGTTTCCCTTAAGAGAGCAGCAGCGCATTTGTAGTAACTTTGCTGTTGCAAATGTCCACAGGCGATGGTAACCGCTTTCCATCAAGTGGGCTGTCTGCCTGTCTGCTGATCTCCTGCAATAAAAAAAAATGGGATCGTCGATGATACGAACGGTGCGACGCTGGATGGAGTCGAGGGGATCAGTCTGGTAAGCGTGTACTCCGGCCCCTAGATGTGAGCAGTACTTCATATGCGGTCTGATTTGCACTTTCTACGGCGCAAGTCCTTGCCGCGGAGTGAAGTACTGCTTGGACCGGTTGAGCACACCAAGCTGTTTGGAGGCAAGTTTAGTCTTGCCATTCAGATGACCTCGAAACTACGCATAATTCTCTCTAAGTATTGTAACTGTTCAAGTTTTACAATATTCTTCAAGTAGTGAAGTAGTGAGGAAAGGTCACGACCCTTAGGAATGGGGTATACGAGTCAAGAAGGAGGAGTGACGTTAAATATTTTTATCCACGCAGGAATGGAGAGAGAGTACCAGTTCCTGCGGTAGAGTGACCTGTCGGAAGAGAGGACAAATAATCTACAGCAAAGTGGTGGAACATTGGTCCGTCCGGATGGCTACCACCCCTGGTCTAGAGTATGCCGACAGAACAACCTTTAGTTGTGTTCCGGAATTAGGGTCCAGGTTCCAGGCCCCCTTTAGAGAGCGTCAGCGCATTGTTTGCTCCTTTGGTGTCTGTTACAAGTGTTCATTGGTGATGGTAACGAGTTTAGATCAGGTGGACCGTCTGCCTGTCAGCTGAACTCATGCAATTAAAAATAACACAAAAAACCAAACTTTGGTAAAAATGATTTAATTTTCTGGAATGGTTTCCAATTTAGGTGTCTTGTTTGTGCTATAAAGGTTCAAATAAATCTATAATTATTTTTTTCAAAATAATAAGCGACTCAACCAAGACGAGAACGTTGAAATGGATGTGTGGTGTTACAAGTATGGTTAAGATGAGAAACCAGTAATTTTTTTAAATTTAAGTTTATAGCTTGGCAGCTAGGCCTTTAAGGGAAGATTTATATTAGACCGGTCCGTGTCCGGGCCGGGGCGGGGCCGGAGCGGAGCCACTCCGTGCTGCACGTTTATATTACACCGGGTGCTAAACGGGCGATAAGTCGCCACGGATTTTTTTTTAAATTTCATCTAATGATAATGAATTAAAAGTAGCAATCATTTCCATGCTTGGCCCGTACGCAGCACGGAAGAGTATTCGTATTACGACGGGACGTGGAGGGGCCGGGGCGGGGCCGTGCAACAACAGTGGTGTAGACGAGCGTTGTCCGGGCCCGGACGGGACACGTATCCTGCACTGTGTAATATAAACAGCTTTATACAAAATGTATGTAACGTTTCAAATTCGTGCCCCGTCCGGGCCACGTACACGGCACGCCCCGGACACGGCCCGGTCTAATATAAATCTTCCCTAAGCCAGATCTTAGTTTACAATATAGTTTCTGCATTTTCTTAAGCCTATGTGTAGCACAGCTGAACTGTAGGTAATCAGCTAGTGCCATTCAACGGAGTTCTTGTGACAACTCAAAAGGTCACATTTGACTTTACAGTTCACATTTCTCACAAAACACATAATTACTACTCAAAAACTATCAATATCCTACAACTATTGTTCATTTTAGAGTAATTTTACACATTTTTAGAAAATAAAACTACACAGCACAACATCTCCTTTCAGTTCCCGCTAAAAACTCGAGAAATGAGTATATAAGAGAGTTTTTCAAAGTTACACCCACGAATTGAGAGGAAGAAGATTGCGGTGTATGGACATATAATGGAGAGAGATAAAAAATCATGTGCTAAAAAGAATGTTAAACCAGAATGGCCGCGTCCCATTTTCCAAACACGTCTAGATCAGCCGGTTCAGCGGCGGAAACGGCCGAATCACTCAAGCGGCGCAAATATGCAACCCTCAGTGAGAGTTATATGCCTGTGCCGTTTGCTGTCAAGACGCTTGGACCGTGGGGTCCTTAGGCCATGAGCCTCTACCAAAATTTATCGAAACGACTCATTGACTCTTCGGGTGATCAGAGGGCTGGTGCTTACCTCGGCCAACGGATCAGTATGGCGATCCAGCGAGGAAACGTAGACAGCCTTCTGGGCACCTTATCCATAGACGACGGTGATCTAGGCTCAGTATTCTACTTATAGTCTTGAGGGACTATGAGTAGAATACAATACAACTAAGTTAAGTTTTCTTGCATTGTATTCGATTATATGTAATTTTATTTTGTTAAATAATTAATTTAAATATACAACCAGAAGTATACGAGTAATTTTTGGTAGGAAAGCCAATATTAAACTGTTCGTATCTCTCTTGCAGTTTAGATGTAGCGACCAAAGTGATTCATGTAAATACAACATTGAATCTAAATCTGTATGTGAAATTACACGACGGTTTTCAATGATATTGAATGATTCAATTTTATATAAATTAAAAGACAGAAATGAACCATCTAATATCGGCTTTATTTTCAGTTCTACGCTTTACAACCAAATTGATTTAATGTGGTTGTAACTTCTAGCATCTGCTTAAGTGTAATAGACATTATGAAGTTTTATAGCCGGTCCTATATCTTATACTATTCATTCACTTGCCCTACCATCGGTTTATTTTTATTATTTTATTTATTTGGTTTACCAACATTTACTTGCATTAATACCAAGGATGTAAATAGCTCTTTATATTTTTTTTTTTATTGCAGGAGTTCAGCAGACAGGCAGACGGCCCACTGGATGGAAAGCGGTTACTATCGCCTATGGACATTTGCAACACCAAAGGTGCTACAAATGCGCTGCTGCTCTCTTAAGTGCGTCTGGAACCTGGTCACTAATGCCGGAACACAACTCAAAGTTGTTATGGCGACATGCTCTAGACCCACCTGGCTGTGGGTTGTTTAGTCGCCTCTTACGACAGGCCGGCCGGCCGCAGGAAATTGTATTCTTTGTCCGTTCCTGCACGGATAGAATTTAAAAAAAAACATGCAATAATTACTTATAGGCAAACACTACATGCAATTTGGTATTTTGTAGTTTGAAAAATTATAATATAATTAATTTAAAGAAGACAAAATAATAAGGCTTTAATAGCTATTGTATTTAATTTAGCATTAAGTTTGAAACATATGAAATATAAAGAAATTACAATTGACATTATATGTCAAATTTTAACCGATAGTACGGCAAATGAACGGTCAGTAAGATAAAGGAATCGGGCTTTAATCAGGTATACTTCAATTGCTTCTCTATTTATGTTTTATCCGTGCAGGAACGGAGAAAGAATACAATTTCGCGGCCTCTTTCTGCGGCTCTTTTAATATGTAAAATAATGAAAATTTTTATATAAATTTTGTGTAATTGTATGATTAAGGTATGATGGAACTGACATGGTGACATCATCACTAAATAAATAAATTAGATAATAAAAACGAATGTGAATCTAAAACATATAGGGGACGTCATTAAATCCTTAGAACTAAATTCCAGCGCCACCTACTGAGTCAAATTGAGAATCCAAATACTAATCCATCCGAGGACCTACTCAAATACACATAAAATTTTCATCATCGCTCCAGTCACTAGTCACTTTTTGCCAGGTGGTAGGGCATTTGCCCGACTGGATGGCTTCCACCCCTAGTCTAAAGTATGTCGCCATAACAACCTTGAGTTGTGTTCCGGCATTAGTGACCAGGTTCCAGTCTCCCTTAAGAGAGCAGCAGCGCATTTGTAGCACCTTTGGTGTTGCAAATATCCATAGGCGATGGTAACCGCTTTCCATCAAGTGGACCGTCTGCCTGATATCCTGCAATAAAAAAATAAAATAATAAACTAAACTAAAAAAAAAAAAAATAATAATAAATTCTGCCTCTACGAGTTTAATTATAACATTTATTTTTAAAAAATGCATGCATTGTTCGCCTTTTAAATTTATTCAATGACTTTTATTTTTATAGTCTAAATAACAATATAATTTATGTTCTTGTAATAACATTTATTAATTATTTTCTTAGGCAAAATATAATATTCATATATTATTTTTGAAATTTAAACTGTTATAATCGCCACCTGCGATGAATTTCCATTTTAATTATAATAAATGTAAATTATACGTTATTTATGTACCCGGGTCCGTTTTGTTTTTCACAAATCATAAAATATAATATTAGCCGAACATAAATAATGTTAAAATTTTGAATTATTTTTATATTCATTTCATATACAATTATTATTATTTTTTTTTATATTGGATAGGTTCGCGTTTGACTGACATTGCACCTGACGTCAGGTGGAAATGCAGTCTAAGGTGGAGCACGCTTACCTAGAAGATACCTGTTCACGCGAGACTTAAAGACACCTAGATTATATTTTTCAGGAAAAACAGACGACGGTAAAGAGTTCCACTCTTCAGCGGTGCGTATGATGAAAGAGGAAGCATAGCGTTTCGTCCGCTTCGTTGGTATTTCCACCATATATCGGTGGAGTGAGTGCGTACGTCTGCTTGTCCGGTGGTAGAATGGTGAGGGAGGAACCAATTCATGTAATCCCGTGGCACACTCCCCGAAGTGTATCCTATAGAATAGCGACAAACTGGCGACCTTACGTCGATGACTTAGGCTCTGAAGCCTCTCGTCGTGAAGTGGTAGTAGCGTAATGACTTGCGCATGCGTCCCAAACTCGCAAAGGGCGCGGGTTCGAATCCTAGCCGAAACGGTGTTTTATATATTTTTTTATTTTTTTTATTGCAGGAGATCAGCTGACAGGCAAATGGCCCATTTGATGGAAACCGGTTACCATCGCCTATGGACATTTGCAACACCAAAGGTGCTACAAATACGCTGCTGCTCTCTTAAGGGAAACTGGAACCTGGTCACTAATGGCGGAACACAACTCGAAGGTTGTTATGGCGACATACTTTAGACCAGGGGCGGTAGCCATCCAGTCGGACAAATGCCCTACCACCTGGCTGTGGGTTGTTAAGTCGCCTCTTACGACAGGCCGCCCGGCCGCAGGAAATTGTATTCTTTCTCCGTTCCTGCACGGATTTTTTATTGCAGGAGTTCAGCCAAGGACTAGCGGGGCCGCCGGGAACTGAGGGCCATGGTCTATGTTTGCGTTTCATATTTGGGGGAAATGCCATAGTCACCACGCTCGGCATGCGGGTTGGTGACACTCGCATCGGAGATGCTGCTGCCCGAGTCCGATCAGGGATTTATGTTGATGGTTATACCGCCATCGATCGGTTGTCAGAGCCTCGTTAGTTGGCGGCAGGGAGTACCGCGGGCAGGTGAGGTTGACGTTTGGGTTGCTAGTTGGATTTCGCACACCCCTTACCCCCTAGCCCGGTGGTCTGACGACCTGCGCAAGATCGCCGGCAGGGGCTGGATGAGGAAGACGGGAGACCGGGATATGTGGCGCGTACTTGGGGAGGCCTACGTCCAGCAGTGGACTGAGAGTGGCTGAAGAAGAAGAAGGAGTTCAGCAGACAGGCAGAAGGCCTACTTGATGGAAAACGGTTATCATCGCCTATGGACATTTGAATCACCAAAGGTGCTACAAATGCTCTGCTACAAGGTTGTTATAGGCATATTCTAGACCTGGGGTGGTAGCCAACCGGTCGGGTAAATACCCTACCACCTAGCTGTTGGTTGTTTTGTCGCCTCTTACAACAGGCCGCCTGGCCGCAGGAAATTGTATTCTTTCTCTGTTTATGCACGGATTAAGTTAGTAATTGTTAATGGCATTAAATATTGAGAGATAACGTATGGATATACACTAATGTGGCTATTCGATAATGGCGTTATTTTTAACGCTTTACATAAGGCGCAGTCGGCCACTGTTAATATATTTATTAATATCGCAGGTGCGCCCGCAGCACAAAGGATTGTTCCTTTTATTTATAACTCTTTGTCCGATGAAATAATAAACGTACCTACACGATAAGATTGGTAATTTATTATATGATATAAAATAAATTAGCAACAAATACAAAGAAATGTTAAATTTAGAGTGTAATTTATTTAAATTAATTATTTCATTATTTAAAATTTGGATTTAGATCCTAGGGAATTTTATATAGCTTATAAAATATGTTAAATTCATAATGTGAGTCATAAACTAGATAATATTTTACTTTATTATTTGAAATAGTGAGATGTTTTATATTGTATATATGTAAATTGAAATTTTAATTCTATTTATATTAAATTTATTTAACTCTAATTTTGCATTATATTTAAAGAATTAAAATCTAAATTTTAATTATTATTAACTTAAATAATTCTTTATTGAAGCCTCTGCCCGCGATTTCGTCCGCGTGGAATAGTTTTTAAAAAAACCCTCCCGATTTTATAACATTTCTCATTGGTGCTCCGCTCCTATTGGTCTTAGCGTGATGATAATATATAGCCTAATTGTTTTTTAATGTATAAATTGTTTTATTGTATGATGATACCGGTAATATAATTACTTAATTAGGTGTATAAGTTGTATAATAAGCTGTTTAAGTAATTAAAGTTTAACTATCCTGTGGGAACTTTTTAACTTTTCGGCATCACAAGTATCCTATATGATGACCAGGGATGTAAGCTACCACCATACAAAATTTCATTTAAATCGGTCCAATCATTTCGGAGATTAGCCGGTAAAAACAGACAGACAAACATAGAAACAAAAAGTTTGAAAAAAATCTAAATTAGTTCTATTTCACTTCTAAAATTCCCCTGATTCGGTTTTTAGCAATTTTTTTTCATTGTACAGAAATTCGACCTCTAGTTTTATTATATGTATGGATTTGACTTTAATTTTGCATGATATAAGATTTAAAATCTAAATTTTAATTATTATTAACTTAAATAATTCTTTATTGAATTTTCTGTCTTATCTTTAGAATACTTTTAGGTTGGGAGCCTTCTTGTCAATTAAAATATTTAAATTTAAATATTAGTCCATTAACACTTTTCTTAGTGTTTCTATTAAGGCGAAGGCACTTTGTTTATGTGTTCTTTAATGTGCTAGTTATTAATACAGAACACATGAGCAATGTGTCTTCGCCTTAATAAAGAAAATAAGAAAAGTGTTAATGGACACTTTCTTAGTATGACTACTTAGTTAATTTAGGTGATATTTAAATTACTTATTAGTCAATTTAGATTAGATGGTAATATTAATGAGGCATTTCTTCTTAAATACTTTATTTATAAAAAAAACCATTTTTTTTATTGCAGGAGATCAGCTGACAGGCAAATGGCCCATTTGATGGAAACCGGTTACCATCGCCTATGGACATTTGCAACACCAAAGGTGCTACAAATACGCTGCTGCTCTCTTAAGGGAAACTGGAACCTGGTCACTAATGGCGGAACACAACTCGAAGGTTGTTATGGCGACATACTTTAGACCAGGGGCGGTAGCCATCCAGTCGGACAAATGCCCTACCACCTGGCTGTGGGTTGTTAAGTCGCCTCTTACGACAGGCCGCCCGGCCGCAGGAAATTGTATTCTTTCTCCGTTTCTGCACGGATAACATTAGAAGGGGGTGAGAATCTAGATCCGTCTCTTGTCATGATTGATTGACATTAATGACAATGACGTTTGAATTTTACAGATTAAATAGAATACCACTGTTAGTACAATAGGGAAAGTGGGATAGAGGAGAAGTGGAACTCTCACTGATTGTTACAAAACTAGCAGTTTGACACCGATATTCTGTATCAGTCCAGTGGAGCCGGCCCTAATGCCCGGAATACACGAGGCTAGTTTTCCAAGCTAGCACAGCAAGGTAGAACCTCGATATACTATCTTGGCTTGCTGTCCTGCCTGGCAATTAGAAGTGCTGTGTACATGATGCTAGGAAATTTGATGCCAATATCAACGAATGAATGAATAACTTTATTGCACATACATTAAGGTTTAATGGGCGGTCTTGTCATAGGCGATCTCCTCCAGACTGTCCTATACAATTATTTTCGACACAGACTACATTATTTACTAACTTCATAATTATTAAATAGAAGATTACAGTATTCATTTATTTGCATTCGTCATAATTATATTTTAAAGTTATTATTATTACCAGTCATTTATTTGTTATTATTATAACAGTAATTTATTTAGATTTTATATATGTGACACATTCTACATTATTATATTTAATTTACATGTATCCTAATTGTTGTTGTAAAAAAATCTTGAATTAGGTACAATGTCATGTTTGCCAAATAGTCAAATAACTTGTGTTGTGCACTTGTGCAGTGACTTAAAATAACAACAAGTGCATGAAATAAAATGAACTACATTCCTATAAAAATCAATTTAATTTTGATTTATATTCCTCTTGAGAACCTGCTCCAGGCCTGGTTGATGTCTCAGTTTTTGCCAATTCTTGACGATATGCCGCTCTTAAGTTTTTTTTTATATCTTGGTTAGTCATTTTGTATGCCCATTGTCAATAATTCGCCAGATATTTATGAAGTGACAACTTCTTATGGGAGGGTAAACCGCTTTGTTACGTAACGCATTACGGCGCTAGTCTGGCTTCCCTTTCTCTCACGCAAGTTATCACTTCTGTCGGGCGTCCCGAGACGCACACGTCATTTTTTTGTGGCAAATCACGCATAGGCTTGTCTTTATACACGGAATGCAGATGTCCCACAGATATTCCTCTTCACGGTACAATTGTACGGGTTTTATTAAATTAAAGTTTGGGCATAAACAAAACGCGTAGTCTGCTCACTAGCCAATCGGATACTAGTTCCGCCGACGACACCAGGCTAATACACAAGCCAGGTTAGTAAAATCAGTGATGGGGGGCGCTACTAGCTCAAAAAATAGAACCCTATCCTAGCTCGAGACGCTGGTTTACTAGGTTACTAGCCTAGAAATGAAGCTAGTTCTATATACACGAAGCCAGAGTTACTAGCTTGAAAAACTAGCCTCGTGTGAACCGGGCATAAGAGCTATAATCAAAATAGTAAATACAGCATGGCTCTACCACTTACTATCATAATATTACTACTATTCTTCTTTCACGCCAGTTCCCTTGCGGGGTAGGCACGAACAATAGAGCGCCATTTAGGCTTATTCTTACACACCTCCCTTGCTTCTTTGACATTCATAACTCTTGTCATGCACGCTCGTCTGTTCTTAAGGCTCCTGACATCACCTTCTGCTAGTACACGATCAATTTGATCATGGAAGGTGTGTCGTGGCCTTCCACGACTTCTGCATCTATCCACTTTTGCATTGTATATTTGTTTAGTCATTCTTTCATCATGCATTCTTTCCACATGCCCGAACTCTCAACTCTCTTTCTTACATCGGTATGGCGTGAAGTTATGTATGTATGTATGTATTCTTCTTTCAGGCTATAGGTATATAATAGATAATCAAATTTAATTCATCATTAACTTAATCTATCTCAAAGTTCTCTGAGTGGATATAACTTTAATAATTTCCGGTCAACGCGGTCCGTCAAAGAGACTTGTGAGAAGCGAGATATCGATTTCAGAGAAGCCAATATATGCCTTTTGTAAAACATTAATCGGCCAGGAAGTTCTTAACCCGAAAACTAAAAACGTCAATTCGAAGAAACACGTCCGTTAATGTTATCGGAAAGCAAGATTAAACATTTCGAAGAATTAATATTCATAATTACAAGTCGTGGTAGCGTAATGGCTAGTGCACGCGTCCCAAACTCAAAGGGCGCGGGTTCGATCCTGGCCGGAACGCATGCACCACTTAGTCAGTTTTCTGATCTAATGTGCATATCCTTACAATTACCACGTGCTAATAACCGCGAAGGAAACCTGCACATCGTGATAACCGATGTGTCAAACCTGCCAAGCCGCCTTGGACAAGCGTGGCGGGTATACGTCCCTTCCCTTATAATGGGAGGCCCGAGCCCAGCAGTGGGACATTTATGGGCTGATATTATTATATATATAATATTCATAATTGATAAAGTAATATATTATCCTAAGTGTTATAAAAGACGAGCCCAATTTTGCTATTAGAATTTAATAGTGGTCGCCCGTGGTCGAAACTCGACCATAATAATTTGTTGTCAGACTTCTATAATCACAGATTTCGCCAAGGCAACAATAAACAAAAGAGTATATATACGTGTGTGTGTCAAATACATGGTAGTGTGTGTAATGTTTTTTTTTTATTGATTTAATGTATTTTTTATGCATAATTTAAAAAAAATATTAGCATTCGTCGCTTCTTCTCTACTACTACTAGCTGTGCCAGCGACGTCGTCCGCGTGGAATTTGTTTTCAAAACTCCCCGTTTTTGAAACATTCTTCATTCGTGCTACGCTCCTATTGGTCTTAGCGTGATGATATATAGCCTATAGCCTTCCTCGATAAATGGGCTATCTAACACTGAATGAATTTTTCAAATCAGACCAGTAGTTCCTGAGATTAGCGCGTTCAAACAAACAACCTCTTCAGCTTTATATATTAGTATAAGATGTAAGATAAGTGTGCGAAATTTCATACTCCTCGTAAAAAGGGGTACAAAGTTTTTACTTCACGTATTAATATATAGATAGTGTCGAGCCAGAATCATGCCATTGGAATTGAATCAATATTAAAATCAGGCAAAACTACGATTGAGACGATATTGTACGGCGATTTTGACAAGATAGTAATAACAGAATTGGGCCCCTCAACGCGTTTATTGGCGCCACCAAATTGCAACAAATACATCGCACAATACATGGCAACAACAATTTTTGTTTCCCATAAATGATGTATCTTAGTGATACAACATTAAAATTACAATCTAATCTAGGAAATAAGACTAATGAGTAATTTAAATCCGACCTAAAATAACTAGGTATAACTTAAACTAAGAATGTGTCCAATAACACGTTTCCTATTGTCTTTATTAAGGAACAGACAATTTGTTCATGTGCTCTTTGTTAATGTTTAGCTCTGCTCTTATGATTAGTTCCACCATCGTTAGATGGCGTTACGGGTAGTTAGAATTAAAAATTCAATTTAACATTTCCAAAAAAGTACACTGCACTGACTCAAAGTCTTTTGAGTCTTCGCAATAGGTTTTTGGTGTGGAGCAGTTAGATTGCCTCGACATTCGCATGATGATAAAGCCTAGATCAGGAATGATAAACCTTTTTCCATTAGGAATTATTAGAGATGTGCCGATTGTGATTTTGGCCGACTAGCCAACTACTCGATTAGTCGGTAGTAAAGAGGGCAACTAGTCGGCCAAGCCGATCACGGTTTCGGGCATTTCCGTGACGCTTCGTTTATAGCTGATTCGTGCGCAAGTCGCAACCATCGCATGCGAGCGTGTCGGAACCTGTTTGGTTTACTTCGCGTTGTTTCTTGATTTTTTACTTTAGTACAGGTCCTCAGGGCGGTGTTTTTGTGTTAAAATAAAAAAAATGTTTTTGTTTAAATCTAAGTAATACTGTTATTGTTCATTAAAGTGAAAGAACTCAATTAAAATTTAATGATGTCAAAATAATGTCTCCTGTATGGCTTACAATCTAATATATAAAATTCTCGTGTCACAGTTTTCGTTGCCATACTCCTCCGAAACGGCTTGACCGATTTTGATGAAATTTTTTGTGCTTATCCGGTATCTATGAGAATCGGCCAACATCTATTTTTCATCCCCCTAAATGTTAGGGGTAGTCCACCCCTAAATTTTTATTTTTATTTTTTAGACAAAATTTTTATTTTCTATTTTTTTATGATACAACATACAAAAATACATACAACCCTAAATTTGCACCCCTCTACGATCAACCCCTATTTTTCATTTGTTAATTATAAACTTTAATTTTTTGGCAAGATTTTTAATCTTATTTTGTTATGACTTAGAATTAAAAAAAAATATATTACTCTTTTAGATTCACAATTAGAACCGGTAGGTGGCGCTGAGATCGGGTTCTGGAATCCTCCTAATCACCGGGAGCGATTTTGGTGATTTTGTTTTTGTGTGTTTGAGTGGGTACCGGGATGGTTGAGATTCGCAATTAGAACCGGTACGTGGCGCTGGGATCGGGTTCTACAATTTTATTTTTTAAAGGCAGGACAACGTCTGCCGGGGCCGCTAGTCTTATATATAAAAATCAATTGCGGTTCGTTAGTACATACATACATACATAACTTCACGCCAGTTCCCTTGGGGGTAGGCACGAACAACAGAGCGCCATTTAGGCTTATTCTTACACACCTCACTTGCTTCTTTAACATTCATAACTCTTGTCATGCACGCTCGTCTGTTCTTAAGGCTCCTGACATCACCTTCTGTTCGTTAGTCTCGCTAAAACTCGAGAACGGCTGGACTGATTTGGCTAATTTTGGTTTTGAATCATTTATGGAAGTCCAGTGAATGTTTAAAAGGTGAGTTAATTTGAAAAAAATGCTTGGAATATAGTAAAAATGATTCTGAGGCGGTACGAAGTTTACCGGGTCAGCTAGTGTATAAGTAAATATAGATTAATAAACTACTAGTTGCGCCCGCGGTTTCATGTTACATTATGGCCTGGGTGTTATTCTGATGTGTAAGCTATATTATTGTAAACATTCATCAAAATCCATTCAGTACTTTTTGCGTGAAAGAGTAACAAACGTACATCTATACATTCTTACAAACTTTAGCGTTTATAATATTTATAGAGACAAAGTAAGAAGCCGGATAGTCGGCGCTCTTAGCCGACTAGTCGTCGACTACGGTAGTGGCCGGATAGTCGGTTTTACCGACTAGTCAGCACATCTCTAGGAATTATACTTTGTTGGGTACATAAACATCGAAGCTTAATTTTAATATCATTTGTTTAAAACATACAACATAAAACTATGTCGATTTTCATTCATATACGTTGAGTAGTTTTCAAAAAGGATGAAAAATGAAAATGAATGATGAAGATGAATTTTTGGATATTTTCGTCTATCCCGCGGAAACGACGTCATTTATCGGGATAAAAAGTATCCCAAGTTACGCCTTGGGATATGACCTTGCCCTGTGTCTAGTTTCATTTAAAATCAGTAGGTGCTCTTACAGACAGACAGTTTTAAAAATTGTATTTTCGAAATCTGCAGGTCCAAATTAGCCTAACTCGAACCATTTTCAGATATATTATAGTATATATAGATAGATAAATATTTGAATGTTTATATGTCCGTTTGTTTCTCCTTCGCGGTTCCATACAATTTAAGTCGATTTTCATAAAATTGTATATGCCTAAATACCTACAGGATATGAATATAACAACATCTTTGTATTTGAACTATGTATATACGTGACTTACGCGTCGCTTAAAAATCCTAAAATCAATGAAATGCCAATTTTATTTTTAATTTTAACAACAATTTATTTTCTACTCGTGAATTTGTTTTTCAATGTGTATATATATATATATACAGTTAAATACTATAAATAAAAACTAATCAAATACATCTTTGAATGTAACGAAAACAGATGGGGACGGCAGAAACTACGTAGGTATTAATCTAGCAAATGGCGTTAACAGAAAAATCATTACATTTTATTTTGATGTTGAAATAAAAACATCAACTCGCATTGAAAATAAATAAATTCTCGAAAATTATTTAACTGCCACATATTCTGGTAAATTGTCAGACATATTATTTATGTACGGTTATAAACGATATTTCTTTTCACGATGGCAATTGTATTTCAGTAATAATAATGTCACTTGTTGACAAAATATTTATGACACATATACTTGGAATGGTTTCAACTCGATATTTCACTGTCAATATTCATTTTATTCTCTTTTATTCAGAAGACGCGTTTCTTATTCGTATGTTTTATCCACGGCGATATTTGATTTTGTCATTCTATTTCATCCTAATTTACGGTTTTTATAACAAGACACTTCATTTACAAATTTAATTAAAACCATGTAATTAACAGTCAATTTATTCTGAATTAACACCAAGATGAATTAATTAAGTTTAATATACGTGGCGTTGTTGGAGTATATGGATGTGAATGAATAAATAGAAAAGCTTGTGACAGAACGTTCTCTAGACGGTTTTAAAAATATTTAAATAGTACGTGGGTTACATAGTTGCATCTACCGTAGATACTCTACATGTATTGGGCATACTAATGAATTTTGTATGCAAATTTAAGATTGCGGCTTGTTATGACATTTTCCAAGTGTAATCAGTTATTATTTTATCAAATATTGCCGTTTTAGATCATTAACGCCATACTCGTATAAATTTAAGATTAGTATCTAACGAAGCGGGGCAGTTTAGCTAGTTACTACTTTCTTAAAACTCAGTATTATTTAGTTCATTGTGTCTTTAATATGATATTCGTTTGAATGGAAATAGATTTATTTATAAAAATAAACTGCTTTTAAGCATGTATTAAAAGTGTGGATATTAAACTTAAAAAAAAAAATGAATCGTCTACAATTCGAATTCTATATTGGAGTTCCAATTAGATGCAGCAGTTGCGATCCCACGAAAATATAAAACCTTTTTCATTATTTTTCACGTCAGTAATTTTTTATTTTATTTGTAATGTTTCTTTTTTCTTTCATTAATTTTGTGTTAATGACGCATACTTTAAATTATTGTACTTTTTTCGCACACCCCAATTAAGCGGCGATGACATATGTCTGTCAACTTACCGTAGTGGGCAGCGGCGACAGGTAATCCGGCCTTAAATACTGATTGCTTGATGTGAGCATGTTGCCCCACAATCCTTTATCGTTATCCAGTTTAAAAAATCACTTAATCACTACACAAGTTCACAAGCACATCATCACACACGAAATATTGAGGAAACAGTACGTGCGTTCTCCTTCACAGTTGGTGCTAGACTGACGTGCCGTTACCCCCCTCTCTGTGTCTGACACCTTGTCAGTCTTTACCGCGCCATTTTTGCATTCTGTACTTTGCGGGAGCTTTACGTCTTATCCCCACCGCTGTTTGACACCCTCATATCGTGCATCTCTATCTAACAGCGAACGTGTGACGAGTGATGACAGGATTAAAATAAAATATGCAGCGAACCGGTCCGCGTTGCATTGGCGTTGAATTGCGAAGGTGTTATTAACTTATTTGGTAGAGCATTTCATTTGTGATTGATTAAATATTTATGACGATGGAATTAAAATGTTTTTAACATTCCGAAGGTTTATTTTGTTTCGTGTTTTTTACCATACAATAAAATAATTTTAAAATTAGTTGACTGATAGCTTTGTACAACGTAATTTGGAATCAAATAAGCTCCTTTCGTAAACATGTATGTAATTATTTTCAAAGGTAGTTCATTATTATTTAAATCCTTTCAAAACTCGGCTGCGTCTTATGCTATTGTTATTGAGCCTGGAGTGTTTAAGAGTGTCTTTACTTCTTTATCCACCTAATACGGTATTGGGTACACAAATGATTGTTAATGATGTCAAGTGAATATGTACCCCTCGTAGCTTGACTTCTTGGAAATGGAATTAGTTGATATTTATCTTATATTTTTGTTTGTTAGACTACTGCAAACAAGAATATTGTACTGTCCTTGATTGCAGACAACTAATCTGATAAAATTTAGGCACCGTCGCTATATCTGGTGTTACAAGAAGTATTAGCAGCGTGTTCCGTACAGGAGTTTCTTTTTTGTAAAGCTGGCAAACAGGTAGATGGCCCAGTTGATGGATAGCGGTTACCGTCGTCTATAAACGTTTGTAATACGTCGTAATTAAATAACAAATACTTTGCCATGACGGTAATCACAGCGACAATTTTAATGTGTTGCTCTCATAGTTAGTTAGTTCCATCTTCGTTAGATGGCGTTACGTGTATTTATGATTAGGTACTTTGAATTAAAATTAACAACATTTTAAGAATTATAACATGCCCCTTTCATGATATATATATTGTTTGTAAAAAACCAATTTGCTAACAATCACAGCAAAACATTTCAACACAATACATGACCAATATGTTGTTTTCATTTTTAGGTTCCCGTTTCATCATTATCTTGCCCAATTTCGAGCGGAGATAATAGTAAGATGGAGCACGCTTACGCTTACCTAGAAGGTGCCTATTCACACGGAATTTGAAGACACCCGAGTTGTAGGTTTTGGGAAAAACAGTGTTACTCTAGCTTAGCAAAGTCACCGTGTTACTCTAGCCTTTAGGATCGAATAGGGGAATGAGGTACAGAGATCAGACAGGAAGTATGTGATAGAGCGGATAGGGAGGGGATGAAAGTGGGGCATCGGAATTCTCACTCATCACACGAAGCACGCTCAGCTCAAGGCTAACTGACGCCGATATTATGGTTGATTAACAGATATATGTTATTTGTTTCGTTGTGTGCGTTACTTTGTAGTAGCTGACATACATATCTATTATCATTGTTGATATTAGATATGTATCTCAGCTGTGCAATTTTAAAACCTAGCAAATACATTATAAATAAATTTACAACAACAGCACAAAAAATGTGCACGTCAACAATTATATGACTTATAGAATTTTCATTAAGCTTATTGGGAGCGACATGATATTTTCGTACAGTCTTAACGTGTACACTAGTTCAGCAAATACTTAGCTAGACAATAAACATGCAAACATTAATTTGAAACAACAATGTCAGTTACTGGGTTTCGAAAATGAACAGCTGATGTGTTATTTAAACTATTGGTTTATCACATTGTTTTTTAGCCTGCAATTCATTTGCCTTTATCAAACAGCATTATATTGTTGTTATGTGTGTTGTCCGTGTGTCCCAGACGGAAGAACAGCACTGGTCCTTATTGGCTAGCACTATGCTGAGATTGGGTCTAATTTAGGACTTATTTTGTTTCGATCTCTATTAACTTAGTTTTATCCTAAATAAAGTATTTTTCTTTGTTTCTTTCTATATTCTATGAGAACGCGGTATGATACCCATCGAGCTGGCCCTAACTGCTGTGGATATCAAGATAATGATTACAGCATGGCTCTATGAATTGTATCTGATTACGGATATGATTTTTTATTTATTGCAGGTGTTCAGCAGACAGACAGGCGGCCCACTGGATGGAAAGCGGTTACCATCGCCTATGGACATTTGGAACACAAAAGGTGCTACAAATGCGCTGCTACTCTCTTAAGTGAGTCTGGAACCTGGACACTAATGCGGGAACACAACTCAAAGTTGTTGAGTCTAGACCAGGGGTGGTAGCCATCCAATCGGGCAAATGCCCTACCACCTGGCTGTGGGTTGTTTAGTCGCCTCTTACGACAGGCCGCCCGGCCGCAGGAAACTGTATTCTTTCTCCGTTCCTGGACGGATTTACGGATGGGAAGTGAAATTTTAAGTTGATAGTGAGCGGCGTACTGGTAGAAAAATAACAAGGACACAATTGTGAACATTTTCTCGAAATACATTCAGCCTTAATAATTTAAAAAATAATTAAAAAAAGACAGGTTTTTTAATTATTACTGTCCTGTCACGGTCGCCTCTGTAATGTTACGGAGTCTCCTCTAGTGCAATACTCCCTTAATTTGGATTTTGTAATTTTGGTTTTATTTAAAATTAGCCAACCCGGCAAACTTCGTACCGCCTCAGAATCTATAAATAAAAAAGCTGAATGATAATTGCAGAATGTTTCAACTTTAGTAAAAAATGTGGTCAATACTTAACCGGAACGAACATCAAACGTTTGACATTTAAAACCAAAAAAATGAAAAAAAAAATCACTTTTAAATGTAGTTAATTTCTAAACGACGGGACGAACATCAAATGTTTGACAGGTAGGAATAGTTTCTAAGGGAAAGCCAAATTGTTGTTTTCACTATATTCCAAGCATTTTTTTCATATTTACTCACCTTTTAAATCTTCCCTGGACTTCCAAGAATAATTCAAAACCAAAATTAGCCAAATCAGTCCAGCCGTTCTCGAGTTTTAGCGAGACTAACGAACAGCAATTGATTTATATCTATAGATTAAGAAAATGAGGATCTTTAACAGTGTTTATTGAGTTCTTTACAAAATATATATCGTATTAGAAAAAGAAAAAATAAAAAGTTGCCAGAGACAATAAATAAAACGTTTTTGTTACTGTTATGTTTATTCATTCGTGGCGGGAATTCAAAGCGTAGACAGTCAATGTTGCCAATGTTATAATTGAAATTTATCTCATTAAAGATTTGAAATTTGTCCGTGAAATGTTTCCATGTGTAAATTGTGATTAAAACATCATCGTACGAATTCTCAGCGGCGTAACGTTTTTATAAGTGTCATTACAATGTGGGTCGCGTAATTTTTCCAAGCAATTTGTTGAATTGTCATCATTTGTAGTAATTTATTGCGCAAGTTGACAGTTTTATTAGCACTTTATATTATGTATGTCGTACGTATTTATATTACGCGTAATTCGAATGAATAAATATTAGCGTAATGTATAAATTGTTAAAATAATGATTGTAAACTAGCGCTTCGCTTCGTTCTATTTAATTCCAGATCCGTGTACCATGAAAACTGGAAGTTGGCATTAGGCTAAATAAAGACTTTAACAATAATCATTGATACTTGACATTTGTCTTTCGTGATTACAACCACTTAAAAGTGGCCGAAATAAAATGAAATACCGCGTTTGAAATCGTTAAAACGTAGTTTTATTAAAAGAAGGTTTTAAAAATATCCAGCCTGAAAGTTTTCCTTTTTTAGATACAGCCAAAAACTGGTGTTATGGAATTTAAAAATAAAACTTATTTGTATTGTATTCTACCAATAGTCTCTCAAGACTATAAGTAGGATACGGAATCACCGTCTTCTATGGGTGTAAGGTGCCCAGAAGGCTGGCTACGTTTCCTCGCTGGATCTTTTCTTCACTGTACTTGCTTATAATTTATATATAATCCCACTGTGGGGAACTCGTGAGGATGTCCAACATCTTTTAATGGAGTGCAGCAAAAATAAAGATGGCAGAGAACAACTGATGAGGAAGTTGGGACTGAATCGTTTTGATGTAGGTATTTTTACAGAAATTCTGGCAGAGCCAGCCTCTAAGAAGGTTGGTTTCTTACCCAGCTCATTATTTAACATCTTTATATATAAGGAATGCTCCGGTGGTTCGGGCATGTGGAAAGAATGCATGATGAGAGAATGACTAAACAGATATACAATGCAAAAGTGGATGGATGCAGAAGTCGTGGAAGGCCACGACACACCTTCCATGATCAAATTGATCGTGTACTAGCAGAAGGTGATGTCAGGAGCCTTAAGAACAGACGAGCGTGCATGACAAGAGTTATGAATGTGAAAGAAGCAAGTGAGGTGTGTAAGAATAAGCCTAAATGGCGCCCTGTTGTTCGTGCCTACCCCGCAAGGGAACTGGCGTGAAGTTATGTATGTATGTATCTATATAATTCTTTTGTACGTGTGTTGACAGTGAACTCCTCCTAAACGGTTGGACCGATTTGAATGATTTTTTTGTGTGTGTTCAAGTGGATTCGAGGATGGTTTAAATTCACAATTGGACCCGGTAGGTGGCGCTGCAATTGGGTTTCAAATTTTCTTCAGAGCAGGACAACGTCTGCCGGGACAGCTAGTTTAATATATAAGTTATTGTATGTTTAGGAGATGATGGGGCTGACATTTCTATGTGGCAAAAGTCCCAAATAGATAAAGATAAAAAAAATATGTATAATAAATAATTTCTAGTAAAAATATGTGAACTAACCAAGATAACAATAGACTTTGAAATCCTAACTAAAAAGTCCCATTCGACGAGACAACTGAGACTTTCTATACAAACGCAAAGATGTTAATCTTCACCAAAACACCTAAAGTCAACCAATTTCAGTCTACCTACTTTAAACAATACATTTTTTAGAAAACAAAACAGTCAGTCAACATGAGATCACTTTATTATTGTTATCATCGTTCACTTTTTAAACTAAATACATAATCTTTACCCAATTGAGATTGTTTTTTAGAATCACATAAGTAGGTTTAACACATTGTATTGTAATCAGACAATGGTTTACGCCAAAAAAGGGATATATTCAAATATTACAATAAATGTGTACCTGTTTAACATTTTGTATACAGTACAAAAAGCCCATCGATTATTATGCTTAAAGACAAAGAATAGATAATCGTCTTCAATCCCAATTATTTTAAAAACTATTCAAGTTATTACATTGCAGTGAAATAAAAAGTTAGGGTCTCATTATCAATATTTAGTGTTTGCCTAATACAAATATTAGAGAAACTATGACAGTCCTAAGAAACCTAACGCGGTCCTAAACGCATATCTTAAAAGTCCCGAGTAAATTAGGGCACCCGCCGATGACGGCAGCGGGCCTCAAGCTGCAGTTACGTCAGCAGCAATAGGGCGGCGGCAGGTGGGCTGCTAACCGACGGAGGGCAGGGCAACACTCACAGGAACTGCAGCAACCAGGGCGTAGAGCGTCAGGGCGCTCGAGACGCCCGTATTAGATGACGCTGTCTGAAAGAAAGAAAGAAAATAATTTTATTTAGGACAAATTACATTGGTGTACTGTAGGTATAATTATTGTTAACAAATTTAAAACTAACAACAAAATCTTATCCTGAAATCAGATTCAGCATAATGCTGTTTTTTTTAAACCAGCGCTGATCTTCCTGATCTTCCAATGAGCTCTTAAGGTACTGTCACGGCCAACATTACATCATTGCAAAGCATGAAGGTAGAATCTTAAATAATAAACATATATAATATATATATATATACATATGTGTATACACACACACATACATACATACATAGTATATACAAGAAATAAAGAAAATAATAATCATGAATGTCTGCAGGGCAGTGTCGAAGAATCGTGGCGGCACAGCTCTCTGGTTAAGAAGACCTTAGGTTCCTGCTTCAGATGACAGGGTTATATGAGAGAAGAGCTGTCTGTAGATAGATATTAGTATTTACTTGGAGGTTTACTCCAGCCAAATGCTTATAGCTCAATGCTTGCTGGAACGTTGGTGGTTCCGCCTTTTATACAGTTTCCAAGGAATACGAGGATTCTATTTTTGAATATTTTCAAATATAGAATCACAACCTGAGATTATTTAAGAATATGTTATGCGACCTACGACAAATTCACATTAAAAAAAAAAATTCAGACATATTGTCATATTTCTGAATGACGATTTTAAACAATTAAGTTATTATAAAATTCGTATTTTCAGCAAAATGAAGAAATAAATTAAAGGAATATTAAGTTCGTATTAACCAAAAAAGTCAGCACTGTGTTCCTATACCCGAATTACAAAGTTCAGAGAAGTTAAGTTTTGAAAACATACATTATAAAAAATTCAAGGATTTGGATAGACAATTGTAAGTTCTATTAGTCCTACTATGACCGCGTTCGGTTAGTAGCTCACAACGCTCAAAATGCTCCGTAAGCCATTCCACATGGCGACCACGGTCGTAATGGTCGTGGCGAAAACGTCAGTAATGACGTCATTATTTTCGATCACACAGCGCTCACGACCCATGTCAAGTGCTGGGTCGAAGTGGACGTTGACCATAGAGCATTAATTCTCTCTATCGATTGACATTGAAAAGGGCGCGATTTTCAAAGCAACAATGACATACATACATAACTTCACGTCAGTTCCCTTGCCGGGTAGGCAATTCAGGCTTATTCTTACACACCTCACTTGCTTCTTTGACATTCATAACTCTTGTCATGCACGCTCGTCTGTTCTTAAGGCTCCTGACATCACCTTCTGCTAGTACACGATCAATTTGATCATGGAAGGTGTGTCGTGGCTTTCCACGACTTCTGCATCCATCCACTTTTGCATTGTATATCCGTTTAGTCATTCTTTCATCATGCATTCTTTCCACATGCCCGAACCACCGGAGCATTCCTTTCCTTACCTTCACCCCGACACTCTCTTTCAGACCAACTCTCTTTCTACTTCGGTATTACGAACGCGGTCCGCGAGCGTCTCTCCGCAGATTTTGCGCAGTGCTCGCATCTCGATCGCGTTTACTCTACTTTCATGCTCTCTCTTCCATACCCAACTCTCGCTTCTATACGTGAGCGTAGGTACCAGCACCGCGTTGTGTAGGGTAAGCTGACAACAATGACATTTGTGCATTTCGTCGTTTATGACATCAACGATCGATAATCCGTTCCACTAGAGTTTATGATTGTAATGTCGGCACGGAAATGGAACAGGAAAAATCCAATCACCGAAATAAATAGATGGCAACGCCACAACATCTTTTTGTTCTTTTTTTAAATAGGCAGACCTTATTCTTTGAAATTTACTCAGTAATGCCTACTTTGCGTAATAACCGCAGGTAGAAAAGATAATATTGACTTAACAATAACAACGGATAAAGCGAGTCATTATGAGACCACCGGCAGAGTTTACATTCTTACCATAAACAAATGTTTACTCATAGAAACAACTAATGGTCGGTTCGAATATCTACTATATACTATACTATTCATTCATTTTATCTGTGCAGGAACGGAGAAAGAATACAATTTCCTGCGGACGGGCGGCCTGTCGTAAGAGGCGGCAAAACAACCCACAGGTGGTGGGGCACTTGCCCGACTGGATGGCTACAACCCCTGGTCTAAAGTATGTCGCCATAACAACCTTGAGTTGTGTTCCGGCATTAGTGACCAGGTTCCAGTCTCCCTTAAGAGAGCAGCGGCGCATTTGTAGCACCTTTGGTGTTGCAAATTTTAAAAAATCGAGACAATTTTTTTTTTAAATCGGCTTATCATCCGGCAATTACAACAAAAATAATGTGTTATGCCTTTTGCTCCCAAGTATTGCTAAAAAATTCGCCATAAGTTAATTTGTAATTTTACCATTGGTTACGGACTTTTTAATTGTAAGTGACGTATTAAGAGAGAAAATATAGATGTCAATTTAGATCCAAATAAATGTCTTTTATATGAAGACGTGCGTATTATTTATTTAATAGATTAATTATTAGAAAGTGCGAATAATACCCCCCAACACCATTGACAAAAAAAAACGGAAAAACAGGTTTTTTCAAAAAAACTTGAAAAATACTTAAGATAAACAGCTAAAAATTTGGGTGAATTCTTTTTATTTGATAACAAAGCGATGTTCATAGTAAAAGTAAAAAACGCCGCGGCAATTTTTACTTAGAAACCCTGCTATATACTCTTTGAACCGATAGTAAGGCAAATGAGCGGTCGGTAAGATATAGAAACCGGGCTTTAGTCACGTTTTATGTTTCTGATTTCTAGGCTTCCATTTTTGCAAAAAAATCTACGAAACCTAGAACCATTATAATACTATGGACCAATATGAACATGTAGGGGATTTATCTCCCGCTAAGTACCTACTACGGATAAAGCCTGGTCTATATTAACATCAGCTAAGAAGTTAATTTTTTTTATTGTACGAGGTCAGCAAAAGTCGTGGTATCGTAATGGCTAACACACGCGTCCGTAACTCAAAGGGAGCGGGTTCGATTCTCACCGGAACGCATGCACCTCTTAGTAAATTTACTGATCTAATGTGCATATTTTTACACTACTACTACGTGTACTAATACCACGTGCTAACAACGGTGGAGGAAAACATCGTGATGCAACCTGCACATCGAGATAATCGACGTGTCAAACCTGCCAAGGCGCTTTAGACAAGCATGGCGGGTGTACTGTCCGTTCCCCCTATAATGGGAGGCCCGAGTCCAGCAGTCGGACATTTCTGGGTTGATATAATAATATCAGGATTATTTATTATATTATATAGATACAGACTTATTTCAATATTCAATTGGTTTTAATTATTACTACTAATGTTGATACTAATTATGACTTAAGTGATACAATATTGTTACGACCGAGGTGCCGACAAAAGTGGATTCACACCTGCATACATAAACACATTTTATTATCTTTCCGCTTTTGGACTACTTTTGTTTACTTTGTGTTTAAAATTTGTGATTAGAAAACAGCCCATTGTGTATTGTAACCTTTTATGGCAGTCATTAGCCAGGTGTGTGTCGGACTGATTCTGAAAAATTCGGTCCACGCGGTCGGGCAGACGAGCGAGAATCACGATCAAGGCGAGACTTGTGTACATTCGGTGATCTATTTAGTGACGGACTTTGCACGTGTATTTGCATTACGATCTTCTGCATTACGTTTGGACTTATTGCGTTCGGTTATATTTGTACCTGTGTTATATATACGTTTTTGTATAGTTCTAATAAACTGTATAATAATTCCAACGGCATTTTAATTCGAGTCCTGCAATTCGTAACAATATTATAAAGTATTCTAAGTAGTAATATTCTAATACAATAAAAGAGAACTTAACTTATTTCGATTGTATTCTGCTCATAGTCCCTCAAGACTATAAGTAGAATACTGAGCCTAGATCACCGTCTTCTATGGGCAAGGTTCCCAGAAGGCTGGCTACATTTCCTCGCTGGGTCGCCATACAGATCCGTTGCCCGAGATAAGCACCGGCCTTCTGATGACCTGAATAGTCAGTGAGCCGTTTTGATAAATTTTGGTAGAGGCTCATGGCCTCAGAACCCCACGTTCCAAGCGTGTCAACAGCAAACGGCACAATCATATAACTCTCACTGAGGGTTGCATATTTGCGCCGCTTGAGTGATTCAGCTGTTTCTTCATTGTAATTGCATTTTGAAATCCAAGAAAAATAGTACATGGAATTCATAAAAAGCGAGACAAAGGCGTCATAATTTACTATAATTTATCGGCAAGACGTCTGTGATTTATAACTCCGCTGCAATTCACTGCTGTTATTTTTTTATTGCAGTAGTTCAGCAGACAGGCGAACGGAATTGATGGCAAGCGGTTAACATCGCCTATGGACATTTGCAACACCAAAGGTGCTACAAATGCGCTGCTGCTCTCTTAAGGGAGACTGGAACCTGAGCACTAATGCCGGAACACAACACAAGGTAGTTATGGCGACATACTTTAGACCAGGGGTGGTAGCCATCCAGTCGGGCAAATGCCCTACCATCTGGCATTTTTAAAGTTTATTACCACCACCTTTATTAAAGTAAAGTGCTACCAATTTACGTCATAGCGAAATTGAGTTCAGAAGATTACTTCAAAATAAATTGTTTTATCATTAACTAGAACGGGCATGTGGAAAGAATGCATGATGAAAGAATGACTAAACAGATATACAATGCAAAAGTGGATGGATGCAGAAGTCGTGGAAGGCCACGAGACACCTTCCATGATCAAATTGATCGTGTACTAGCAGAAGGTGATGTCAGGAGGCTTAAGAACAGACGAACGTGCATGACAAGAGCTATGAATGTCAAAGAAGCAAGTGAGGTGTGTAAGAATAAGCCTGAATGGCGCTCTGTTGTTCGTGCCTGCCCCGCAAGGGAACTGGCGTGAAGTTATGTATGTATGTATGTATTAACTAGAAAAAAATCTGTTATAATGTAATTGAAGATTAGGTAGAATGCGTCTCGCGAAATAAGTCCCGTGCCGAAAACTGGAACAAATTATAACAGACAATGATTTGCTCGCGCCTTCATCCAGGCTTGACTTGACATTCCCGGGACACAAAGTACCACAGCATTTTAAAAAGTGAAAACTGCCGGAATAAGCTTATTTTCATGCACCCGAAAAACCGCTCCCACGGAAAGTCCCACGGAATTCCCGGGATAAAAATAACGCACTTTATTACATAAAATCACATTGGACTTCGTTGTTTTTTAATCGGGCCATTTTAAAACATTCCTGTGGAATTCCCAGGATAGAACGGAGCGCAGATTTTAAGTCTAAAAATTATCTGTAGATCAGCGAAAACCGCATCGAAATCGTCCTAGTAATTTTTACGGAAATACCGAACAAATAAACAAAAGACAAGAAATCTAAGAAATAATTGCATCATATTCTCCGTCGTTTATATAGTCTGTAAAGTTATTTTTTTCAATAGCTTCAACGTAAAGACAACACATGTTTAGAATTTTATAATATTGTTACATAACACCTGCACGTCGTAAAACGCCGTTTTTTGTCTTCTTTGATTTAGGATTTCTTTTGTTTACTTTGTGTTTATCCAGAAAACATGCTATTGTTATTGAACTTGTTTAAGGCCATCGAAGCTTGCCAGGTGTGCGGGATTATTTCGGCGAACGCGATCCTTTGTTCTATTATACAGTTTGGTTTAAAACAATGGCCAAACGGAGGGGTGGGGCAGTCAAGCGACGACTACGATACGAGTAAGACGTGTGTAGTACTTTCGATTAGCGATATAGTGACGGACTTTGCGCGTGTTGAATTACATTCAATCGTGCCGTGTGGACTGGTTGCATCCAGTTTTATTTGTACGTGTTTCTACAGTTCTAATAAACTCTATAGTCATTCCAACGGCATTTATTTTAATTCGAGTCCTGTATCTCGTAACAATATGTATTACAGATTAGCCCAGCCACTCTGTTAGATATGATGTTTTTATCAAGCCGCCTTGGACAAGCGTGGCGGGGAGTCCGTTCTCCCATAATGGGAGGCTCGAGCCCACCAGTGGGACGATTATAGGCTGTTATTATTAGTTGAAAATATTTCTTTGTTATGCATAGTACAGCCATAAAATTAACATACGAAACTGGATATAATCATGCAGTTGTAAATCTTGGCAAACAACAGCTGCATTTTATGAACTATTTGAATTGCTAAACGATCTTTACAGTGTGGCTCGTATTCGCATTTCGCACCAAGCAATTAACATTAAGCTAATTGGACTAAAGCCCGACATTCAGGCTATACGCCACAAGCCTCTTGTTATGGCTCCTAAAGTCAATTGCTGTCTAATAGGGCATTTGCCACTTAAATAGAGGGCGGTATTCCTTAGCATCACACAAAATGTCGCAACCTACTAGATTTTGACATGAGCTTCAAACTTACCACCCGTGCGCAGAAGGTTTGCCGATAGCCTCGTGATGTCACGCGTTGAGGTCAGTAGGATTGACAAAAAAGGTTACATAAATAGTTGTTGCATTGCTTTATTTGCTTATATTGCTTATGCATATTATTGCTTTAAGCAATAAGGCCGCCCGTTGTACTACTACCTAATATTAAGATATGTAAATGTGTTACTGTTTTAAGTTGGTGTACAATAAAGAGTATTGTTGTTGTTGTTGCAATAAATGTATTATTTTAATTTATTATTGTATATACTTTGCATAAGTATATACAATAATAGTAAGTGATACAATACAATAATAGTAAGTAGTCATTGGCAAACCTCCTGCGCGCGGCTTATATGTCGTCATAAGTTACTACAAGTGCATACACACATACACACACGCACACACACCCACACACATACACACACACACGCACACACAGAGAGAGAGAGCACGCGCACAATGTTGAAAATATCCGACCTGTCGACATGAAAAATGTATGCATGCATGCAACTAATTTTAAGTACACAAGATAAGCAATAAAAACAATTCTAACAAAAAGAAACCAATTTCAAGAGTAACTAAAAATCATAAATAAATAATTTTTAGAATATATTAAAGTCGATAAGATGTTATTTTAATACCTAATCAGTGAGTATATTCTTCTATATGTAAACAATTTTTGAATATATTGTATCACTTGCTTTTGCCCGCGGCTTCATTGTGTTAATGTTATCCCATGAGAATCATACATTTTTCCGGGATAAATTAGCCTATGTGCCAAATTTTATCCAAATCCGTTCATGCGTCCTGGAGTGATAGAGCAACAAACATACATCCAAATCTTTGCATTAATAATATTAATAATGTCTCCAAATCCCTATTCATTTATCTTTACTTATATATTTCAACAGAATATTGCAAGAACTGCGAGCTGATAATCTAGCTGGTCAGATTATAAACTGTCGCTAAATTGTGAACGGTGATCCGTTCACAATAAACCGTACACATTTTTGTACGTTTATAATGTCGAACCATCGGATTATAAAAAAGGACATTTTGAAGTAATTAGCGCCCAGTTTCATAATCTTACGATTTTCTAAGAGATCTTATCACATGTTAAATTGTAATAGTGCGAAATTCGTTAGATTGTTAACTGAGATCTCGACGCGGTTGGTTTACCAACTCACAAAAGTTCAAGCGTTAAATTGCAAATTTCAGTGTCCGTGCATTGTATCGCTAGTTTAAAATCTCACTAGATTTATTATAAACTAACATTTCTTATAATTATACGGTGACACATACAAGAAATTCTGTTGCATATAAACATAAGTAAGTAAAGAAAGAAGGAAATAGTGGGAAGAAGGTTGCAATTTGTCGCTTTATTTGTTCCGTTTGTGTCTCTGTGCTCTTTTAGCACATCTGACCACTTACCCGTTCTCGTATTACATATTTTGTTGATAGACATTTCTTATGTCAATTTGTGAATTAGGTTTTAATATTATTATTGTACTAGAGTTGACAGCTTCGCCGCGGGGAAAACTCTAGTAGCCTCTAGCCTGGTTTTTTTTTAGCCAGCAGGCTTTCTCACAGGTTATATTGTATTAAATTTTTATTTAGACATAATTCCGCCCTGGAAGCTTTATTTAAATACTGCAAACTACCTCATTTTTCGGGATAAAAATATCTAATGACCGTTCTCGATGTCGAAACTACATATATGCCAAAATTCAATAAAAAACGTCCAGTAGTTTATCGGTGAAAACGCAACAGACAGAGTTACTTTTGCATTTATAACATTAGTAGGGATTACATTGTGCTCTCTAATCCTTCGATTACGTTATCTCCACTTCCACGGCAATAAGCAGGAAAGTGAAAAGGAAAATGGGCAGCACGAGTATGTAAACGCATCTTATTTTAACTTGGACATTTTCCTGCTCGATGCCTTCGAAGTGGACATAATGGATACGGAGGTAATATAACTCACTCATTCTCTTAGATAAATTTAGTATCTATTCTATTGGTATACATTTTTTTAAATATTTATTATGTTTTAATTTTTAGTATGTTTACTTATATAAGTAAGTGTACATAATAAAAAAATCATTAAATTGATACAGGGTTCAAGTGTGTAAAATGCGTTTATATATGTGTAAAAAATTCAGGAGGATTTACGAAATTGAAATTACACGTAAGAAGTACTGAACGAATTTAAATGAAACTTTACACAGATCTAGTTCATATCCCTGATCAACACTTACAATACTTTTTATTCTAATGAATGACGTCGTTCCCATATGATAGCATAGACGAACATAGCAATTAAGATGGTGCTACTATTAAATAAATATAACCAAAATAAACTAGCCCTAAATAGTTGTCACGTGACTTGTTTATCACGTGTTTAACTAAAATTTGAGAAACTGATTTATTGTAAAAATAATACTATATCTACATACTGATTACTACTGGAAATAAACTAAAAAATTGAAATTAGTATTTACTTCATGGTGTGGAAAGTAACGAATGATATACGTTTCACTAAGGTGAAGAAGTGAAGTCCTAATATTGTTTCCTATTTGTCAGCAAGCGATATTTGTAATAATATTCTTATTATATCAGGAAATGTATCTAAAAGCTCTTTTAAATGAGCTCCGAAAAAGATTATAATCTACGTCCTTGAAATGAGTTCATTCCTTGTTTAATACAGATAAATTAATGTTGTATTAAGTCGGGTTTAGGATAGCGAATAATTCCTATTGACATACTTAATAGTTCCATATGTCGGCCATTCGCAACACGCGTTGTTAGAAGCGCAATATTGTTGGTAAACCACAACGTGGACTCCACGACTCATTACGAGGGGCAGCTATAGAAGCTGTTGTCCAACAGTTAGCGGATAAAACCGCTGTTTGCTTTTTTATTTAACGGGTTTAAAAAGAAAACTTTTCGTAGTATAGAGACAATATTTTGATTGTGAATATTTTGTTTTGATTGTGTAATATTAGTTATTCTGTAAATTAGCTTTTTGCAGTAAAACTATGATGACGTGGGCGAGAGCGGGGATAAAGGAGATGGAAAGGACTTGCAGGATAAGGTCGCCGCATCAGACACGCTACAAACGATGCGGGCTTCGCAGCGGCAGGCACTTCTTCGTCGTGATCCTTTCTTCTCGTCTTGCGGTTCCTTCGATAAGTGGACCAACTAGAACGGTACAGCATGCACCTTCCAGCTAGCGGGTTGATGTAAGCGGGTTTAAAAATAGGGAGAGGAGTCCTGCAGCGCGTGCTAATGCGTCTTCTCGAGGTTGCCGGCCATCAGCTGGCACCCGGAGAGGCAGGTACGCGCATTACTTCCCTCCCTGAGTTAGGTTCCGTTTACCGCGGGGGGCCTTTAGCTTGCTAGGAGAGCAAAGGACCTTCTACCCCCGCACAACGAAGTGGGGTGTGTTCTCCCAGGGCACACTCCAGGCACTTTATTGCGCTGGATCGACTGGGCGTAACTATGTTCTAAATCTCAGCCTTTCCAACACAAACAAAAGCGCAGGGTCGACAGGGAGGAGGGGGTTTTTAGTGGGTATTGGGGTTGCTCGCTCGTGTAGCAACGCTCGGAGTCTTCCACACTATTCTGCGACGTCGATCGCGGACGGAGCACTGCCAAGAGCATACTATTGCTGCAGTGTTATCGCCCCCGACCGACGCGTGTCGTTCCCCTAGCAACGACCCAGTTTGTGCGTAAATCGGTTAAGCATTTTCCCTCGCCTCAAAAAAAAAAAGCGGGTTTAAAAAGCGGCACAACACACAAAACGCGGCAATGTTTGTGCGGAAGCAGCGGTGCGTTCGGCGGTCGGACGTAGACTATATCACATTACATAGTGACAGATGCGGCGAAAGAAAAAAGGTAACAAAGAGGCGGTGACCAAATAGGTTGGCGTTAACAAACTTCTTTAGAATCGTTAAAATGAGATAAATCTATAGGACTAAGCCTGGGAGAGAATGAGATAGAATACAGTATACAGCATTTCATACTACTAGGTCTTATTTTTGTGCGGTGCTTCGTAGCATCCTCACTCTTGTCTACTAAACGTTGTAGATATAATTATGTTCGCTTGTTTATTCTCTGAAGTTTCACTTCTACTGTGTGTGAACTGCACACACATACATTTTTCGTACTATTTTTACAGTTAGTGTAGTTTATTTTTTATACAATATTTAAATGCCAAGCTGACAAACAGCTTTTGTGCTCTCTTTTTGCGTCGAATTCTACTCTTGATAACGGAGGGTCGGCACCGCCAACTATTCCGTGCTTCATGCAGCTTGCGGTGTGTCAGGCCCTCCAATCCCTCGACGTCAAGAAGGTCTAGTGAACCTGACGGTATTCCAGCGATCGTGCTCAAGACGTGTGCCCCCGAGTTGGCTTCAACACTAATGCGCCTATTCTTACTTTCTTATTCTGCAGGTGTACTCCCAGCTCCGTGGAAGGTAGCCCATGTCCACCCTATTCCCAAAAAGGGAGACCGTACTGACCCGTCCTATTTCCAAAAAGTAAACTCAAGAATCCGCTATACGCGTTCAGTTGGACAAATTCCTAATAATGTGGTGACACATATTATCACTTATATTAGATGTTTAACATCTTCCTTGGGGTCTGTTTGCAATATAAGTTAATTGGCGCATTTTGGGAAGGAGTAAGAAAACCAACTATATTTATTACACAATTATCAGATACAACTCAGTAAATAATATATACTTACAAGAGTTTACCAATATATATTGCGTACCTCTTGTTTAAAGAGCAGGCGATACAAGTTACATTGTATTTAATTTTTATGTATTTACCCCCGGAAGACTCACTTTATTTTATATCGCAAACTATGCCCACCCCCGTCTATATGTACATACATACATACATACATACATAACTTCACGCCAGTTCCCTCGCGGGGTAGGCACGAACAACACGTCTATATGTAAACTACATAAATGAGAAAACTTGTCAAAAAAGACAAAATGGACAAAATCGCAAAACCTATCCTACTTTCCGGGATAACCTGTACATAAATCTATCCCATTTTCCGGGATAAAAAGTGCCTACCCCTTGGTCATCCTCGGTATCAAAATTACATATGTACCGAATTTCAGCCAAATTGGTCTAATAGTCTTTCCATAGAAGCATAACAAACAGAGAGACAAATATATTTTTAACCCGGAAACTATCCCAAAAAGTATCCTATGTTCATTCTCCGCATCGCAAAATCGGTCCAGTAGTTTTTCCGTGAAAGCGTAACTGACAGACAGAATTACTTTCGCATTTATAATATTAATAGGGATAGAGATATACTTGACCACACCGGCTGACATAATGTATAGCCTTTCAATCACCAGACAAAAGTACGTTGATTTTAAAATGAGTTTGTAAGAGAAATATGACATTTTGTACTGAATCAGTACAATGTACCAATTTAAATGAGGCGAGGATATTTGTACGGTTTATACCGCGGCAGTACATTCGAAGCGAAGAGGCCGGTGAGCCGCTGAGCGGCATTCCCTCATTTGTCCCGTTCAAAACTAGTTCGGAAATATTCGTTAAGAAACGAATACACTTAAAGGAAGGTTTGCACTGAAAATCAGCGTTGTGTCGGATATTGCTCCGACACAGTAATATGCTGAGTGCAAACCTTGTTTGCTGAAAATGCGGCGTACAAATTCTCAATATATGCTTTGTGTATAGAAATGTAATTGCGTCACAATTTCTGCAAATAAAGTTTTTCTTTCTTTCTTTCATTAAACGGATGAAATCGGCCTCGGTCACCTCATATTACTAGCACTATGACATTGTCATGTTGTCCCCGTACTATGACATTGTCATGTTGTCCTCCTTTATCATATCAATCTCCGTAGACGCGTTATTGCACTGTTGTAGCATAGGCCTCATTCCGTCCTTTCTCTTACTTTTCAGTAGTAGAGCGACAAAAAATTTGAAGTGGTATTTCAAATTTTGACCCATGTCAGTACAGATGTATTTTGCTCAGGACAAATGTACTAACTCACACGTGTACTGCTCATCGCTACATCCTAGTCGGGTCATACCTAAAGTTTCACTTTTGGATTTAGTCGAACTATAATTTATTCGACTAATACTTTCGTTTGCTGATTCTAAAATCAGCTCTAAGGTCTAAAATTTATTTCGGTCCGTTTTCTAAATACAGCTCGAGTTGTTGAGAATGTTTAATGATGATACCTAAAAAAAACACTACATGTTACCCATAATCATTCGCGTAGATTAAAAATATTTTAGTAGTCAAAACAAATGGTCACCACTTAGGGGCTGAATTTCCAAAAATGCCGATATACGTGTATATTTATGTCTAACCAGAATTAGGTATGTAAAATTTCGTGCGTCCTACGTTGATAATTGATTTTCAATCAAACTTTGATTGTCTTTTTCACCCCCTTAGGGCAGTGGTCGGCAAACTTATTAAGCCAAAGAGTCAAATATGAACATTACAAACATATAAAAAAAAATGGGAGCCAAATGCGAACGATGTGCTTGCATCTACTTGGAAAGTTTGAGTAAGTCAGGTTTTTTTTTTTATTATTATTTTTTATTGCATGAGTTCAGCAGACAGGCAGACGGCCCACTTGATGGAAAGCAGTTACCATCGCCTATGGACATTTGCAACACCAAAAGTGCTACAAATGCGCTGCTGCTCTCTTAAGGGAGACTGGAACCTGGTCACTAATGCCAGAACACAACTCAAGGTTATTATAGCGGCATACTCTAGACCAGGGGTGGTAGCCATCCAGTTGGCCAAATACCCTACCACCTGGCGGTTTGTGTGTTGTTGTTTCTAATTTTAGGCATGATTCCAAGTTCTCATCAATAAGATTTATTATTGCGCCTTTCGTGGATATTGGTGCCAGAGCCGCACTTAAGGAGTCAAAGAGCCACATGCGGATGGAGCCGCACTTTGCTGATGACTGCCTTAGAGAGATTTCTAAAACCCTTTCTTACTGCGCACCTACAATATAGAGAGAATTATCATGCAAATTTGCATGCTATCTTAGCCTAAGTAGTTTGGGGCTATGCGTTGATATATCAGTTTTTTTTTATTAACAACTACGGACTCTAGTTCCGTACCCTTTTTTACAATTAAATTTAAGAAGTTTTACACGCTTATTTGTTACTTTGTTATTGTGTGTGACATTTAATTAATGCATGTTTGTGTTGTGGTCTACCTTAAGAATACATACATACATACATAACTTCACGCCAGTCCCTTGCGGGGTAGGCACGAACAACAGAGTGCCATTTAGGCTTATTCTTACAAACCTCACTTGCCTCTTTGACATTCATAACTCTTGTCATGCAAGCTCGTCTGTTCTTAAGGCTCCTGACATCACCTTCTGCTAGTACACGATCAATTTGATCATGGAAGGTGTGTCGTGGCCTTCCACGACTTCTGCATCCATCCACTTTTGCATTGTATATCTGTTTAGTCATTCTTTCATCATGCATTCTTTCCACATGCCCGAACCACCGGAGCATTCCTTTCCTTACCTTCACCCCGACATACCTTAAGAATAACTTATTATATTAATTTATTCTAATTTTAATACTCAACTTACTACTAATGTAGAGCGTATCTGTTACATGCTGGTGTTGTGAGGAAGTGCATGTGCAGTGTGTGCCTTATGTCTATACCTATATATATTATCCTAACTAGTGCCATGTGTATTCTTTTCATTTCTGTGTCTGGGTTATTAATTTTTAGGCTCTTTGTGTGTTTTGGTTTGTTTGTGTATCTGACTGATATATGTTAGTGAAGTCCAGTAAGTCAAGTTTTATGTGCATGTAAAGATTGGATTAGTTGGTATTGCAGGAAGTGATCAGCTTTAGTTAGTTATTAGACTAGGAAACGATGAAGACATTAAGTTTTCGTCGGCACACAAGGAGTCGGCGCAAATACTCTTTTGATTGATCATCTTTTCCGCTAATGAGCTTTGAGCCGACGTATTTAGAATGTGGTCCAAGTCATAAGCTTGCAAAGTGATACTTAATCTTGACTTTTGTTTTAAGAGTTTTAGTTTTTATTGTGGAAACTTGAAGAGTATTGTTATATAATTTAAATCTAGCAGCGATTTGGTTTCAGTTATTTACTTATAATGTAATATTTAGCATTTTTTATATGAGCACATGTATTGGGACAAATTAGTGCATATGGCAGCTCATGCAACTTTCTGTACAGTGACACTCTATTACCGAATTCAAGATATAAGGCTTATGTCAAATATTTATTACTTAATTCATTTCATCAGTTTTAATATTATTGCTCTAAGGTAGTTGATAGTAGAGTAGTTAATATCAATAATTCATTAAAAATAAAACTATACTATAAATAAATCCTTAACAAATATAAACATTAAATAGAAAATAATACACTGTAAACTATAATCGGTCCAGTCCTACCAGACCGCTATCGCTGGGCAGTGTATCTAGAAGGCTGGTAGCATTACACAATAAATAACACGTAAAATAACTTATACAATAAAAATTAGCTCGAATTACAAAAACATAATACAATTATACAATGGATGGACGGCAGCACATTGGTAGCACCTTTGGTGTTGCGAATGACCATAAACGATGGTAACCACTATCCGTCAGGTGGGGGCGTCGGCCTCTATGCTGAACTCATGCAATAAAACAGGGATAGTAGTAAGTCACATGTAGACGGGCCAAAGTCCAATCGCCTGGGTGAGGACTGTTTTGACGCCAATTATGACAGACTGTTTTATCGCAAGAAATAGAATTCTTTCTCCATTCCTGCAGGGATTTCTTTTTATTACAGGAGATCAGTAGACAGGCAGACGGCCCACTTGATGGAAAGCGGTTACCATCGCCTATGGACATTTGCAACACCAAATTTGCTACAAATGCGCTGCTGCTCTCTTAAGGGAAACTGGAACCTGGTCACTAATGCCGGAACACAACTCAAGGTTCCAATGTTAAAAGCACAGTAACTCTGTTGTGCTTTACTCGCTACATCTCATCGCTTATACTCCACACGTTTATGAATTATGATCGCTTCCACCACAATAGATGCATAAATAGGCCGGCGCAATGGCCGCGTATAAATCACCGGGGCCATCCATCACGCTGTTGCCAGCGGGGGCCGACAGAATTAACATCAACTGCGGTTCATGTATGGATATTGCTTCATAGGTTTTTGTTCTAGATACAGCTACTATAGAAATTCCTTGAAACAAAGTAAAAATACAATTTCCTGCGGCCGGGCGGCCTGTCGTAAGAGGCGACTTAACAATCCACAGCCAGGTGGTAGGGCATTTGCCCGATTGGATGGCTACCACCCCTGGTCTAAAGTATGTCACCATAACAACCTTGAGTTGTGTTCCGGCATTAGTGATCAGGTTCCAGTTTCCCTTAAGAGAGCAGCAGCGCATTTGTAGCAACTTTGGTGTTGCAAATGTCCTTAGGCGATGGTAACTGCTTTCCATCAAGTGGGCCGTCTGCCTGTCTGCAGATCTCCTGCAATAAAAAAAAGAACATTCTTAACAACATATTTCTTCCAAATTCAACATTTGATACATTTAGGGCCGCTTGCATAACGTTGCTTAAATTTATTTAAGAAGCACAAAATGTATTTAACACCCTTAAATACAATTAGCGTCTTGCATAACGCAAAATTTGCCGCTAAATATGTTTAAAGAACTGTCAATACGTTTTGTGTAAAACGTATTTAGGCAGTTTAATATGATTAACTAATTTTATTTAAAGGCGATCGTTATGCAAGCGGCCCTTGATCATTTAACAAAACGTCACCGACTTATAAATATTGTACAAGCGATGCCATGACTTTGTACAACTGAAATGAGTCGAATGGCGTAGGTATTCTTCATCAGGTGGTACGTCTGCCTGTCTGCTGTACTCCAGCTATAAAAAAAATATTGTTAGAATAGTAATTAAAATGATATCTATATACCGTAACGAGAAAGAAAATTTGATTAAAAAAAAATCGATTATTGGTGATTTTTGAAATCTTAAAAAATTTGGAGCGACCTCTTCAAATTTTTTTTGAGTTCTCCTTTGCCGGGAGTTCTTAAAACATCAAAAACTAAATTTTTTTCACCAAACGAGACTTAAAAACAAAAAAGTCGCTTTTTTGCGCCACCCTAGTACGAGTATATATATATATATATAGTCGTGGAAGGCCACGACACACCTTCCATGATCAAATTGATCGTGTACTAACAGAAGGTGATGTCAGGAGCCTTAAGAACAGACGAGCGTGCATGACAAGAATTATGAATGTGAAAGAAGCAAGTGAGGTGTGTAAGAATAAGCCTAAATGGCGCTCTGTTGTCCGTGCCTACCCCGCAAGGGAATTGGCGTGAAGTTATGTATGTATGTATGTATATATATACCCTTGCCTTAAACATTGGTATAGTTTAGTTAGTAATTCATGTAAAAGTCAGTACCCGGAACAAATCAAAATAAATATTCTTATATATATATTTCCCGATAAGGGGAGGGCCTGGCTAGCGACGTGTTGGAAATCTAATATCTAGATTACAGCACACAAGACACCGACACGTCTGAACGGAGCCAGCAGATTAGTGTTGGCACGCCATGGCAGTCAGCTTGTGAGTCGTAGAACGTTGGTTAATCCTCAACAAGATAAGACGCTACTGTGTGAACTAGTTCAGACTGTGGGTTCACTTGTATCAATTTGTTATTTAAAGTTATTTTCATTTTAGTATTATATGACGGCCTCTGTGGTTGAGCGGGCTAAGCCTTTGCCGGCGTACCTCACTGCAACGCAGAGGCTCCGGGTTCGATTTCTTTGTAGATCACGGGCCATAAAAACGGCCCGGACATTTGGAGGGCTTGCGTGGGGCCATGGGAAGGCCAACACGTAGAGGCCCCTTGACAAATTTAATGTAAATGTGGCGTGACACTGACCGGCGATTATCCCTGTCTACACCATATAGTAATGCACCCAAGGACAAGCCCCGGCCAGTGTAGGACTATTGTGGGAAATGAGGACAAAAAGTACCGGGCTATTGTGGTGAACTGCTAATGGTACTAGGGGTCTGGGAATATGGGGACTATGGCGTCTGCCCGTCGCAATGTTCAGGGAACATGGAAAAATGGGCAGACGGTGACTCGCCACTCCCTGCATGGGCCCCAAAAAATGCCATAAAGACAGGGGCAACATGGGTGTGAGTGGCTAAGGGGTGTCGAGAGGTGGGCTGCAGGTTCACCGAAGCTACTTCCGACGTTAGGCCGTTTATCACTTCCACCCCACAGTTAGTCAATATATATATTTACAACTAGTTGTGCCCGCGACTTCGTCTGCGTGGAATTCTTTTTCGCGGTACCCTAATTTTATAAGTTACTCCCTAAAACATCATGCCAGTGAAAATACCGTCAAAATCGGTCCAGCCGTTTCAGAGATTAGCCGGAACAAACAGACAGACAGAAAAAAAATGTTCTTTTGATTTAAGTACCATTATATACTTTACATGCATTTAGTAAAAAGCTTTAATTTTATTTATCTGTATGTATGTATAGATGTAATGTCTATGTAGAATAAAGAAATAAACTATATATATAATCATAATCATACTATATATCATATTAAACACCATGAAAATTAGGTTCGGGCATGTGGAAAGAATGCACGATGAAAGAATGACTAAACAGATATACAATGCAAAAGTGGATGGATGCAGAAGTTGTGGAAAGCCACGACACACCTTCCATGATCAAATTGATCGTGTACTAGCAGAGGGTGATATCAGGAGCATTAAGAATAAACGAGCGTGCATGACAAGAGTTATGAATGTCAAAGAAGTAAGTGAGGTGTGTAAGAATAAACCTAAATGGCGCTCTGCTGTTCGTGCCTACCCCGCAAGGGAAATGGCGTGAAGTTATGTATGTATGTATGTAAAATTAGTAATACCTCTTGAAGTAAGTAAGTACTCAAAAATTCAAAAATATCCAAAGAATACTACCATACACGTATAATAGAAGGAGCTTGTAGAAGGCTCAAAGCATAAGGAGTTTATTGTAAAAAAATTCGAGGCCTAATTCGGACCAGCAGATTTCCCAAATAGAACTTTTCGAAATTTGTCTGTCTGTATCTGTATCACGTGAAAATTACTGAACGGATTTACATGAAACTCGACACAGGTAGATTACATCCCGGGTCAACTCTTAGGGTACTTTTTATCCCAATAAATGACGTCATTTCTGTGGAATAGATGAATATAGCCAGAAAGATGGCGCTGCGGTGGCGGTATTTTTTTTTGTACTGCCGTTGCAATTCACTAATAATCTCCTCGTCGTTATGACAACGCGAACATAGTTCCTTCATCAAATGCTACTATAAAATAATAAAAAAAATCACACACGACTATTAACATATGAAAGTATACATATGAAGAAATATCAATACAAAGAAATCATTATATTAATTCGTGAAGCAAAAGCACAGCAAAAACTTTGTACCTCTTTTTACGAAAATTACGTGGACAGAGGTGTATGAAATTTCGCACACTTATAGTTTATATAGAGAAAGAGTGCAGAACGCAAATACATTTTTTTTAATTATGCATAAAAAATACATTAAATCAATAAAAAAAATCATTACACACACTACCATGTATTTGACACACACACGCATATATACTCTTCTGTTTATTGTTAAAGTTAAATTAACAGTGTAGCCTTGGCGAAATCAGTGATTTTTTTTTTATTGCAGGAGATCAGCAGACGGCCCACTTGATGGAAAGCGGTTACCATCGCCTATGGACATTTGCAACACCAAAGTTGCTACAAATACGCTGCTGCTCTCTTAAGGGAAACTGGAACCTGGTCACTAATGCCAGAACACAACTCAAGGTTGTTATGGCGACATACTTTAGACCAGGGGTGGTAGTCATCCAGTCGGGCAAATGCCCTACCACCTGGCTATGGGTTGTTAAGTCGCCTCTTACGACAGGCCGCCCGGCCGCAGGAAATTGTATTCTTTCTCCGTTCCTGCACGTATTATAAAAATATAGCTATTGACAACAGAACCTTAATAATGTTCAAACTTATAATTTAAATTAATATGCGACCACTAGTAATAATAATCATATAATCGGCAGACAAACACACGCATTGTATATTGCCAAGCTAAGCAAGCTACGTTTGTTATGGGTGATATACAACGGACCATTCTGGAGCCGATCCCAGGCACCCAGACCATAGTAAATAACAGAAAATTCGTTTACGAAATTTACTATGCCAGAAATCCAACCCGGAGCCTCTGCGGCCGGCTAAGACTTAGTCCGTTCAGCTACAGAGGCCGTCAAAAGACGACATTCAAAATTAAATTAAATATTTCTGTCTCAACAGACAGACAGTTCTAATACGTTATATGTATGGATTTGCATACGTTTATTTCAACGAGACTCTGAAACTGCTTGAAGCGTGTTTCACTAACCAATAGAATGTTACAGATAGCACTTTCAAGATTCTAGCTTTAGATTCAGCATTCAGATATTATTGTATTTAAGAGGTTTGAAGACTGGAATTCTAATTGTAACTTTTTTTATTGCAGGAGTTCAGCAGACAGGCAGACGGCCCACTTGATGGAAAGCGGTTACCATTTGTAACACCAAAGGTGCTACAAATGCGCTGCTGCTCTCTTAAGGAAGACTGGAACCTGGTCACTAATGCTGAAACACGACTTAAGATTGTTATGGCGGCATGCTCTAGACTAGGGGTGGTAGCTATCCAGTCAGGCAAATTGCCTACCACCTGGCTGTGGAAATTGTATTCTTTCTCCGTTTCTGCACGGATAAAAATATGCACATTAGGTCGAAATACCTGCCGGCCAGGATTTGAACCCGCGCCCTTTGAGTTGGCAACGCCACTCGCGTTGCTTATCTACTAATCTACCATAGTTTCTTCAAGGTCACTTATCGGGATGAAAACTATCCCAGCTCTCAAATTGGAGCAGGCAATACACATTCAGAAATCATTAAAATCAGTTGAGCGGTTTCGGAATTTAACATGAACGAACATGACATTGGATTTTGATAAATTAAGATTTTAAGCGCGATTCCGACTCGCACGGGGCTTCTATTTATAAACGCTATGTTACTGAACCAAAATCATTGCTCTCCAGTGGATATTAAAAGCATTTATAATATGTATACATTGACTTATGATTTTCACAAAGAAAATTAATGTTTGTTTTACGCCGTACAATACAATATGTGGAGACGCCAAATTAAAGTAAATTGTGGTCGTAATGTGTGTTGTTTTTATTACAAATTCGTGCAGCTCTAATTTATTGCTACAAGAATGTTGAAATGAGTCACTTAATGCTCCATTTACACGTAACAGAGTTTTAGTTTTCACGGTGGTCTAAAATCAATATCGTGTAATATTTTCTGAAGTATTCAACACTTAGAGGTAATAAGGAACGGAGAAAGAATACAATTTCCTGCGGCCGGGCGGCCTCTCGTAAGAGGTGACTTAACAACCCACAGCCAGGTGGTAGGGCATTTGCCCGACTGGATGGCTACCGCCCCTGGTCTATAGTATGTCGCTATAACAACCTTGAGTTGTGTTCCGTCATTAGTGGCCACGTTCCAGACTTTGATGTTGCAAATGTCCATAGGCGTTGGTAACCGCTTTCCATCGAGTGGGTCGTCTGCCTGTCTGCTGATCTCCGGCAATAAAAAAAAGACTCCATTTTTGTTTGATTTTTCAACGGTTATAGAATAGAATAGAAAACACTATTGTTCACCAAATAAACAGTTACAGAAAGAATAATTACAATAATTGAACGGCAAAAGAAAAGGCGGCCTTATCGCTTAAAGCGATCTCTTCCAGGCAACCTGACTGAGAGGATCTTTTAACAACTTATGTCTAAGTATAATTAAATTAAAAAGAAGTAAAATAAAAAAGGAAGAGCAGTACAATGTGGACAGTAAACAGCAAAGCTAAGAAGTATAGAATAATATATATTTTATTATAAACTAAGGTACATACATACATACATACATAACTTCACGCCAGGTCCCTTGCGGGGTAGGCACGAACAACAGAGCGCCATTCAGGCTTATTCTTACACACCTCACTGGCTTCTTTGACATTCATAGCTCTTGTCATGTACGCTGGTCTGTTCTTAAGGCTCCTGACATCACCTTCTGCTAGTACACGATCAATTTGATCATGGAAGGTGTGTCGTGGCCTTCCACGACTTCTGCATCAATCCACTTTTGCATTGTATATCTGTTTAGTCATTCTTTCATCGTGCATTCTTTCTACATGCCCGAACCACCGGAGCATTCCTTTCCTTACCTTCACCCTGACACTCTCTTTCAGACCAACTCTCTTCCCAACAAAGGTAATGGTTTTTAACAGATTTTTTACATATGGCAAATGATTTAGTTTTTCTGACATCGACGGGTGAAGAGTTCCAAAGACAAACAGCCTGCATAGAGAAGGATTTGAAGTAAACTGTTGAAAAATGTGCAGGTGCCTTTACAGGAGGTTATTAGAGGTGTGCAAATCGAAGGTATGTGATGTATGAAGGAAGTTGAAACATTCCTTAAGGTAAGGAGGAGTGTAGAGTACAAATATTGTACTATATAATAAATGATTATATATGTATTAGAATTTTTTTTTCGACTCCAGTATTCATAGGAGTTCATTTGCCTTAGTATCGGTTAAAATTTGACATAAGCTGCATAGATAATGTCAAAATTCAACCGATAGTAAGGCACGTGAATGAGTAGTAAGATGTAGAAACGAATAGAATAAGTCAGATGTCAAATGTAAATGTCATTGTTGACGTTTGACATGACATGGCGACATTAGACTCAAAGAAGAAAGAGTGTTCCGATGCCCCCCCGTCCCATCTTCTCTGTATTCCATTGCCTATTTCATAATATAGAGTGCCAACGCGTTGACTGTGTTGGGAGCGTGTTGCAAATGCCTAAAGACGACTGTAACCATTTCCCATTAGATACATTCTAGACATCGTCATAAAATCACTGTCCCAGAGTACCATTTACAACAGGGATTCTCAAACTATTTTGGGCAAGAGACCCCTTTTTCAAAATGAACTGATACCTCAGCCCCCCATAGCCAAATTACTTTAAAAATCTTTGCGGTTGGTCAAGTGAGTAAACTTGACACCCGTTTCTCATCAAAATTTAACAAAATAAATAGACACAAAATTCAGCAAACATCAAGTGTAATTAATAATTACTAGTGGTCGCCTAGTGGTCGAAATTCGACCATAATTCATTTAAATTATAAGGTTCTGTTGTCAAAAACTATACTTCTATAATCACAGATTTCAGCAAGGCTACACTGTTAATTTGACTTTAACAAAAAACAAAAGAGTATATATGTGTGTGTGTGTCAAATACACGGTAGTGTGTGTAATGTTTTTTTAATTGAATTAATGTATTTTTTATGCACAATAAAAAAAAAATTGCATTTTGCACTCCTTCTAAACTATTAGCGTGCGAAATTTCATACTCCTCTATCCGTGGGATTTTCGTGAAAAGGGATACAAAGTTTTTAATTTTTTTTCTAAATAAGAACTTGTGTTAATTAATAGAGATCGATTTTTACACCTCGTCGACCCTCAATATCAGTTTTCGTTTATGTCGACCACTGGGAAACCGATTTGACCCTAGGGGGTCGATATCGACCACTTTGACAATCACTAATTTAGAAGCTACCAGTCGTTCATTTGCAAAATTCTCTACATACAACTATACGCTGAATCAACGTTAATCCAAAACAGAAAGGACGCTTCCTAAATGAAACGTGGTCTAACGTCCAATCAAGCTTCAGTTAGCAGAGGCATGCCGCAGACGTCTCGATTCAATTGCATTGCAACTCGCAGTAGCAAGGCTTTGATACGTCCATCCCTTGTCTGTCCTAACGATTGTTTGACACGACCAAAGTACAAAGACATCTACGCTGCATGCAATACATCTGAACTGTAAGAAGAATGGGGGCTCTAAACGTACTGGTCCTGAATTGAATTCAGAATACATCGTCAATTGTCGTGATGTAAACAGGGGTGGGATAGTGATAAATTAATGGAGCAGTACATTAGACGTTGGTGATAATAAAACACGCATTAAAACTTAATTGCCGACAACCGTGCCGGTTAACGGCATACAGAACAAATGTTCAACATACATCGCAAGTTTTCTCAGCGAATTTAAATTCAGAAGTGAATACAGCGCGCAATGGATGTGACGTCTTTCGATATAGTATTCGTGTTTGTAGGGTAAATGCACAAGTTAAGGGGCACCTAACAGCAGAACTCACTCTGGAGGGTAATCGCGCACGAAAGCGTCTAGTAATAAAAGTGCTCGTAAAATTGTAACGTTACGACCATAGAGACGGGAGAGTGCACTCAGATGGCACACTGATACCTTTTTTGGGGTAACGTTGTTTGGTAACGCTAGTATAGAACAAGAGTGTGTAATTCTGTTTGATTTATGACCGAGAGTTTTATTGACAGGCTATAGTTTGTACTTTACTTTTTATGTCAGAGAAAGAGAGAGAGAGAGATAACACTTTATTGCACACCAAAATATACAATTACAAAAATAGACCATATTTACAATATTTTCTAGGCAATAGAATAGGCGGCCTTATTGCTCAAAGGGATGTCTTACAGGCAACCTAAATCAAAGAGATTTAAATCAGGCGATGTAGGTGGTGCAGGAAACAGGCAATAGATACATAAATACTTAAACTAATTTAGGAATTAAATATATACTAGATGTATACATAGTCATATATACGCATACATGCATACATAACTTCACGTCAGTTCCCTTGCGGGATAGGCACGGACAACAGAGCGCCATTTAGGCTTATTCTTACACACCTCACATGCTTCTTTGACATTCATAAGTCTTGTCATGCACGCTCGTCTGTTCTTAAGGCTCCTGACATCACCCTCTGCTAGTACACTATCAATTTGATCATGGAAGGTGTGTCGTGGCCTTCCACGACACACATATAATAATATACTTCGAAATACATAAGTTATTATAATAAATGTATTAGCATGATTATAGTGTAATTAGACATAGCTATTTGGGACAAATAGTGTTTTCCGAGTAAGTCCCTAAATGTTGGTAAGTCAGTCGTGTTGGTATGTCAGTGTACTGATCTGAGTTATAAAGCTGATGATAATTGTATTTAGAAAAGGTTATACTTTTAACAAATTTGCTATGCTCGGTTAAAGTCCTCATGCTAATACTAGACGGATCAACCAAATTGATTTAATGTTTTGAAAAGCATGAAACTGAGTGCATACGATGTTATTAAATGATATTGAATGATTCTAATTTGATTATATGATCACTTTGGTTGATTCATCCCAATTGAAGTGAAGAAATAAACCATCTACTATCGGTTTAATTGTTATTTTCACTTTTGAGGTCATTTATTATGTAAATACTTAATTTTATCTAATTTTAGCCATAGAGATCAAAGGCCTAAGAAATTACAAATCAGATACTAAACTTTTCTATCCTATAAATAAACCTAACTTATAAATATATATTATACAATAATAGGAGACGGGAAGGCTGGAGTTTACCTCGTTCAAAGGATTAACCTCTGTATACAGAGGTAATGCAGCCAGCCTTCTAGGTATAATGCTCAGCGACAGTGGTCTGGTGGGACTGGACTGGCTTTAATATAGGTTTTTATTTTTTTACTAAACTTATTGAATAGTACATGGGGTAAGTATTTTCATATTTCGCGAACTTTTAGAAAGAATAATTTTGAATGTAGTTTTGAGCCGGATATTTATATGTTAAGCTGCATATATGTATTATGTTTTAGTTTTATTCAATGTACTAGTTGATATCAAATTAATTCATAAACCAACCATAATTTGTGAGCTCGGATATATACATGTAAGAATCCCAGTTTTGGACAATCATAACACTGCAATACGCCGAAATGTTGATTTCTAAGTTAATGTGATTTATGGAAACTAGAATTTCATTCCACAGAAAATTAACCCAACATCTCAACTCGTTTAGAAAAAAAACCTGCCGTGAATTGAACTCCCTACATTACTAGTCAGTTAGGTAGACTGCACAGATGACTTGCCCATAGATGCTGACAATGAATAAACTTTTTAAAGTAGGATAAATTTTATTTATTGTATCAATTTTTTATAAATAACTAGAGGTCCCGGCAGGCGTTGTCTTGCCCTGAAAAAATAAAAATCTAAGATCCAATCAATCCCAGCGCCACCTACTAGTTCCAATTTCGAATCTAAACCATCCATATAACCATAACTCAAACACACAAAAAAATCTTCAAAATCGATAAAGTCGTTCTCAAGTTATGCGCGTACACACATTTCTACGATTTATTTTTATTTATGTAGACTATAGAACTGATACACAAAACACACGAAATATAATTCCACCAAACACAAATTCTATCCCTTTTGTAGCTAACAAAAATTTGTAGTCACCAATAGACTTGAAGATTAACTCGCACTTTCCATTTGAAAGCGTATCTTGAAGCGAACGAGTGAGCGTCGGGGCTTTATCTCAGCAGTAATTGGTCGTAAGACAGTAGGTTTATGTGCCACCTCGTCGTTTGTGTAAGACGCTTTTGTGCGCGCCAGTACCGGCTCGCAGGCGACCATTATTGACAACGATTACCTTATAAGATTCATTCGAGATAAAGAAATGAATATGTTGTCGAGATATTTTATTCATCTGTGCAGGAACGGAGAAAGAATACAATTCCCTGCGGCCTGGCGGCCTGTCGTAAGACGCGACTTAACAACCCACAGCCAGGTGGCAGGGTGTTTGCTCGACTGGATGGCGACCAACCCTGGTCTGGCATTAGTGACCAGGTTCCAGTCTCCTTTAAGAGAGCAGCAGCGCATTTGTAGCATCAAGTGCGCCGTCTGCCTGTCTGCTGAACTCCTGCAATAAAATAAAAAAAGAATCTTAGTGATGAACTACAGAGAACAATCGCTTTTTCCTTTCTTTATTTCTTTTGAACCAAGCGTTTCGCTTCATCTTTTCTGGTGCGAATTGCCGAAGAGTGAAATAATTTGCCGAAGTCTGTTTTTCCTGACAATATTGAAGTCATTAAGTGACGAGTGAATATGTATCTTCTAGGTTAAGCGTGCGGCATCCTAGACCGCGTCATCACTCAACATCAGATGAGACAGTGGTCAAACGCTATACTTCCATAAATAAAAATCGATTTCTCCCACTTGTCCTTTCGAAGGATTTCTTCCTATGGTGAATCAGACAGTAATTCTGAATTTGCATGTTTTTCTTTACTTTTTCTCATTAGCCAAAAAAACTACCTAAGTTAGGTAAGTGGTATATAATACAATACAACATGGTACGTTAAGGTATTTTTTTTAATTACTATTAACATCTCTACGGACTCGAGTTCCGTACCCTTTTTTACTACTTAATCTCTATGAAAAATATTAGAGTCCATACACGCTTATTGTTTATTTTTGTTACTGTGTGTGACATTAATTTAGTGATTTTTATGTTGTGGTGTACCTTAAGAATAACTTATTATACATACATACATACATACATAAATTCACGCCAGTTCCCTTGCGGGGTAGGCACGAACAACAGAGTGCCATTTAGGCTTATTCTTACACACCTCACTTGCCTCTTTGACATTCATAACTCTTGTCATGCAAGCTCGTCTGTTCTTAAGGCTTCTGACATCACCTTCTGCTAGTACACGATCAATTTGATCATGGAAGGTGTGTCGTGGCCTTCCACGACTTCTGCATCCATCCACTTTTGCATTGTATATCTGTTTAGTCATTCTTTCATCATGCATTCTTTCCACATGCCCGAACCACCGGAGCATTCCTTTCCTTACCTTCACCCCGACACTCTCTTTCAGACCAACTCTCTTTCTTACTTCGGTATTACGAACGCGGTAACTTATTATATTAATTTATACTAATTTTAATACTAAACTTATACTAATGTAGAGTGTATCTGTTACATGCTGGTGTTGTGAGGAAGTGCATGTGCAGTGTTGGCCTTATATCTATACTTATATATAGTCCTATCTAGTGCCATGTGTACGGTAAGGTATTGTACGGGACTGTACTGTACGTTGTGGTATAGTACTGTAAAGTTCGGTACGACAAGATACGAAACAATACAATAAAAGCCAAGCTTAAGGCAATGAGGTTGAATGTAGTACGTTCTCTCCCCCTCCCTCCCGGAAACCCGCCCCGCGAAACTTCCCCTCGCCCTCCAACCCTGTCAGTTCCCCCCATAACTCCGTTAAAAATGATCCTATCCAAAAAATTCTTTCTCTTAGGTATAAGTATTTTTTATGTGTAATTCAAATCTGTATACACTCGTACATACTTTTCCCTTAGATCTCGTCTAAATAAGCAAAAATTGTAATAGTTATAAGATAAATGTATATGAGAAGTAAGATTTCTTTAATATAAGGGCTATATAACATTTATTGTCAGGAGCCTTAAGAACAGACGAGCTTGCATGACAAGAGTTATGAATGTCAAAGAGGCAAGTGAGGTGTGTAAGAATAAGCCTAAATGGCACTCTGTTGTTCGTGCCTACCCCGCAAGGGAACTGGCGTGAAGTTATGTATGTGTGTATGTATATAACATTTGGTGACACAGTGCCGTGCCAGTGACTCTGATTTTGAATATGTCAGAGACAACAGTGCTTTCAACTATAAAAAATGTAGTACATACATACATACATATGTATGTATGTATGTATGTACAAAATGTAGTACGTAGTACATATTACTCAATTAAACAGACATGAAATCAAAGCAACCACACAAAAGTGGCTTACGCAACTTGATTACCAAAAAACTGAAGACTTATTATATAACCTTACTAGCTGTGCTCGCGACGTCGTCCGCGTGGAATTTGTTTTCAAAACCCCCCGATTTTGAAACATTCTTCATTGGTGCTCCGCTCCTATTGGTCTTAGCGTGATGATATATAACCTATAGCATTCCTCGATAAATGGGCTATTTAACGCTGAAACAATTTTTCAAATCAGACCAGTAGTTCCTGAGATTAGCGCGTTCAAACAAACAAACTGTTCAGATTTGTATATTAGTATACGATTATATATATATATTAGAATATTGTGATCCATCATTTGTACACACAAACACACACCGAACGCACACACAAACACATACACACACACACATGCAAAAGTTGACATCTATTTTTAAAAATATTTATTGAGATATAAATTGTTAAGTCAGTCACACACGTACTTGGTGTCTCGCGATACAGGCTAGTCCTTATGCGGAATCCACAGATCATGTGTGTAATTTAATTGTCGATAAATTGATTTGATTTGATTGAATGACTCAAAAGAAATTTTGTCTGACACGTCGTTTATTTCGATGTACAGATTTCCCATATACCCACAGCGTAGTAAATAACGGAAAGTATCAAACACTTTTCATCGTGCTATCAGAATAAAGAAAGATCACCCTCGTGACTTACGAAACATCACAAACTTCAGACATTCATGTAAAGACTAGAAGGTCAATCTTAAAATAACGACCGTCGCGTCGCGAAGAATTCCCGTAAATGAGAATTTATTTACCAACCTAAAAAATATCCAGCAGAGGCACTTTAATTTAAAACTTTTGGACATAAAGCGAAAATTACAAAGTAGCCACTTTTCAAGTTTTCACTAGCTTGCTAAAGGACCAGTTTGTTTGAGCTTTGGCTTTGGTAACTGTTGGTTCCTTTCTGAATATAGGCATAGAATAATCAGAAGTCTCGCTTGGAACAGAGGTCTAAGGCATCATATATAATGACCTAAGTTAATTCGTGTCTGCTTTATATTCGTATTTTAACTATAATATTAAATTACCAATTTATTTATATATTAATATACGTGAAGCAAAAACTTTGTATCTCTTTTTACGAAAATTGCGCGGACGGAGGAGTATGAAATTTCGCACACTTATAGTTGATATAGTAAAGGAGTGCAGAATGCTAATATTTTTTTTAATTATGTATTTAAGCGGGAAAATCAAGCATGGTTGCCAGATTACACTTTCATACATTACATAGTATACTCTTCTCTCTCTCTCTACTATAGTAATGTGTATATATGTCTATCTCCCTCCCCCCAACACCGAGTACGCGCGAAATGCAGCGGCGACGGCGCGGCTGCAAGACTTCACTTCGAACCCTGGGACACTAAACTTCTCAACATACTTTTTATATAAAAACAATATCAAAGGCCGGCCCAGTGAACTTTAACTTATATTTCTGTGATTGTGTAAAGTGCAGCGTGCTAGCGGACGTAAACTACGTGCTATGTAAGTTATATGTATTCATATTTATTACCTACTTTTTGAATACACAACAACGGACGCGCAAAGTTGAGCTATTTGCTAACCAGCGGTTTTATTCGGATGCCCGGATACATTCCTTCAGTATTCTGTGGAAATCCGGGCACATACATTGGTCCTTCGAGCCGGATTGCTTTAAAATTGGCTAAAAACATACATTTCATAGCAAATAGTTTAATTTTGTTGTTGGAAGTTGTTACATAGACGAGTTTACGCGGCAGTTTTTTGGCGGTAAAACTGCTTCACTATACACTTTACTCATCCTTTATAATATATCTCAACATTATTTATGTATTAAACTTCCCCAAACTTATATTAACTTTCTATATTGATATAATTATTTATGTATGATGACAAGCATAATTCAATTCACATTCATTCATTAAGCGGCCATCTTGAGATTCATTGTTCGCGCGCTCTGATATTGTTATAATTTATTCGGGATAGGGCCACCTAGCGAATATTTGCGGAAATACGACCATTTTGTTTACCTCAGGGTTCATGGTTCAATAATTTGCGCGGGCATTTATTGTACTTGTAATTACCACCTAGCGGATTTATACGTAACTATTTATCCAGTTTGTTATCTTTGGCGGTTGATACGAATTGGATAGAAGCGGCTAGTTTCGTTTAAAAATAAAAGGTGGAATTATATTATTGACTTTACTTTTATTTGTTTGGGTACTACTTATATAAACTGTAACTTAAGATGGCGCCTACTCATAAAGGTGTTAAGGGAAGTTCGATGAATAAATTGCGATATGATATGGTTATTAATTATTTGGAAACCGGTTATGCCCTTTGTCAGGGTGACTTAGTGACATTTGAACAAAAACAAATGTTTAAATTACGGTGTGCGGATTTAGACAGGAATTACGAGCAGTTTGTCGAATTGCATCTTTTAATGGAGGCTGAGTCGTCGGATGACTTTAATTCCGATGAACATAAAGTAAAGTTTAATTCGGTTACGGATATTTATTATGCCGTAAAATTGAAATATTTGTCATTATTTCCACAAAATGTTATTAAACAGGAATGCCCAGAGATGTCTGTCAATTTTAACCATCATACTTTATTACCAAAGGTGCAAATACCTACTTTTACCGGAAAAATAGAGGACTATGCACACTTTATCGATTTGTTTGAATCGATCATTGGAAGTCAAAACACCTTATCCGATACTCAAAAAATGTATTATTTATTTGGTGCATTAGGTGGGGAGGCAAAATCATTGGGACAACACTTATCGATTACTGGGGATAATTATTCGGTACTTTTGGACATTCTTAAGTCTAGATATGGTAATAAAAGATTACAGGCAGATCGTTTATTAAATACTTTGTTAGCGATTACGAGTGTAAACAAATCTTTATCTTCTTTAAAAAACTTTTTAAATATCTTGCTTGAAACTACTAAAGGGTTAGAAAAATTACAGTTTCCGGTACAACATTGGTCTTACTTATTATTACACATTAATTTAAATAAATTGGATACCTCTTTAAAACGAGACTTTGAAGATAAATATAGCGAAAAAGATCTTCCAACTTTTGATGATTTTATTGCCTTTTTAACACGTCATGTTCAAATTTTGGAGACTGCAAATATCAATAGACCAACCGTTTCAACTAAGTTGCACTCGCATGTAACCACCACGAACCAGGGTGACCATGCGTTTGGGCGTAAATGTTTTTGTTGTAAAAACTTACAACACCATTTAAGTAAATGTGATAATTTTATTAAATTAAAGCCTTTTTATAGAAAGCAGTTAGTAAGTAATAACCATTTATGTTTTCGATGTTTAAATAAACATAATATTAACGAGTGTCGGAGTACTATGATTTGTAACAGATGTCAATCGGATAAACATCACTTTCTTTTACATTTTGATTTTCGTCAATCTGAAAATCAATTTGGATATCAGGCAAGAGGTCACACGGAGGTCACACCGGCTTTCGTGCCAGCGGTAGCGGGTCCATCGGGACAAAGTAGTGCGAGCGGTTTTAGCACTCAACCGCCTAACGTATTGCATGCGGTTTCAGCAACTACGGCCAGGCGCGCGGTTTTATTGTCAACAGCGGTAGTGCGTGTTCTTGATAATAGCGGGAACTATCAAGAAGCGCGTGCTTTGATTGATGGCGGCAGTCAGAGCACATTTATTACTAAAGAATGCGTTACCAGACTAGGGTTACTTGTTAAGCGGTTAAATAATACTTTTAATATTAGCGGAATTGGTGGGAAAAGGCAAGCGTGTGACAGTAGCGTTATTTTGCGTATTACTCCTCGTCATGTAGATCAGGGATTAATAACAAGCGGTTTAGTTATTAATAAAATTTCACGTGATTTACCAAGTTGCTCTTTACCTTCCAACTTACTAGAGTATTATAGCGGTCTAAATTTAGCGGACAACCAATTTTATAAAAGCCGTAAAATCGACATATTATTGGGTGCGGATATTATAAATGAAATTTTACTTAACGGTGATATAGTACGGGTTCAGGGTATGCCTTTAGCCATGAACACAATTTTCGGTTATATTCTTATGGGGCCGGTGTCATGCACCGAAAATAATAATACACAAGCGGATATTTCCCAGTCGTTTCACGTAAGTACAGACACACTGTTGGAAAGATTTTGGGAAGTTGAGGAAATACCTGGTAAAGTTGCAAACCCAAAAGATGATGAGTGTGAAACTTACTTCAAGAATACTTATGAGAGGGATGAAAGCGGGAGGTATGTTGTACGACTACCTTTTTTATCAGATGCTCCCAAGTTAGGGGACTCTAAGCAGCAAGCTTTAAAGCGGTTTTTTGCTATGGAGAAGCGGCTCCAGGCTAATGCCCTGCTGCGTGAGAAATATGTACAATTCATGAAGGAATATCAGAATATGGGGCATATGACTCCTTGTACTGAGATTCCTCAATATTCGTGCTACATTATTCCACACCATGGTATATTTAAAGCAAACTCGGATAAAATAAGATGTGTATTTGACGGAAGCTGCCGTACATCTTCAGGCGTATCCTTAAATGATTGTTTGCATGCGGGTCCAAAACTTCAACAGGACATTATGAAGGTAATTTGTTTATTTAGGTTATTTAAAGTGGTAATCACTAGTGACATTAAAATGATGTTTAGAATGATAAAAGTTCATGAGGATGATAAAAAATATCAGCTTATTTTTTGGCGGGAATCTCCTGAACTTCCATTGCAACTTTTTAAATTAAATACGGTTACGTATGGTCTAAAGTCAAGTCCGTATTTGGCTATACGTTCACTTAGACAACTTGCGGATGACTCTGAGTTGGAGTATCCTGATGTTGCTCAAGTTCTTAGAACTTCAGTCTATACTGATGACATTTTAGCGGGAGCAAACAATTTAAAAGAGGCTCAGAAGTTGAAACAGAATCTTGTTGATGTACTTTCTTCCGGCGGGTTTGAATTGCGAAAGTGGTTATCCAACGATAAACGGTTATTGCAAGATATCCCAGCGGATTATCGACAGAAACCTCATATTTTTGATTGTGATACTTTAGACTTTGTAAAAATTTTAGGGATTCAATGGAATCCAGTAGCAGATACTTTTACTTACCACACAACGTTAGATGAAGAGAAAAGTTGTACTAAACGAATGATTTTATCGACTCTCGCGCGAATGTTTGATCCTATGGGTTGGATTAGTCCAGTTATTTTGCAGGGTAAAGTACTTATGCAAAAACTGTGGTCTTTACAACTCGCTTGGGATGATAAGCCACCTTCAAATATTATTGCGGAATGGACTGACATTTGTAAAAGCTTGCCAATGTTAAGAGAGTTATCACTGGAACGTTTTGTACTTGCAGACAACATGACTGCTTGCTCTCTTCACGGATTTTCAGATGCATCGGAACTTGGGTACGGTGCTGCGGTTTATATTAGGTCGGTAAATCGAAAGAGTAATGTTAAAGTTTCTTTGTTAATGGCAAAGACGCGTGTCGCGCCGTTGAAATCTAAACTTACAATTCCCAAAATGGAATTGAGCGGGGCTGCATTGTTAGTCAAATTATTAAATTATATTAACTTAACGATTAAGGATAGAATTAATAGAGAGGAAATATTTTGTTGGTCAGACAGCACTATAACTCTCTCTTGGTTGCGGGTATCACCTCACTTATTACAAACTTTTGAAGGAAACCGCGTTTCGCAGATTATAAATTGTGGTTTAGATATTAAGTGGCGTCATCTACCGTCAGAATTGAATCCAGCAGATGTCGCTAGTCGTGGTTGTAGAGCCCACGAGTTAATCTCACATCGTTTATGGTGGGCACCAGAATGGTTATTTGGCAGACCTCTCATGGCAGTGCCTGAAAAGACTTGGGATAATATATCCATTTCGCGTTTGTCGCGTTATCAATTATTACATGCGATGACTCAACGCTTCTGGAAAAGGTGGAGTGAGCAATATCTGCACTCTCTTCAGATGCGCACTAAATGGACCTCGCCAACTGAACCACCCAAGATTGGAGACTTAGTTCTCATTAAAGAGGATAATCTACCTCCACTAAAATGGGCACGCGGAAGAATTTCTGGGTTACTGCCTGGAAAAGATGGTGTAACTAGAGTAGTGTAACTTTAAAGAATTCGTAAGGTTCTTTCATACGGCCTGTCGGTAAAATTTGCCGACTTCCTATTGCTTAGAATAAATACCTTTTATTTTTAAATGTAGCGGTTAGGACTTAGAATTTTATTTTTGTTTTATTACTTTATATATTCGGGTACTTTGACCTCGTCAAAGGACATTTTGTACTTGCTCTTTATTTTGGTTGATAAAGGCTTTAGCCTTTCTCGGGCGGGGGGATGTTTATTATTTAAGCGGGAAAATCAAGCATGGTTGCCAGATTACACTTTCATACATTACATAGTATACTCTTCTCTCTCTCTCTACTATAGTAATGTGTATATATGTCTATCTCCCTCCCCCCAACACCGAGTACGCGCGAAATGCAGCGGCGACGGCGCGGCTGCAAGACTTCACTTCGAACCCTGGGACACTAAACTTCTCAACATACTTTTTATATAAAAACAATATCAAAGGCCGGCCCAGTGAACTTTAACTTATATTTCTGTGATTGTGTAAAGTGCAGCGTGCTAGCGGACGTAAACTACGTGCTATGTAAGTTATATGTATTCATATTTATTACCTACTTTTTGAATACACAACAACGGACGCGCAAAGTTGAGCTATTTGCTAACCAGCGGTTTTATTCGGATGCCCGGATACATTCCTTCAGTATTCTGTGGAAATCCGGGCACATACAAAGAAATTTGAAAAAAAATCTAAATTAGTTCTATTTCACTTCTTGCATCCCACTGACTCGGTATTTAGCATTTTTTTTTCATTGTGCAGAAATTCGTTCTTTACAGTTTTATTATACGTATAGATTATTAACAACTTTACGGACTCAAATTCCGTACCCTTTTATAATAATTAAATTTAAGAAAAAGTTTGGAATGTGTACACGCTTATTTGTTACTTTTGTTATTGTGGGATGATTTTATTGTAACGGACGATCTATGTCTTAAGTGTACATTATTTTTTAAGAGTCAATTTATCTTTTTAAAAATAAAACAATAGATTTCACATACGTTATAATTATTACACACATTATATTTTAGTATTTTTGCTGTTTATCTCGTTATGATATATTTTCACTAACTTATTAATATTGTATTGTATAATGATCTCTTAGTTTACGTGAGTAGTAAAAATTATTTTATGAAAAATAAACTCGTATAAATAAATAAAGTCGTGGAAGGCCACGACACACCTTTCATGATCAAATTGATTGTGTACTAGCAGAAAGTGATGTCAGGAGCCTTAAGAACAGACGCGCGTGCATGATAAGAGCTATGAATGTCAAAGAAGCAAGTGAGGTGTGTAAGAATAAGCCTGAATGGCGCTCTGTTGCTCGTACCTACCCCGCAAGGGAACTGACGTGAAGTTATGTATATATATATATATATATATATGTAAAAATAAACTTCTTTAACCCAAATTAAATTTAACGGAAATATTTTTAAGTACCTAAATGTTATTCTGTATCTATGCTTTGGTGCATTTATTTACTTTACTATACTTATTAAGAGTATATTTTGTTCTAAGATTTAGATTGTCAAATATCAACGCTGTTAGGGCCGCTTGCATAAGGTTGCTTAAATTTATTTAAGAAACACAAAACGTATTTAACACCCTTAAATACAATTAGCGTCTTGCACAACGCAAAATTTGCCGCTAAATATGTTTAAAGAACTGTCAATACGTTCTGTGTAAAACGTATTTAGGCAGTTTAATATGATTAACTAATTTTATTTAAAGGCGATCGTTATGCAAGCGGCCCTTAATGTACAGTTGTAAATAACATCTCCGCCAGGGTTGGGCAGTATTTGAAATACTTGTAATTGAAATACGTAATTGAAATACAAATACGTATTTTGTATTTGTATTTCAATTACTTCTTAAAAGTGTAATTTGTAATTAGTATTTCAAATACGTGATGCTAAGGGATTTTGTAATTAGTATTTCAAATACTATGGTTGCAAAATACATTTCACAAAATACATTTAGCTACCTTATTAATGGGTGTGTTCTTCAGAAAATAGCGCTCGATAGCTTTCATAAGCAAAATGGTGACCGCTAAATATTAGGTACATTCTGCAATACTGGCCATTCAAAATAAATATTTTTGTTTGGCTAAGATATATAATTTCAAATTAATTTTACTTTGAAAACACGAAATTCTTTTTTAAAAATTAGTCATTTATTTATTGATAAGTGTTATGTTTTCTTCGCATTCTTTTTCGTCATCATGGATAGTTAAAAATTCGAGTAATTATGGAATAAGAGTACCGTCGTGGCAGCAACGCGGCAAGAACTACAAGCAACATCAACGACCTTTATGAGCGAACACTACAATGAACGCACCACTTGTTATTGGTTTGCCCGCTTCCATTCTGGAAATTTCGATCTTTTTTTATAGCTGGAGTACAGCAGACAGGCTGACGGCCCACCTGATGGAAAGCGGTTACTGTCGCTTATGTACATTTGCAACATCAGAGATTTCATCAACCCGCTGCCAGCCTCGAAGAAATTTTATGACACCCTTTTTGAAAAAGGTTCTACAGAACCGTTGCGTACATGAGCGAAGCGGCTTAAAGAAGTGGAGGCGAAATCCCAACACATGGCGAGCGGTTCAATGGTAGAAAGAGAACGAATACACCATTCTATACAGTTCTTCCGAATACTCCTCGTTATACAGTCAGTAGAATACGTAGAGAGAAGCGAAGTCTCTCATAAGGCCAAGCCTATCTAGACCATCTGTGAGCGTGGGATCATCAACAACGTGAATGGCTCGACGTTGAATACAGTCTAGGGGATCGAGTTGATAGCCAGGTGCTCCAGCCCAAAAGTGTGAACAGTACTCCATATGCGGGCTCACCTGGGTTTTACAAAGCACAAAGCGTTGCCGCGGTGTGAAATACTGCTTGGACCGGTTTGACATTCCCAGCTTCTTAGAGGCAAGTTTTACCTTGCCTTCAAGATGGCCCCTGAACATCGTTCGCGATGTCAACACTGAGGATCCCAATACTCTTGGTGGTGGTAAGGGAAGTTCCTTGGAACTGAAGCGATTGCTCGAATGGAGTTTTTTTGGCAGAGAATACGTAGAACTATGTCGTCTTGGGGTTGAAATGGACAAGGTTTTGTCTCCCCCATTCAGAGACTCACTCTAAGGAATACTCTACTTCAGATACAAATCTAACACAACTTTCCTCCATAAATGATCGAGGGAAGTTTGCACGACCAGTGTACTGCGCATCACCAGTGCTGTCATCCGCATTGAAATGAATGTTGCGAATAGACAACATATCATTGATATGTAAGATGAACAACGTTGGCGATAGCACATAACCCTGGGGCACACCAGCGTTGATGGGCTTGAAACTTGAGCAACAACCGTCGACAATGACTTGAATGCTGCGCTCATCAAAAAAGCTGGATATCCAGGTGCAAGGCCCTTCGGGTATCCCAAACGATGGCCGCTCCGATAGAAGAGCCCTGTGCCAGACCCGGTCGAAGGCCTTAGCAATATCTAGAATTCTAGACTAACTCTCAGTGCTTCCCCTTTGCTCTCAATGGCTTCAGCCCAACGGTGGGTTAGGTAAACCAAGAGATCCCTAACTGAACGACCGTGGCGGAAGCCGTATTGCCGATCGTTTAGCAGCTGGGAATCTTCGAGGTAACACAAGAGCTGCGCGTTGATAATACGCTCCATCACCATTGAGAGCAAAAAGGTTATTGCTATAGACCTATTCGACGTGTCTGTTACGTTCCCTTTTTTGGGGACAAGGTGCACATGGGCAATCTTACACGAAGCGAGGACACAACCCTTGTAGTAAGAGAGAGTGAAAAGTCGGGGAAGGACTGGCTGGGGACAGATCAGCTAAACACGTCTGCAGCACAATGGCAGGATTGCCATCAGGGCCAGAAGACTTTTTGACGTCGAGGGAGAGGAGAGCACATCGGACTGCTTTTTGAGTAAAGCGCACCTCCGACATTCTAGACTCACACTCAGGGATTGTAGGTGGAGTTTCTCCTATGTCTCAAGAGTAGAATTGGCCGCAAAGATTTCATCCAGAAGATTGACTTTATCTTTGGCGGCGTGTACCAGACGGTCGTCCACTGTGCGCAGAGGTGGAAGAGACACCCTACAAAAGTTTCCTTGGACAGCTTTAGTGAGGGCCTAAAAAGCTCTAGTCCCAGAAGAGTAGCTAGAGAGGCGCTCACCAATTCTGCCGATGTGATCGAATTTTGCTCTTGCGAGCTGTTTTTTGAGGGACCTGGGGGCGGCATTGTATCACTTTTTTAGGTCAGAGGAACTTGGAGCCTGACGAGCCCGCGCTGCAGTCCAGGCTGGATAAGCCTGTTTCTTTAGCTTTACAGCTTCACTGCTGTACTTATTGAACCATTGTGGTTTACTCGTACCACCGATAGGTACAGTTGAGTTTGGAATTAAACATGCTATTCGCTGCAGTACTACTTCGGCGATCCAGTCTGTGCTCGGATCAGAAGCTTCCGACGAGAAACATAACTGCCTCCATGGGTAGGATGCATAGAATTCACGGAGTCCATCCCAATCTGCTGACCTGTATCACCATATTTTCCGTCGTCCAGCGGGTCGAGTCCGATCGGGAATAGGAAGGGGCACCACCAAAGATACCAGACAATGATCAGAGGTTCCCAGTGAAGTACTGATGGAGATCTGGTAGTTCTCCGGGCGTGTGGCCAGCAGAAGATCCAGCAAAGAAGACACATGATCCACTCTATCCGGTATTCGGGTAAACTCCGTAATCATCTGAGTGAATCCATTGGCGAGAGCAAATTCGTAGGCAGTAGTCACTGACATATCAGTTCTCGGGGAACCCAACCACTCAGCGTAATGAACATTAAAATTCTCGAGTATGACTATCTCTGCAAAAGGATACTGCCCAAAAACTTTGTCGGTCACCTCATGAACGAGTTCAAAAAAGCGAGCTGTTTCAATCCTTGTGCATTCCCTGCCATGGGACCGATATAATCACGCATAGATCCGTGTGGAGCCACCAAAATCTACGCGTACCTACAAGATGGAAATGATGACGAATTGTGAAGCTTGCCACCACCCCTGTCATGAGGACCACGACCACTCTGCCAAGAGTGTGACGACGGAGAAGAAGAAGAACAAGATGGAAATATCCCTATCTTCAAGGCCGTGGAGATTAGAATAAAAAAAATATAATAAAATTAGGTTAACTTATTTCAGAAAAAAACGGCAGTTACATAGGCAAGGACCTAATGATAATTATGATTTGATTTTTTGTGAATATTTTATTTACATAAACTATGACATAACTATGACACCTGAAGGTATTTTGTAATTTGTATATATTTTGTATTTCGTATTTTAAATACATGCGAGACAGTATTTTGTAATTTGTATTTCAATTAAAGGAAACCATGTATTTTGCCCAGCCCTGATCTCCGCTAAATTTCCTGTAGAATGTAAGTAGCGACCCTAACAATCCAACTGAGAGTTCACTTTCAAGCTCAGTGGGTATTACCATACTCAGTGTCGACCTGACCTCTTAAATTGAGACAAAATTTTTGTATATTTTTTTGTTTGACTCTTGTGTTGCATTTAGAAATATTCTATTTCTTTCTTTCACCAATGTATATGCTCTAAGAGGAAGTGCACTTCTGTCGAATTCTGTGGTATGTTGGAGAGTGTGGAAAGGTAGAGGGGTCAACTTGGTTTGGATGTTGGGTTAAAATGTGCGAAATTTATTGTGCCAGGGTGGGTTTTTGGGGCATCTTTCTAAAATATTGTCCGCAGAGTGTTGTTTCCAACGAATTACGCCTGAAATATATTACAAAATATTGCTCTTAATTTACTCAGTTGTAGGGAATAATATTTTTTATAACATAAATATATCTTGAAATTAATTAGCTTAGCTTTAAATGGAATTAAAATGTACTTGTTTATAGTAGTGGATCGACGAAACTATTTAAATTTATTGATATTTGAAATTAACATAGATAAAGTGAAATGTACATGAATTTATTTTACATAATTTACCTATTCTAATAATACATACATACATACATACATAACTTCACGCCAGTTCCCTTGCGGGGTAGGCACGAACAACAGAGCGCCATTTAGGCTTATTCTTACACACCTCACTTGCTTCTTTGACATTCATAACTCTTGTCATGCACACTCGTCTGTTCTTAAGGCTCCTGACATCACCTTCTGCTAGTACACGATCAATTTGATCATGGAAGGTGTGTCGTGGCCTTCCACGACTTCTGCATCCATCCACTTTTGCATTGTATAGCTGTTTAGTCATTCTTTCATCATGCATTCTTTTCACATGCCCGAACAACCGGAGCATTCCTTTTCTTACCTTCACCCCGACACTCTCTTTCTTACTTCGGTATTACGAACGCGGTCCGCGAGCGTCACTCCGCAGATTTTGCGCAGTGCTCGCATCTCGACCGCGGTTACTCTACTTTAATGCTCTCTCTTCCATACCCAACTCTCGCTTCCATACGTGAGCGTAGGTAACTTAATTTATAAAAGATAAAAACTACAAATAGTAAATAAGTCCCAAATCACCGTCAGTTGGGAACATCCCCAAAACGCTGGCCGCATTACCACGTTGTATGGAAACGCTTATGCGTTGCCCAAAATACAGGCTAGCGTTTTGGTTTCGTGAGACATCTATCAACAGTTTCGATAGATCTCGATAAAGGCGATGGGCTTCTGGACCCTATGGCCCGAGAGTTTCGACATCAAAAGCCTCAAATATGTATCCACTACCTACAGATGCGTGTTTGCGGCGTTTAGGTCCTCTAGGTAAAATGAAATTATTATCAAACTAGCTATACTACTACTAGTGGTTGTCAGTTTGTGCTGGTTTTATAATTGTATACGTTATTTAAAAATAAGACAATGGGTGACGGCGCGCGTAATGAACACACATTGAGATATAACATGTCTAGAGAGAGCATTGCTAACAAACAACATCGCCAAAAACGGCATCAAAAACGCGAAGCGTTGCTAAATTCACTCTGCGTTTTCGGGATATCAGGAAAAAAATATTACCCCATTTTTTATAATTAAATATTTTTTAAGTAAGTGAAAAGTTTAAATTATCGTTATGTTTTAATCGCTTTATGTGTTATAATTTAATATTACTCCGAGGTTTCAGTTTTTTTTAAATAAAGTATTAGCAACAAAAGTTGTGTGTCTTGGAGCGAACCATAAAAAAATACATGCACAAATAAATTCATAACACATTCATAGCACATGTAGTAATTTTAATTCGCAATAAAATGTCTGTACAGATATTAGTACATATTTATAAGTCTGTTAATTACCAATACTAATATAATAATTAAAAGAAAACTATTCATAATGGCAAATTATTTTTGTGTTACACATCATGTTCACGAAGGTTATTAGATGACTATTTATAACCCAAAGATTATCCTGCGCTAAAAGTCAGTGAAATCATTTGTAATAGTAGATTTGGAACGATTCGATAGGTTCATATTGGGTAGTAGGCTTTATGTATAATCCAAATTTTATATCAGTAGTAGGAATTACGGGATAGGTACACGGGATAGTTTAATGCAGGGACTTAAGAGCAACTAAACCACTTGAAAAGGGCTATTATATAAAAATAAAAATATTCATATCCAAATGTTTTTATTCAAACTAGTTCAGTTTGATTATTTTCTGAACTAAAATTTGTTTTTTATCATATTAATATATTAAATTATTTCTTTATTAGGAATTAATGGAGATGGAGCTAACAGAATATAGACAAAATTAATATCTTAATTATGACAATAAAGAGTTATCTATAATATTACTAGCGGCCCGGCGCGGATTCACCCGTGCTCTGTCCCGCTCCCGTGGTATAAAGCGTCATGTTATATAGCCTATGACACTCCCTGTTAACGTAGCTTTCTAACAGTAAAATAATTTTTAAAATCGGTTTAGTAGATCCCGAGATTACCCCCTACAACGTCACAAACTTACAAACTTTACCTCTTTATAATATTAGTACAGATAACTCCGACCGAAGCATCTGCTTTAAACGATATTCAGTTTTTTTTACATCCTCTTTGACGATATTTGCAGCACGCATTCTATCAATTCTATGTCAAACGTCATAAGGTTACATTAAAAAGTTTATATTGTCCAAAGCGCTAAGGTTAGATTAGAAATAATTTTATATGATGGTTAAGTATTCTTAAATTTTCTAATTATCCTTCACACAACTAACATTTTATCGGTCACGATCATATATAATTATTTTAGGTACTTTATTTCAATACAATTGTGCCGTTGATAAGAAAATATAAAAAACATAGTGTAAAAATATCTCCGAAAATGATTCAAAATACTTCCTTTCAAAATCCATCTCTTTGTCCAACAATATGCTACAATTGGATCCGTAGGAAGTCTTAAACGTAATATAAACTAGTTTAAGAAAACCGGACACACAAACATTACATGTCTGTTTTCTATAGATTTTTTCAATTATTCATATTTCATAAATAAATAAAAAATCGTAACAAAAGTCCCCAAATTTTGGAAAATAAGTCACACTTCTCACCTAACAACATCAATCAATTCGATAACCTTGAAAATGTCGAAATTAAATTTCACGTTTTTACAAAGAAATCATGAGAAAAGTGTTAAGTTTTCCGATTAAATGACATCTCATACTTATCCTTTCCCGTTTTAAAATAGTTCCGACACATCTTAATAGCGCAGGCCGGCATAATTATTTTTTTTGCGAGAGCTCTAACCAGTAAAGTAATCGAAACGACACTAACAGGCGTGGGAAGCCATTGAAGCCAGTGCACCAATTTTGGTGCACTGTTTTTGGGCCGTTTTTGTGCAATTGATGCGTGATCTAGACGTTTATATGATCTAAGTGAACACATGAGAACAAAAAACGAAACAAAATGGCCGCAGATATCTCGCGCGCAGCAAGCTTCACGCCGCGCTCTATAAACGTGTGCCTTCGCACGCATCCCTCATTTTACCACATATAGCATTAATTATGTTAATTTTAATAAAAAATATAATTTCATCGCTCACATCGTCCGTTTAAGATTTTATATCTTCTGAGGGAGAAGATAAAGTGCGCCATTTTTTTCGCTATATTCGTCTATCCCACGCTACTTACGTCATTTATCGGTATGAAAATTATCCTAAATATTAATTTGAAATGTACGTTACTTGTGAGTCGAGTTTCATTTAAATCCGTTAAGTAGTTTCACAGGCAAAAATTATAAGTTGCATTATTGGAATCTGCTGCTCCGAATTAGCCACTGTGGGTTTTTTACATTATAAACGTATTTTAAAAACTCGAAATATCTATGTCACTGAACTCCTAAACGGATGGACCGATTTTGATGAAATTTTTTGTATGTGGATTCGAGAATGGTTTAGATTCACAATTGGACCAGGTAGGTGGCACTGGTATCGGTATCCAAGATTATGACGATTTTTTTGTGTTTATATGAGTGGGTCCTTCGGTGGTTTAAATCCACAATCAGACCCCGTAGGTGGCGCTATAATCGAGACCGAGATTTTAATTTTTCTGAACAGGACAACGTCTGCCGGCCCGCTAGTTATATTTTAGATTTAAGGCTCGTAGCAATGCCAAAGCCCTTGAGGATTTTTCGGTTCTAATTTTCGGGCGATAGCGGGGATTCCATAGACATCGGATGCATTATCATTTTATTGAGAATTGAATAGAAATAGTATTAAAAAAAACAGATTATTAATTTCTCTTTTCTAAAGATGAAGATATTTTTTTTATTGTTTTGATAAAAAATAAAGGAGTAAAATGGTTTCATGTCAATAACTTGGAGGTGATTTGGTGAATTTTTTTTCTTAACTTAAAATAACTATAGGAAAATGAAGAAAAAACCACGTTATGTCTCATGTCGTGAAGATTTATTATATTTTTCTGGATTTTTTTTTCATAATTGTTGTATTTAAAAATACCACATTAATATTACCATCTAATCCCAGAAAGACTAACAAGTAACTTAAATATAACCTACTTAAACTTTTTTTTTTATTGTAGGAGATCAGCAGACAGGCAGACGGCCCACTTGATGGAAAGTGGTTACCATCGCCTATGGACATTTGCAACATCAAAGTTGCTACAAATGCGCTGCTACACTCTTAAGGGAAACTGGAACCTGGTTACTAATGCCGGAACACAACACAAGGTTGTTATGGCGACATACTTTAGACCAGGGGTGGTAGCCATCCAGTCGGGCAAATGCCCTACCACCTGGCTGTGGGTTGTTTTGTCGCCTCTTACGACATGCCGCCCGGCCGCAGGAAATTGTATTCTTTCTCCGTTCCTGCACGGATAGAGATAGTTTACCACCTGGCAAACTAAAAGTATTCTTACTAAGAAAGTGTCCTTTAGCACTTTTCTTATTGTCTCTATTAAGGGGAAGACACTTTGTTCCTGTATATTATCAGGTAAATTATTGATCAGTAAATTGCTAACGATTTTTTTTTTCATTTATATCCTACTTTCGACCTTTTGCGGCAATAAGAGCCTTAATAAGAACGTGTTAGTATTCTCAGGAAGTAATCAATTTTTCACCTGACCACTGACAGTCTAAATTTTGAAGCTTGTTACTTTAAAAGATGCTTTTCCAAATTCACAGACAGGGGTAATGACTTGTGAATGATTGATCTCTCCAACATTGTAACGGCGGCTGTAATTATTCATTTTTCCCCTTTTTAAAATGTTTTCTTTCGACGGTAATTTATGACGGTGTTATTGAAGACGATTTTGTATTATACTAGCTGTGCCCACGACGTCGTCCGCGTGGAATTTGCTTTCAAAACCTCCGATTTTGAAACATTCTTCATTGGTGCTCCGCTCCTATTGGTCTTAGCGTGATGATATATAGCCTTCCTAGATAAATGGGCTATTCAACACTGAAAGAATTTTTCAAATCAGACCAGTAGTTCCTGAGATTAGCGCGTTCAATCAAATAATATTAGTATATTTAGCTACAACACTAATACTTACATTTTAAATATCGCGATATCTTTTGAATGTAACGTTCGAATTGAATAATTCAAAAAGTTATAGAAAGGCATTGAATTCGTCTTGAATATGGAGTAATTTATTTTGATAAGGATCAATACCGAGGTACAAAATAAAGAGTTTTCGAAGCGACGGCATTTTAATTAATTAAAAAATAAAAGAAAACACTTATTGTGAGATAACTACAATAGTTAGACATATGGTTAAGTGACATTTTTTGTAGACAATTATATGTTCTGCAAAATGGTAGTACATTGTTTTGTTCTATCTATATATAGTTTTCGCAGCGCACGCCGTGTAGGGATTTTTCGGGTAATTTTTTTCCACCTTGGATTACATTATTGGACTTTTAGTAAAGATCCCAATTTTTTTTTTAAATATAATACACCCTATAGCCTTCCTAGCCGAATTTGTTTTTTCAATTGAATTAGTCCCGCATGAACAAAATGATGAGTACGTAGTATATATATCACACCGTACATTAATATAATAGGAAAAATCTATATATTAATACGTGAAGCAAAAACTTTGTGCCCCATTTTATGAAAATTGCTCAGACGGAGGTGTATGAAATTTCGCACACTTATAGTTTATATAGAGAAGAAGCGACGAATGCTAATATTTTTTTAAAATTTATTCATAAAAAATACATTAAATCAGTAAAAAAAAAACATTACACACACTATTATGTATTTGATACACACATGCATATATACTCTTTTGTTTATTGTTCAAGTCAAATTAACAGTATAGCCTTGGTGAAATCTGTGATTATAGAAGTATAGTCTTTGACATTAATTATTATGATCGAATTTTGACCAGGGGCGACCACTAGTATATATTAATAGCATAAAGTAAGAAACCAGAATTGAAAATATCAATACTTTAAAGTATTGTTTATTCGATATATTTGCAATATGTTCGCTATATTTGTAATCTAGTTCGCTATATTTGCGATCTTGTTCGCTATATTTCTGATCTTGTTCGCCATATTTGTAATCTAGTTCGCTATATTTGCGAATTTGTTCGCTATACTTCTGTTCTTGTTCGCTATATTTGTAATCTAGTTCGCTATATTTGCGATATTGTTCAATATAAGGACAGACGCTCATACAATACAATACTCTTTATTGTACACCAACATTATATAGAAAAATACACATAAAACTTACTTACTAAAAGGTAGTACAATGGGCGGCCTTATTGCTAAAAGCAATCTCTTCCAGGCAACCTTTGGATGGCCAAGAACTAATTACATAGATAGCGCTGGCGTGCAGTTGAAATAGATAATAATATAATAATAAAATTAATAATTTTAATACATATATTACACATGGCACTAGATAGGACAATATATATAAGTATAGATATAAGGCTCACACTGCACATGCACTTCCTCACAACACCAGCATGTAACAGATACACTCTAAATTAGTATAAGTTTAGTATTAAAACTAGAATAAATTAATATAATAAGTTATTGGTAAGATACATACACCTCAACACAAAAATCAATAAATTAATGTCACACACAATAACCAAAATAACTAATAAGTGTGTTAAATTCAAAAAAATAAATCTAGAAATTAAGTTGTAAAAAAGGGCACGGAACTCGAGTCCGTAAAGTTGTTAATAATGAAAAAAAAAGTACATATATTATACATACATACATACATAACTTCACGCCAGTTCCCTTGCGGGGTAGGCACGAACAACAGAGCGCCATTTAGGCCCATTCTTACACACCTCACTTGCTTCTTTGACATTCATAACTCTTGTCATGCACACTTGTCTGTTCTTAAGGCTCCTGACATCACCCTCCCTAGTACACGATCAATTTGATCATGGAAGGTGTGTCGTGGCCTTCCACGACTTCTGCATCCATCCACTTTTGCATTGTATATCTGTTTAGTCATTCTTTCATCGTGCATTCTTTCCACATGCCCGAACCACCGGAGCATTCCTTTCCTTACCTTCACCCCGACACTCTGTTTCAGACCAACTCTCTTTCTTACTTCGGTATTACATATATTATAGTTATAAAAATATATACGTAGGTACATAGACATGACGATGGTAATGTCCATTCTTGCGAAAATAGCTAAGCGACTCTTAGTTGACATGACTCTATTAGCACACATAGTTATATGGTCCTTACTTCTTCCTTCCGTCCTTGTATAAAGACGTATATATAATAACATTTTAATGCTTTAGATTTGATTAATCATTACATTTTCATTCCCAAACAGAGGATCCCACGAATGACGCAAACGACGTGCAGACATGCAAAATATGCATTGAAAACTAAGCACAAATAGATTTATATCTGGCCATCCATTAGAACAGCTATGATTTATGCTACACAAACACGAATAGTATCATAAAATTGTTATAGAACCATTTTATTAGCTCCTAACTGGAAAACGCTCTGTTTTATGTTACTCCATGTTTGATTTGACTTCTCTTTCATGTGTTAATATTGGAGCGGGCGTCGTGAATCATTCGATTTGATGCTTTGAAATTAATAAGATTAAATTACATGATATTTATGAACTTGGTTTAAATATCGACGAGGGAAATATAACCTTCACTAAGGGCCGAAGAATTATCATTATGAAAATTTCGTTGACCGAGAGTATGAAACTTCGCACACTTGTAGTTTATATAGAGAAGGAGTGCAGAATGCTAATATTTTATCCGTGCAGGAACGGAGAAAGAATACAATTTCCTGCGGCCGGGCAGCCTGTCGTAAGAGGCGGCTTAACAACCTACAGCCAGGTGGTAGGGCATTTGTCCGACTGGATGGCTACCACCCCTGGTCTAAAGTATGTCGCCATAACAACCTTGAATTGTGTTCCGGCATTAGTGACCAGGTTCCAGACTCCCTAAAGAGAGCAGCAGCGCATTTGTAGCACCTTTGGTGTTGCAAATGTCCATAGGCGTTGGTAACCGCTTTCCATTAAATGGGCCGTCTGCCTGTCTGCTGAACTCCTGCAATAAAAAAAATGAACGTGGTTTAAATATCGATGAGGGAATCATAACCTTCACTAAGGGCCGAAGAATTATCATTATATTAATACGCGAAGCAAAAACTTCGTACCCCTTGTTACGAAAATTCCGTTGACGGAGGAGTATGTAACTTCGCACACTTGTAGTTTATATAGAGGAGTTCAGAATGCTAATATTTTTTTAATTATGCATAAAAATACATTAAATCAATAAAAAACGTGTGCGTCTCGGTACGCCCGACAGAAGTGATAACTTGCATGAGAGAAAGGGAAGCCAGACAGACTGGCGCCGTAACGCGTTACGTAACGAAGCGGTTTACCCTCCCATAAGAAGTTATCACTTCAAAAAAACATTACACACACTGCCATGTATTTGATACTCACACGCATATATATATACTTTTTTGTTTATTGTTAAAGTCAATTTGACAGTGTCCTTGGCGAAATCTGTGAATATAGAAGTATAGTCTATGACAACAGAACTTGAATAATGTTCAAACGTATAATTTAAATTAATTATGGTCGAATTTCTACCACTGGCCGACCATTCATTCATAGAATAATGTATAACACGGAAAAATTAAAAATGTCATTAGCATCAATAAATCAGTTTAATGGTTTCACCTTTGAATTCATTCAGGTTATTTATTTATTTAATAATGATCATCAACAGTTTTTTAAATTTGATCAATTAATGGACTTATGACTAAGGTTTACAATGCGATGTAAAAACTCTAATTATGAATATAATAACCTGCAGGGGAGCTTTGTGGCGAAGCCTTAGGTGAGTAGCGACACCTCGGACCTCACGGAGTGGAGATCGCTAGAGTTAAGACTCAAGCTCCAGGGGTGGAAGTGATAAATGGCATAATGTCGTCAGTAGCTTTGGTGAACCTGCATCCTACCTCTCTTCACTCACACCCATGTCGCGCCTCGTCAGTCTTGGCATTTTTAGGTGCCCAAGCAGTGAATGGCGAGACATCGTCTACCCATTAACCATGAACCCCAGGGGGACGATTGCAGTGTGGCGGTGGACTGGTGGCGAGGTAAGTTACTCTTCTCTTGCTTCTTCTTCCACGTCCCTTTGCCTTCTCCCAGCCATCGCATCGCGCCCTCACATAGCAACAACATTTTTTGACCTATGCTATGTTTATTACCACTAGTTGAGCCCCGCGGTCTCTTATTTTATAATTTATTTATAAAGTTTCATCAAAACCCATTCAGTAGTTTTTGCGTGAAAGAGTAACAAACATACATCCATACATTTTTACAAACTTTCGCGTTTATAATATTAGTAGGATTAGTAGGATATATATCATAATTTCTAATCATAAATTAAATATAACACTATCCACTTTAAATTCCTTATTTATTTAAATTTAATTTGTCAAATACTGAATATCTACTTTTGTTATCGTTAATCAATGCCTATATAGCTGTGTTAGCCAGGACGTAAGGATGCGACTTACCAATGAGATTTGTGTATAAAACTCACTCCTATTGGCTGGAATTCAAAACATAAAAATCTGTTAAGAGAGACTTTTTGCATTACTGAACGATATTTACTAGAGTTAAAATAATAGCTATTTAAAGATTGTTTTTTTTTATTAACACCTCTACGGACTATAGTTCCGTACCCTTTTTTTTGCAATTAAATTTAAGAAATTAAGAAGTTGTACACGCTTATTTGTTACTTTGATATTGTGTGTGACATTTAATGAATGTGTAGGAATCGTATTTATTATTATAAAATAACCATATGACGGAAGTAGTCAATAACCGGATAGAGTAAGTATTCTTTCATGTAGTAATCGGAAGTCGTTTAACCAGATGTCAACGTAGAAGCATTTATTATTAAACTATCGGATATCGGAAATGGAGTAACCGGATGTTGGAAGTTTATGAAGGAAGTGTAGCTGAAGTGGCGCCACAGCATTACCGGATGGTGTCACTGCGGCGCGCTAGGAGGACCTGTTAAAACGTGGTGTTCGGGCAGAGGAGAGGTAGTCTTGAACCGGCAGTCTATAACAAGTAGGCCACAACGACGATCTACACGACAGTCTACAATACAGTCTTGGACGAGGAGCACATAATATATTGTGGTCGATAATTACTGCTTGATAATCGCAGTATTCTTGGAGGGCAAATTGCTGCTCCACACCTGACAAGCGTGGATGCGACTCTTGGAGTTGTCCTAATATTTCTGTATATTATTGTGCAATATTTAATATCGTAATTGTAATAATTCTAGTGTAATAAACTTTGATTATAATATTTCAGATTATTATTGTTATTCTCGGAGCGTCATTCGTTCGCTCCCGGCGTGAACCCGAAAAATGTATGTTTGTGTTGTGGTGTACCTTAAGAATAACTTATATTTGTTTAAGAGCCTTACATCACGTCTAGCATCATAACACTCTCTCCAAGGGGTCAAAAATCATGAAATTCTGGGAACGTAATTTGGAGATAACTCCTAAGGCAAGTGAACGAATAGTAAGATTAGAAACCGGCCATAAGTTGCCACGGCTGTAATAATAGATTAGTTTATCTTATCTAATACTTATGTAAAAATATGTCGTAAATTAAAAACTCAAAGCATTCATAAAACATTTTTAATGAAATTTTCATATTAAACTATCTTTATATAATTTATGTATAAATATGACGGGATGTTAGTAATAAATAACCCCTACGGTTCAGTGAGTAATTGTTGTAAATATGTCATCGAGGTTTGATTCATGCGCATTAATAAGCGGCAGTAACGCGTGACTTATCGCATGTGGAAATAGACAGGTCAACGTGGTTAGTGATGGGACTTGTCGATAGTGTCATGTCATAATAATAATCGATGAAACACTGCTGATGTTTTTTTCAAGCGAAACTTCTATATAGACAGGGTATTAGAATTTTTCTATCACGAAAAAGTACGAAAATTTAGACTAGACATGGTGAGAGGCGGCATAATTTTAGAGTAGACTCCATAGTGTACTCTACAATCTACAAAAAAACTGAAATCGGTGCGGAAACATACATACGCATATGAATGCGTCTTTTGTTTCCGGTTTTTTTGTTTGATAAAATAAAATATGTTTCAATAAAAAATGCATTCATTAAAATGTACCTAACCTAACCAAATCATAATATTTTCTTTGTCTCTTTGGATTTTTGTCAATCAATGTATTTATCGGTAAGTAATTTTAGGAAACTAGTCTGGGTGATTGAGATCGGTCTTAGAGTTGTCGGTTGCTTTTATCCATAACACAAACGTGCTTGCTTAGCTCTAGGTTACGTAGTTGAAATATGTGTGTAAAACACATCACCTTTATGTTACTTTATTCAGATGTCAGGAGCCTTAAGAACAAACTAGCGTGCGTGACAAGAGTTATGAATGTCAAAGAAGCAAGTGAGCTGTGTAAGAATAAGCCTGAATGGCGCTCTGTTGTTCGTGCCTACCCCGCAAGGGAACTGGCGTGAAGTTATGTATGTAAGTATGTATTCATATAGTTACGATGGCTCAAAAGGACAAAACCATTTCAACTAGTGCTATAAACAAAACAAAAGTATAGTGTAATGTGCTAGCTATTAATAAAGAACACATGAACAAAGTGTCTTCGCCTTAATAGAGACAATAAGAAATGTTTTTTATTGGACAGTTTCTTAGTAAGAATACTTTTAATTAATTTAGGTTATATTTAAATTACCTATTAATCTTTTTATATTAGATGGTAATATTAATGAGGTATTTCTTTTTAAATGCCTTATTTATTAAGAAAACTAGTTGTGATTTTTTTATTTTTTTTCATACGTACACGGTTTGCACTTGTCGATTTATTTTTAATTTAAAATCTTGATCCAGATGGCCACGTCACAACTACTATATAAATTGTTATTTGGCAATCCGGTCTCGTTTGATAAATTCATTAAGTAACATGTATGAGTTAAGTGCTCCTGGCAGAGTTAAACTTTAAATCGACATTTTAATATTCAAAACATTTTTTTTTAAACGCGGAAATGCGGCCAGCATTTTGGGCACGTTCCCAACCTACAGTAATTTGGGACTCATATATTATTTGTATTTTTATTATATTTTATTAAGAAATTTACTTTTAATTATTCGAAAAAGGTATAAAAGGAAAAAACTAAAGAAATCAGTCGTATATTGAAAGTTCTAGTTATATTCTTTTCAATTTCGTAAATTTAATGACATTATTATTGTAAGTTTTAAATACCACCACAATTTTGCCAGGTGGTAACGTAACCTGTCTGGATGGCTACCACCTCTGGTTTATAGTATGCCGCCAAAACAAACTTGAGGTGTGTTCCATAATTAATGGCTAGGTTCCAGTCTCCCTTTAGAGAGCGGTAGCGCGTTAGTAGCACCTTCGGTGTTAGTACGGTTATTTGTCCTTACTTCCATAGGCGATGGTAACCCCTTTCTATCAGGTGGGCCATCTGCCTGTCTGTCGAACACATGCAGTAAAAAACCACACATTGACATTTATATTGTATACTTGACTCTACTGACCCTAGAAATATTAATTTAATATTATACTCGTATACATGGAGCGTAAAGTCGTTTATTAATATATTCTAAGTCCAATTGATTACTTTTTTTAATGTAGTGCTAGATACGTCTTTAGAGATATCGATAATTCTTTCTGAAGAAGGTATATCACTATTACCCGCCTGGCACCTGTCTGCAATAAAGCATATCAGCTATAAAAACAAAACAACTGAAATAACCAGAATCCTTTCATCTCTAGTTGTGTTGCTATTTAAGTATGATGCTTTCCAATAATGTATATTTATTTTAGTTAAAAAAAAAATTCTATTGACCTGTAATTTTATAAGATTACAGACACTATTCTATGAATTCAGTTACTTGATTATTGAAATCTATATCTACATTACTTAATTCGGTTCGGTTAATTTTAAATATTTTCTACTTTAATCCTGAGGCTTCATCTGAGATCAGTTATAGTTATGGCCTGTGGCTATTTAGAACAAAAGCATATTTAGGACGGCGGGTAGGTCGGTGTCCGGTCGGCCGTCCCCAATATCACTGGAAAGACAAAGTGGAGGCTGAGCTTTGAGTCAATAATTGGCAAGAAACTACGCAGGATAGGGAAAAATAGCATGCTCTCGTTTCGGATGCTAAGACTTACTTTGGTTCGCTGAGCCAACGAATTAATTAAGTGTACTTATTATAATTTTTTACTTACCATATATACCATAAGAATAAGCCTGAATGGCGCTCTGTTGTTCGTGCCTACCCCTCAAGGGAACTGGCGTGAGGCTATGTATGTATGTACCATATATACATTTTAATATCGTGCCTGCCAGCAATACAATGCTCTATTCAATGATGTTGATCGTTTCATAGGCAATTAATTTAAGTTCAGGACTCAAAAAAAAAAACCAAAATTAAATTAAAATGACGTTCTACTAATTTCATATATACTCGTATATTTTATTTTTATTGTTTTGATTTTATATATATTATTATTTTGTTTTCTTTAATATAATGACTTTTATATTTAACATGTATTACGATTTTTTTATGACTTAACAATTATATTATAAATAGACAATTTGTATAGTTTTTTTTGTGGTCTTGTATTATTTAATACCTTTTTTATTAATCTAATTTCCCAATATTGTATCAAATGTGTTATAATTTACTTATAGTTGTATGAGCCAAATGCGTAACATGAATTATTTTTTAGTGGAAACTTAGCTGATATGTGTATTATATTGTAAGAATTATAATTATTGTATGTTTCCCAAATAAATTAAATAAATCTATACATACATGTAATAAAATTGTAGAGGTCGAATTTCAGTACAATGAAAAAAATGGATAAAAACCGAGTCAGGGGGATGTATGAAGTGAAATAGCACTAATTTCGATTTTTTTCAAATGTTTTGTTTCTCTATTTATCTGTTTGCACCGGCTAATCTCCGAAACCACTGGATGGATTTAAATGAAATTTTGTATGGTGGTAGCTTATATCCCTGGTCATCATAGGATAGGATTTGATTCCGAAAAAAGAGTTCTCGTGGGATAGTTAAAAAACCGCACCACGCGGACGAAGTCGCGGGCATCAGCTAGTAAATAAATATAACCACGCTAGGACTAACTTCCCCTTAAGCACAAACCCGTCAAAGTGTTCTGTTATACCAAGTCGTCCGAAATCCAGATGTTCATTGATCACTTCCGAGCGGTTGAACACTTCATAATAGCTCATTACTGTGCGTAATTAATGAATTATGAATAGCGTTCAGCCCGTTTAATTAGGAACGATCAAAGCTTTGAGTCTGTAGCGATTATTTACAAAACACTGAATTTACTGCCTTCGGGTAACATAGCGAAAATATGTCTCCATTTCTGTAATATTTCCATGATGTTTAATTTATTTTCTGTATCTGTCGGCTTCACGCCGGGAGCGAAGTCTAAGCCTAAGAATAATCTGAAATAATATAATCAAAGTTTATTACCCTAGAATTATTACAATTACGATGTTAAATATTACACAATAATACACAGAAATATTAGGACAACTCCAAGAGATTTTTTTTTTTTGAGGCGAGGGAAAATGCTTAACCGATTTACGCACAAACTGGGTCGTTGCTAGGGGAACGACACGCGTCGGTCGGGGGCGATAACTCTGCAGCAATAGTATGCTCTTGGCAGTGCTCCGTCCGCGATCGACGTCACAGAATAGTGTGGAAGACTCCGAGCGTTGCTGCATGAGTGAGCAACCCCAATACCCACTAAAAAACCCCTCCTCTCTGTCGACCCTGCGCTTTTGTTTGTGTTGGAAAGGCCGAGATTTAGAACATAGTTACGCCCAGCCGATAGGACAACTCCAAGAGTTGCATCCACGCTTGTCAGGTGTCGAGCAGCAATTTGCCCTTCAAGAATACTGCGATTATCAAGCAGTAATTATCGACCACATTATATTATGTGCTCCTCGTCCAAGACTACCAATGAAGACTCGTAGACAGTCGGTTTAAGACTGCCGATTGAAGACTGCCCCTCCTCTGCCCGAACACCGCGTATTTAACAGGTCCTCGTAGCGCGCCGCAGTGACACCATCCGGTAATGCTGTGGCGCCATCAGTTACACTTCCTTCATAAAACTAACTTTCGCCATACGTATTAACTTCCAACATCCGGTTACTCTAATTCCGATATCCGTTAACTTAATAATAAATGCTTCCACATTGACATCCGGTTAAACAACTTCCAAATACTACATGAAAGAATGCTCTATCCGGTTATTGACTACTTCCGTCATATGGTTATTTTATAATAACAAATACGAGTCCTACATATCTATATTCCAGTAATACAGTATGTAATTGGTGATAAAAGGTGTTTTGTTGTATAAAGGTGGTTGTATTTGACAGGTGGTAGGGCATTTGCCCGACTGGATGGCTACCACCCCTGGTCTAAAGTATGCCGCCATAACAACCTTGAGTTGTGTTCCGGCATTAGTGACCAGGTTCCAGTCTCCTTTAAGAGAGCAGCAGCGCATTTGTAGCACCTTTGGTGTTGCAAATGTCCATAGGCGATGGTAACCGCTTTCCATCAAGTGGGCCGTCTGCCTGTCTGCTGAACTCCTGCAAAAAAAAACTGGCAAAAACTCACACACTTGTAGACATGCAGTCGCGTTCTAGAACCAGTTGTAGTGACGTAAGTTATCTGTCACTTTTTCTATTATTATGGAGAAGTTGCCAGTGTATATCCTTTTAAGTAAACAGTTTTGATTATATTTCATTTTAACTGTAGTACACAACAAAAGGTAACAATAAAACATACATACATACATAACTTCACGCCAGTTCCCTTGCGGGGTAGGCACGATCAGCAAAGCGCCATTCAGGCTTATTCTTACACGCCTCACTTGCTTCTTTGACATTCATAGCTCTTGTCATACACGCTGGTCTGTTCTTAAGGCTCCTGACATCACCTTCTGCTAGTACACGATCAATTTAATCATGGAAGGTGTGTCGTGGCCTTTCACGACTTCTGCATCCATCCACTTTTGCATTGTATATCTGTTTAGTCATTCTTTCCACATGCCCGAACCACCGGAGCATTCCTTTCCTTACCTTTACCCCGACACTCTCTTTCAGACCAACTGACCAACTAACAATAAAACACTTAATATTTTTACAATTGTTATGGTGTGCAAATTATTATTTTAACCGATTTCATTTAACTTATTACTTAAAACATTTAGTATTCATTACCATATATTTATTTCATTAAAATAAATTCATTTTTTTAACAACTCTACGTAATGTAGTTCCGTACCCTTTTTCTACAATTTAATTTCAGAAAAAGTTTAGAAGTTGTACAAGCTTATTTGTTACTTTTGTTATTGTGTGTGACATTTAATAAATGTATGTTTGTGTTGTGGTGTACCTTAAGAATAACTTATTATATTAATTTATTTTAGTTTTAATACTAAACTTATACTAATGTAGAGTGTATCTGTTACATTCTGGTGTTGTGAGGAAGTACATGTGCAGTGTAGGCCTTATGTCTATACCTATATATTAATTGCCATCTATTTAGTTATGTATATCTATAGCAGTTTATCTTCTTTTTTTAAATATATTTAATTACGATTGAATTAGTTTTAATTTAGTTAAACCACCAAATATAATTGAAATTTTGTTTTAAAGTCTCCTTGGACACCAGGTTGCCTGGAAGAGATCGCTGTAAGCGATAAGGCCGCCCATTGCTCTATGGGAAATGTATTCATATTAAATAATCTAGGTTTAAGTTATCGTGAACAATAAAGAGTTTTCATTCATTCATTGATACCATAAATAAGAGTAACAGTAATTGAAGTAATCACTCCTACACTATCCCTCAATATATGCATTTTTGTGCTGTACTTTACTGAGAAACTATCACACTTTCAAATTTGGGCTTTAACATAGTTAACTTAATTTATTTCTAGATGTGTTATCTATCATATAACATTATAAGAATATAAGATATGACGATTTTTAATCATTAGAATTTTATTGTATTCCTAACGCCATCTGTCGAAAATTATAAAACCAATAACTACATGTGTAATATCTACACTGGACTGTTACTACTAACGCCATCTGTTTGAAAATTAAAGAAGTAATGTCGATGTAAACCTGTAAACAGAATGTCGTTAAGGACGAATAAATATCCAGTAATTAATTAATTATTACTAGGTAGAAAACTTCGCGAGCCATCCTAAAGCACCACTTTTGCTTGTAAATAATATTATAAATGCGAATGTAAGTTTATGTATGACATTTTCACGCCTCAACTACAGTATAGAATATCACGAAATTTTATACACATAAAAGATGGCGCTCCGATCGCTTTATATTGGCGCCACTGTTGAAAAAATTGTATCAAACTATGGTATTGCTCTAAATAAGCTTAACACGTTCACTGCGAAACGGGGTCTTAGTAGCCCCGTATCCGTCTCGCTTGCTGTGCGGCTAAGAAAAACATAGACTACTCTGTGGTGCGAAGGGCGTAATTTAAATTTGGTTTAGTGTAGAAAAAACATGAATATATATCTAAGATGTACTATTAAACCAGAGTTCCATGGTATACCTACCTTAATACGGGGTTTCTTTGACCTAGTACCGCATAACACAAAGCAAACATCCATAAACTACTTTACATACTAGCTAAAAAATGTGTTAAACGTTTCGGGGCTCAATAGGTCTCGTTCTGCAACAATGGAAGTTTTAGTACAAGGTCTAAAACGCCCCGTACCGCGGCAAAAGATAGTAAAAATAAATCAGCACCGCTGTGAATGTGTTAATAAACAATTATGAACGCCATTATATTAGCACGTCCTTGAAGTTCATGCCTTTATGTGGTGTACAGTCAAATTTCTTGGGAAGCACTAATTAGGGTTTGGTATATATCCTGGTAAAGATTTCAGTTAAGACCGTTGTGTGATATGTGAGGGCAAGCAAGGAAAAGGAACTTACCCGGACTTTGATCCTCGAACCTGCACCCCGCACAGTTTTGATATTTTAAATTATTTTTCGGGTTTAACTTGCACGTACGTGACGGTTGAGAGAGAGAATTTTAGTTGACAGCTTTGACGTTTCGCATTCGACCGCGTATACAGATGGCGCCATCTCTTGACATCTTCAGGGTTTTTTGACGAGTTTATGGAAAGGGAATGGTTTAAAATCCCTTATAAATATGCTCATAATAAAATATTCTTCAAATATCCACCTTGTCAGCTAATAAATTGACATGCAAACATCATACATAAACCCTTACAATAGACGTTCCCCCGCGGCGCGTTCACCGAGGCCTATTCAAACAGGGATATTATAGTAAACAGTCATATTTATTCGGTATATCAAACACGAACAATTCAATTTAAGCAAAGGCTACTAATTGGGTGTAAATAGTCGTTGAAATATTCAATAAGAGTTCTGTTTAGATTATATTCTTTAATTTGGGGATCTGTTCGTCGTGTGATAGTTTAAGCTATGACTTACTTAGTAACTTACTAGTGTAACAGCGAAAGGTGGAGGTTAAATGATACTTCAGATGGCAGAGAGTTTAGAGACCTTAAGTACAAATATTAATAAGTCGTAAAGCTAGTACAATATATAGTACAGTGTGTGAGCGGGACGGATGGTGTACGAGCGAGATAGAGCAACTATTAATATGTGCGCACCCGCGTTGCGCTAGCCAGTAGTGCGTTGTCCGCTGCGATTACAAGACGTATGCAGCTCCTATAAATGCCTAAATCCTACGTGCCTATAAGTAACAGTTAGAGGATAAATTTTAAAATAAACGTTGAATAGAACGCCAATAATGTAACAATGCATACAAATTATTCAGTTAAATGAAATGTGATTGGACTTACAAGAAACAGTACTGCCAACATTTTAATAAATGTTACGTTTTGTTAAGTTTATAAAATACAAGCGGTCCATCCCGGCTTCGCATGTGTGATCATTTATATTTTAAACATTTTGGGATAAACGCATAAAAATAACCATGTTACTCAGAGATAATGTAGCATTCTAATGGTGAAAGAATGTTTGTAATCGGTATAGTAGTTTTTGAGTTTATTCGTTACAAACATACGAATGTACAAATCTCTTCTCTTTATAAGCATAGAAGTATAGATAGAAACGTGAAAAAAGAAAATTATAATGTTGACACTGGGATTAAGAACAGTAATAATCATCAAAAACCAAGACGTAATCGCTACGCTTATAACAATCTTCTTAGACAAGATAGAAAATCAAACAACTTTGATCCAAGTAGTTTTAAACTTTATTGTCAAACATTTGAACATATTTTTTTGTGGTATAAAGCTGTTCTATGACATAGTTTGAAAGTAACATGTGCTCGCGGAACTTTAAATGAATCAATTTGAGAAACTGGCAAACCTTTTCATACCGCGACTGTACATATCTATATAAAAAAAAAATGTCGTAAAAAAAACAAGATTTTGCATTGACGTCGAAGATATACGTACTTATATGACTATCTACAACTCTTAGCTTATATCAATTGCCATTCTACCGAGTACCCTCATTTTTAAACCAGTAAAGCTGTTTCAAATAAAAAACGCCATTTTGCCTCTTAGCAGTTTCTTAAGCTGCATCTCGATGTTGGATATTTTTGATAGTTATTTATGAGTTACTTTACCACCTCTTATCCTTAAGAGGATTTTATGGGTAAGATTTTCACTAATCAGTTGCTGAGCAGTTTCTTTAAATTTACGAAACGATTATAAGGTCCTTAGTATGTAATATATTTGAATTATTCAAGTACATAACTACGGAACCTTTAAAAGGTAAAAAAGCCAAATTTTTTCACATCAATACTACGATTGTAAATCACACCAACTGGTGTGGAAATAATCGATTTCAACGAATCCTTTATTGTCAATTTTGTTTTGTTTTTGATCGAATTAAAACGTATGCAAATATTTGATTAATCGATTATTATATTTTGAACTCTTTATTGAAATTTACATGCAAACAAGGGTTAAAATACAATGGGGTTATACAAAAGATTAATCGATTACACACATTGTACACTTGAAAGAAGCACAGCTGGATCGCTTTAATTATACTTGCGTATATATAATACGTGAAATTTTAGTCAATTTCTGTGCACTTCACTGCATTATTGTTTAGTCTAAATTTTTCTTACGCTTGAATTCTATAAGTATACCTACTGGAAGACATGAATGGCTACTTAGCCGAAGGAAACCCTGATTCTCTGTTAGACCTGATGCCGGCTCGTAAATCCTAGTGAACCAAGTAGAAAAAAATAAACGCTTACCGTGACTGGAACCGTGTAAGGAATTATGCTGGATTAGCGCGTCCTGGTTTTGCATAAACACTACACCAGATGTTCGGGACACAGTTGGCACTCAAGGAACGGTTTTAGGGCACAATACAGTAGTTTTCCGACGTTTTTTGGACTATTTATCGGCGAGCGTGACGTCGCGGCGAAATTTAGGCAGCCATTAAAAGATTGGGCTCGGCCAATGAGATGCATGTTTGTGTGCAGCGCCCTCTAGTTAAATCCGGCCGAATGAAGGTGAAATGTTGCCGGGAAAGGGATGCAATGGTAAAATCCCGAATATTGCCACTGGTTACGTTTCGTGTGAAATATTATAAAGAATTCAACTGAAAAGATTTTTTTTTTAATAATATTGTTTAATGTTTACCTCATTTTATGAAAAAAATCCAACATTCCAGTTGTTAAACATATTAGAAAAATCATGAATATTAAATATAGAATAATATCAATAAAACGTTTCATGCTCAGAAGCATTTTGGTACTTATCAACATCATTAGGTTCTATTTAAAGGGTGTCGTGAAATAAAATATCATAACATGTTAATCCACTCATAAATTAAAACCCTAAAAACGTCAAAAGTGTCAAGCCGTTAAAATACACAACTCATTTCAATTTTGTACAATTACTAGGAATAATAATGAAAACTTGTATGATATATTGTTCACATTTCATTATGAAAGGCCTTGTAGACGACGCGCTTTTTCTGAAACTCTACTATGGATAACATTATTATTCAAATCAAAATGAAAAATCATTTATTGAGTAAAACATAATCCACAATTTTTGAAACTTGTTGGTCCCCAAACTAGGTTGACCTGTATCTTGGGGACCTCCTTCCTAATTGGTACAATTCTGATTATGAAATTATTGATTACAGTTACATTCATTTTTAAAAAATATGTTAGCGTGTGTGTGTGTCTGTGTTTGTGTGTTTATGTTTATAATTAGCATTAAGTAAATAAATAAATCTAGCTGTGTTTTAGTCGACGGAGCTTCCTCCAATCTTCTGTATTATGGGTCAGCTGTATTACTTCTTTGTACGAGATGACACCCACTTTTTCCTTCATTTGATCCATGAATACGAGCGGACGATTAAATAAATTGAAATATTTTTTATAAACTTATAGAACTACGCATGAATTTTGTACGAGCGTGCCTAAATATGACGTCATAAGTAGGTACAAGTGAAAGGTCAAATAGGGAATGAATTATTGTGTGAAAAGTAATAAAAATTATATCCATCAGATATTTTAATAGATTATAAAATGTCATTTTAACGCCTGATTTTTATATTAGATTTTTTATTACATTAATTAGAAATTTGTGACATGTGTCTCTATTATATATAACTTTGAATATTTATATCCTGTATATGACAAAGGATGAGGAATTGCTAAAAGACTGGTAAACTTCGTTTTTACATGTAGTATTGTAAGCTTTGTACAACGATACAGTGATCGATTACACGGATTTTTATTTACAACCATGTTGTAAACCAACACTATTTTATATACATACAGTTTCCGGCCAGTGAGGACTTTGGTTTCTTAATAGAGAAGCTCCATATTTGTAATGAATTGTAGAACTCACACACAAAATGTGTTGAATCCTCACAATTTATACTGTGGGTAGTTTTGTAAGTGTCGCTGGCTTTCGGTTTCGCCGCCATTACGTAGTGGCGAAGCTAGTCTCCAACGCACGCGAGGTCCATTCGGACGTTCAGTGTGCTCTGTGCAGAGACCAGAGTGAATGTTTCACATCTATTTCAATTTCTCATTGAATTTAATACAAACCGTGCTTGCATATTGGTCTGTGTGTGCCATAATTCGAAGATCTAATTGCCATCCGAGGACTTGTTAGGGCGACGCACTCTCAGGACCTGTCTAGCTGCCCCATTGGTATTTGTGCAGGATTTACCATACCTCTCACTCCTATATATCTCCAAAATAAATCTTACAGTCCACCACTATAAAAATCACTACAACCAGCGAAGCTGCGCGGGGTCCGTGTTCCAGCATTGCACAAAATGTTCGTTGAAATTTGTATGCAGTACATAGGTCCTTAAACAGTATGTAAATTTAAGGTTGGGCGACATGGCTTCCACAATAATATAATAATGGTGGTTTTGTGACTCACGTCAACTGTTAGTGTGCTTAACCCTTTATCGGGACACGCACGCGGGACGTGCGATCATTATAAGGGTCGGCCCTTGGCGATGGGTTGCCATATACTAGGAAAATAGGCTAATTTATTAGTTTTTAATATTTACCAGTCACAGCTTGATTCCAATTGTAAATTCAGTTTTGAAGTGAAACTTATTTAGAATCTTTGTGATTTGAAAGTCGGCGAAATTAAAAAGCGACCCTAAAAAGAGATAAACACACATCTATAGGACTTAGCCTGCGAGAGAATGAGATACGAGTCTTACATTGTGCAGCACAGATTAGACAGTCAATAGGACCGATTATTAAACATAGGTCCAATTGAAGTGAGTATATTCTCTGAAGTTTCACTTCTACTTCGTGTGAACTGCACACACATCGTTTTTTTATATTTACATTTTTCTTAAATTTATTTGTTATAATATTACTTACAACATACAAATAATAATTTTAATTGCTGTTTAAGCAATAATGAATGAGCTATTTAATTCGTTACAATTATGACATCACAACGCAGTACACCTAGTATAAAAAGTATATCTACTGATTTCACTATCAATTATTCAATTAATGTTAATGCTTTGCATGGTGCTATTGCAGTTCTAAGGAAAAAGATTAAAAAAACTCTATAACGAATAGATACCTCTATATGAGATTTCGTATTAGTTGTACGAGTAAAAAAACTACTAAATATATATATATATATATCGTCGTCATCAGCCATTTGCAGTCCACTGCTGGACGTAGGCCTCCCCAAGACGGCGCCACTCATCCCTGTTCTTCGATTTCCTCAGCCAGCGCCTACCGGTGACCTTGCATAGGTCGTCGGTCCATCGGGCTGGAGGGCGTCCGACACCACGTTTACCGAGACGCGGTTTTCATTCCACACACACACACACATATATATATATATATATATATATACACATACATACATACATAACTTCACGCCAGTTCCCTTGCGGGACGACAACGAACAACAGAGCTTCATTTAGGCTTATTCTTACACACCTCACTTGCTTCTCTGACATTCATAACTCTTGTCATGCACGCTCGTCTGTTCTTAAGGCTCCTGACATCACCTTCTGCTAGTACACGATCAATTTGATCATGGAAGGTGTGTCGTGGCCTTCCACGACGATATATATATTATAGCTGGAGTACAGTAGACAGGCTGACGGCCCACCTGATGGAAAGCGGTTACCGTCGCCTATGGACGTTTACAACACTAGAGATGTTACCAACGCGCTGCCGGTCTCGAAATTTTATGACACCCTTTTTAAAAAACTCCATATCGTAACGCTGTGGGAAAACCTTGGCTGGGAGCTCATTGCAAATCCTCACGATACGCAAGAAAAACGTTATACAGAACCGTTGCGTACATGAGCGAAGCGGCTCGAGAAATTGAGGATGAACTCCCAACCGATGGCGAGCGGTGCGATGGTAGAAAGAGGACGAAGGCACCATTCTAAACAGTTCTTCGGGACACTCCCCATTATACAGTCGGTAGAATACGCAGAGGGACGCGTATTCTCTTTTAAGGCAAAGCGTATCTAGACCGTCTGTGAGTATGGGATCATCAACAACACTACTAAATGAGGGTAACTTGTAGAATTAAGTATTTTTAAATATCTGTTTAACTTTTTAAACGAATTTAATAAACTTTCAAGACGAGTGAATTGCGTTATCAAAGATTTCGCGTGCGAATCTTCCTGGGAATTTTTATTATTTTTATTCAAGGAATTTAAATCTCTTACCATGGCAACCCTATATATAAGGTAAATGTAGTTCTCGCCACGACAGTACTATTTTGTAAAGGACTGTCTAACTTGTATTTTTTCGATTATGGCGATAAATGTTTTTTTTTGTTTGTTAACGATGTTACTTTATTCGATTTAGAAAACTGGTAGCCGTTTGTTGTTTATTTATGGTTTGTAATAAATACCTATGGTTGTTGGGTAAAGTTTAGGGGGTCGATTTAACGTAATTAGTATTTTGAATTGAGATTTTTTAACGACATTATCTATACACATTAATACAATTGAAGTGTCTGTTTGTAGGGTCAAAATCAAAATGTAAAAAAAATCAGTGTTGATAATTCAGACTAGGAAATTCCGAAAGTGCAATTTTTAGAATGTTTGTCTGTTTGGCAGTCTGGATGTTCCAGTTAAAATAACAGCTGTTTACTAAATGCATATGAAAGTATATATGGTACATATATCAATTTTTTTAAATTTTTATCTGTTTGTTCCGGCTAATCTCTGAAATGGCTGGACCGATTTTGACGGGACTAACACTAGTAGATAGCTGATGTTATAAGGAGTAACTTAGGCTACCTTTAAAAAAATATGACTTAAGTCGATCGGATGTCCTTATTGCGTCACGTTTCATCAACCAATTTATTAATACATAATTTAGCACAGTTAAAGGCTAAGGTCAATGCATGAACGTGACGCTGAAGTAAATACAGGTAATAGATATCGGTTTTAGAGCTTTCGGTAAGATTGGGCATCTGTCTGTATCGCTAAAAATGCCCAATCTCATAAACGTGTAAATATAATATTTAATGATGATTAGAATATTGATCTGTGCACATCACGTTAATGATAAGGTTTCTATATATACAGCCTTACTTATAATAATCTCGTTAAGAAACGATTAGCCATCTCTTCAATAAGAGAATCAGAATCAGACCCTAATCAAGATGCAGGCAAAACAGACGCCGGAGAGCCCCCGGCTCGGATCCGCTTACACAAAGGTAAGACCCACCAATCACACTCACTCACTACAGACACAAGTAGCCATACAAGATTAGCTTAGGCGTGTTGCTGGAGAGTTTCTTTCGCCGCTTCTTCTCCTCCAGCTATAACACGTTGCGAAGCGGTAGTAATGATAGACTAGGATCGGCTCAGCCGGCGGAGTCGATAGTTAGTCCGCAAATAATCACTTCAGCCTGTTGGCTTAGCTCATTCAGCCTTTTACGGCTAATTCTCAATATAGAGTCAATCCCCCGCAGCGGTCGAGCCGAGGTCGAACCTCACAGGAGGTGCCTCCTCGAGCGCGCTGCTTCCGGGCTGAACGCCTCCGCTCCCACGGAGTCGGGAAGCCCCCAAAGTCCGGTATCGCTGAAACAGCCATCTGCGGCTATTCAGCTGGGTCCAGCTCCAAAAAAAGACCCTAATCTTTTTTTTCACTTATAAACGTGTATTACCTGCTGTTTACCTAAGAGTAGCACAGATAAATGAAATTTGAATGATTAACGTAGGTTGTACCCACAATATTCGACTAAAGAGGAGTTTACGGGTAAGATTTTCACTAATCAGTTGCTGAGCAGTTTCTTTAAATTTAAGAAACGATTATAAGTAAGGGCCATATAGTCTAAGTCTAAATTAAGGAACAATTAATAATAACCGCCCATGAACATGCCAATGCTGGACTCGGGCCTCCCACTAAGGGGAGCGGACAGTATACCCGCCACGTTTGTCCAAGACGGCTTGTCAGGTTTGACACATCGGTTATCCCGATGTGCAAGTTGCATCACGATGTTTTCCTTCACCGTTATTAATTAGCACATTAGGTCATAAAACACGCAAGAAACAATTAATAAGAAATTAATATACTGCATGACTAAACAGATATACAATGCAAAAGTGGATGGATGCAGAAGTCGTGGAAGGCCACGACGCCTTCCATGATCAAATTGATCGTGTACTAACAGAAGATGATGGCAGGGGCCTTAAGAACAGACGAGCGTGCATGACAAGAGTTATGAATCTCAAAGAGGCAAGTGAGGTGTGTAAGAATAAGCCTAAATGGCACTCTGTTGTTCGTGCCTACCCCGCAAGGGAACTGGCGTGAAGTTATGTATGTATGTACTTTTTACTTATTCTTGGAATGTCTCATATTATTTATTGTATTCACAGTCACTGTTGTCTTAAGATCCTTATGTATTTATTTATTCTCAAAAATTTTACATTTTTTTAAAATATACATATAAAGATATTTTTTTATAAAAAAATAGATAACATTATTCTTTTATAAAAATATATCAAAAATAAAATACATATTCAATAAAAAAATATAAAATCTTGTATCTCATCGCCAGCGGGGCCTGGGGTCCAAACTACCGATGGTTATGGCTCCAGAGACAGGAACCTCCTCACAATTCGTGCCGTGTCCAAGAGTGCTGCCTTCTGTATCTGGCCCTTCACCCAGCTTCCCAGCGAAAGCCTCTCTAGATGACGGTCGAGGCTTTTCGCTATAAGACCATTGACGGTAACAACTATCGGCACAATGCTCGTTGACTCCAGACGCCACATAGCCGTAACCTCGTGAGCAAGATCCAAGTATTTACTTAGTTTTTCTTTTTCTTTCTTCACGAGGTTATCGTCATGTGGGATACTGATGTCAACGAGTATTGCTCGCCGTGCAGATCGATCTATTATCACGATATCAGGCTTATTGGCTACAATAGTCCTGTCCGTGATAACTGATCGATCCCAGTAGAGCGTGGCACGACTGTTTTCAAGAACTGGCTCCGGCGAGTACTGGTAATAAGGCACCTCCGTTTCCACAAGACCGTACCGAAGGGCAAGTTGCTGGTGGATAATCCTGGCTACGAGGTTATGTCTGTGCAAATACTCGCCGTTAGAAAGATGTGAACAGCCGGAAACAATATGCCTGAGGGATTCACCTGGGCGATGACATGCCCGACAGATGTCTAAGGTGCCATCCTTCAGGATATATTTCCGGTAGTTATTCGTCTTAATAACTTCGTCCATAATTGCAAAGACAAAACCTTCAGTTTCTCCAAAGAGGTTACCGAACCGTAGCCAGTTTACCGACGCTGACAGATCTACATCGGGCCCTGTTAAGGCCCGATAAAACCTGCCATGCAGCTCCTTGCTCTTCCATACGTTGATGCGGTCGGAGGTGCTCAGTACTGCCAAATTGCACCAGTTCTCTTTAGCCAACGCGAGCGTGGTAAGACCTTTGTCTACTGCCACAACATCTTTATGCAAGCCCACGTTCATCTTAAGGAAATATGCCCTGAGATTGTTCACCTCGCGATTGTGCAGATCCTTGGCATTTAGAAAGCCTCGGCCGCCACATCTTCGCGAGATGTACAATCTCATTACTGATGAACGTGGGTGATGCATACGATGTTTTGTCAGTAGGCAACGGACTCTTCGATCTAGGGCGTCCAGCTCCGTTTGAGTCCACCTAAGTATGCCAAAGGAGTATGCCAACACGGGCATAACCCAGCTGTTGAAGGCTCTGACCTTATTTCCACCTGAGAGAAGGCTGGTTAAAACCTTCCTCAGGCGGCAAAAGAATCGGTCCTTCACCGTCTGTTTTACGTCCGCGTCGGCTATACCTAAAGACTCTGACATACCCAGGTACTTGTATGTCTCGGTCTCGGAGAGGGATTTGAGAGACATGTTCTCTGAGAGTTGTAAATTCGGTGAATTTACAACTTTCCCTCGCCGTACATGCATGACCGCACACTTTTCTATCCCGAATTCCATATTAATTGACTTACTGAAGTGTTCTGTTGTCTTCAGTAATTCAATCAAGTCTGGTTCGTTGGATGCGAAAAGTTTGAGGTCATCCATATACAGCAAGTGCGACACGATCTCACCCCCTCTTCGAAACCGATAGCCTAGCTTTGAAGACTCTAGCAAAGTGCTAAGAGGGTTCAATGCTAGGCAAAACCACAAGGGACTCAAGCTGTCGCCCTGGAATATTCCACGCTCGATATTTATCTCGCCCTCCGGCAAAGGAACCCCTCCTCCCCCTGGAACCCTAAGGTATGTGACCCATTGCCTCATACATGCCTGAAGAAAGGTTCTCAGAGTTGCATCGACTTTATACAACTCTAAGACTCTCATCAACCATGTATGCGGCACTGAGTCATATGCCTTTTTGTAGTCGATCCAGGCGACGGAGAGATTTCTTCTATTCCGTCGGGCTTGTTGGCTAACAGTTGTGTCAATGAGAAGCAATTCTTTCGTACCACGTGACCCAGCCTTACATCCATTTTGGGTGATTGCCAAAATGTTATTATTATAAAAATAATTTGATAATTTTTTTTCCAAAATGGATGTAAGGAGCTTGTAGATGGTGGGCAAGCATGTGATTGGTCTATAATTTTTGGGTTCAGTGGTACAGCCAGATTTGAAGAGTAAATGGGTGACGCCTGTCGTCATAAAGGTTGGAAGCGAACCACGATCAACAGCTTCTTGGAATTGATTAGCCAAGCAACCATGCGAGCTTTTGAACCACTTGATCCAAAAGTTATGCAATCCGTCCGGCCCTGGACTTTTCCAGTTATGTGCCGAACGAATTGCATTACCAACATCAAGTGGTTCAATGGTAATAGGTTCCATATCTGGCACCTGTTCGCATGATTGCTTGATCACCTCAATCCAGTCACCCTCCGTGTGACTGACAGGCACTGACCAGATGCTGCGCCAAAAAGAAGCCATGGCATCAGTATTTGGTATTTGCCTGTCAGCGACACTATCGCTAGATTTCTCCCAACCTCTATAAACCCTTTTCTCTTCACTTTGGAAGGTCCGATTCAAGAAGTATCTATCCGCTCGCTCTTTGTATCGGCGGATTCTATTTGCCCATGCATAGACTTTTTGCTTCCAGAAGTCTATACGTTCCGTGGCTCTGGCCATATGTTCACTGGGACTGATGTTAGTACCAGCGAATGCCTGAGCCACGAAGCGCATAACTCGGGGCCGGCAATTGCCAGCCCGGAAGCAGATTAATTTGGCTATGAGAACTCTCGCCCTATCGATACGCCGCTCGATCCGTATTTGCCAGGCAGGTTTGCCGCTTGCAGGTCGGGTAGGCTGTGTATTTGGAAACTTTACACCAGCCACCCGACATACAGCTACGGCCCCGCAATATAGGATCGAGTGGGTATCGGCAAGGTCCGTGCTAGACCGAAAATAAGGCGCTAGCAGGCAATCCAGAGTTCCCATAAGCAACAAATTATTTCTATGCATGGGCAGTTTTGGAACGCGTGGCCTATTTAAGATAGGCTGATCTCGGAATTCTTGAATCGAATGTTCCAAAGTCCTTCTCAACTGCTCATTAAGCTGGATACTTACATCACCTACCGCTAGGCCATCTGACACGTCGTCCATGGTAAAGTTCACCGGCCTCTGCGAGTCCGCAGGCGGTGCCGGTGACGTAGGCTGCGGTGTGTCAGTAGCTTCGCGGTTGATACGTACAGCATTGCGTAGACGATCAAGTGTCGACTCGTCCAGCAGGTGTAACCGCTGGATAGCGCGCACTTGATCCGATAGTCGTTGCGCCGTCACGGTGGATGCTGGTTGAAGGGTCTGAAACAAAGACAGCAAACGGCCACGATACGAAGTGAGGTTAGTTTCTCCCTCTGTCGCCTCATAGTACGCGCGCATGACGCACTCATTCAACTCCTGAGTCCATCTCATGCGGCGCACTACACCACCGGTAGCGAGGGCCGGGCGCGGGATTCGTCCCGCAGGCCCCAAGCGTGCCGACGGTGGCCGCCCACGGCCCCGCACAGGTCTTAGCGGCGGGGCGGGCGGCGCTGGCTCCTCCTCGTCTTCGCTCGATGTCCCGGTGGTCGTTGACGTCACGATTTCTTCATACGACGCTGATGACTGAGACGTAGAACCCGGCGAGGCGGACACAGCTGATGGTGGGCGTGCGCATCTTTGTCGTGCTGCAATCTCGTTTGTCTCCTTATTGTTTTGTGTTAGCCATAATTTTGTGCTTGTCTAAATTATTTGTGTAGAATTTTTCATTTTCGTCCGGATGATTGACATTACACATGTCATAGTAATAAATTTCTCTCTATTTTCATACTGTAGTTTAGTTTTAGTATTTAATTGTATTTTTTTATTCATGTGATTGTTATTTAGGTAGTTTATTTGTTGATATATCATTATGCGTTGTTATTTATACATTAAAAAAAAATTAGGCTATATATCATCACGCTAAGACCAATAGGAGCGGAGCACCAGTGAAGAATGTTTTAAAATCGGGAGGGTTTTTATACTTACTTTTTTTTTACTATTCCACGCGGACGAAGTCGCGGGCAGAAGCTAGTTAAGTAATAAATATGATACGACGAATAAAGTAAGATGGTATAGAGACTCTCAGCCTTGGAAGGGACTGTGCAACGGGGAGTACTTGGACGAGCTGTTTGATTTGGTGCCTTTTTTTTATTGCATGGGATCAGCAGACAGGCAGACGGCCCACTTGATGGAAAGCGGTTACCATCGCCTATGGACATTTGCAACACCAAAGGTGCTACAAATGCGCTGCTGCACTCTTAAGGGAGACTGGAACCTGGTCACTAATGCCGGAACACAACTCAAGGTTGTCCAGTCGGGCAAATGCCCTACCACCTGGCTGTGGGTTGTTTGGTCGCCTCTTACGACAGGCCGCCCGGCCGCAGCACATTGTATTCTTTCTCCGTTCCTGCACGGATAAAAATTAGAAACTATTAGACGGGTTCATTTCTATCCTTCAATAGAAATGAGAAATATTACAAAACAAGTCGCAAAACGAATGGCAACGGACAAGAGGCAACGAAATTTTAACTTGAATTTTTACGGGCAGGTTTTCAAATTGGACAAGTACATTAACAATCTGCCCGTCAAACTTGCAAGATAAAATTTTGTTGCGCTTCGTTTTGCCACTTGTCCGTTGAAGTTTCACTTCTACTATGTGTCCCGGCACACATTTCGATTTTTAGCAGGTTTACTGCAAATTATGGTTTGTGTTGAACACTTCTTTAAATATTAATTCGTTGTGGACTGTAAATATTTTAATTATTAATGAAAACTACACGTGCGTAATGGAATGATGATTTTAATATAGTAGATATTGATTTTATTGATTATTATTATTAATTTTTAATTTTAATTGTATTGATACATTCTTTGTAAAAATAAGTTTACAAATCAATATTGTAATTTTAATTTTGCACGCCCAATTATGGGCCGAATGCATTGATACTGTAAAAACCGTAACATCTTTGTACATGCGTTACGCAATAAATATATTCTATTCTATTCTAAATATATTCTATTCTATTCTAAATATATTCTATTCTATTCTATTCTATTCTAATAGCAAGGAGGGGAAAAAATACAGATAAAACAAAAGAAAGTATGTTCTAAATTCAAACATTTAGTGTATTTGGTGGCCAGTATTATGCCACACCAAATAAATAAATACTGTTTGTTGGAGATTCCAACAGTTTGGTTAGGTACATTTTAATGAATTCATTTTTTATTTAAACATATTTTATTTTATCAAACAAAAAAACTGAATTCGATCCGGAACCAAAAAAACATCCATAGTCTACTATAAAATTTTATCGCCTCTCACCACGCGGTATACCTCCTAGCCCTCGACGCAGCCGTAACGCTTTTTCGTGACAGAAAAATCCTAATACCCCCCCCGTCTATATAGAAGTTTCACTTCAAAAATCTTAATTATTGATTTTTTTTTTATTTTTTTTATATTCCATGAGTTCAGCATACAGGCAGACGACCCAGCTTCTGTAAAGCGGTTACCTTTGTCTATGGACATTTGTAACAACAAAGGTGCTTCCAAAGTGCTGCCGCTCCTCTACAGGGCGGACTTGAACATGGCCGCTAATGCCGGGACATAACTCGGGTTATAGCGGCGTATTCTAGACCAGGGGTGGTAGGCATCCAGTCGGGCAAATACCCTACCACCTGGCTGTGGGATGTTTTGTCTCTACTTACGACAGGCCGCGGGAAATTTTATTCTTTCTCCGTTCCTGCACGCATAAAATAAGTGACTTAAACGCTTTTTCGATTTGTTTATGGTTCAAAGTTCTAAATTTTGTTATTTGTATTTTATACAATAATATTTTATAGTTTAATCTAAGAAACACCATTAAATAACGAATAAGTAGTTAAAATAGTCACAAAAGAAACTTTATTAATCAATTAGTATGCAATTAGTTCGTTTTTTTTAATCAAATCAAATTAAATTTGTTTGTTTAAAACATAGTTATAAAGTTCATAGTAATATGCTGTAGTATTATTTATCCGAGCAGGAACGGAGAAAGAATACAATTTCCTGCGGCCGGGCGGCCTGTCGTAAGAGGCGACAAAACAACCCACAGCTAGGTGGTAGGGCATTTGCCCGACTGGAAGGCTACAACCCCTGGTCTAAAGTATGTCGCCATAACAACCTTGAGTTGTGTTCCGGCATTAGTGACCAGGTTCCAGTCTCCCTTAAGAGAACAGCAGCGCATTTGTAGCACCTTTGGTGTTGCAAATGTCCATAGGCGATGGTAACCGCTTTCCATCAAGTGGACCGTCTGCTGAAATCCTCCAATAAAAAAAACCCACCAAACTATAAATACAATATCGCCTAACTAATTGTTAATTATGGCAAATGTTGCACGATATACCTACCCTGCTACTTGACGGCTAGATTATTAATGTGAAAATTACAGTAAAGCTGGTAACTAGCCCATCTATCAGCGCCTTTATTCATAACTAGCAGCCCGGCGCGATTTCACCCGCGCTCTATCCCGCTCCCGTGGTATATAGCGTCATGTTATATAGCCTATGACACTCCCTGTTAACGTAGCTTTCGAACAGTAAAAGAATGTTTAAAATCGGGTTAGTAGATCCAGAGGTTATCCCCTACAACGTCACAAACTTTACCTCTTTATAATATTAGTATAGATAAAAGAGCTTTTATATCATCGTACTAACGCACGATGACAGCCCTCAAAAAATTTGAGTACGTTAAGACTCAGCGGTACTTACCGCTCAAGTAGATGAAATATTTTACAACTAATTATTTACAAGTACAAATATTATTATTATTATTTGCTTGGGGATATTAAATATGAATCGCATATTAGAAAAAACAATTTCCTAACGATAGCATATATCGAAATGATACAGCGCCATCTATTAGTTCGCGATGGCAAACAAACCTGGAATTGGCGCCCAACCAAACTAAAGCATGAGATGCGAAGTCGGGCGGATACATACGTCAGACGTTAACGTTTATGTTCATTTCAAGACAAACTCAGACGATATTGCAGACGATGGCTATTATATGACGGATGATTAATATAAGGAATATGATATAACATTTTGTTATCTAACATTATTCCTAAGTTTGACGTTTGATACTGACTTCATAGCAATTGATCTTTACAAATGCAATCAAATCAATTAATTGTTATTGCGAATAAATAGAATAACAATTGTAAATAATAGTTAATTATTCATATTATTATTAGCATTTTTAGCATATTATTATTACTTGTTCGTCTTTACAGACCACGGGCCGTAAAAATGGCCCGGACTTGGCGGAATTTCACACGTCACTTATTTGTTTTGTTTATTCATTAATATCCTTAACTAGATACAATTTTCTTATATTATATATGTATCTTAATACTATCGATTACATTGTTATGTGTACTGTTTGCTATCTTAATATATATAAATTACGTGTCACGTTGTTTGTCCGCGATGGAGTCCTAAACTACTTGACCGATTTTAATCAAATTTGCACACCGTGTGCAGTTTGATCCGACTTGAAAGATAGGATAGCTTACATCCGGACCCGGTAGGTGGTGTTGGAATCGGGTTCTAAATTTTATGTCTTCAAGGCAGAACAACGTCTGCCGGGACAGCTAGTTTACTATATTTCTTAGTTACGACAGGCCGCTTGGCCGCAAAACTTATAGCCGGTTAATATATTTTACCGACCGTTCATTTGCCTTACTATTGGGTAAAATTTGACATAAGATCCATACAAGTAATATCAAAATTCAAACGTTGATAAGGTATGTGAACGAATTGTAAAATATAAGAACCAGCTATCAGTCCACTTTCTCCGTTTCTGCATGAACGGCATTCAGTTCTAAGAGAGAGAAAAAAAAATATACTTAACAAAAATTTCTTTAGTATTCTAACAAACAAATATATTGATTTATTTGTTTTAACTCTATGGGGTGGGTTGATAAAGTTAATCCCACAGAAGTACATCAAATCACGTACAAGAGGGGACGTACAAGACCCTTCTTGTACGTCCCCACGTGCAAGGGGTACCTTTGTACATTTCCTTATAATAAATGCCACAAGTGCAACTAAGAAGAAGTAAGAAGTAAGAATAAGCCTAAATGGCACTCTGTTGTTCGTGCCTACCCCGCAAGGGAACTGGAGTGAAGTTATGTATGTATGTATGTATGTAAGTGCAACTTATTTTTGTATAAACAATGTCAAATAAAAATCACATGATTATTTTCTATGTTGAAAGAAAGAAAGAAAGAAAGGAAATATTTTATTTAGGACAAAAACTAAGTTAATTATAAATAGAAAAAGAAAAAAGAAAATAAGTCCTAAATTGGACCCAGTCTCAGCATAATACTAGCCAACAAGGAGTAGCGGTGTTCTTCCGTCTGAACACAACTACTACAACAGATAACAACAACAAAATATAAAGATAGTATAATGGAGTTTGTTAAAATTTAATGAAATGTAGACTAAATATATATATAGTAGCTGTCCCGGCAGACGTTGTTCTGCCCTGAAGAAATAAAATTTAGAACCCGATTGCAGCGCCACCTACCGGGTCCAAATGTGAGCTATCCTATCTTTCAAGTCTGATCAAACTGCACACGGTGTGCAAATTTGATTAAAATCAGTCAAGTAGTTTAGGAGTCCATCGCGAACAAACAACGTGACACGTAATTTAGATATATTAAGATAAAGCAATAATTTAAAAACGTAACACCTACATATATAAAATACCAGCAGCAGCAACGAAACAAATAACATATATCTGTCTATAAATTAACCAAATTTTATTTAATTTAAATAAATAAATTCATAAAGTTATAGCACTTGTGTCGTGCCTGAGATCACATTGTGCGTTTTGATGAGCATTTAGAAATATCTGAAGTTTGAACCTAAACAACGATATTGACGTTATATTTCCAATAGGTGGAGGGATATTATTCCAACATCTTGACGCTGCATACCGGAAGCTTCCTCTGAATGCTTCCTCTGTTGCACTACATATCCCGTCTTTCTTAGCAGCTTCAGGCAATTGGCGTGAGGTGACAGATATAATTTGTGGCCCCCTAAATAACAGTTAAGTTAACAAAACAGGTTTATAAATCCATCATTAGACTCAAAAGAACACTTTTACAGAAGTCAAGTGTAGCCTGTACTTGACCGACACAAGAAAGAGCTACGTGTAAAGGAGATGAATATGCTGCGGTGAACGTATGGATTCATGCCGAAGGGCCGGTAACCTTCTTGTCCTCGACATAGCAGACAAGCTGCAAGAGAACCGCTTATGTTGGTAGAGCCACCTTTTACGGAAACCAGTCAGTTATGTAAGAAACAAATGTCTAGCCCTGCCGCCTGCACCAGTTTCTGGTCGGAAGGGTAGACATCGTAAAAAATGAAACGCGTACCAATCGTCTCACAGTTAGGGCTGCCGACGAATACGCGAAGTGGAGAAGAAAAGGTAAGAAACCGGACCGCAGGCAGACGCTACCGACGCATGCGAGATTTAATACATATGATACATAACTTCACGCCAGTTCCCTTGCGGGGTAGGCACGAACAACAGAGTGCCATTTAGGCTTATTCTTACACACCTCCCTGCCTCTTTGACATTCATAACTCTTGTCATGCAAGCTCGTCTGTTCTTAAGGCTCTTGACATCACCTTCTGCTAGTACACGATCAATTTGATCATGGAAGGTGTGTCGTGGCCTTCCACGACTTCTGCATCCATCCACTTTTGCATTGTATATCTGTTTAGTCATTCTTTTATCATGCATTCTTTCCACATGCCCGAACCACCGGAGCATTACTTTCCTTACCTTCACCCCGACACTCTCTTTCAGACCAACTCTCTTTCTTACTTTGGTATTACGAACGCGGTCCGCGAGCGTCACTCCGCAGATTTTGCGCAGTGCTCGCATCTCGACCGCGTTTACTCTACTTTCATGCTCTCTCTTCCATACCCAACTCTTAATATTGTACTGCATAATTATCTATATATTGCATGTATATCACTGACCTCTAGGACAGTGATATACATGCAATAGGTATCCGTAGACAAATAATTTCTTTGACAGAGCACGAGCATGGATCTAAGAACCATTAAAAATCCTCAATGATGAAGATCAAGCGAACAAGATGGTTGAACTTCCAGATTTGGATGTACGTCTGAGTGAGAGTGTGGTAATAATTAATTGTTGGGTGAGGTGATACGAGTAAATAGATATGTCCAAAGGCGATGGTAACCGATGTCCATCAAGTAGGCCATCTGCCTGTCTGCTGAACTCACGCAATTCCCCGTACCGTAGATTGCAATATAGCCCATATTGCAGTACGAGGAATCCCCTCTGCATCACAGATATTATAATTAAATAGATCCATCGCTTCATGTGATGGCGTTTCAAATGCCATCTATACAAACTGTGGTATGTTCGGAATAGTTTAGATACCTATCGCTATATTTTTTTTTTATCTCTAACTATGAACAAAACTATTGTAACACGGAGGTTTTGTTCTTCAGCGCCAACCTCTACCAACGTTTATGAATATATGTATATAATGTCATGTCATGTAAGTGAGACTTGGCTTATGTCTGCGATGATATAAGACGTTTTTCTAATTACTAAATTAATCCAAATTTATCTATAACATCTTTAATTATTAATTGTGGTAGCTTAATATATTTAAACTACTATACTATTTAATTATAATAATTTATCCTAGTCTTTGGTATTTTTGAGGTAGGGCATTGTGATTTCAAGGTAGGGCATTGCCCCACAATGCCCCCTCTTAGTTACGGCCGTAGATACACAGTACCACAATGTGCAACGTTCAACGATTAGTAAGCGGAATGAAGGTACGAGTACTATGACGTCAGCTTGGGTTTGAGCTGACCGGGATCTTGTAACTGAAATGATAAACTGGATCTTTTTTATTGCAGGAGTTCAGCAGACAGGCAGACGGCCCACTTGATGGAAAGCGGTTACCATCGCCTATGGACATTTGTAACATCAAAGGTGCTACAAAGGCGCTGCTGCTCTCTTAAGGGAGACTGGAACCTGGTCACTAATGCCGGAACACAACTCAAGGTTGTTATGGCGGCACACTTTAGACCGGGGTGGTAGCCATCCAGTCGGGCAAATGCCTTACCACCTACCTTCAAGAGTGAGTGCCCGAAGAGTTTTATATATGCGTTTGTTTTGGGAGTTATTCTACGATTTTAAATTAAAAAAAATACAAATAAACAAAATTGAAATGTTCATATTTTCTTACGTTTTCGTGACTAGTATACAAAATAAAAATACGTTTTATTATTCCGACGTTTCGGCCACTTTTTAGTAGCCATGATTACGGAAGACAGTGATATCAAGTGTCAATGAGTATTGTTAAAGTTTTATTTAGCCTACCGCCAACTTGTTCATTTTAATTATTTAGTTTTAATTTTGTTTATTATTTACTCTATGGGAGCCTAATTTACCACCAACATGTTGTGGCTTTTATTATATTGGAGTGTCTGCTTTTAATGTCAAAATGACAGCTTTTACTAAATGCATATGAAAGTATATACGGTACTTATATGAAAAAAACAATTTTTAAAACTTTTGTCTGTCTGTCTGTTTGTTCCGGCTAATTTCTGAAACGGCTGGACCGATTTTAACGGGGCTTTCACTGGTAGGTGGCTGATGTTATAAGGAGTAACTTAGGCTACTTTTATTTTAGAAATAAATAATAATATAACGACTAAAAAGGTTAGTTATTACAGTATATGATGGAAGATAGAGGGTACGGGTAATAAATAAGTTTTCGCTGAGAAATATCATCAAGGCGTAGCTAAGTCTAACCATTGGACAAAGCCCACTCCCGAAAGGCTCTCAACAATAATTCAAGCGTGAACGTCGTCCCGGAATCCCGTAATATCCCGGTAAAGGTCTACTAACTTGCCACCTCGAAATCCCCCATGAATCCCGCCTAATACCGTTACAGTACCTCATTGTGATTTTCACAATGCGACACGTTCCTAAATTGCAACGTCTGTGCTCAGTAATGTTATGTAAAAGCATATAAACAATTACGTACGTTTGTATTATTAACCGACTTTAAAAAATGGAGGAGGTTCTTAACTCGTTGTGTAAATATTCTTTTCAACACACTTGCTCATAAAGTGGCTCTATGGTCACCGCAATTAGGCACAGAATGACACCCATTATCAAACTGTGAGTAAAAAACATTATAACTCACTAGTGAGTTATAGATTTTTTTTTTAAATTTTATTGGTTGAATTGCTTTGTTCTTAAAAAAGTTTTTATTCAAAAAAAAAAGATCGTATTCTATAGAACAAATAAATTAATGTTCCTATTGCTTGCTCATTTCATGCAACTTCTTATTTAAATAGATAATTTTAACTCGTACGTGTTTAACAAATAAAACTTTCACTCATATATAACTTTTTTTTCAACACACTTGCTCATAAAGTGGCTCTATGGTCACCGCAATTAGGCACAGAATGACACCCATTATCAAACTGTGAGTAAAAAACATTATAACTCACTAGTGAGTTATAGATTTTTTTTTACATTTTATTGGTTGAGTTGCTTTGTTCTTAAAAAAGTTTTTATTCAAAAAAAAAAGATCGTGTTCTATAGAACAAATAAATTAATGTTCCTATTGCTTGCTCATTTCATGCAACTTCTTATTTAAATAGATAATTTTAACTCGTACGTGTTTAATAAATAAAACTTTCACTCATATATAACTTTTTTTTATCTACTAAATAAAATGAGTTTTTGTTGTTATTTTATTCACAAGTGTGTTGAAAAACGTCGTATGATACACGTGTGTATTGATGATTACCATCCTCGGCTCTCTTAAGACCCTCGCCTACGGCTCGAGTCTCAATGGCGCCTCGGCGGTAATCACCAATGTTACACACTAGTACCATAATGTACTATTATCTACTAAATAAAATGAGTTTTTGTTGTTATTTTATTCACAAGTGTGTTGAAAAACGTTGTATGATACACGTGTGTATTGATGATTACCGTCCTCGGCTCTCTTAAGACCCTCGCCTACGGCTCGAGTCTCAATGGCGCCTCGGCGGTAATATCACCAATGTTACACACTAGTACCATAATGTACTATTATATTGTCTAGTCATAATTTATTTGCTCCTGAAGCGATTTTGATAATTCTTTGCATTGGATTCAGTAAAGCTTCAAAATGATCCTGTAAACATTTCACTGCTATTGAATTTTGTGTTCCGAAGATATACCAAAAAAATGTATTAAAATCAAGTGTTGTAGTTTTTGCGGTGTTTTGGCAATAACTTTTTGTTTCTGAACCGATTCTGATAATTCTTTGCCTCGGATTCAGTAAAGCTTCAAAATGATCCCATAAACCACTTAGTACCATTAAATTTTGTGTTCCGAAGATATAGCAGAAAATATGTTAAAATCATACCGAAAGTGTGTAGTTTTTGCAGTTTTTCAGCCATAACTTATTTGTTTTTCTATCGATTTCGATAATTCTTTCTCCGTTGGAATCAGTACATGTTCAGAATAGTTTAGTATTTTTTTTTTTTTTTTTATTGCAGGAGTTCAGCAGACAGGCAGACGACCCACTTAATGGAAAGCGGTTACCATCGCCTATGGACATTTGCAACACCAAAGGTGCTACAAATGCGCTGCTGCTCTCGTGGCAGACTGGAACCTGGTCACTAATGTTGGAACACAACTCAAGGTTGTTATGGCGGCATGCTCTAGACCAGGGGTGGTACCCATCCAGTCGGACAAATGCCCTGCCACCTGGCTGTGGGTTGTTAAGTCGCCTCTTACGACAGGCCGCCCGGCCGCAGGAAATTGTATTCTTTCTCCGTTCCTGCACGGATAGTTTAGTATAAACTTCATTGTCATTGAATACTTTATACGGTACTTAAAAGTGAAAAATAAAAAATTGTAGCAAAACAGAAACAGAATTTATAAAAAAAAATATTTCCTACAACATCTTGAAGTATAAACGCAGATGAATTCCAATGCGGTCACTCGTCTGATATATTTATGTTTTTGGGACAACCCTAATCCAGTTGAACGCAGAAACACGGTCGTTTTAACCGGGAAAAGCGTCAGATTAAACGAACGCCCCAATAACATTTACATAGAAACGACTGTTCTTTACTGAAGCACATTTTTACTAACCCTTTTATATACGCCATCATATTTTTCCCTATATATTCGGTTTAGGGTTGAAACTTTTTCAAATTAAGACTAAAATATAAAATATCGATGTGTATTTTCACTATTATTAATATTGTAAATGAACATGCGAGTTTTCTTGTGACTTTTCACGCCGTTACTAGTTTCAAGGGTTTTCAGTTGGAATTTTTTTTTATTGCCTGAAGCAGGCAAACAGGCGGACGGCCCACTTGATGGAAGGTGGTTACCGTCGCCTATGGACGTTTGCAACACCAGGGGCGTTGCCAACGCGTTGTCGGTCTCTAAGAAATTTTATAACACCCTTCTTAAACGACCCCATGTCGTAGCGCAGAGGGAAAACTTCGGCGGGAATTTCTCTCCAGATCATTGTTGTACGCGGAATAAACGTTCAACAGAACCGTTGCGTAGTTGAGCGTGGGAGCTCCAGGAAATGGGGGTGAACACCCCGCCGATGGAAAAATGAGGCGTTGGCACTCTCACACACACACTCTCCGGTGTACAGGCGGTAGAATACGCAGAGGGACGCAAAGTCTCTCCGAAGGCTAAGCGATTCTAATCCGCCTGTTAGTATGGGATCGTCGACTACACGAACGGTGCGACGCTGGATGGAGTCGAGAGGGTCAGTCTGGTAAGCGGGTGCTCCAGCCCATAAGTGTGAGCAGTATTCCATATGCGGCCTAACTTGTGCTTTGTAAAGCACAAGTCTATGCCGCGGGGTGAAATACTGCTTAGACCGGTTTAGCACACCAAGCTTTTTTGAGGCAAGTTAAGCCTTGCCGTCCAGATGACCCCGAAATTGCACGTCGTTCGTTATATCAACGCCTAAAATCCCGATACTGTTGGAGATGGTAAGGAGTGTTCCTTGTAACTGTGGCGCAGGAACAACAAATGGGGTATTTTTTGCAGAGAATGCGCAGACCTGTGTCTTTGTGGGGTTAAATTGGACAAGATTTTGTCGTCCCCATTCGGAGACTCGCTCCAGGGAGTTCTCCACTTCAGACACAAGTCTGACCTGACTTTCTTCCACTAGCGAGTGAGGGACACTAGCCCGGCTGGTATATCTGGCGTCACCTGTACTGTCATCTGAATAGCAATGGTGAGTAATTGAGTAATAAATACATCGTTATGGCATATGGCGTGGGAGAAAGAGTCAGCTCTTCCTCCAGAACACAGAATAGGTTGAGGTGGGTCAATGAACTATAAAAGATAATTATTTAGTATATTTAATCTGTTCCTTGACACTGGCCTGTCGAAGCCTTGAAAGCTCTTCGAGTCAAGTAGTTCCACAGCTCTAATATTAGTTCGATCGGTAATTGTCCGCGTCTGGTATAATAGGTTGGGGAAAAAGTCTTTTCGCATATAGTATGTATGAACTTGTAATAAGATCTCTTTGGCTATACCATTTGTATCTGGCTGGTTTTGGTACCGTTAAAAAGATTTAATTTTAAAGAAGACAATTCCAAATTGAAATTAGGAAAATGTGTGATTTTCATTTGTTTTTCTTATTGTTAAATGAGTGAATCTAATGAAGAAGTTCTATTCATTTTAAAATTTTACTACAAAAAAGGTAAAAATGCAACACAAGCCGCGAAAAAATTTGTGATGTTTATGGACCTAACGCAGTATCTGTGAGAGTAGCGCAAATTTGGTTTAAGCGTTTTCAATCCGGAAATTTTGATATCAAAGATGCACGTCGCTCTGGTCGCCCTGTTACGGACAAAATTGATGCCATTTTTGAAAAAGTGGAGCAAGATCGGCATATTAGTAGTTACGATGTAGCTGGAGAACTGGGAATTGACCACAAAACGGTTTTGGCGCATTTGAAAATAGCTGGGTACACAAAAAAGCTCGATATTCGGGTGCCTCAAGAGCTTACTGAAAGAAACCTAATGAACCGTGTGATTTTGTGATTCTTTATTACTATTGTGATTTTTTTCCTTCTAGAATCTTCTACCTTTTTCTAAGTCTTGAGAGCGGCTTACGCTGCCAGAAAGTTCCACCCTTGGTCGCCACACTATGCTAAATTGCGAAAAACCCTCAAACGAGTCTTGAGACCGATTTTGACTAAAATTAAAGTGGTATTAATAGCTTTTTGAAAAAACAATTACTCTAGTCAGGAATCGGCTGATTTTGAAAAAAAAAACACATTCTGTATTATTACACCAAATTATAGTGTAGCTTGTAATGATCAATTTCTGTGAAGGAATGTCAAACGAGAAACTAATGGGAAGGGTCGTTTTTGAACAAAAAGCTCTAGTTTCCATACATTAATTAAACATCGCTGGCCGAACCTCATTTGAACGTAATCAATGTTTACGCATTGACTGATTTGATAGTTTGAGGTAAGAAACGTGGTTTTTGAATATTAATTTATAGATGTGCAAACCCAGGTGGTGGGGTATTTGCCCGACTGGATGGCTACCACCCCTGGTCCAGAGTATGCCGCCATAACAACCTTGAGTTCTGTTCCGGCTTTAGTGATCAGGTTCCAGTCTCCCTTAAGAGAGCAGCAGCGTATTTGTAGCACTTTTAATGTTGCAAACGTCCGTAGGCGATGGTAACCGCTTTCCATCAAGTGGGTCATCTGCCTGCTGAACTCTTGCAATAAAAAAAACATTATTTTCCTGCAACATCTACACGTGGTGAGTGTATCAATATAATTATGTATATACATATCAGGTCAGAAATTGCTTAAAGCAACTTGTTTTCCGGTCTGGATTACAACTTGCATCATTGTAGCAAGACGCGGGTGCGTTAGCTACTGAGCTATTTTTACGTTAGACGGTACTATTTGTATCTCTTTCTTGCACGTAATATAATTTTTTTAAATTTATTTTATTGCAGGAGTTCAGCAGACAGGCGGCCCACTTTATGGAAAGCGGTTACCATCCCCTATAGACGTTTGCAACACTAAAGGTCCTACAAATGCGCTGCTGCTCTCTTAAGGGAAACTGGACCTAGTCACTAATGCCGGAACATATTTCCAGGTTGTTATGGCGGCATACTGTAGACCAGGGGTGGTAGCCATCCAGTCGGGCAAATACTCTACCACATGGCAAAATATAATATATTGTTATGAGTGTGGTACTCGAATTAAAATGCCGTTGGAATTACTATAGAGTATATTAGAACTATACCAACACGTATAAAACAGGTAAAAATAAAACTAGACACTGCTTGTTACAATCTGCTCGATCAATAACACGTGAAAAGTTCGTCACTATATCGCTTGTTGAATGTACACATCTTGCTTGTATTGTAATCGTCGCTCGACTGCCGATCCTCCGTTTGGGCATTCCTTTATACTCAGCTTATAATATGTCACGACCGTGTAAACAATGATTTCCAAGAACCACACCTGGCCACTGTCGACGCTATTCCCAGAAAACATAATTCTGCACATCTGCAGGATTATGCCTGCGAACGGCCATAAACAAGTACAATAACAATAGGCTATTGTCTGATTGCAAATTTTAAACACAAAGAAAACAAAAGAAGATAGTCATAAAACAGTTTCAACGTTATAAGCATTCAAGCTGCGGCAGGTAATAAATACAGGTATTGTAGCTGGCCCAACTTGTAACAATATATAGAAAATAGCTCTGTTACATTCTACATTTGCAACTGGTATATATGTAAATGTGCAGTCTATAGGCTAACCTCTTAAATTATAATAATATAAAATTCTAAACATGCCGTGTTTGTACATTGAAGCTGTTTAATTTTTTTAACTGGAATAGGCTATATAAACGATGGAGAACACGATAAATTCTTTTTAGATTTCTTGTCTGTTTGTTCAGCAAAATCTTAGACTTAAAATCTTTTTTTATTTTTTATTGCAGGAGATCAGCAGACAGACAGACGGCCCACTTGATGCAAAGCGGTTACCATCGCCTATGGACATTTGCAACACCAAAGGTGCTACAAATGCGCTGCTGCTCTCTTAAGGGAGACTGGAACCTGGTCACTAATGCCGGAACACAACTCAAGGTTGTTATGGCGACATACTCTAGACCAGGTGTGGTAGCCATCCAGTCGGGCAAATGCCCTACCACCTGGCTGTGGGTTGTTAAGTCGCCTCTTACGACAGGCCCCCCGGCCGCAGGAAATTGTATTCTTTCTCCGTTCCTGCACGGATAAAAATCTGCTACTGCAGCTGCTACTTTTTATCCGGGGAATCCATCGAAATTTGTTCTAGAAATAATTTAAAACGGCCTAATAAAAAAAAATCTAATTCCCATGTGATTTTTTTCAATAATCTATAGCAAATTTTATGTAATAAAATATGTGATAATTTCTATCCCGTGGGAATTTTTCCGGGAACGATTGGTATTCTGGCACAATTTTCACTAAAAATATAGCTTATATTTTTTTTAATGCTACAGTACTTCGTGTCCCCGGAATTTCAAGTTAAGCGTGGATGAAGTTGCGAGCATATCCTAGTAGTTAATACAATGAATAATGCATTATATGTTCTTTAAAATTCTCAATAAATAAACTCTGTCATAAACAAGCCAGAGTGCCGACAACCGGCACGTTTACCCCATCAATAACCCCTTAAAAACTGACAAGATTTATTTCTTATTCAATTTAAAATCACGACTACGCCTGGAGACGAGACGCTGGCTGCGAGCATAAACTATTCTTTATTAGGACTCGTCTGGTATTGCCGACAGCGATGTCAATGATAAACGCTTTTACCCTACGTTTTATTTCTCTTTAAGAAACACAGGAGTTTTTGATTGGAACTGAAAGGCACGTTGTGCTGTGCAGTTTTATTTTCTAAAAATGTGAAGAATTACTCTAAAATGAATGAAATAGGATGTTGTAGGATATTGGTAGTTTTTGAGTAGTAATTATGTGCTTTGTGAGAAATGTGAACTGTAAAGTCAAATGTGGCCTTTTGAGTTGTCACAAGTACTCCATTGAATGGCACTAACTGGTTACCTACAGTTCAGCTGTACTACACATAGGTTTAAGAAAATGAAGAAACTACATTGAATCTAAGATCTAGCTTAAAGGCCTAGCTCCCAATCCATAAAATTCAGTTTTTTTTTTAAGAAACAGGAGTTTTTGGTTGGTACTGAAAGGCACGTTGTGCTGTGCAGTTTTATTTTCTAAAAATGTACAAAATTACTCTAAAGAAAACAATAGCTATAGGATATTTATATTTTTGGAGTAGTAATAAGAATTTTTTGTTGAAATTAAAAATAGTCTTCTTCATGTATGTTTTATTAAAGAGTTATTTTGTAAAGACAGGTAACAAAGGTTGCTATGATACTATGAAAAGTATTTAAATATAAAAGAAAAAATATTGCAAACCAGTATTTACAACATTTTTTACATGCATGATAAAATGTAATTATCTCATACTAATATATAAGGCTGAAGAGTTAGTTTGTTTGTTTGCTTGAACGCGCTAATCTCAGGAACTACTGGTCCGATTTGAAAAATTCTCTCAGTGTTAGATAGCCCATTTATCGAGGAAGGCTTTAGGCTATATATCACGCTAAGACCAATAGGAGCGGAGCACTAATGAAGAATGTTCCAAAATCGGGGGGGTTTTTTAACTTCCTTTTTTTAAACTATTCCACGAGGACGAAGTCGCGTGCAGAAGCTAGTGTATTTAAAAGCGAAATCTCGCGAAATAAATGTAATTTTTTTTGGTAGCTTTATAATGTTCATTTCGGCTAATGCTAGTTCTTCTTATGGCAATACCATTTTTTTTTCTACTATTATTACGCCGCGGCGGTAACGAGAAGATATTGTGGATTTAGTAGAATACGAATTTATGTCACTATCGCTATGGAATCATACTTTTGAAATAGTAGAATTGGGCCCCTGATGGGAACTCCCCATCTCGGTAAGTTTGTTTAATTTTTTGTAATGTCCGTAAGCTTTGTTTCCTCTGTAACGTTTTTGCAGTTGATTCTTACCGAAATTTTTATCCATAACATACTTCTTTCCATCCTTCTTTCACAAAGCCATTCTTTCTTCCCCTTATTTTCTCAATGACCATGCTTAGCAGCCATAGGTCGGACTCAGTAGCACTGCTGTTTAAAAAAAAAACGCCCTGTTGTGTGCTGTTTCAAATATATTGAACAAATAGAGAGATGTATTTGTTTAAATAATTTTTTTTAAATACAAGCTTTTGTAATCCTGGATATCGTGTAGCAGCAGAGTGCTAGCCAAGACAAGTAAAACGAGCCCAAACACGACGCGTCTATCTTGTTTAGTATAGGAGTTCCTATGGCCACCTTCCGACTCCATCATCAGATCAGCTCCATGGTACATATGCGTGCAAAATTTAAGCACAATCGGAAACCGGGAAGTTGGTCAAATTTAACTTGCAAGATTCCACCCGAACTTACATACATACATAGGTACATCCATTGCAAGTTAAATAAAAGCTTGTAAAAAAGGAAGTTTCTAAAACAGAAGTGCTTGCTACCAACAATTGGATAGTTTCTCGTAATTAAAAAAGTTAAAATATGTATGTATGTATGTACATGACAGTAGCGGTTGGGAATTACATCCATTGGGATAGTAATTAAAAGACGGTGAAGGTCAGTTATTAATTTAATGAGTTTCATAATGTCAAGGGATTAATAAAATATGTTTATTTATCACTTTCCAGAGTTATTAAGTCGGAATTATATTGTTAGGGACTGTATGAATTTGGATATAATACTGAAAAAATACGCTGGACAACGATGGTGACAATTTTTTTTTATTGCTGGAGTTCAGCAGACAGACAGATGGCCCACTTAATGGAAAGCGGTTACCATCGCCTATGGACATTTGGAACACTAAAGGCACTACAAATGCGCTGCTGCTGGAACCTGGCCACTAATGCCGGAACACAATTCAAGGTTGTTATGGCGACATACTTTAGACCAGGGGTGGTAGCCATCCAGTCGGGCAAATGCCCTACCACCTGGCTGTGGGTTTTGTCGCCTCTTACGACAGGCCGCCCGGCCGCAGGAAATTGTATTCTTTCTCTGTTCCTGCATGGATAAAATACATATATTTGGTAACTAATAAACAAGAATGTCATTCTCTTACAATTAAAATAAATTTAAAAATAAATATATAGTTGGGTATGGAAGAGAGAGCATGAAAGTAGAGTAAACGCGGTTGAGATGCGAGCACTGCGCAACATCTGCGGAGTGACGCTCGCGGACCGCGTTCGTAATACCGAAGTAAGAAAGAGAGTTGGTCTGAAAGAGAGTGTCGGGGTGAAGGTAAGGAAAGGAATGCTCCGGTGGTTCGGGCATGATGAAAGAATGACTAAACAGATATACAATGCAAAAGTGGATGGATGCAGAAGTCGTGGAAGGCCACGACACACCTTCCATGATCGAATTGATCGTGTACTAGCAGAAGGTGATGTCAGGAGCTTTAAGAACAGACGAGCGTGCATGACAAGAGTTATGAATGTCAAAGAAGCAAGTGAGGTGTGTAAGAATAAGCCTGAATGGCGCTCTGTTGTTTGTGCCTACCCCGCAAGGGAACTGGCGTGAAGTTATGTATGTATGTATGTAAAAATAAATATACGAAAGAATTCGTAACATTCTCCCATTTTCCTTTAAATGGGGAGAGGTACCAGCTTTCTCAATGGTCGACGTAATAATCCAGCAGAAGTTTGTACATCCGTTACTCGAACGACTCCATCTTGGCCAGGGTGGACAGAAATAACTTTTCCTTTTGGCCAAGATCCTCGTGGAAGTTGACCATCGACAATTATTACTAGGCACCCGACTTTGTGGAACTGATCCCCGTGCACGTCTTGGGAGTAAAGTAGGCAGATATTCTTTTAGCCATCTTGAGCAGAAGTGGTCAGCAAGTCGAACAACGATGGTGAAAATACATAATTATATTTGGTAACTAATAAGCAAGAATGTCATTGTCTTACAATTAAAATAAATTTAAAAACAAATATACGAAAGAGTTCGTAACATATATGTTTACAGAAAACATAGCAAAAATCCTGTGTTTTTCAGCTTTCATCACATATCGCAGTAAACTACATATAATATGTCAACATTTTCATATCTCATTGTTACAAGCAGGGCTTGAAGACTACCTTTTTCGAAAATTACCTTTAAACATATAATTACTGGTATTTTTGAAAAATATACTGCCATACCAGTATATCTTTTTACCGTTACTTGGTGACGTTTATGATTTTAACGTTAAATATAACGTCAAAAATCGTATGCATAACGTTATACGTATCGGTAATTTTTACGTTATTTCAAACGACGTTGCCATTTTTTAAGTATTGGCTTTATTACGACTGCATGTTACCGAAACAATCGGCAAACATAACTCTAAATATTGCGCGCGCTCTTAGCACAGTGCAGGCCACCGAACGCCGCAGATTGGCCAACGAGAGCTGCTGAGAAGCCATCGCCATGCGGAGAAGACTCCAGCAGCTCCAAACCCAATTATCGGTGGGTAGTTCCCCACTGAGTTGCAGCCGGGGTAAAGAGGTATACCTCTAGGCCCCAACCTCCTCATAACAAACCGAGGAAGAAGACCCTGGAAAAAAGCACAGTGCTGTTTGATAATTTTCGAGTGAAAGAGAGCGACGATGGTAACAAAACATAGTTATAACGCTAAAATTACCGATAAAATAAGTACATACATACATACATAACTTCACGCCAGTTCCCTAGCGGGGTAGGCACGAACAACAGAGCGACATTCAGGTGTATTCTTACACACCTCACTTGCTTCTTTGACATTCATAGCTCTTGTCATGCACGCTCGTCTGTTCTTAAGGCTCCTGACGTCACCTTCTGCTAGTACACGATCAATTTGATCATGGAAGGTATGTCGTGGCCTTCCACGACTTCTGCATCCATCCACTTTTGCATTGTATATCTGTTTAGTCATTCTTTCATCATACGCGAACCACCGGAGCATTCCTTTCCTTACCTTCACCCCGACACTCTCTTTCAGACCAACTCTTTTTCTTACTTCGGTATTACGAACGCGGTCCGCGAGCGTCACTCCGCAGATTTTGCGCAGTGCTCGCATCTCGACCGCGTTTACTCTACTTTCATGCTCTCTGTTCCATACCCAACTCTCGCTTCCATACGTGAGCGTAGGTACCAGCACCGCGTTGTGTATGGCAAGCTGGGCCTTAACATAAAAATAGTATTAACGTTATTTTTACCGGTAAAATGGTTAGAAATAACGGTAAGTTTTATAGCGATATTTATTAATTAACATACATACATACATACATACATAACTTCACGCCAGTTCCCTTGCGGGGTAGGCACGAACAACAGAGTGCCATTTAGGCTTATTCTTACACACCTCACTTGCCTCTTTGACATTCATAACTCTTGTCATGCAAGCTCGTCTGTTCTTAAGGCTCCTGACATCACCTTCTGCTAGTACACGATCAATTTGATCATGGAAGGTGTGTCGTGGCCTTCCACGACTTCTGCATCCATCCACTTTTGCATTGTATATCTGTTTAGTCATTCTTTCATCATGCATTCTTTCCACATGCCCGAACCTTACCTTCACCCCGACACTCTCTTTCAGACCAACTCTCTTTCTTACTTCGGTATTACGAACGCGGTCCGCGAGCGTCACTCCGCAGATTTTGCGCAGTGCTCGCATCTCGACCGCGTTTACTCTACTTTCATCCTCTTTCTTCCATACCATATTAATTAACCGTTATCGGAAATTTGTATAAATAACGACACCACAGTTATACCGGTATTTCAAGCCCTGGTTTCAAGTGAATTAGAAGTACTTTTCTGAAAGTCATCTAATGTATAAACTATTGTCATCACATCAAAATTTAATAGAATTACGATTTTTGGTTACAGTAACTGCAACGTGCAACGGTCACGGCTACGGCTCGCAGGTGAGTACGCAGCTTAAAACGCTTCTGGCAACGCAATGAGCAAATGGCATAAACAATTAATTAATCATGTATATTGTATTATGATGTATGTATGTATGGATGTGTTATTATGTATCAAGAGCATGACATAGGTTAGTTACAGGTTCAACTGCGTGTCTACTTTTTCATTACTAAGAGATATTAAAAATTGTCATTCCGTAGTCTGTCACTGGTGTTCAGCTAAAGTGGTTGTGTTAAAAATGTCAGAGGAGTTAAAGTAAGTTAATTTGCTTCATTATTATTATAAGATACTAGGATATGTCCGCGACTTCGTCTATGTCTGAATTGAAATTTCCGCATGATTCCCGGGACACAAAATTCAACACAAGTGTGTTTATTTTTAATTTAGTTTATTGTGTAATAATTAGTTTAATGTAATTTGTTATAAATAAAATGATTTTTGTTCTTTCTATTTCAAGTATTTTGGTGGTGCGACGATATTCGAAGTACGATTCCAATGCGATAGTGTTAAAGATTCGTATTCTATTAAATCCACAAAATCGTCTCGATATGGTCCCGGGAGAATAATGGTAGAATTCGAAAAGCTACCAACAAAAACTTTTAACATTTATATCGCGAGTTTTCGCTTAATATTTTTTTTATTTTATTTGCATGAGTTCAGCAGACAGGCAGATGGCCCACTCGATGGAAAGCAGTTACCATCGCCTATGGACATTTGCAACACCACAGATGCTACAAATGCGCTGCTGCTCTCTTAAGGGAGACTGGAACCTGGTCACTAATGCCGGAACACAAATCAAGGTTGTTATGGCGGCATACTCTAGACCAGGGGTGGTAGCCATCCAGTCGGACAAATGCCCTACCACCTGGCAAAATTATAGTAATATTATAAAATAGTAAAAGTAATAAAAGTAACATTATAAAATACATACATAGCTTCACACCATTATCCGTGCAGGAACGGAGAAAGAATACAATTTCCTGCGGCCGGGTGGCCTGTCGTAAGAGGCGACTTAACAACCCACAGCCAGGTGGTAGGGCACTTGCCCGACTGGATGGCTACCACCCCTGGTCTAGAGTATGTCGCCATAACAACCTTGAGTTGTGTTCCGGCATTAGTGACCAGGTTTCAGTTTCCCTCAAGAGAGCAGCAGCGCATTTGTAGCAACTTTGGTGTTGCAAATGTCCATAGGTGATGGTAACCGCTTTCCATCAAGTAGGCCGTGTGCCTGTCTGCTGAAATCGTGCAATAAAAAAAAAAAATTTTTTTATAGTAATAGCAGAATTGGACCCCTGTTGTGTCGCAAATATAAAATTAAACAAATATTTATGCATTTTTCAGACTCGAGAAAGACGAGCGTCCGTCCAGTGATTTTTCTGTGAAACGAAGAAAAAAAGGAATGCGTAAAAACCTCAGTAATTTGCTTAACGAGTATTCTAAAAGTTCGACATTACACGGCTTAAGATACGTCAGTGAAAGGCAACTAACAATTTACGAAAAGTGAGTTAAAATATCCATCTTCATATATATATACACATATACAGTGTAAAATCTTCTAAATCTATTAAAAAAAAATCATACCAAGTTATAGCTCATAATTTTAATTTTAACCCGGCCCCCCCGATAACCAAACTTTTAAATGGAAATAACAGGGGAAAAAATCTGTTATAACTTTGGAATTTTTTACGTCATGAACGGATGAACAGTTGTTTTAGCTTATCCTCCATATGGAAGAAGCCTCGTGAGGGGGGCCCACGCCTGCCAGGGCTGCGGAGAGGCTAGGTCATACACCCGTAGCCCTGGCATAAGGCGAAGGACGGAACACCCAGGGGTTTTAGTGGTATCTCTAGCCGGGGGTGGCAACAGCATGGCACCAGTTCTGACTGGGCATGCTGCTGCCACCCCCGATCTGGCGAATCCCACACAGGGCCGCGAATTATCCCCCAAAGGTTCTGCCCTTGTCGCGGCTTCTGGTCCTCAATCGAATTTCCCCTGGCTAAAAAAAGCTTATCTTCCATACAATGATACATTCTATATAGCATAACACCCACTCCCAATAACGACAACAATTAAGTAAAAAGTACCTTTTAAATTGCTAAAACCAGTAAAAACTGCGCAGCTGTGTACGTTATTTTATCCTTTTACTATCCTAGCCCGTAACAAAGTCGACCGTCGGCAACATGCATACCGAAATTTCTAAGAAATCTCAAAATGCCAAAATTTCTAAGTACTTCCTTTATCACCAAGATGCCTTAATGTCGCAAGATATTAATAAAATAAGTAAAAAAATACAACAAAATTACCGGTGTAGCAAAAGACGTCAACTGACTTCTCTCCATTTAACGACAACACTCTATAACGTCACAAAAGCAACGTCCCTTCGGTGTCGTTATATAGAGGTTACACTGTATCTATGTATATATCATTGAGCTCCTAGGTTCCTATAGTCTAAGAGACGATGAAGAGCGACCTTCACATTGCATGAAAAATTGTCTCTCCTTTTTTGTATGAGGGGGGGGGGGGGGGAGTGATTTGGGGACACTGCCTACTCAGCGAATTGCATCGAACATCATTTGTCTTCCATCATCTATACCCGCGACTCGTTACTTATTCTAATATCACGTAATATAACGATAATAAATATAACATATATGCTCCGGTGGTTCGGGCATGTGAAAAGAATGCATGATGAAAGAATGACTAAACAGATATACAATGCAAAAGTGGATGGATGCAGAAGTCGTGGAAGGCCTCGCCACACCTTCCATGATCAAATTGATCGTGTACTAGCAGAAGGTGATGTCAGGAGCCTTAAGAACAGACGAGCGTGCTTGACAAGAGCTAGAATGTCAATGAATCAAGTGAGGTGTGTAAGAATAAGCCTGAATGGCGCTCTGTTGTTCTTGCCTACCCCGCAAGGGAACTGGCGTGAAGTTATGTATGTATGTATGATATTGATTTATAAACATGCCTATGACAGCTTGTCAATCGAAAAGTGTTCATCAAAATAATACTTTAAAATAATAACTGCCCGTGCGCAGATTTGCCGATAACCTCATGATGTCACGCGTCGATGGCCAGGAGGGTTCACAAAAAAGGTTACACAAATAGTTGTTGCAATAAAATTATTATTGTATATACTTTACATAAGTATATATAATAATAATAAGTAGTCATCGGTAAACCTTCTGCGCGCGGCTTGTACCTTCTATATATATAAAATCAATTGCTGTTCGTTAGTCTCGCTAAAACTCGAGAACGGCTGGACTAATTTGGGTAATTTTGGTTTTGAATTATTTGTGGAAGTCCAGGGAAGGTTTAAAAGGTGAATAAATATGAAAAAAATGCTTGGAATATAGTAAAAACAACAATTTCACTTTCACTTTGAAACTATTCCTACCGGCCAAACATTTGATGTTCGCCCCGTCGTTTAGAAATCAATTAAATTTAAAAGTCGTTCAGAAATCAAATTAAATTTATAAGTAATTTTTTTTTCATTTTTTTGATTTTGAATGTCAAACGTTTGATGTTCGTCCCGTCGTTCAGAAATCAACGTTTTTTATTTATAGATTCTCAGGCGGTACGAAGTTTGTCGGGTCAGCTAGTTTTCAAAAAAATACTCTTAAGTCCAAATGTTGCTTATGATGAAATAGCGGTAAAGGCTCGATATATGGCCTACAGATCTTCGTCTCACTAAATTATTCGAGCTGTATGTTAAAATAAAAAAGTGGCATACGTAAATTCTGTCGCTTACGATGTTTTTTCATAACAGGTTCGATATGACCTAATTAAAGTGACAGTAATTATATTAAGAACATGCCCATTGGTACTATTTTACTGTCTCTAACGTAGAAACGTTGTTCATCCGTTCTTTATTTATAGCTGGTAACAGACCAAATTACTTTTGTTTATAGTACTAATTAGAAAGGTCTTGTTTCATTGCCCTTTTTATTGAGGTTTTACATGAAAAAATTGTATTAGCATATTTCGGGTTAAAAGAACTTTACTTCTTATAAAATAATTTTTACAATTCACTAAACAAAGAGAAACATTAATAAGTACGTAAAAATATATAACTACATATCAATCACAAAATATATGCTGGTAATTATAATATCATCGAATTGAGCCAATCATTGAGGTCGATTTATACTATGTTGCCGTTCCCGGTTCGATCTCGTCCTGGTTTCGATCCGATCAAATCTCGCTGCGTCTACATTAATTGTTTCACAACACGGTTCAATCTCGCTCCAGTTTCAATTCGATGAAATCTCGCTGTGTCTACACTACTAGTCACACGACATGCTTCAATCTCGATCCGATATCGGTCTGATCAAATCTTGCTGTATCTACACTACTAGTCTTACAACACGGTTCAATCTCACTCCAGTTTCAATCAGAACAAATCTCGCTATGTCTACATTGCTAATCTCACAACACGATTCAATCTCGCTCCAGTTTCAATCGGATCATATCTCGCTGTGTCTACACTACTAGTTTCACGACACGATTCAATCTCCCTCCAGTCTCGGTCCGATCAAATCTCGCTATGTCTACATTGCTAATCTCAGAACACGATTCAATCTCGCTCCAGTTTCAAACCGATCAAATCTCGTTGTGTCTACACTACTAGTCTCATAACACGGTTCAATCTCGCTCCAGTCTCGGTCCGATCAAATCTCGTCGTTGTTTACACCACTAGTCTCACAACACGGTTTAATCTCGCTCCGGTCTCAGTCCGTTGCCAGTCCCGTCAAATATTCTCAAACAAAAATCAGAGAATTCTCACGTATGGAGTTTATGTTAAATTTTAACCGATAGTAAGGCAAATGAATGGATGACGGATAAAGGTGGAATGGTTTCCAGTGGATACTTTACTATTAATCACACAGACCCCATACCACGTTTATGTTAGTATTCTTTACGCACACAAGTACAAAATGCTTCACTTGATTTGAGGCTTTTGTTCACAGAGGTTCCGTCTATACTTCTGTTTCATCTGAGATGCATGTCTATAAAGTTTACATTAAGCCGCCGGCAAAAACTAATTAATTATATTCTATTTTTCAGGGCATTTTGGCTTATCACTTTCTTAGTGAGTGTGACGATATGTGTTGTGGTGATAGTAAACCTTTACATAAAATGGAAATCCAATCCAGTCATTGTGACAATCAACGAAAATATAATATCAGCATCAAAGGTAAAATTTAGGCGTTATTGTTTTTTAATAATTAGTTTTATACAATTTTATCTTGGAGACATCTCAATCATAACTGTGCAATATGAGACGCGAAAACTAAACCATCAGTGAGTATGGGATCGTTGACAACGCGAAAGGCTCGACGTTGAATACTGTCCAGAGGATTTAGCTGGTAGGTGGGTGTCAAGGCCCATAAGTGTGAGCAGTACTTCAAATGCGGCCTCAATTGGACTTTATAAAGCACAGGGCATGGCCGGGGAGTGAAGTACGCACTAACGTTCCACGTATAAGAAGATCTCAGACGTTGAACTCGGACGTTGACTCAGCTGATCTGCCACTCCGCACTCAAATGTAAATGCGTGTGAATGCCGGTGTTGTCGACCCATGCAAAATTAACGGTTCTATCGGACCGATATCCAAATTGGCATTAGTTGCACAGCCATCAATACAGGAACAATCGACGAATGCAGATCCGAGGATTTGTATCCATCGGTACCTACCTACTTCCAGTGCACATAAAATTTTACAAGCACATTCTAAAGAAAAATGCACAGTGTCAACTCCTAAACACCACTAGATTAGGATCTATTGCGAAAAAGAACCCAAAAATACAGTTACAAATAAAATTTAAATTACAATGCTTGCTGATGATTAGGTGCATTCCGATACACTTCGGTACTTTAGTGAAGAAGAATATATTAAAAAAAATCACTAAATTATTTTTATAGGCGTTAATAAATACGAAGGAGCGTTAGATTTAGTGCTAAAAGCGCTAAGCTGGCAACAGTGAGCACACGTAGATATTACCTAATCACGCAACGTTGCCTGACACGAAGATTTTGCTACGTGTCGTATCACGATATAGATATCCATTAATAAAAAAATACAAATATTATTTGTCCTGTTGAGATATTTTGGATCTAGTCTTGAGAGAAGCGCTAAATGTCTCTCCGATCGAAAGTCCACACACACATCCAAAATATCTCAGGGAAAATAATATTTAAGTTTTATTATGTGTTAAAACTCTCTATTAATGTGTATAATAATCATAATCATTAATAAAAAAAAGTATAAGATTTTGAATTTTGTGATCGATTTGGTTTAAAAAACCTGCAAAACGCGACAGCTAAGTCCGAAGCGACGGACAACAAACTTGGCGTCGCTGAGCCCGAATCCATGGCAAGGCCGTAATAAATGCACTATTGTTTTTATTTCAGTCGAATGAAGCCTTAGGTTTGAAAATTGTCTATTTATAATTTCAGATACCTTTCCCTTCGATAACTATTTGTCCACAATCAAAGTGCAAGGCTTCTGTATTCAATTACTCCGCTGCAAGAAGTGCCTTAGCGAGTCATTATTTTAGAGGGTCGAAGGCGTAAGTTATCATTTTATTTTTTAAGATACCGTAACCATATGGACAAAACTGGAACCTTATGTTTTGGTCATGTTTACTCGTACATCTATCCTGTCCACGGGAGGTGATCCATGGTCTTGTCTTTGTTTGTCACTGTCATTTGTCTCGGAAATTACTGGGTAAAGATTCGATGGAGAAAATTCAATTAAGTATAGTTTTTATGACACTGTATAGATAAATTTGCGTCGTTTTTGAGTGTGTAGTAGTATTTGTATATTTACAGGAATTCTTAACTTTAAATTTAAATTTCCTTGTACAATCAGCAAAAAAAAGTCAAATAAATAATAATTATTTACATTGCTAATTATTGTGAGGTCTGACTATTTGGTTTTTGGTTTATAATTAACTAATTCGGTTCGGTGTTATTATTTGTTGCTAATTCTTGTTATTGGATATTAAAGTTGTTAATAAAAAACGGTTCGGATGATGAAACGTGGTCGAGGTAAGCCTTTGATATTCCAAACTAAAGAAGTTTTGTATAATTTGTACAAATATTTTGAAAATGAGTGCAATAGCAATCCGAGCAGTATTATGACTCCCGCTCAATTAGTTGCTATATGAATTGGAATTTTATTGACTTCCATTGGAAAGGTGCTATCAGAAAGAAAATGTCATTCTTCAGAACAGGGACCAATAATTTAGTATTGAAAATTATGTTTAATCTTAATATTTATTATTTTAATATAGTTTAATATTATTGTTACATGCCGACAAAAAGTGAATGCACAACTGCCTGCCATAAACTTGGTTTATTACCTTTCCCGCATTTGGACTTCTTTTGTTTACTTTGTGTTTAAAATTTGTGATTAAGAAAAACATTCTATTGTTATTGTACTTGTTTTATGGCAGTCATTAGGCAGGTGTGTCGAACTAATTCTTGGAAGTTACTGTTTTGCGTTGAGGCATATTGTATTTATATAGAACAAAAGGAATGCCCGAACGGAGGGGTAAGGCAGTCAAGCGAGGATTACCATACGAGCAAGACGTACATTCGATAAGCGATATAGGGACGGAGTTTGCGCGTGTTATTGAATTGTGCAGTTTGTACTGGTTGCGTCCAGTTATATTTGTACCTGTGTCATACGTATTTGTATAGTTCTAGTAAATTCTATAGTCATTCCAACGGCATTTTAATTCGAGTCCCACACTCGTAACATTATTATTAGTTTCATATTAAGTACCTGCTTACAAAAATATATAAAAAGTATTCGGTTATGGATTTATGTTCTGACCGTACACTACTACAAAGGCAAAAACGTCTCGAAGCTTATTTATCTGTACAAAGCTGTAAGCGCGAGTGTACACGACACTGATACTGCGTCGCCAAACCGTGTCGATTGCGTATGACCAATTGACCAAACCTGTACGTTGCTTCCGCTCCACAACCCCACTGTCCCTTTCAAGCTAGCATCAGCAAGTGATATGAGAGAGCGCACAATGTTCTCCTATACACTGAAATTCATAATCTTTCAAGAAAAAATAATTTGAAACCTGTGTAGTTTTGGAAATATGGAGTTTTTTTTATGTGCTATTTTTATGGTTCCTTAGTCAAGTAATTAAAAAATAGGGAACGTTCGTCATTTCTGCCAAAATTTTCATCGTTCGTAGCTTATAAGGTCTTTGCCCGATTTTTATTTTGTCTTTAAGACTTTCAAATGATATTATCGGTTCCTTAGTCAAATATGGAACTGTACATTGGGCGGAGCCTGACACGCACTTAGCCTATTTTATTTCTTCTTCTCATCATTATCTGAGTGTTAAATCCCAGTTGCGTTCGAAGTGTTCACGTGACTGCGCTTCTCTTGCTTAGCTTTCTTCTCCACTTCGTGCGGTCTTCGGCTCACAATGAGATTGTAGCGGCAGACGTCCGATCACCACGGTGGCCGTTCGCAAATGATCGGCAAGCGCACCGCTTCTAGTCGGGACGCCCGTGTTTCCCTCCGCGCGTACCTCGCCTCACCTCACCGCGACACGTGTAATCGTTCCAATGCGCTTATTATTATTAAATGTTATATTTTGTTTAGCAGCTAAATGTGTGATGTGATATAAAATATTAATCGGTATTTTTACCTTATAAATATGCGTTTCTAAATTGCAAAAATATTATTAGTATTTCATTTCCACCTGAAGACCTCTAAAAGATAATTTTTTTTTTTATTGCTGGAGTTCAGCAGCATTTCTAAATTGCAATTCAAACATATTATTAGCATTTCATTTCCACCTGAAGACCTCTAAAAGATAATTGGAACGGATATGCTCATTCATGACGTCAAGCCAACATTTCTTGGTCCTACCTCTTCTATCGGTACCTGGCTGAGGCAGCATATCCCAATTTGTGTCTCATATAACTAGCTGGTTTTCGTAGCCGTACCAGCGAAAGCTACTCTCTATTTGTAAAATTTATTTCTTTTTCTATAGTATAATTAATTGTTTTTAAATATTTTTGATTACAGCATGTTAGTAGCAAGTATTATAGGTAGGCGCAAGAGAAGTACTGAAGTAAGCAATAATAGTACAATGAAAAAGAAATTCAGCAATATTGCTACTGTATGCGAAGGCAACGATATGATTATTAATAAATTAATAAACTATGATGAGGACCCGTCTGATGCTTCATTGGTTGATGATTTGATAGAGGTAAAAATATTTCTACATAACTCTTGACGTCATAACTATATATTTTTTTCTTAAATAATGTACCTTAGTGATACAACATAGAAATTACAATCTAATCTAGGAAATAAGACTAATGAGTAATTTAAATCTGACCTAAAATAACTAGATATAACTTAAACTAAGAATGTGTCCAATAAAACGTTTCCTATTTATTGTCTTTATTAAGGAGAAGACACTTTGTTCATGTGTTCTTTCTTAATGCTTAGCACATAGCACTACACTTTATTATTACGAGATAACTTATGACGCCTGCACACACGTCATCCTATTATGATAATTCCTGTACGGTGCAGGCTGTCAAACTTTGGAATATGCTGCCTCTTACTGTCAGAGAGACCAAATCCTTACCAACATTTAGAATTTTTCTCAGAAAACACCACTATTTGTCCACAAATAATCTGATTAACAGAATATAATCATATAACTTATGTATTATTTTATATATATAACTATGTATGTATTTGTTTATTTATTTCTTGAATTAGTTTGAATATTTATGTATCTATTGCCTTTTTCCTGCACCACCTATATCGCCTGATTCAAATTTCTTTCGTTTAGGTTGTCTGGAAGAGATCGCTTCGAGCGATTGGGCCGCTTATTGTATTGCCTAGAAAATATTGTAAATATGGTCTGTTTTTGTAATTGTATATTTTGGTGTGCAATAAAGTCTCTCTCTCTCTCTCTCTTACAATTTACGAAGGCGAGCGGGCTTTACCTTTATTTAGTTTATTGGGGGAAAAACCACTTCTACATTGTATAGATAAAGAGTACCTATAGATGCATGAAGTGATAAATAAAATACATGACTTGTAACTTACACAACTAGGTTACTATATTATTATAACACACGCACATACACACATTTTATTACTAAACTAGAGTTATCCCCAGTAGCTCTATGTTACGTACATAAAACTTTAATTAGGTGTTTTATATTGTTACGACCTAGACGCCGACAAAGACAAATTCACACCTGCATACCTGTAGAAACATATTTTATTACCTTTCGGCATTTGGGCTTCTTCTGTTTACTTTGTGTTTAAAATTTGTGATTAGAAAACAGCTCGTTGTGTATTGTAATCTTTTATGGCAGTCATCAGCCAGGTGTGTTGGATTTAAAGTACAAACTGATTCTAGAAAATTCGGTCCACGTGGCCGGGCAGACATATTGCATCTGTGCAGTATAAAGCAATGCCTCGATTGATGGACGAGGCAGTCGAGCGATAACCACGAGCGAAGCAAGACTTGTGTACATTCGGTAATCTATTTTAGTGACGGACTTTGCGCCTGTTATTGAATTACGATATTCTGCATTACGTTTGGAGTTGTTGCGTTCGGTTATATTTGTACCTGTGTTATACGTGTTTGTATAGTTCTAATAAATTCTATAGTAATTCCAACGGCATTTTAGTTTAGATTAGATTAGACAGCAAGCTAGCCTGCAATCGTGGTAGCGTAATGGCTAGCGCACTCGTCCTATACTCGAAGGGCACAGGTTCAATCCTGGCCAGAACGCATGCACCACTTAGGCAGTTTTCTGACCTAATGTGCATATTGTTACAATTACCACGTGCTAACAACCGTGAAGAAAAACATCGTGATGTAACTTGCACATCGATTTAACCGATGTGTCAAACCTGCCAAGCCGCCTTGGAGAAGCGTGGCGGGTATATTGTCCGTTCCCCTATAATGGGAGGCCCGAACCTAGCAGTGCGATAGTTATGGGCTGTTATTATATTATTATTATAGACAGCAAGCTTGCAACTGATCGCTCCGTCAGATACGAATAGTACCTTCTGCAATATTCCCATACACGTTCAACTACGCGCAAAGCTCGCTCGCCTCCGCGAATTGCACGAAATATATCCACGAAAAATTTTGAGTAGGAGACTTATTACAGAGATATGCTACATTTACATATTACGTCCTTGCATCTTTGTGGGACAAAGTAGTTTTAAAGAAGAAAAATAAAATAACGCTATGCAACGGGCTTTTATGTTACAGGTGTCACATAATCACTATGAAGTATTCTTTCGATGTATTTGGCGCGGCCGAAAAACATCAGATTGTGGATATTTGTTTAAATATGTCTTAACTCGTGAAGGGGTTTGCTTCAATATGAACACCATAGCAGCCAGTAAACTACTTAACCTGAACAGGTAATGATAGTGCTTGTCACTACTTGCTAGCAATAATGCTACGCGCTACGACGTGCTTGCTGCCACTTGCTAGCAATGATGTTACGCGCTACGATGCGCTTATTGCTACTTGCTAGTAATAATGCTACACGCTACGATGCGCTTGCTGCCACTTTATAGCAATGATGTTACGGGCTAAGATGTGCTTGTTGCTACTTGCTATCAGTAATTCTACGCCCTACGATGCGCTTATTGCTACTGGCTTGTAATAATGCTACGCGCTACGATTTGGTTTCATCATAATGTTTTCCTTGACCTTCAGCACGCAATGGTGCAAACAGTAGTTGTCACTACTTGCGACAAGTTTCTGACCGTGCTCTAACTGTGTCACGGTGTATAGATACTAAATCCTCGACATTACATATTATTTCAAATTAATCTATTTCAGTCTACAGACAAATTACACCTATATGTACGAACATTATTACACTGACAATCAGCCGCTAAAATATGGAAGAGTGAGTACATAGAAATAAATAAATATTCAAAGAAGTATACATACTTATTTATTTTTAACTTCTAAACATTCTTTTAATTTGCTTTATAAAACTGGATATTCCAACAATAAATAGAGAAGTTACGTTTTAACATTATAGTTCAAATTTGTATAACATCATCTACGTACACCGGCACAACTAGAGGAAAAGAAAAAAATATGGAATAATATGGGTTATTTTGAAAACAATAATAATATGAGCTAAGTTGCAACTATTAACATCTCTTAATGTGAGAAGTACTGCATTTAAGCTGCTGCAGATGATTTAAGTAGTGCAGTGAGACTAATTAATTTAGACTCAAACCATATACTTCATTGGAATATAATGTTTGGTATTGCAGTGAATCCTCGTAAGACTTAAGTGATAGTCAACGGTACCCCTAGAATACGTGCAAAAGTTAATTTCGCAGCTTTATCGATCATTTTTTTTTGAGAGTACTACTACCCCGTTGAGTGAAACTTTCAAAAACTTTGGCATAGTCATCGATAGTGATCTGTCTTGGAAGCCTCATCTTTCCGAATTAAGTCGGGGAGATTTTACCTGACTTCTAGATCCTTGAGAAGGCTGAGAAATTTTCTGCAAACTGCCATCAAAATCATGCCTGCAGTCTCTTTTGTTACCCATTTTAGATTACTCTGATGCCTGCTTGTTATCAGGACTTAAATAAAGTACAGCTAAATAAACTTTGATTTCAGAAAATTTGCTAGATTGCTTAGAAGAGATTGTTTTAAGCGATAAGGCCGCCTATTGTTTTTACCATAACTATATTGTAATCATGTATTTATGTAATTAAATATCTGGTGACAAATAAAATGTTATCAATTCTGTTCGGTCCTTGCCTAGTATAAAGTAGGTAGAACATCGCTCCATCAATTTTGCTGTCTACCCTCTTTCTGTGTGAGGCGACGGCCAATGCACAGCAGGGTAAGGGCAGCCATTTTGAGTTGCTATTGTCTGTCAACGTTCAATGACATCGCGCCGTGCGCTCATCTGTTCTTAAAACTTAAACAATTGTACTTTCTGGCTTTGCCAATAACTTTATTTGGACCTAAACTGTGTACAAGTGATAGCTCTGAAGTGAAACTATAGTGCTGTGCGCTGTTCCCGAGTGCAACCTGAACCGAGCCAGGAGAGGGCTGATCTCAAGGTTGGTGGAGCTTCTGCTTTTATAGTGCAAGGATCTAGGTCATATCTCCGCTATACAGTCCATATAATTCGAACCACATTAATCGTGGGCTATAAGCGCCCCACAAATTCTAAATAGGCACTGAAGGAGTATAAAGTAACATTTAATTTAAAAAAAATGATATAGCAAAGAGTACGTATTATAAATGGAAGTGTAGTGTGTTTCCTTCCCGTGTTCTAACTGCAGCTACCATTAGTCTGGCCAGATGCGGATGATGTTGTCTATTTTTTCTTATGGCAACATCTGCCATTCTTCAAGCAACGCATTCCGCGCTTTACCTAGATATATTTCAGGGGGCATTATGAACTTTGCTTCTTTTTTTAACCAGTCCCGACCATGCTCTGTTGGATTCATGTCCGTGGATCTTGTTGGTCTCTGCATTACTGTTATATCCACATCGTTAAAATATGCTTGAATTTTTAGGGTCTTTGCTAGCGTTCCGCTAATTGTGCCGATGTGTGATTAATATAGTAAATCTATTTTTAGAATTTTTGTCTGTCTTTATCTTTCTTTATTAGAGCATTACGGGAAAACTGCGGAATGATTTAAATGAAACTTGACACAGAGCTATCTTATATCCCGGGGCATTTGGGATACTTTTTAATCCGACAAGTGATATTGTTTTCGAGGTGTAGCCTCCTAACGCCCAAGTTTTGTAACGCTTTGTTGATTAAAGGCCCAAAGTCCTTAAAAAATGTTTCAATGGCGAAAACCCAAGACTTTGAACTTTAAAAATTGTGCGTTACAGTAAGTAACCTCGCAAGTAAGTATAATTTTTATCTGGTCTCAGGTGAATGAGGACTAGGGGAAAAAAGGACAAAAATAGATAACCTTTTGGTAGGCCTTTGGGTCAAAAGCACTAGACTTAAAACAACATACTTCTTACAACATCAATTTTTTCAACTACCTTCAAAATACCAAAAATGAAATTAAACTTAAAACCAATTTAATAACCTAAATAAATAAAAAATCCCCTAAATTTATAGAAAAATTGACTTTATTATTATTTATTTTAAATAATCATGATAGAGTCCTTACTAATCCAAAGGTCTATTAATAGGTCTTAAATTTTTATTATATCATAGATCCATACAAAGTTTTTATGTAAACAGCAAATATATAATACAAGATGGCTCACTAGAACGCAGAGGCTCCGGGTTCGAGTCCTGGCATGGTAAATTTCGTAAACTAACTTTTCGTTATTTACTATGGTCCGGGTGTCTGGAATCGGTTCCAGAATGGTCCGTTGTATATTACCCATAACACAAGTGTAACATGCTTAATTTGGGGATATGCAATATGTGGGTTTGTCTGCCGATTTATTAAAAAAATTAATTGTTTTTTAATTGCAGGAGATCAGCAGACAGGCAGACGGCCCACTTGATGGAAAGCGGTTACCATCGCCTATGGATATTTGCAACACCAAAGGCGCTACAAATGCGCTGCTGCTCTCTTAAGGGAGAATGGAAACCGGTCACTAATGCCGGAACACAACTCAAGGTTGTTATGGCGACATACTTTAGACCAGGGGTGGTAGCCATCCAGTCGGGCAAATGCCCTACCACCTGGATATGTAAAGATAAACACTATATAGTATTAGTAGCTTAGTGTTTAGTGGACTTGTATCCCAAACTGAAGGAGCGTGTATTCGAATGCTGGCCGAAAAGGTAGCAACACTTAGGCCGGTTGTCCACCGCCGCCGTCACCGGACCGTCACCCAGAACGAGATTATTTCGAGCCGAGTTTAAGATGACGTGACGGCGATCGTGTGTCCACCGCGTCGATATATCGGTGGCTCAGTTCTAGAGCTTTGTCGTGCGTGGTAGTCGAGTTTTTCTTTTTCTCTACAACTTCAATTAATGTATAAATATCGTATTTGAATGTCTTAGGCATTTTTTTACAAATTTTATGATAGACAAAACAAAAACCGGGCGAACGGCGCGGTGCAACGGTAGTGTGTAGACAAGAACAAACGTGTTTTGTATTGCCGGCACATCGGCCCGTCATAAAACCGTGCCGAGTTCTAGCGGTCACGCCGAACTACTCGAAACACCGGCGGCCGGGATGACGGCTCTCGGGTGATGGGTGTGCGTTGGACACATGGCCATAGTAAATGTATGTATCGCTAAATCTGTCTCAAAAGGAAGCCGCAGATCGAGAAAGTGAGAGAAGGGTAAGTACGCGTATTGACGCGCCTTCACATGGGCGCCGGCGTCAGTCGGATCTCCCTAGGATAATACCGCTTCAGGGGCGCTCATGCATCAAGGGAGCAGAGGAGTCTTCACCCCTGTCGTCGAAGTGAGTTAGCTCTTCCGGGGGCTTTCTCAGGCACTTATTGCGCTAGGATCGGCGTGGGCGTAACTACGTTCTAAGTCTCATGACTTTCCTGCCATAAGCGCGGGGCCGTCGGAGGAGGGTGGTTTTAGTGGGTATTAGCCATTTGGGCTCGAGTCTCCACCCAAGCCGGTTGATTAGTTTAGATTGTCCCTTTTGGGAAGGCCTCCATGATCAACTATGGTCTAATCCCTTGCAAAGGACACGGTATTGTGCGTAAATAGCTATTTCCCCCGCCTGAAAAAATCGGCGCCGTCATCTCGTCCTCGGTGACGGTCCGGTGACGGTCCGGTGACGGCGGCGGCGGACAAACGGCCATAGGCAGTTTTCTGACCTAATACGCATAATGTTACAATTACCACGTGCAGACCATGAAGGAAAACATGGTGATGCAACCTGCACATCGAGTTAACCGATAACTCATACCCGCTAAGTCGCCTTGGACAAACGTGGCGGGTTTACCGTCTGTTCCCCCGAAAATGTTGTTTCACTAAACTAAGCTGCAAGAGTATACAGAACTTATTATTACGGCTCATGCTATGTTTTAAAACGTTTTTTTATTATCTATAGATCAATGGAGCCGGTCCTGATTTGGATATAGTTTTGACAACATACCTCGAAGACAGAGATAAGTCATGCAACACTCTTAACAGCGGTTTTAAGGTATTTCTTTTTATATAATACTTTTTATACATAGTTATAAGCTGGCCCGGCAGTCCTGTCCTGTAAAAAAATCTGGAATCAGATCGCAGCGTCACATATCGGATCTAATTGTCAATCGAAGTGATCCAGTGACCTACTCAAATACACCTGCTGGCACCTACCCAGTTTGATTGAGAATCTTGTCTGCAATGCAATATAGCTTAAGACGTACAGAATTTGTTAGTGGAATGTGTCCGAACCAGAGACACCAGAGACGGTAGGAAGGGGCTGGTGGATGAGAATTAATATATGGGCGTGGGTGTTTTCTAGAGCATTTTTTGCGGCCTCTTTCTGCGGCTCTTTTAATATGTAAAATAATGAAAACTTTTATATAACTTTTGTGTAATTGTATGGTTAAGGTATGATGGAACTGACAGGATGACATCAACACTAAATAAATAAATTAGATAATAAAAAAGAATGTGAATCTAAAACATATAGGGGACTTCATTAAATCCTTAGAACTAAATTCCAGCGCCAATTACTGAGTCAAATTGAGAATCCAAATTCTAATCCATCCGAGGACCTACTCAAATACACATAAAAATTTCATCATCGCTCCAGTCACTAGTCACTTTTTGCCAGGTGGTAGGGCATTTGCCCGACTGGATGGCTACCACCCCTGGTCTAAAGTATGTTGCCATAACAACCTTGAGTTGTGTTCCGGCATAAGTGACCAGGTTCCAGTTTCCCTTAAGAGAGCAGCAGCACATTCGTAGCATCTTTGGTGTTGCAAATGTCCATAGGCGATGGTAACCGCTTTCCATCAAGTGGGTCGTCTGCCTGTCTGCTGATCTCCTGCAATAAAAAAAAAGTCACTAGAAGGAATTTAGTGCCAAATAGTTTCTAATCAAATTGTTTATTTCAGATATATATGCAAAACCCAAATGATATGCCCACGCCGTCAAGGTACCATTACTCGGCCCTCGACAGTCAATCTACCTCATTGGCGATAAAATGTAACATTATGAATACTTCAGTTGATTTGAAAAGCAATACTCCTCAGGAGTAAGTCTCTTTTCTTTTACCTACTTCCAGTCATTTAGTCTCAGAAGACTAAACAGATAGAAAACACTTTATTGCACACGAAATAAATAATTACAAAAATGCATAATTTCAATTGATCGTGTACTAGCAGAAGGTGATGTCAGGAGCCTTAAGAACAAACGAGCGTGCATGAAAAGAGTTATGAATGTCAAAGAAGTAAGTGAGGTGTGTAAGAATAAGCCTGAATGGCGCTCTGTTGTTCGTGCCTACCCCGCAAGGGAACTGGCGTGAAGTTATGTATGTATGTATAATTTCAATATTGTCATAGTAAAAGCATTAAGCGACCTTATTGTTTACAGCAATCTCTTTCAAGTAAACTAACTTAAAGAATAATTTGGCTATGTAGATGGTGTAGAGTATTAAGTAGCACATAAATACATAGACTTAATTTTTTACTGCTAATAATATGATTTTTTTCATTCCGTACTCCTCTATTCTGGCATACATCTTCTATCACACCACAAATCATTATATCCTCCTTCACACAATTCACCCATATTTTTGTCTACCTTTACAATATCCTTTTTGATCCTCGTATCCCTCCGTATTTAAAGGAACGTTTTGATTTCCTACATCTTTCTCATTCCCGTTATTTGCGCTCTAGTAATAATCTCTCCTTAATGACAGCTGTACACACTTCTTCCTTCGTTGATAACTCTTTCACGGTACAGGCTGTCCGTTTATGGAACTCACTGCCACTCAACATCAGACTAGCTAAATCCATAATTTAAATTTATGGTTACTAAATATCTTTGGTCCTCGCAAGTACAATACATGCTGCTGATTCGATATATAGTATGATATATCTTATACTAGAGTTTACCCCGCGGCTGCGCCGCGGGTCAACCTCTAGTGCGTATCTCTTGTTTAAAAAGCAAGTGGTACAGGTTACATTATACTAAATTTGTATGTATTTGCCCCTGAAAGATTGACTTCATTTTATATCGCAAACTATACCACACCCGTCTTTATGTAAACTACATAAATGACAAAACTTGACAAAAATGACAAAATAGATAACATGGTCCAAGTCGACCAACTGGACCCAGTGGACCCAGTGGACCCAGTGGACCCAGTGGACCCAGTGGACCCAGTGGACCCAGTGGACCCAGTGGACCCAGTGGACCCAGTGGACCCAGTGGACCCAGTGGACCCAGTGGACCCAGTGGACCCAGTGGACCCAGTGGACCCAGTGGACCCAGTGGACCCAGTGGACCCAGTGGACCCAGTGGACCCAGTGGACCCAGTGGACCCAGTGGACCCAGTGGACCCAGTGGACCCAGTGGACCCAGTGGACCCAGTGGACCCAGTGGACCCAGTGGACCCAGTGGACCCAGTGGACCCAGTGGACCCAGTGGACCCAGTGGACCCAGTGGACCCAGTGGACCCAGTGGACCCAGTGGACCCAGTGGACCCAGTGGACCCAGTGGACCCAGTGGACCCAGTGGACCCAGTGGACCCAGTGGACCCAGTGGACCCAGTGGACCCAGTGGACCCAGTGGACCCAGTGGACCCAGTGGACCCAGTGGACCCAGTGGACCCAGTGGACCCAGTGGACCCAGTGGACCCAGTGGACCCAGTGGACCCAGTGGACCCAGTGGACCCAGTGGACCCAGTGGACCCAGTGGACCCAGTGGACCCAGTGGACCCAGTGGACCCAGTGGAACCAGTGGACCCAGTGGACCCAGTGGACCCAGTGGACCCAGTGGACCCAGTGGACCCAGTGGACCCAGTGGACCCAGTGGACCCAGTGGACCCAGTGGACCCAGTGGACCCAGTGGACCCAGTGGACCCAGTGGACCCAGTGGACCCAGTGGACCCAGTGGACCCAGTGGACCCAGTGGACCCAGTGGACCCAGTGGACCCAGTGGACCCAGTGGACCCAGTGGACCCAGTGGACCCAGTGGACCCAGTGGACCCAGTGGACCCAGTGGACCCAGTGGACCCAGTGGACCCAGTGGACCCAGTGGACCCAGTGGACCCAGTGGACCCAGTGGACCCAGTGGACCCAGTGGACCCAGTGGACCCAGTGGACCCAGTGGACCCAGTGGACCCAGTGGACCCAGTGGACCCAGTGGACCCAGTGGACCCAGTGGACCCAGTGGACCCAGTGGACCCAGTGGACGAAATGGACAAAATCACAAAACCTGTCCTAGTTTCCGGGATAAACTTTACATAAATCTATCCCAAAATGTATCCCATTATCCGGAATGAAAAGTATCCCTTGGACACTCTCGGTATTCAAATTATGTATGTACCGAGTTTCAGCCAAATCGGTCCAATAGTCTTTCCATAAAAGGATAACAAAGAAAAAGACAAATATACTTTTATCCCGGAAACTATCCCATTTTCCGGGATAAAAAGTATCCTATGTTCATTCTCGGCATCGAAAATATATATATACTGAGTTTCAGCCAAATCGGTCCAGTAGTTTTTACGTGAAAACGGAACAGACAGACAGACAGACAGACAGACAGACAGACAGACAGACAGACAGACAGACAGACAGAGTTACTTTCGCATTTATAATATTAATAGGGATTTGTATTGTTTTTATCCGTGCAGGAACGGAGAAAGAATACAATTTCCTGCGGCCGGGCGGCCTGTCGTAAGGGGCGACTAAACAACCCACAGCCAGGTGGTAGGTAATTTGCCCGACTGGATGGCTACCACCCCTGCTCTAGAGTATGCCGCCATAACAACCTTGAGTTGTGTTCCGGCATTAATGATCAGGTTCCAGTCTCCCTTAAGAGAGCAGCAGCGCATTTGTAGCGCCTTTGGTGTTGCAAGTGTCCATAGGCGACTGTCAAGTGGGCCGTCTGCCTGTCTGCTGATCTCTTGCAATAAAATAAAAAATAGTATATAAAGTATATTATTATTTATTTATTTCCTTTTTACTTATTCTTGGAGTGTTTCTTATTATTTATTGTCTTCACCGCCACTGTTGTTTTAATATTTTCCTTAGTTTAGGGGGTTGCCTGGAAGAGATTGCTTTAAGCGATAAGGCCGCCCTTTGTTCAACATTTAGTGTACTTAGTTTTAAGAACGTAGTTTTAATTTTTGGTCAACAATAACGTGTTTTCATTCATTCATTCATTCATACTCTTATATCAATTCTCCAGTTTAACATTAGTTCTCACATGATTTTCATGCCTGCTCTTTACATGCCCATACTACTTAATTGTCTTCCTCTAAATTTTCCAGTCACGGTTGGAACTTTCAAAGACTTTAGAAGAACGTTTAAAATTCATTTTAGTTCCATATTAATAACAGCTGGATAAAAGACGGTATTTTATACAAAATCAATGATTTCGAACCCTTACTTATTTATACAACAAATAGCACAAAGCTTTACACTATACAGTCTAAAAGAGGATAGATATTAAAAACAGCACATGAGCCAATAATGAACGTTACTTTGTTAGCCAAATTTAAAAAAGAGAATAATTTAAGTTAAATTGAATTGATTTGATTTATGCCAATAATCTGGATAGACCATTTAGGCATAAAGTAAAACAGTTTTGCTCGTTCAACTAAATGCTTTATATAGTATGTATTTGCCACCAAGTACTGCTGTACTGTCTGTGGTTTTAAGTCACATCGTAAGTCATGTATATTGGAAATATGACAAGTGATTAAAATTTACTTTTCAGACGTCAGTGCTATTTCGAGGGTGAGAAGAGTTTGAAATACTTCAGCACGTATACGGCACACAATTGCTGGTTGGAGTGTTTGTCAAATTATACGTTCATGAAGTGCGGCTGCGTTGGATTCTATATGCCACGTACTTAACTTCTTCTAAACACACTTTTATTAGCTTCGCCTATCTGTATATACATGTATCAATGAATATAACTATGTAAAGCTGAAACTGTAGAGTGTGTAACTCTTGTTCCTTTCTGTCTTTCAATTCGGATGAATGAATCAAAGCGTCTCATATAAACGTAAACTGAATCATCAAATGTCATTGAATGCAGTAGTGCTTTTTCAGATCTGTGCATTTAAACTAAATTTACTTAATTTATTTGATCCATCTAATATCAACATTAATTAATTTTTCGTCGTTATTTACATCCACTTCCAAACGTCTACACGTTTAGACGAATGCGTACACAAATTTTCATCCCCTACATCCATTTTTATTACACGTACTGTTGTTACTTCGTAATTTTTGTGGATTTCCCAAATTTATTTCGTGTTTCCAAGGTATACATAATAAATATATTTATACTAGGTAGATACAAGAATTACTAGTTTAAAGTTATAAGATGATGATCATAGTTTATTTTATCATGTTTCAGATAATGATAGTCATCATATATGCAATTTCGTTCGTTACAAATGCATAATTAATGCGGAAGGTGAGTTATTGCTTAACACAGATTAATTTATGGCTGCAATTCACTTAACTTATCGTGTTCTGTATCGGTATTGCTATATTTTATCAAGTATTTGAGGTATTTACTGATTGAATTAGAAAATAATTCATCATTACCACAGAGTACAAGGATGAATTTGCTGCGCGTAGCATTGGCCGCAACCAAAACTTTTTTAATGCAGTGTTCTTTAAAAATATGTGTTTCATTTGTCTTGTTGATAACAATAACAACATTTTTCAGTGATATTGTACCCAAAAGTGAATGATCGCTTTGGTGTTTTGTGACATAATAAAAAGTACTAGACTGTCGGTTATTAGGAGTTCGCTTTTTATATTGCGATTTTTTATCTCTGCTGAAATAATTTCAGACGAATTAGCAGAGTTGGAAGCTTCTGGAAATACTTCTTTTGGGTGCAGATGCTTGCCAGCATGTAACACGATTGACTATACTGCAGAAGCCTCAGTATCAGATTTCGATTACAAAACTTTGTGGGAGATTGAGTACCAAGGGACCTTCGATAACAGGTTGGTTCATACAAAAATATAAAGAAAAACAAGTTTAACATTTTAAATTGTAACTATATTCCAATTGTATAAAAAGGTATAAAGGTCAGAATACGACTCGCGAATCTAATTTGCAAAAGGCCACCTGTTGTTGACGTAGAGTCAATATATCTTACAAGTCTTAAATTCCAGTTGCATTCAGACCGCTTGCTTCGAAGCCTTTAGCTTCGTCTGGGTCTGCTTTAACAGTTTTCTTCTATATTTCGCACGGTCTTGGCATCTCTTATTGTGAGACCACTCCTACGCATGACATTCTTTACGAAATCAAGCCAGGATTTTTTACACATATCTTTTTTATCGGGACATGGTGGATCCTTATTTCTTGCCTATAAAGTAGCCGGCTTCCATAAGATGAAGCCATATCAGCGCAAGTGACATTCTGGCATTTTATCTGCTATGCCACGGACATAAAGAGTACCACGGTTTCAGGAGTTCCTGACTCAGCACTTTCCCGTGTCTCCATACACCCACTAGAGTATACTACATAGAGTTAAACATAGTGTTCAAATATCACATGATAGATTTCTAAAAGTGGATTATCCAAATTTCTTGCCAGTTGTACGTACCCATAAATTTGGTCCTCCATTTTACTCAAATGTGATGATCTCGATGGATCAGTGTAATTATTCAATTGAAATCAAAGTCATGTACCTCAGCAGTAGGCGAACGAATGATAAGATTAAATGATCAAGACGATAGAAACAATCGCAACAAAAACAAACACATCTCGTGTTACTAACATTGTCTGTTTTTCAGCGTTAAGTACTCGACAATAGTGGTGTTCTTTCAACAACCGGGCTTTTGAAGCGATGCACCGCTCCAAACTATTTGGGTGTATCGACTTTATCACCAACAGCGGCGAGCTGCTAAGCCTCTTCCTCGGTTTTTCGGTTTTCAGCATCGGTGAAATATCGTATCATTAACATCGTCTATGTATTTTTTAGCTCTAAGTATTCGAGGATAGTGATGTTCTTCCAACAGCCGGGGTTCATAGCGATGCGCCGCTCCAAACTGTTCGGGTGGATCGACTTTATCGCCAATTGCGGTGGGCTGCTCGGCCTCTTTCTCGGCTTTTCGGTTCTCAGCATCGTCGAAATCATGTATTACGTAACCATCAGGTACATTAATTCCTCTTTTAATGATTCATAGATACATCTCAGTGCTCTGCAAAGTTTTTGGGTCTGGCCTGGGTGAAGAATTTATGAACAAGTTTCAAGTTTTTGTATAATTTTCAAGTAAAGATATCAGACCAAAGTTGGCCCTATGTAACAGAAGCTTAAACCAAATTATAGAAATTTTACCCGACATTTTTTTTTTGAAATACCTTATTTGTATTTGTAAAGCCATAACGATGTTCTTTCATGACTATTTTATTTAGAACTCAAAAAAAACGAAATGTGTGCTGGGATTTTTCGCAGGCTTACTGCAAATTATGATTTGGTTAGGTTAGGTACATTTTAATTAATGCATTTTTTTATTTAAACATATTTTATTTTATCAAACCAAAAACCTGAATTCCATCCGGAACCAATAAAAACATCGATAGTCCACTCTAAAATTATGATCTCACCACGTCTAGTCTAAATTTATGCCGCTCTTCCACGCGGCCGTAACGCCTTTTCGTGACAGAAAAATCCTAAGACCCCGTCTATATAGAAGTTTCACTTCAATAAACAAAAATTAGTTTGAACATTATCAGTGAAATAATTTTTCACATATAAGGCATTTTCGATTAAATGCTTTGATTCTAGTTCTGAAACCAAATAACGAAATCCATGAACGTGTATCCTAACATTTTCTTAAGTTTTCGTGATTAGTATACACAATAAAACTACGTGAGCTCTTTCTGCGTGCACCGGAACACAAACCAACTTGATTAACAATTTCTTTTTATTTTACCACCCACCCATTTTGATATTATATAAAGTTATTAGAGCTAAGCATGTTTGCTGAAGAGTTTCTTGCGCCGCTTTTTCTCTTTAAGCCACAACATGTTGCCAAGCGGTAGTAAATTAGATTAGGCTCCCATAGAGTAAATATTAGCCAGAAACAAAATTAAGACTAAATAATTAAAATGAACAAGTTGGCGGTAGGCTAAATAAAACTTTAACAATACTCATTGACACTTGACATCTTTGTCTTCCGTGATCACGGCTACTGAAATGTGGCCGAAACGTGGGAATAATAAAAATGGAATAAATTACTACGCTGAAAACAGTTAAAACGTAGTTTTATAGCGTTTATCATCTCTACGGAATTTTTCTTTGCAAGTAAACTGCTTAGCACTCAGCCAATTTATATATATATTTTTTCTATACCTTAAAAATATACAAAGGTTGGTTGGCGTACCAATTACGGTATCGGCTATGTATACATACATACATACATACATAACTTCACGCCAGTTCCCTTGCGAGGTAGGCACGAACAACAGAGTGCCATTTAGGCTTATTCTTACACACCTCACTTGCTTCTTTGACATTCATAACTCTTGTCATGCATGCTCGTCTATTCTTAAGGCTCCTGACATCACCTTCTGCTAGTACACGATCAATTTGATCATGGAAGGTGTGTCCTGGCCTTCCACGACTTCTGCATCCATCCACTTTTGCATTGTATATCTGTTTAGTCATTCTTTCATCATGCATTCTTTCCACATGCCCGAACCACCGGCTATTTATAACATATTTAAAAATCAGACATGTGAAAATAAGTAAATTTGAATCATTTTTTGTGGAGCTTTGAAGCGTCTGACAAAAGTTTTGGTCCATGGAAAGTGTCTGACACTTATGATACTATTTTAGAATAATATTCTACAAAACATATATTAAAATCAAGCATATAAATTTAAGTTAAGTAACACTTATTTCTAGTGGGCTTTCTTATCTGGTACCTGCCCAGGTGTCACAAGGAGAGCTCCACAAGCACGCAAGTATTCAAAGAGCATGAGACGCTACTGAAAACCTAAGTTTTCATCTATGTGAAAATAAGTTATGTCTGATCGCTCAGGGATCTTAATCTATTAGATGCAATAACAAGCGTTGTAGAAGGAATTACAAAAGAAGTGTAGAACAGTATTGTGTGAATGGTAGAGTTGGTGCCGGTAGGTCGGGACGTACACACCATGATCAAATAGTAGAAGTGTTAAAGTAAGGTCAGGTTTTTAGCACCTCAAATAAACGTACATGTATGTATAAAGAGATTAGTAAAAGTAGATGAAGTGAAAGTTGTTTGTAAGGATCGTCGTAAGTGGAGATAGATCATCTGTGCTTACATCCATGGATAATAGGTTTGATAATATGTAAATATATTGTTCTAGGTTATGGTGCTCATCAGAACAAGGGCCTAAGAAAAACAAGAAGAAACCAAAACAAATATTTACAATTAAAACATGAAACAGCTTTATTTATGACCTAAAATTTTGACATCTACTTGTTCGTTATCATTATTATCAGCACCACCATCATTTTAGTCTTAAATCCCAGTTGCTTTCATAGCGTTTGCTTCGGAGCCTATGTTGTACCTACATTTCTATATTTTCTTCAAGTTTTCGGAATTCTTTACTCTTAAACCTTTAACACGTATATTCTTCTTCACGTCGTTTCTTGTTTCTATCACGTTAAGTTGTTCCTGCATCTGCTCTTCAATTTAATGAAATTCATGCAATTTACGAAATTGGAAAGGAGGTAATTAGAACTTTCAATTTATGATTAATTTAAGCTTAAAATTATGTTTTTAATAATGAGATATTTATTGTGAGTTTTAATGAGATTTTCTATAGAGACAAGAAAAGGCTGATGGCGTCAACTGTAACTGTAGATTGAGTTACGAGTTATAGATTTTACTTGATGATTGTTAGTCTTTAAATTGAGTTACGAGTTACAGATTTTTCTTGGTGATTTTTTTAAATTATTTTTTATTAACAACTACGGACTCTAGTTCCGTACCCTTTTTTACAATTAAATTTAAGAAGAAGTTAGGAAGTTGTACACGCTTATTTGTTACTTTGTTATTGTGTGTGACATTTAATGAATGCATGTTTGTGTTGTGGTGTACCTTAAGAATAACTTATTATATTAATTTATTCTAATTTTAATACTAAACTTACTACTAATGTAGAGTGTATCTGTTACATACTGGTGTTGTGAGGAAGTGCATGTGCAGTGTGTGCCTTATGTCTATACCCATATATATTATCCTGACTAGTGCCATGTGTATAGTTTTCCTTTCTGTGTCTGGCTTATTAATTTTTAGGCTCTTTATGTGTTTTGGTGTGTTTGTGAAGTGTGCGTGTAATGCAATGCGGAGTAGTGCGCATTGGTGTGGGTATGTGTGTAAGTTTTGTTGTTAGTTTTCTTGGTGATTGTTAGTCTTTAGATTGAGTTACGAGTTACAGTTTTTACTTGGTGATTGTTAATCTTTATACTTCTTCCATTGCAATAATAGCATTCGCTGCTACTTTCACACTACTTACCTCACCGTTAATTCTGTTAATAGCAATTTTCCTATTTCTCATTAAAGTATATTATTATGTAAAAGACCGCCTCTATAGTTGTTGATAAGCCTTTGCAGGCCTTCCTCACTGTAATGCAGAGACTCCGGGTTCAATTTTTGGCATGGTAAATTTAGGATGATGATCTTGACAGCTCACGATAGAGACGAAGTAGTGTATAGTCATTAATGAACCTATCTGTTTATCGATTGTTGTTCTAGTAGAAGTCGATATAGCATGCTTATGTTGTATGGGCAGATTATAATACAAATGATGTGATATAATTACCTAAATGTTAATTTTAATATGTTTTTGGTTGTTCTTTATATGTGGCACTTCATTAAGTGGGCGGTACCTATCTTAAAGTATGAAAGAAATACGACACTTCATAAGCGTGAGTTGGAAAAATTATCATACTAATCTACATTAGATGTGTGGGTGTTTGCCTACCCCTTTATCTATATTATAATATATTAATCAATGTTTGTAATCATTTCAAAAGTTCAATAAAAGATTTCTCTGATATGTCGTCTTTTTTTATTAACCTTTATGTTTTTGTCACTTTCGTCCGTCTGTCTTTGTATCTCACAGTCGTTTTTCTCAGAAACTGCTGATTCTACAATCTATGGTTTAAATCTGACAAGAATATGTAGACTGTGTGATGACAGAGTCATCTAGTGAAGTCTCGAAAAAAATAAAGATTAGATTAGATAACACTTCATTGCTCACCAAAATAACAGATACTAAATTAGTTACAATATTTGTAGGTAAAACAATAGGCGTCCTTATCACTTAGAGCTAATCTGACGATGTAGACGGTGTATAAATTTAGATGTTCCTAAATTTTAAAATTAATACATATCAGTGGCGTGGACTTCATACAACTGGATTCCCCATAGCCTACCTTTAAAAAACTAGCGACTAGCAACCACAGACCGAAAACACTATGAATTGAAGCAGTTACATTCCATTCAATGCAAATTCTTACGTTCCGTAAGCTATCATTGTTCTCATTCTAAGTCCTCGTATGAGACACGCCTTAGCGAGTGCTGTATGCATAAACTTGAAACGAGGAGATATCTCCTGGACGCTATGCTTTTATACTACATTTGTCATGATGAATTTGATTGTATTACATTATCGAACCAAATAAGTATTTGGGTGCCACAGAAAAATCAATTACCCCTGTCAGTAATCGTATCGGTTGATTTTGGAGCAATAAATACATCATACAATTATCACACATTGGGCAAACAAAGAGGAGCATAATAACACGGGTAAAAGAACACATTGCTGACATGAAACACACAAGGTCTACGAAGTCTGTGATCAGTGATCACACGCTGGATAAACCCAACCACTACATCAGAATCGATAATCCACAAATCCTCTCGAAAGAAAATTGTTGCATAGCTAGAATGAGGCGTGAGGCTATGGAAATCAAAAAACACCCAAATTTCAATAGAGAAGATGGTTAGCAAGTACCGCCTGTTTGGGATCCGATCATCAAAACTATTAAGACCCAAACCCAGCACAAACCAACTATCAGACCTCAAGATACTGTGAGCTCTTTCTTCGTGCACCGGAACACAAACCAACTTGACTGATAATTTCTTTTATTTGCCTTCCACCCATTTTAATATCATATAAAATTATTAGAGCTAGTCATGTTTGCTGAAGAGTTTCTTGCGCCGCTTCTTCTCTTCAAACCATAACATGTTGCGAAGCGGTGTTAAATTAGATTAGGCTCCCATAGAGTAAATAATAACCATAAACAAAATTAAAACTAAATAATTAAAATGAACAAGTTGCCGCTAGTCTAAATAAAACTTTAACAATACTCGTTGACACTTGACATCTTTGTCTTCCGTGATCACGGCCACTGAAAAGTGGCCGAAACGTCGGGATAACTAAAACAAATAAATTACCGCGCTTAAAACCGGTTAAACGTAGTTTTATTAAATAAACACATCTGTATTATTATACTCAATCATAGTGAAGCTTGTAACAATTCATTTCTGTTAAGGAATGTCAAACAGCAAATCAAGGGAAGAAGTTGTTTTTGAACAAAATGGTCTATTTTCATACATTAATTAAATCTCGCCTTATTTTGTGCAACATGGAAATGATGCAAATTATTCTATTTTAAATAGGCTTCTATAAATTATTTTTGGAAATGCACCTTATTGTACTCCAATCAATCAAGTCAGTCAATACATAAACATCGATTCCATTCAAAGGAGTTGGGGCGAAATGACCGGCGCAATTTGATGTTTAACTAATGTATGGGAAATAGAACATTTTGTTCAAAAACAGTATATTCCCTTGATTTGCCGTTTGATATTCCTTCACAGAAATTAATTCTTACAAGCTACATTATGGATTGGTGTAATAATACAGTTTATATTGTTACGACTCAGGTCCCGAAAAAACAAAATCCACCTGCATATCTGAAACAAAGCACATTTGTTACCCGTCGGCATTTGTACTAATACCATTTAAATTATTTTATGGTCATCCATCTCCTTTTGTTTACTTGTGTTTAAAATTTATGATTAGAAAACAGCCCATTGTTGTATTGTAATATTTTATGGCAGTCATTAGCCAGGTGTGTCGGAGAAGTCGACTTAGATAAGGGGACATTGCAGTTGCGCAGTATAAAACGACGACCTGATGGAGGGGGAATACAGTCAAGCGATAACCACGAGCGAAGTAAGACGCATGTACAATAACGGGAATCTAATAAGTGACGGACTTTAAGCGTTTTATGGAATTAGGACCTTCTGCATTACGTTTGGACTTGTTGTGTTCGGTTATATTTGTATCTGTTTTATACGTGTTTGTATAGTTCTAATAAAGTCTATTATTATATATGTACACGCAGGAACGTAGGATTTCCAAAAAAATGATGAGGTTTTTTCTCGTATAAATTTCGTATAATTAGTTTTTACAAATTCGTTACGCTGGTAAATTTTGAAACGTATATTAATGAAGTAATCAAGTATGAAGTGACTTGAAGTTCGTAAGTGACGTTTTATCTGTCACTGCTAATGTGACGTGTGACGTTTACGTATATTGTGTCGTTGTTGTTGTCGAAGGCAACTATCCAAAAAGTCAGATCCGGAATTGCGTATTGTGTCTGAATAATATATTAATATTATATGTATATTAATATTATTTTTGTAAAATCAGCGGGTGGTTTAGATTCATCCAAAATCTAATGATACCACATTAGTTTTCGTCAAAATCGGTCTCGAGATTAATTTGCGTAGTTTTAAGTTAGGATTAGGATTAAGGTGCGGTTAGGATTAAGGTGCGGTTAGAATTAAAGCGCGGTTAGGGCCCGAAGCAGGGGTGTAGCTACCGCCGTATCAGCCGAGTCAATGCTATGGGCCCCCAAGCTATAGGGGCCCCGAAAGTGCGTAAGCAAAAATTCTGAAAATATTATCCACAATCTTTTATAGATTAATAAAAAAACGTGTGCGTCTCGGGACGCCCGACAGAAGTGATAACTTAAACTAATCTAAGTTGAACTATTTAATATTGAAATTGTATGTAAATTAATATGATAATGTAAGGAAAAGTTATTTATTAATAAAATCTTTTATTGATTATAAAATATATTTTATTCTTAGTTACAATTCTTGAATATGTACATTAGAATTTTGTGTATGTACATTATTAGTATCATTGTTTAATCTAATTACCGAAATACGGCTAGCGCTGTGGGTTAGAGTGAGAGGAGGAGCCTGCCTACCGCTGCCGTATGCGTGAGGGAAAGGGAAGCCAGACTGGCGCCGTAACGCGTTACGTAACGAAGTGGTTTACCCTCTCATAAGAAGTTATCACTTCAAAATTTTGAGAATAACTGCTGGGCCAACAGAAACGGCTATTAGACTTGTCATTATTGTCCGCTATAGAAAGAAATTTAGTTGTTATTTATTTAGGTGTATGGCTTGGCAGGTAGGCCTTTAAGCCAGATCTTAGTTTACAATATAGTTTCTTCATTTTCTTAAGCCTATGTGTAGCACAGTTGAACTGTAGGTTATCAGCTGGTGACATTCAACGGAGTTCTTGTGACCACTCAGAAGGCCACATTTGACTATACAGTTCACATTTCTCACAATAACACATAATTACTACTCAAAAACTATCAATATCCTACAACTATTGTTCATTTTAGAGTAATTTTACACATTTTTAGAAAATAAAACTACACAGCACAACATCTCCTTTCAGTTCCCGTCAAAAACTCAAAAGAAATTTAGAAAAACTGAAACCTACAGCTATGGATGGATAATTTGATAAATAAGTTTGCCGAAAAAAAGGCGAGAGAAGTGTATTTTTGAATTGTTTGTTCAACTTAGCTTCTAGAAGCATTAAGTATAAGTAATAACTTATAATTTACTAGCTGTCCCGGCAGACGTTGTTCTGCCCTGAAGAAATAAAATTTAGAACCCGATTCCAGCGCCACCTACCGGGTCCAAATGTAAGCTATCCTATCTTTCAAGTCAGATCAAACTGCACACGGTGTGCAAATTTGATTAAAATCGTTCAAGTAGTTTAGGAGTCCATCGCGGACAAACAACGTGACACGTAATTTATATATATTAAGATATAGAATTATTTTAAATCAATTCGAGAATATTTTTAGTTTTTTTATATAAAAAAAAAATGTTAAGCTTTACCCTTTCTTTGGGCGCCCCAACACATTTTGATACGGGGCCCGTCTAAGGCAAGCTGCGCCACTGGCCCGCAGGTGAGTACTCAGCTTAAACACTTCTGGGAATGCAATGACTAAATGGCGTAAACAATTAATTAATCAAGTAAATTGTATTATGAGCATGACATAGGTTAGTTACAGGTTCAACTGCGTGTCTACTTTTTCATTACTAAAAGATATTAAAAATTGTGTCATTCCGTAGTCTGTCACTGATGTTCAGCAAAAGTGGTTGTGTGAAAAATGTCAGAAAAGTCAAAGTAAGTAAATTTGCTCTAAATCCAAAAACATCCGTTATTGATTTTATATTAAAAAGCCCGATTTTTCAATCATCAGATAAAAGTTATCAGTCGTATAAATTACTAGCTGTGCCCGCGACGTCGTCCGCTTGGAATTGGTTTTCAAAACTCCCCCGATTTTGAAACATTCTTAATTGGTGCTCCGCTGTTATTGGTCTTAGCGTGATGATATATAGCCTACAGCCTTCCTCGATAAATGGGCTATCTAACACTGAAAGAATTTTTGAAATCAGACCAGTAGCTCCTGAGATTAGCGCGTTCAATCAAACAAACAAACAAAGTCTTCAGCTTTATAAATTACTAGCTGTGCCCGCGACGTCGTCCGCTTGGAATTGGTTTTCAAAACTCAAAACATTCTTCATTTGTGCTCCGCTGCTATTAGTCTTAGCGTGATGACATATAGCCTACAGCCTTCCTCGATAAATGGGCTATCTAACACTGAAAGAATTTTTCAAATCAGACCAGTAGCTCCTGAGATTAGCGCGTTCAATCAAACAAACAAACAAAGTCTTCAGCTTTATATATTAGTACTAGGTGTGCCCGCGACGTCGTCCGCGTGGAATTTGATTTCAAAACCCCCTCGATTTTGAAACATTCTTCATTGGTGCTCCGCTGCTATTGGTCTTTGCGTAATGATCTATAGCTTTCCTAGATAAATGGGCTATCTAACACTGAAATATTCTTTTAAATCAGACCCGTAGTTCCTGAGATTAGTGCGTTCAAACAAACAAACAAACTCTTTAGCTTTATATATTAGTATAAGATACTGCGTGAATGTATTTATTAAATTTGAATAAGGAGTCATGATGTATGTCTATACTGTTCATTTTATTATATAATATAAGCTGTTTTGCGCAATGGCGGTACAAAGGGCTTGATATGATAACGCGGAATCCTGGGGCTGCAAAATTTAAAATTTAATTTAAATTTTGAATAAAAACATCAAATCTAGTAAATCTCTTCGTGATGACAAGGGTAGCATTTTGAAATGTCTCAGCCTGTCGGAATATGGAGTAAAATGATTTTCTGCTGATGTTGCCCAAGAAAGATGTCTTACGATTTTTTTTTTAACGTGCGAGTGAGTGGCGTAATGCGGCCTCCAAACAATCCTCTAGGTGTATATATTTGGCTATAATTTTGGACCTAAGTATGTTTATAGTTGTACAATTGTTAAACAATTGTTTTGTTTAAAGACTTTCAGTTTTTGATTCAGCAGGGTCTAATCTAACTAAAACTGAAAGACTTCAAACAAAATAAAAGTTTGAAATACATTTCGCAACAAAACGTATACGTAGATCCAAATCGAGCCTTTACCGCTCTTTTGTCGTATGCGAGATTTGGACCTAAGTATGTTTATTGTTGTAAAAGTTATTTTAAACTATTATTTTGTTAGCAAACCAAACAAATCCAGCAAAAACCAGCTGCCAGACCTCAAGACACTGTGAGCTCTTTCTGCGTACAACGGAACACAAACCAACTTGACTGATAATCACTTTTATTTTTCCTTCCACCCATTCTAATATTATATAAAATTATTAGAGCTAGGCATGTTTGCTGAAGAGTTTCTTGCGCCGCTTCTTCTCTTAAAGCCATAACATGTTGCGAAGCGGTAGTAAATCAGATTAGGCTCCCATAGAGTAAATAATAACCATAAACAAAATTAAAATTAAATAATTAAAATTAACAAGTTGGCGGTAGGCTAAACAAAACTTTAACAATACTCGTTGATACTTGACACCTTTGTCTTCCGTGATCACGGCCACTGAAAAGTGGCCGAAACGTCGGAAAAACCAAAATCAAATAAAATTACCGCGCTTAAAACCGTTAAAACGTAGTTTTATTATGTATACAAGTCGCGAAAACTTAAGAAAATATTATTATTTTGTGTTAAGACTTTCAGTTTTTGATTCAGCAGGGTCCAATCTAACTAAAACTGAAAGACTTCAAACAAAATAAAAGTTTAAAATACCTTTTGCAACAAAAAATATACGTAGATCCAAATCGAGCCCTTACCGTCCTTTTATCGTATGCGAGATTTGGAACTAAGTATGTTTATTGTTGTAAAAGTTATTTTAAACTATTATTTTGTGTTAAGACTTTCAGGTTTTGATTCAGCAGGGTCTAATCTAACGAAAACTGAAAGACTTCAAACAAAATAAAAGTTTATAATACCTTTTGCAACAAAAAATACACTCAGGTCCACGTGTCGCTTACGATAAAATGACGGTAAAGGCTCGATTTTGAAGAGTAGTATAACGAGTATAAGTATATATATTAATGTATTTTTCAGGGTCGAGACAGACGGATGCCCGTCCAGTGGTTTTCCTGTAAAACAAGAAAAAAAAGGAATGCGTAAAGTATTCAGCAATGTGCTTAATGAGTACTCTAGAAGCTCAACATTACATGGCCTAAGATACATCACTGAAAGGCAATTAACTATTTACGAAAAGTAAGTTAAAATATCATCAAAGGTCTCCAAAGTGGTTCATATGTACAACGGGGGGTCCATATCGAACTTCAAGGGGTCCAAGTTACTGAAAAGAAAATATGGGTGTCCGCGAGCTGCAAACAAGGGGTCCAATAATAAATTCCATTTAAGCAAGTTGAGATGAATTTAACTTTCTATAAATAGAATAATAAAACCTACTTACAAGCTTTAAAATGTATATATATTTTTTTTATTTTTATTGCAGGAGTTCAGCAGACAGGCAGACGGCCCACTTGATGGAAAGCGGTTACCATCGCCTATGGACATTTGCGACACCAAAGGTGCTAAAAATGCGCTGCTGCTCTCTTATAGGAAACTGGAACCAGTCACTAATGCCGGAACACAACACAAGGGTTGTTATGGCGGCATACTGTAAACCAGGGGTGGTCGGCATCCAGTCGAGCAAATACCCCACCACCTGGCTGTGGGTTGTTTAGTCGCCTCTTACAACAGGCCGCCCAGCCGCAGGAAATTGTATTCCTTCTCCGTTCCCGCAGGGATAAAATATATTCAACGAAGAAAGAATTGTCAAAATCTGATCAGAAATAAAAAGAATATGACTGAACACACATACACACACACACACACACACACACACACACACACACACACACACACACTTATATATATATATATATATATATATATATATATATATATATATATATATATATATATATATATGTACATACAAACCAATAATACAAAACGAATTGAGAACATTCTCATTTTCTTAAGTTGTTTAAAAAGATAGGGGGTCCAGCGAATGCAATAAAAATTAGTAAGGGGTCTTTTGGGATAAAATAGTTTGGGAACCATTGATCTACATAATCAATTACAGTTAATACAGCAACATAAAAACACTTAACTTAATGCCTATATTCACGTCGGCTGTTTAATTTCAAAATCTGGCAACTGCCATTGTTTTTTTTAAATTAATGTGTACTATAAACATTAATTGCCTAAGGGCTTGATATGTAAATTAGATAATAATTTTATTAATACCTAATTTACAAGTGAAGTGTGTTATTTATGAACATCATAATGTTGAATTTAGTGTCGACGGCCTCTGTGGTTCAGTGGGCTAAGTCTTATCCGGCCAAAATCGCTGGAACGCAGAGGATCCGGGTTCGATTCTTGGCATGGTAAATTTTGGAAACGAATTTTCTGTTATTTACTTTGGTCTAGGTGTCTGGGGTCGGCCCCAGAGTAGTCCGTTATATATTACCATAACACAAGCGTTACTTACTTAACTTGGAGATATACAATGTGTAACACACACATTGTATATCTGTGGAAATACAATGTGTCTGTACACATTATATATACGTTATATGTCAATATTTAACGTCATTACCAATAACACATCTTAAATATCTGCGTGAAATGGTCTATAATTGCAACATTATCTCAGATGAAGCCGCACCTCAACGCAGGTACGGGACTACAGGGGGCCAAGTCTGCTATTTCAACAATTTAGCGTTGTGAAAGTATTTAGAGCACGATTCAAAAATTCTAAATTCACAACATCTCGATATGGTCACGGTTAAATATTTATAAAGACAGAGTGGCGTGGCACAAGCTCTCCATTGGAATTAACAGAATACCGAAATCAGGCAAACCTACGATTGAGACGATAGTGTCTAGCGATTTTAACTGCATAGTAATAGCAAAATTAGTCATCTGAACTTCGTGTCTAAATTATTGTTACGAGTTGCAGGACTCGAATTAAAATGTCGTTGGAATTATTATAGAGTTTATTAGAACTATACAAACACGTATAACACAGCTACAAATATAACCGAACGCAACAAGTCTAAACGTAATGCAAAATATCGTAATTCAATAACACGCTCAAAGTCCGTCACTAAAAAAGATTACCGAATGTACACAAGTCTTGCTTCGCTCGTGGTTATCGCTTGACTGCCTCATCCCTCAATCGAGGCATTACTTTATACTGCACAGATGCAATATGCCTGCCCAGCCGCGTGGACCGAATTTCCTAAAATCAGTTTGTACTTTTAATCCGAGACACCTGGCTAATTACTGCCATAAAAGATTACAATACACAATGGGCTGTTTTCTAATCACAAAAGTTAAGCACAAAGTAAATAAAAGAAGTCCAAATGCGGAAAGGTAATAAAATGTGTTTTTACAAGTATGCAAGTGTGAATTTGTCTTTGTCGGCGTGTAGGTCGTAACATTATATTACCTATATGTAAAAAATAAAAAGTGGAATATCTAAATTTTGTCCTGTCGCATGCGATATTTTTCTATAATATGCTCGATATGACTTAATTAAAGTGAAAGTAATTATATTAAGAACGAAGTAATCATATTGTCCATAGACAATATTTTACTGTCTCTAGCGTAAAAACGTTATTCATTCGTTCTTTATTAATAGCTGGTAACACAGCATGTTAGTTTTTTTTATAGTGCTAATTAAAAAGGTCTTGCCCTTTTGAGCAATTTAATAAAGTTTTAAATAAAAAAGGTATTTCAGAAATGTTTTTCAATTCCCGAGATTTAATTAGTATAAATAATCAATAAATGATGCTGCCTCTATCTAAATAAAGAAAGACTCATTGACTCTTCAGGTGATCAGAAGGCTGGTGCTTTTTCGGGCCAACGGGCCAGTATCGCGATCCAGCGAGGAAACGTAGCCAGCCTTCTGGGCACCTTACCCATAGAAGACGGTGATCTGGGCTCAGTATTCTACTTATAGTCTTGAGAGACTATGAGTAGAATACAATAGAAATAAGTTAAGTTCTCTTGCATTATTCGATTATATGTAATTAATGTTTAAGGACTTCAAAGTGTATATTGTAGGTGCATTACAATGTTTAAATAAAGAAAGAAAGAAAAATATTTGTTTAAGACAAGATATAAAAAGAGGTAAAAGATAATTGATCTTACAATTAGTTAAGAGCAGACAGGAGCCTTAAGAACAGACGAGCTTGCATGACAAGAGTTATGAATGTCAAAGAGGCAAGTGAGGTGTGTAAGAATAAGCCTAAATGGCACTCTGTTGTTCGTGCCTACCCCGCAAGGGAACTGGCGTGAAGTTATGTATGTATGTATGTATGTACAATTAGTTAAGGTAAAAAAAAGGCCCTTGCTCAACATAATGCTAGTTTATCAAACAAAGCTGATCTTCCGTAAGTACCTATATAAGCGATGCCACGGCTTAGTTCCACAAAACAAATTAATGTGTAAACATATTGTTACGAGTTTAGCGGAACTCGAATTAAAATGCCGTTAGAATTACTATAGAGTTTAATAGAACTATACAAACACGTATAACACAGGTTCAAATGTACACCTTCCATGATCAAATTGATCGTGTACTAGCAGAAGGTGATGTCAGGAGTCTTAAGAACAGACGAGCGTGCATGACAAGAGTTATGAATGTCAAAAAAGTAAGTGAGGTGTGTAAGAATAAGCCTAAATGGCGCTCTGTTGTCCGTGCCTACCCCGCAAGGGAACTGGCGTGAAGTTATATATATATGTACAAATATAACCGATCACAACAAATCCAAACGTAATGCAGAAGGTCGTAATTCAATAAAACGTGCATAGTCCGTCACTATTTAGATTCCCGAATGTACACACGTCACGCCCGTATTGTAGCTTGACTGACTTCCTCTCTCCATCAGGCCGTCCTTTTATGCTCCACAATTGCAAATGCAAATGTATGTTCGCCCGGCAACGTCGCCACAGTTTCCTAGAATTAGCTTGTAACACCTGGCTAATGATGCTAATGAGCGAGTACAATACGACAATAGGCTGTTCCCACAATAACTTAGAAACGTATGCCAATAAATAAGTGAACTAAGAAGACGATCATAAAATGATTACAATTAGTTCAAATGCCGACAGATATACAGGTTTCGCGGGCCTAGGTTGTAACAATATAAACAGGAACTAAAAATTTGCATTTAATTTGCAAAAGCTGGTTAATTATATTGTATATTCATACGTGCAGGAACGGAGAAAGAATACAATTTCCTGCGGCCGGACGGCCTGTCGTAAAAGGCGACTAAACAACCCACAGACAAGTGATAGGGCATTTGCCCGAATGGATGGATACCACTCCTGGTCTAGAGCATGCCACCATAACAACCTTCAGTTATGTTCCAGCGTTAGTGACCAGGTTCCAGACTGACTTAACAGAGCAGCAGCGCATTTGTAGCAACTTTGATGTTGCAAATGTTCATAGGCGATGGTAACCGCTTTCCATCCAGTGGGCCGTCTGCCTGAACTCCTGTAATTAAAAAAAAAATGTCATTTTTTCCAGGATATTTTGGCTTATCACATTCTTAGTGAGTGTGACGATATGTGTAGTGGTGATAGTAAACCTATACATAAAATGGAAATCCAATCCAGTCATTGTGACAATCAATGAAAATATAATATCAGCATCAAAGGTAAAAGCCACGCGTTATTGTTTTTTATTAATTAGTTTTATATATTTACTAGTTGGTCTGAAAGAGAGTGTCAGGGTGAAGGTAAGGAAAGGAATGCTCCGGTGGTTCGGGCATGTGGAAAGAATGCATGATGAAAGAATGACTAAACAGATATACAATGCAAAAGTGGATGGATGCAGAAGTCGTGGAAGGCCACGACATACCTTCCATGATCAAATTGATCGTGTACTAGCAGAAGGTGATGTCAGGAGCCTTAAGAACAGACGAGCGTGCATGACAAGAGTTATGAATGTCAAAGAAGCAAGTGAGGTGTGTAGGAGGTTTTTCGTGCCTACCCCGCAAGGGAACTGGCGTGAAGTTATGTATGTATGTACTAGCTGACCCGGCAAACTTCGTGTCGCCTCAGAATCAATAAGTACATAACGTTGATTTCTGAACGACGGGACGAACATCAAACGTTTGACACTTTTAAATTTAATTTGATTTCTGAACGAGTTTTAAATTTATACACATACATACATAACTTCACGCCAGTTCCCATGCGGGGTAGGCACGAACAACAGAGCGCCATTCAGGCTTATTCTTACACACCTCACTTGCTTCTTTGACATTCATAACTCTTGTCATGCAAACTTTTAAATTTAATTGATTTCTAAACGACGGGACGAACATCAAATGTTTGACAGGTAGGAATAGTTTTCTAAGGGAAAGTGAAATTGTTGTTTTTACTAAATTCCAAGCATTTTTTTCATATTTACTCACCATTTAAACCTTCCCTGGACTTCCACAAATAATTCAAAACCAAAATTAGCCAAATCAGTCCAGCCGTTCTCGAGTTTTAGCGAATCTAACGAACAGGAAGGAAGGAAGCCGTAGGTTTGAAAATTATCAATTTATGATTTCAGATACCTTTCCCATCGATAACTATTTGTCCACAATCAAAGTGCAGGGCTTCTGTATTCAATTACTCGGCTGCAAGAAATACTTCGGGGCAACGTTATTTTCCAGTGCCCGCGCCGTAAGTGATCATTATATTTTATTTACTTTTTTCGTAGTTATTTGGGCAAAACGTATCCCCTAAGTTTTCGTAATGTTTGCTCGTGTTAACTTGGTAAGTTAAAATTTTTGGTCTTGGCTGTATAGCCACAGGGTCGTTGCCCATTGTTTTTCATTTTCTTTGTATAGATGGCAGCACTGTCTCCCTATGTCTATGATTTTCTATGCTCATACTGTGCAATTTTTTTTGTTAGTTTAAATAAAACAAATTAATAGTTTTCTCAGTTTTATTTCAAGAAGAAGCCCTAACCTTAATAGCTCGTACATTTATCCTGTCCACGGGAGGTTATTCGCGATCCTGTCTTTGTTTGCCACTGTCATTTATCTCAAAAAGTGTTGGGTAAAGATACAATGGAAAGAATTCAATAATGTGTAACTGTCGACTAGGCATGACCAATTGACCAAGCCCGTACATTGCCAAGCTGGCTTCAGTGGTGAGACAGTGGTGTGGGAGAGCGCACAATGTTCATATATTCACAAAAATTGACATCATAGCAGCGTGGTGGCGGTGCGGGGGCGGCGTGTAAATAGTGCTGCCTACACAAGAACTCATAAGTGCGAAACAACTTAAACTTTAGAATGGCTGCTATAACTGTAACTAAAGGTCGAAAAAATTTTTTTTTGTCCTTAGTCATGTGAGATATTTTTAGCTAGGATCTTTAGTAAATCACCACGATATACCTACTGAAATCTTTATTTTATTTCAGTCAATTTTTTCTTCCAGAGTCGTAAGAATTGTGGCAGGGTACACTTTAGAGGTATGAAGTGAAAAGTATTGAAAAAAAAATTAAGTCGTAGAATTCCTAATTTAAACCCAACTGGCCAGGTGGTAGGGCATTTGCCCGACTGGATGGCTACCACCCCTGGTCTAAGGTATGTCGCCATAACAACCTTGAGTTGTGTTCCGGCGTTAGTGACCAGGTTCCAGTCTCCCTTAAGATAGCAGCAACGCGTTTGTAGCAACTTTGGTGTTGCAAATGTCCATAGGCCATGGTAACCGCTTGCCATCAAGTGAGCCGTCTGCCTGTCTGCTGATCTCCTGCAATAAAAAAAAAATCAACATTCGTGTGTTAAATCCCAGTTGCGCCTGAAGTGTTCACTTCGCAAACTGGATTTCGCTTGCCTACTTTTCTTCTCCACATTGTGCGGTCTTCGCCATCCGTCATTATAAGACCATTGTCACGGATGTTATCCTTCATGACATCAAGTCAACGTTTCATGGTCCTACGCCTTCTACCGTGACCTCGCAGAGCCAAGCATGGCTATACATTTGTTCCCCATATAACGATGGTCTTCATAAACCTTAGCCGTACAAGCATAAGATACTCTCTTGGTGACAATTTTGTTTCTTGTTCTATAAACCTATAATTAAGTTTTCAAATATTTTTAATTACAGTGTAATAGCATCAATAATAGGCAGACGCAAGAGAAAAGCTGAAGTAAACAATAATAGTTCAACGTTAAAAAAATTCAGCAATATTGCTACTGTATGCGAAGGAAATGATCTGATTATCCACAAATTAAAAACTTATGATGAAGACCCATCTGATGCTTCATTGGTTAAAGATTTGGAAGAGGTAAAAGTATTCCTGCATAGCTGGTTAGGCGTCTTATATTACCTACCTTTCCGCAAATCCGCACGCTGGATAGAGACAGGCGGTGCCACCTGTCGGCTGACCGTGATTCGAGCCCAGTACGACATCGGCCTCGCGAGTATCGCACGCGCATAAGTGCAAATATAGAACGCTTTTACCTATAAACCCGCTCCTGTTGGTGAACATTCGCTAATTCTGAAGGCGTGCTTTTAAGACAAGGAGTAGGGATCCGCAGGTGAGTGCCGCTTACATTCTACCCGGCTGTGGATTTTGCCCCGCATTCCATCACCAACATTTTTACCTTTGCCACCTGCACCACCAATAGCTCTTACAATTCACGAAGGCGAGTGGGCTTTACCTATGGTGCGTGAGACTAAAATCGCATTCTTTAGTCAGCAGGCTTGCGACTGATCGCTCCGTCAGACCCGCAGACTGCTGCAATATTCACGTAAACATTTAAGTTCGCCTCCGTAAATTGGTAGAACTATAATACCTAGGACGCATTTTGAGTCGACAACTTATTATAGGGACATGCTACATTTACGTAATTATTATTTTATTGCAACTTTGTGGGATAAGGCATTTAAAAGAAATAAAAAATATAGAACAGCCTTTTATGTTTCAGGTGGCAGAACCCCTCTACAATATTTTTTTCCGATGTATTTGGCGAGGCCAAAGAATGGTATATTGTGGAAATTTGTTTAAACAAGTCTTAACTCGTGAAGGCGTTTGCTTCAATATGAATACCGTGGGAGCCAGGAAGCTACTAAACCTGGACAGGTAATAATAGTGTTTTTAACTACTTACTAGCAATGATGCTTTGTGCTAAAATATACTTGTTGCTATTTGCTATCAATAATGCTAGGCGCTAAAATGTAATTGTTGCTACTTGCTAACATAAATACTACGCACTATGATGTACTTGTTGCCACTTGCTAGCAATTATGTTACATAGTAATATGTTCTTATTGCTACTTCATAATAAAAATGCTACGCACTACTATAATCTAAGGTGGTAGCTTTTTTGATCATAATGTTTTCCTAGAGTCCTAGACCGTCAGTACACGATGATGGAAACAGTATACTGTTACGAGCTACAGGACTCGAATTAAAATGCCGTTGAAATTGCTATAGAATTTATTAGAACTATAGAAACACGTATAATACAGGTACAAATATAACTGAACATAATCAGTTCAAACGTTATGCGCGATTCAATAACACGCGCAAAGTCCGTCACTATATAGGTTATCGAATGTACACAAGTCTCGCCTTGGCCATGATTCTCGCTAGACTGCCCCTCCCCCCCCCCCCCGTTCGGGCATCGTTTTATACTAAACTGTACAATACAACAATCAACCGCGTGAACTGAAGTTTTACAAGAAAACGTAATCTGCACACCTGCGGCCATAAACAAGTACAATAACAATAGGCTATTGTCTAATTACAAATTTTAAATATACAGTAAACAAAAGAAGTTCAAATGCGGGAAAAATAATAAACCAGGTGTGCATTTACTTTGTCGGCATGTAACATTACGTATTAGGTCAAGAAAAATGGTTAGAATATGATGTAGTATATTTTGCTATAGTTTTTTCTCGACGGAGGCCATCGAGCTTATCTTCTTCTTCTTCTTCTGCGAACGGGCGGTTTCCGCAACTCGACGACAAAGCGCCTATTTTGCGTGCGAGGGTGGATGAGGGTTTACTCCATCCAGCCCAGCTCCTCCAGGAAGTCCACCAGCTTCTTGACGTTACTGAAGACTTCTCGGAGGCTACCTGGGGCGTCCAGATACTTCGCCCTGTATTGGGCCACCTCTCCGCATTCAAGCAGGACATGGGCGGCTGTTTCTTCTTCCTCCAAGCATGCTCTGCACAGGGGGCTGTCAGTGACACCTATATTAAAAAGATGTCTGTTAAAATTGCCATGTCCAGTGGCTGCACTAATAACTAGCCTCAGCCGGGACTGACTGAGCTTTAAGATATTCCTGGAGAAATGCATGTTTAGCCGAGGCATTGCCAGCTTGGCATCGAGCTTATCTTAGAGTAAGACGTAATTACGTAAATGTGCACCAGACCACAAGCGACTATTATTGGACGGTACACTAGCACCTGATCTTTTCGTCAAATACGCACGCTATTACATTGTACATGTATACATTCACCCATAAGCGAAGGCTGCTCGCCTTTGTGAATTGCAAGAACTATACCGCTGAGTGCGACGACTCATTGCGTGCTTCATGCATTTTGATGCTTTTGTTTTTGCCCCTCGTCGCGTTATGCGTAGCTGTCACTAGTAGCGACAAGGTCGTGATCGTACCCCCAGGGGGTGCCGCCCTGGACTCGTCTCCGTCCAGGAAGCGGTACAAGGGGATGCGTCCCCGGGGCCCTTAGCGGCCACTGTCACATTCCCCCCTTCACTCCGTGACAGTGGTGTCCCACCTATCCTCTCTAAATCCTTATATTCCTTCCCCTTCCTCCCAAACCTCCTCCCCAAACACCCCTCCCTTCCGACGACGACCGCCAGCGTCGAGCTCTGCTCCGCCCAGCGCGGTTCTTCTAATCTTGGTCGGTAGAGTTGGAAAACCCTGTGGCCGGCGTTGATACGGTGGAAGCGACTCGACCGCAGCTGCTGCGATGGCTCTCGCGGAAACGCGGGACTCTGACCTTCAGATTGCGGGCTGTCAGCCTTCACCCCAATGCCACCAGTGTGGCGCGCTTGACACGGCGTTTCATACGTTAGTCGAGTGCGCAGCCTGGGTACCACAGAGGTTTGAACTCGAGACAATAGTAGGTCCGATTGATTCGCTTGGCAGCCTGATGCAAGCCATGCTGTAGAGCGATGATCATTACCGCTTCAGGGGCCCTCATGCATCAAGGGAGCAGAGGAGTCTTCACCCCTGTCGTCGAAGTGAGAGCTAGAAGAGCTAGCTCTTCCAGGGGCTTTCTCAGGCACTTATTGCGCTAGGATCGGCGGGGGCGTAACTACGTTCTAAGTCTCATGCCTTTCCTGCCATAAGCGCGGGGCATCGGAGGAGGGTGGTTTAGTGGGTATTAGCCATTTGGGCTCGAGTCTCCACACAAGCCGGTCGATTAGTGTTCGGATTGCCCCCTTGGGAATGCCTCCATAATCGACTAAGGTCTAATCCCTTGCAAAGGACCCGGTATTGTGCGAAATGCATTTCCCCCGCCTGAAAAAAAAAGGTCGTGATCGTGCTCCAATTGGTACAGACAACACATCATCGACATAACATATGATTTAAAATTAATTTATTTCAGTCTACAAGCAGATTACAAATATATGTACGAAAATTATTACACTGACAGGAGGCTAAAATATGGAAGAGTGAGTATGTTTGTTTACTTTTAATTTATAAACAAATTATTATTTATCAATCAATCAATCAATAACTCTTTATTGTACACCAATACAAAAAAAAGAACTTACAGACTAAAACTATGTCTCATTGAGCACAAAGGGCGGTCTTATCGCTAAAAAGCGATCTCGTCCAGGCAACACCAGGAATGAATGGAGATTATTTTAGATGTTATTAGATTGTATTAATTTTCGAAAGTCGTGATAGCATAATGGTTATCACACGCGTCTCATACTCAAATAGCGCGGGTTCGACCCTGACCGGAACGTATGCAGCACTTAGGCAGTTTTCTGACCTAATGCGCATATTGTTACAATTACCACATGCTAACAACGGTGAAGGAAAACATCGTGATGCAACCTACACATCGCGATAATCGAGGTGTCAAACCTGCCAAGCCGCCTTGGACAAGCGTCGCGGGTATACTCTCCGTTCCCTTATAAAAGGACGTTACAAGCCCATCAGCGGGACGACTAGCGACAGCTGCAAGAAGATACACACCGGCTCTCCGCGCCCCACATACCACCGACGCCCATAGCTAGCACAATTAGCAGCTAGGCGTTGGACGGTACGCGGAATATAGGAGCGGCCTTGGAGGCAAAAATTGTTAATTCTTGACACAATTCACATTAACGACTTACCACTCTCTCTCTCGACTCTCTCGCAGAATTTGTAATAACTTCTTCATGTATATTTCTAATTTAATAACCCGTAATGTGCCCTGAACATTGCAACGGGCAGACGCCATAGTCCCCATATTCCCAGAGCCCTAGTACCATTAGCAGTTCACCACAATAGCCCAGTACTTTTGGTCCTCATTTCCCACAATAGTCCTACACTGGCCGGGGCTTGTCCTTGGGTGCATTACTGTATATGGTGTAGACAGGGATAATCGCCGGTCAGTGTCACGCCACATTTAAATTAAATTTGTCAAGGGGTCTCTACGTGTTGGCCTTCCCATAGCCCCAGGCAAGTCCTCCAAATGTCCGGGCCATTTTTATGGCCCGTGGTCTTCAAAGACATAGAAGCAACTGCCACCAATTCGTATTTTTCATCATCTATAGATCAATGGTGCGGGTCCTGATTTGGATATAGTTATGAGAACAAACCTCGCAAATAGAGACAAGTCATGCAACACTCTCAACAACGGTTATAAGGTATATTATATTTTATATTATAGTTTACCCAGCCGACCCGGTAGACGTCATCTTGCATTGTGTATTGTTTAGTACTTTGTTAAGTGTAAGGTTATATATAATTATAAGATTGAAACATTATTAATAATAATTAACACTAAATAAATATTGAAATAAGTATGCACCTATATAATATAATTATGTTGAGGACAGAGAGCACCCTGCTGACTCTCCGCGCCCCGCATACCGCCGATGCCCATAGCTCGCACAGTTAGCAGCTAGGTGTCGGACGGTACGCGGGATCTATATCCCGCGGCCTTGGAGGCAAAATTCAACACAATTCCCATTGACGACTTACCACTCTCTCTCTCTCGACTCTCTCGCACAATTTGTCATTACGTACTTCTTTATGTATATTTCGATTCATGTAAATAGTTTAACAATAATAATCATACAGTCCATTATATCGAATTTAATTTCCAAAAAAGAAGCAACTGCCACCATTAATATAAGTTTCAAGAAAATTGTACCCCGAACCGGCAAAAAACATATGATCATTATAAAATAATAATAACACCTATTTGTATAACTATTGTAGCAGCAAGATGTAGAGGTTAAATGATACTTCAGATGGCAGAGAGCAGCATTCACTATCGAGTGCTGATTTGAACTGAAGTGAACTAATTTATTTTGAAAACGGTAACCTTAATACAAATATTAATTATAAGTTTATTTCAGATATACATGCAAAACCCAAATGATATGCCCACGACGTCACTGTATCATTACTCGGCGCTGGACAGTCAGTCTACCTCATTGGCGATCAATTGTAACATTGTGAATACTTCAGTTGATTTGAAAAGCAATACTCCTCAGGAGTAAGTCTCTTTTCTTTCACCTACTCCCAAACTATTGAGGTCAGAACAATAGATAGATTGCTCACCAAATAAACAATATTAAAAATGCACAGTCACAATATCGTTTTGGTAAAAATAATAGGCAGCCTTATCGTTTAACAATCTCTCTCAGGCAACAATTTACATAACTAATAGAATAATTTAAACTTATCTAACAATGTAAGATGGTGCAGAGTATTAGATAGGATATAAATAACACATACAAACTACTCTATGTTTACTACTAACACTGTGTCTTCGATCCATACTCCTAATTATTCTTGCATACATCCTCTATCACCCAACAAATCATTATGTCGTCCTTCACACAATCTATCCATTATTTGTCTACCTCTACTCTTATATCAATCTTGCAGACTAACATTATTTTGGAACATGATCTTTATTCTTCCTCATTACATGATGTCCATACTACTTCAATCATCTTCTTCTAAAGCACAATGCCCATTTTGGGTCCACCCTGAAGTCGAATGAACCTTAATCAAATATCTGTCTAAAATCTCATAATATTTTTTATATTATTATAATAAAGTTTAGAATTGTTTGTAACCCAGCATAGAAATTACAATTATATAAACAATTTTTTGTTTTCTGCTATCAAAGTCGTTGGTTGCTATCTTGACTTTTAAGTTTATATTGACTGACGTCCTTACTATTTAGTTCAGTATCAATAAACCTGAATTTTGCTAACTGTTGCACTTACTTATGTACCACCAGAAATAAAACAGACCTTTACAAACAAAATAAATTAAATCTAAGCAAGCGGGAGGCAGTAAACCAATGTGTATTAAAGAACAGCGCGATCTAGTTTTGAGCGTTGTGAATTCGAATTTGTTTTTCTGAGAAATATTGCTCTGGAAGAATTAAGATTTCTCTTAAACCTGGTCAAAAAGTGGAAATATTTTTATCGTATATAATAATTATTTAAATTTTCTACAAAATAGTGACAAGATTACAGAGGCTCGTGCAATTTTATATGGAGCCCAACTGTCCTAGCAAACTGAGTAATGTGCTTTTCAGTAATTTTTTCACTTTTCACTCGTATTTCACCTTATACATTCTTGAAATAACACACATCCTTTCTCTTCTTTTAAGTCGTTCCCTTATTATTGACGACCATGACTTTGATGGTAGTAAATAATTGCTCTCCTCCATCGAGGTCGGTTTAGAACACGGTGGAGGCCCGAATTTATTGACACGTCCAGTTGTTTAGCAACCTGGTCAATCCACCTATTTGGAGATCTACCGCAAGGTTTCTTGCATCAACTTTCTCAGGGACTACAAGTTTTCCATATTGCTTAGGTTCTGTCGGGCTATGTGACCAAAGTGTTTCAATATACGTTTTCGGCGTACTGTTGGTAGCCTTTGGTGATTTATGAACCTTATGCAAATAGTCGGGATAGACCGTTGCTTTTTGCGTATTTTATTATAATATTATGCTGTATTACCCACGTCTGTGGTTTCAAATGAGAGCGTAGGTGATGTATATTGAAAATATGTCAAGTGATTAAAATTTGTTTTTTTCAGGCGTCAATGCTATTTCGAGGGTGAGAGGAATTTGAAATACTTCAGTACGTATACGGCACACAACTGCTGGTTGGAGTGTTTGTCAAATTATACGTTCCAGAAGTGCGGCTGCGTTGGATTCTATATGCCACGTACTTAACTTCTTCTTAACACACTTTTGTTAGCTTCTCCTACCTGCATTCACCTATATTTATGTATCAATGAATATAACTATGTAAAGCCGATATTGTATTGTTCCTTTCTGTCTTTCAATTTGGATGAGTGAATCAAAGCGTCTCATATAAATGTAAACTAAATCATGCAATGTCATTGAATGCAGTAGTAAAAGCACAGAACTAAAAATTGCTGTTTCTTAAGGCTTGTAGTAAAACCAATGTCCTTGAGGAGTTTTCGGTTCCGATTTATCGGGCGATAGCGCTGTTTCCATAGACGCGGTCGTTTTTCAGATACAATATTATTTTATTGTGAATAAAATAAAGCAGTTAAAAAAAATTTAAGGTAAATTATTTATCTCTCTTTGATAAAGATGTAGATATCTTTTATCCTGTTTTGATAAAACGTGAAGGATTAAAATGGTTTCATGACAATAATTTGGAGATAGTTTGGTGATTTTTTTTCTTAACTTAAAATAATTATAAAAAAAAATCTGTAAAAACCACATTACGCGTCATATCGTGAAGATTTATTATATTTTTTTTTATGAATTATTAATCAGTAATTACAAACATTTTTGATCTTTTGCGGCAATAGGTACCTTAATCAAATTTATTCAGTTTGATTGATTCGTCAGGTATGAGTATTACGGAATGTTCAACGTCAATTTCACTCACTTCAAAACGTATGTTTAAATATAAAATTTGCACATGTAACAAGAACCGATGACAATACAATAATTTTATAAGTTTGTTCTCATATCCCGACCATCATTTCAATATCATTCTGATATCATCACGACGATATTGGAACAGCATACACTCGTCCAATCTTCGCAATATGCACTTAGATTTATTTACATCCCCTCCATCCATTTTTACTAACCTGTAACCTCATAATTTTGTAGTTGTCCCAAGTTGTTTCTTGTTTCCGAAAAACACAAAATAATAGTACATTATGGTACTAGTGTCTAACATTGGTGATTACCGCCGAGGCGCCATTGAGACTCGAGCCGTAGGCGAGGGTCTTAAGAGAGCCGAGGACGGTAATCATCAATACACACGTGTATCATACGACGTTTTTCAACACACTTGTGAATAAAATAACAACAAAAACTCATTTTATTTAGTAATTAAAAAAAAGTTATATATGAGTGAAAGTTTTATTTATTAAACACGTACGAATTAAAATTATCTATTTAAATAAGAAGTTGCATGAAATGAGCAAGCAATAGGAACATTAATTTATTTGTTCTATAGAACACGATCTTTTTTTTTTTGGAAAATTTTTTTTAAGAACAAAGCAACTCAACCAATAAAATTTTTAAAAAAAGTCTATAACTCACTAGTGAGTTATAATGTTTTTTACTCACAGTTTGATAATGGGTGTCATTCTGTGCCTAATTGCGATGACCATAGAGCCACTTTAGGAGCAAGTGGGTTGAAAATATATTTATACAACTGTATATACAAGAATTACTTGTTTAAAGTTATAAGATTAATCATAGTTTATTTTGTCATGTTTCAGATAATGATAGCCATCAAATATGCAATTTCGTAAGTTACAAATGCATAATTAAAGCGGAAGGTGAGTTATCGCTTAACACAGACTAATTATCACTGCATTCACTGTTTATAATTTTTAGCAAAGAACTCTTAATTACCACAGAGTATCAGAGTATCATTGGCCGCAAACAGAACTTTTTTATGCCCTATTCTTATATCTAACCTCCGTTCCTTTGCCTTACCGTCAGTTAACATTTGATATCAGCTTGAAATTTCTTATGTCAAAATTCATCTGATCGTAGACCAAGTGAATGTTAAGACATAAGAACCAGCCATTAATATAGTGTTCTTTAAACAATGCGTTTCAAGTGGCTTGTTGATAACAATAACAACATTTACCAGTGATATTGTAGCCAAAAGTTAATGAACGCTTTGGTATTTTCTGACATAATAAAAAGCATCTCATTTGACTTCACTGACGGCTCTTAGGACTTCGCTTTTACATTGCGATTTTTTATCTTTGCCGAAACAATTTCAGACGAATTAGCAGACTTTGAAGCTTCTGGAAATACTTCTGTTGGGTGCAGATGCTTGCCAGCATGTTACACGGTTGAATATACCGCAGAAGCCACAGTATCGGATTTCAATTTCAAGACTTTGTACGAGATTGAGTACCAAGGGAAATTTGATGACCGGTTGGTGCATATAATAACATGTCTACAAAGTGACACGAATCTTTTTACATTATTTTGTACCTACTTCCAAATTATATAAAAGAGCCTTAGACCTATATAATAATAGAAACATGGAGATTCGGACTCTCAAAGTGAAGCCGGCTACAGCGTACCAATCTTAGAATAGGATGCCGATCTCGCCGCAGTAAATTACGGGAACTCTGTATTAAATAGAATTAATTTAATTAAAATAATAGTTTCCAGCGAATACAATATTATTAACCACATAGACATAAATCATGTGTATATTAAGTAAGCTTACACACACATGTTTGTAAAAAATGCTTCAATTCATTTGACACTTTAGATCAAATAGGATCCGACAATAATTTTATTTCTAAAGGGCATAAAGGTTAGTGTATGTTGTACGAATATATGTTCCACAAGGCCATTTATTCCTAATTGAATTCAACTAGACATTGAGTTATACATCAGCATTATCATAAAAGCATTAAATCCCGGGTTGCATTCGGAGCGCTTGTTTCGGAGCCTTGGGGTCTGCTTTCCCACTTAGTATTACGCTATGTACGATCTTTGGCATCCTCTATTATGAGACTATTGGTACGCATGCCATCTTTTACGACTTCAATTTAGGTTTTTTTGGGCATATTCTTTCTATCGGGACACTGTGGATCCGGCGTGTCTAGATATTTGTCCCCCAAATAAGTATCCGGCTGTCGTAAAATGTAGCGTAAGCGACTCTCTTTCTGGCTCGGCCCTAACGCGTGTTTCCATATATCGATCACAATGTATTTTATGTATTACATAAAATTACACATATAATCTGATAGATCTCCAAGAGGTGGATGGAACAGGTTTCTGACCATGGTTGGACGTACCAACAAATTTACTCCTCCACCTTGCTTAAATGTGATCTCGATGGTATAGAACAATAATTATTCACTGAAATGAAAGTCACAATCAGCAGCAGTAAGCAGAAATGGCTAAAAAAACTGCAAGATGCAAGATAAAAGACAACATAGCAACAAAAGTCTACACGTCGATATTACCATGAAATCAGCCAAGCAAAATTGTGGATGAATGAATAATGAAAAAGGTGGATCGATTTCATCGCCAACTGAGGCAGGCTGGTCGGCTTCTTCTTCAGTTTGTCCCTTATCAGCATCGCTGAATAATCGTATTGCTAACATTGTCTGTTTATTTTTCAGGTTTCAGTATTCGAGGATAGTGGTGTTCTTCCAACAGCCGGGGTTCATAGCGATGCGCCGCTCCAAATTGTTCGGGTGGATCGACTTTATCGCCAACTGCGGCGGGCTGCTTGGCCTCTTCCTCGGCTTTTCGGTTCTCAGCATCGTTGAAATCATGTATTATGTAACCATCAGGTACATTTCTTTGTTCTTTTAATGTGTCATAGATATACCTAAGTGGTTTACAAGGTATGTGTGTCTGATCTGGGTCAATAATTCATGACCATTCAAGTATTTGGATTATTTTCAAGATTTTAAAATATTTATTAAAATTATTATTAAAATCAGATCAAACTCGGACCTATGTAACAAAAGCTTGAGCTACATTACAGATTTTTTTCCTGCTAACAAATTAATAAACACCTTAATTAATAAACCAGTTAAGTTCATTTGACTATTGGGAATCTTGAGAAGTTATGTCGATGTTCTTTAATTACTTTTTTGTTTAAATCAATAGGTGGGGATATTAGCTTTTTAAATTGTAAAAATTGTGGCTCCCTCTACTTTTGAGCTATGGAAAGTTCTGAAAATATTTGGTCTTATAGAATTCGTAAGTGAATCTGTTAAGCAATTATCTAACTTATATACGCCTTGCAAGTATTAATAATTATGACAGAAAGGTATTAAAAATAACATTATTGTTTTAGAATAAAGTAACACTAGATGGGCCACAAAAGCCCGGAGAGCCATATGCGGTCCTCAGGCCGCAAGGTTGAGTATAGTTTGGTATAGAATATTGTTCTAGATGTAATAAAAATTGTTGATAAAGGTAGGTTAAGTGAATAAACAAATAAATGTATCGACACTAGACTGTAAACCGCGACATACACATTATGATCAAATAACAGAAGTGACAAAGCAACGTCATGTAATAAGTACCTCAAATATACGTGCAGCGAAAGATCTATCGCTTCTGCCTACCCCATTGCAAACAGGGTTGATAATACGTAAACCTTATATGTTCTTATTAGATAATTTTTTGGATGAAGTTTTAATTCAACAGTGTGTTTAGATGATTAATATAAAACATTTTCTACTGTAATACATAACTTTAGATGTTGCTTAAGTAATGTAAGACATTTGAACATCATTAAATAATGTAATTAATCACGAAAATCTAATGATCTGCTAAGGACTAACAGTATATGTATGTGTTGTTCTAGATTGTGGTGCACATCAGAACAAGATTCTAAGAAAAACGAGGAGTTAAAAGAAATATTTACAATTAAAACCTAAAACAGTTTTATTTGTAAACTACATTAATTTTTTGACATTTGTCATCACTATCATCAGCATATTAGCCTTAAATTCCAATTGCATTCACAGCGTTTGCTTTTCAATACTTTTCTACATTTTCCTTGGTTTTCGGCATTCCTTACTCTTAAAGCTTTGACACGTAAATTAATCTTCACGTCTTCTTTATAAAGTTCTTTCACCTTTAGCACAAGTTTTACTATCATTTCAAATTTTGTTCTACCATCTCCTTTTAGATTGAGATCCCAGTCATCCCAGATTTACGTGATTTTAGGAAAGATGAAATTTTCAGTATCGGTAGTTTAACATAAACTTAGGAATAGATAGTCGCTAAGCTGAAAGCGGGGCCGTTTTTCAAGTAGCAGGTATCAAAAGTGGAAAATAACCATGCTAACTTACGTCAAAGTAGCAAGGCTAGTTTTTACATATGTCATATATGGTATTGTTATAAATGAAGATATACAGTTTCCAGACACTTCCCGTGGGCCATAACTTTTGACAGACACTTTAAAAAAAAAGGGAACTTACGTCATTTTAAAACATTTTCCAATGGGCCAGACAAATGTGACGGGTCAAACATCTTCCCATGGTTATTTTCCACCTTTGATAGCTGCTACCTGAAAAACGGCCCCGCTTTCAGCTTTATATTAAACTACCGATCTTAAAAATTTCATCTTTCCTAAAATCACGTAAGTCTGGGTTGACTGGGATCTCTGTCTATTTTAATTTATTGACATCTTTGCAATTTACGAATTTTTTAAATTATGACTATTTTTTTGAGTTTCTTTTATACTACTTCACTGTTAGTAATGTCGCATTTTTTTTTGTATATCATGAAAAGTATATTTAAAAGACAGCCTCTGCGGTTGAATGGATTACGCCTTTGCCTGCCTGACTCGCTGCAGCTCAGGATCTGGGGGTCCGATTGCTGGCATGGTTTTCTTAAAAAAACTTATTATTATTTACTGTGCTCTGTCAAATTTAGGATATAATTTTTAGCTCACAGTAGGGATGAGGTAGTCATATAATTCTTAATTCACCTATTTGATTATCAATTCATTCTCATAGGATTTGCAATCGATATGGCTTGGTTATGCTGTATGATCAGGTTATACATTTTTTTTTTTTTATATTTACAAAAATGGTATAAGTCTGTTATTGTCCGTGATGCGTGGCACTTTACAACGTGGGTGATCTGTCCTAGAAGTACTATATTATTTACATTTACATTTTAGCGTTAAAAACACAAAATTTCATAGGCGTGAGCTGACTAAATTATGATCCTAATTTAGACAAGGTATAATGATCTGGGTGTCTAGGATCGGCCGCAAAGTAATCCATTGTATGTTAACCATAACAAAGCCCTGAAGATTTATTTATTTAATAAGTTAATGAATATTTGTAATATTTTCAAAAGTTCAATAAATAATATATCACTTACGTCTTTCTTACTAACCCTCTAGTTTTTGTCTAATCCTTTCATCCTTCTTTGTATCTCGCAGTAATTTTTCTTTGAAGTTACTGGTTATATTATTAACAAATATGGACTTTCTTCAATGTAAATATAATTTTTTATGTAAGAACTAGAACATTTGTTCTTACATAAAAATTGATAGGTATTTATTATCCGCAGGAGTTAACTTAAGACCTGAGCGGAATGCGCGCTCCCCTCCCGAGCCCCGCCTTCTTACTACTCTCGCTATCGACGCGTACGATCGAGTCAGTACCTGGCGCTTACGTCATCCGAGCAAAGTTTCAAGTTAACTCTTGCGGGTTAACTTTACAATCAGACACATCGCGAGATTGTTGACAGTATTGACAATCATTGATTTTGACACTTGACACTTATATAAAAACATCTTGGATGCAATGTACTTTTATCCAAACCATATAAAGCGCCTTTTTAATAGCTATAATATTTTATTAATTTCTATCATTATACAGATAAAATTTGACAAGAAGATGTAGTATGTATGGCGCTGTAATAGTTATGTAATGAAATTGAAGCTAAAAGGGCGCGGGCTCGACTCTTGGCTAGAAAGCATGGTTTACTTAGGCTGTCTTTTGACGTAGGCTACGTTCCATTAGCGACTCACAACGACCACGTCACACACAAGGTACTAGTTTTTAATATTACAATCATGTAATAGCCGAAAGTATGTTATTATTCTTTTAATAAAATAATTTCCCTTGTGATTAATTGGTACAAATGAATGCCACCATGGGAATAATGCGGAACTAATTTCCTTCAGTTAAGCATAAAAATAAATGATAAGTATTTTAATTGGTATTCAGGGTTCCGTAACCATTTTTGCAATAACGGAACTGTTTAAACCGTTCTCTTTTTCGTATTAGTTTAGTTCCGTAGAAAGGCACACTACACCATAGTTACCAAATCTTAGTATATTTCTTTTATTAGCCATATATAAATATATAAATATATATACATACACATATATATATATATATATATATATATATATATATATATATATATATATATATATATATATATATATAATGTAGGAAAAGTAAAATCTTCTTTCTTGAAAAAAGAAGAAAGCGAGGCAATTAAAAAAAAATGTCATGCACGCTCGTCTGTTCTTAAGGCTCCTATATATATATATATATATATATATATACAAATATAAGTAGAAATTTCATTAAAAAGAACCCAGTATCCCCTAAGAATGTGTTAAAAGAGAAAAGTGAAAATGTAGGAAAAGTAAAATCTTCTTTCTTGAAAAAAGAAGAAAGCGAGGCAATTAAAAAAAAATGTCATGCACGCTCGTCTGTTCTAAGAAGATTTTACTTTTCCTACATTTTCACTTTTCTCTTTTAACACATTCTTAGGGGATAGGGGGTTCTTTTTAATGAAATTTCTACTTATATTTGTTTAAAATACTTACATACATAACTTCACGCCAGTTCCCTTGCGGGGTAGGCACGAACAACAGAGCGCCACTCAGGCTTATTCTTACACACCTCACTTGCTTCTTTGACATTCATAACTCTTGTCATGCACGATCGTCTGTTCTTAAGGCTCCTGACATCACTTTCTGCTAGTACACGATCAATTTGACCATGGAAGGTGTGTAGTGGCCTTCCACAACTTCTGCATCCATCCACTTTTGCATTGTATATCTGTTTAGTCATTCTTTCATCATGCATTCTTTCCACATGCCCGAACCATCGGAGCATTCCTTTCCTTACCTTCACTCCGACACTCTCTTTCAGACCAACTCTCTTTCTTACTTTTCGGTATTACGAACGCGGTCCGCGAGCGTCACTCCGCACATTTTGCGCAGTGCTCGCATCTCGACCGCGTTTACTCTACTTTCATACTCTCTCTTCCATACCCAACTCTCGCTTCCATACGTGAGCGTAGGTACCAGCACCGCGTTGTGTATGGCAAGCTGGGCCTTCTGGCTGCGGTTCTTAGCGCCTAGAAGTTTACCTAACGCTCCATTCACACTATTCCCCAAATTCACTCTTCTTTCTATATCAGAGGTGTACCTTCCATCACTTCAAAAATTCACTTGTATATTAAAATATATTTATACATAGTTCTAATGCAGCCAGATATTCTCGTTTAATTAACACGTAGGTAAAACACGTGAATTAATAATGACCATTTTCGAGTAAGTCTGTCTGTATGCCCCTAAGCTCAAGTGGGCAAGTATTAATTATTTTAGCTGTGTCGACAGAGTACAATGCATTTAGGTTAATTAAAAACATAGTAATAACCACACTGTGAATATTATTTCAGTTTTCTTTTACAACCCTGTGACACCAGTCGTGTTGGCAATGTCGGAAGAAACACCGTAAGTATTGAGATCATTTAAGAATATTTGTTATACTAATATAGTAATACAGTGAAAACTCCAGGTAACGTCCCTCGATTTAACGACAAACTTGTTTAAGCGTCCAAATCATTTGGCTTTGGTTGGTTTAGCTTGTCTTCCATACAATGGTACACTCTATATAGCATCGCACCAACTCTCAATAACGACAACAATTAAGTAATATAAAGTAACTTTTAAGGCCAAAATTAGTAAAAACTGCGCAGCTGTTTACGTTATTCTATCGCTTTACAATCCTAGCCCGTAATAAATTCGACTGTCGACATTATGCATAAGAAATTTCTAAGAAATACCGACATTTCTAAGTACTTCCTTCATCACCAGGATGCCTCAATATCGCAAGATATGAATAAAATAAGTAAAAAAATACAATAAAAATACTGGTGCATCAAAAGACGTCAAACAAAAATAACAGACTTTTCTCTCTTCTCTTAACGCCATAAAATGCACAGCCCCTTCGGTGTCGTTATATAGAGTTTAAACTGTATTGCAAATATTTTAGTGGGTTCACAGACAGTATATTCGCAACTATTTTCCAAGGCAGATTAGGTAGTATAATACTGTTACAAGTAGCGAGACTCGAATTAAAATGCCGTTGGAATTATTATAGAGTTTATTAGAACTATACAAACACGTATAACACAGGTACAAATATAACCGAACACAACAAGTCCAAACGTAATGCAGAAGGTCGTAATTCAATAAAACGCGCTAAGTCCGTCACTTATTAGATTCCCGATTGTAGTACACACGTCTTGCTTCGCTCGTGGTTATCGCTCGATTGACTCCCCCCCCTCCATCGTTTTATACTGTGCAACTGCAATGTTCCTGTATCTAACTCGACTTAATCCTACACACCTGGCTAATAAATGCCATAAAAGATTACAATACAACAATTGGCTGTTTTCTAATCACAAAAATTAAACACAAAATAAGATGACCATAAAAGAATTTAAATGTTATTAGTTCAAATGCCGACGGGTAATAAATGTGCTTTGTTTCAGATATGCAGGTGGATTTTGTTTTTGTCGGGACCAGAGTTGTAACAATATAATATAACACGGAGTAGTATATAGCTTATTATTAGTAAATATTGTATTTGAGAGCAGGATATTATAGTATTATATAGCATCAGTAGAAAGCTCTAGATTCATAGTTCCCTCTTTCTTGAATCATGAAAGAGGCTAAATTGCCAATTAAACAAAATAGATTGTACTATCTTGTGGAAAACCTTCAAACAATGTAAGCGTATAAAGAGTTCAGAATAATAACGACTTCATTATTACTTACTATCTCTCCAGATGGAAGGCTATTTGTCCGTCTGGATGGCTACTAGCCGTGGTCTAGAGTATGCCGCCATAACAACCTTGAGTTGTGTTCCGGCATTAATGGCCAGGGTCCAGTCTCCCTTTACAAAGCGGCAGCATATTGGTAGCACCTTTCGTGTTACAAATGTCCATAGACGATGGTAACCTCTTTCCATCTGGTGGGCTGTCTGCCTGTGTGCTAAACTCATGCAATAAAATTTTTTTGTAGGTATGCAGTTTACATGCAGTAGAAGTGAAACAAAGTGGGACAACGGGTGGGAGGGAATTTTGAATCCGTGCAGGATGGAGAAAGAATACAATTTCCTGCGGCCGGGTGGCCTGTCGTAAGAGGCGACTTAATAACCCACAGGCAGGTGGTAGGGCATTTGCCCGACTGGATGGCTACCACCTCTGGTCTAAAGTATGTCGCCATAACAACCTTGAGTTGTGTTCCGGCATTAGTGACCAGATTCCAGTTTCCCTTAAGAGAGCAGCAGCGCATTTGTAGCACCTTTGGTGTTGCAAATGTCCATAGGCGATGGTAACCGCTTTCCATCAAGTGGGCCGTCTGCCTGTCTGCTGATCTCCTGCAATAAAAAAAAGCTTTAAAACACGAAATTTGAAGTATTAACGAAACAATTGAAAACATTTTGAACTCTATCAGTATGAGCAAAAGTCTTTAAATTATTAAATATAATGTATTCGATCTCATTCTCTTGCAGGCTGAGTCGTATAGATTTATGTGTTTATCTCTTTTTAGTGTCGCTTTTTCGTTTCATCGAGTTTCAAATCACAACGATTTTAAAGAAGTTTTACTTTAACAATGTTGTAGCAACTAGTAAACTTTTTAAAATAATGAAATTCTATTAAGCATTCCAAGTTCTGTTACATGAATGAGTAGTTAGTATAAGTCCCAGGGGAAGTTGGAATGACCCGACTTGTTTAATTTAAATTAAGGTCATTAATTACTATTAGCGCCATTATTTAATTTATTGCTTTATGTTTCAGATCTGAAAAAGATATAATAATAGTCCACGGCGATGTGTGTATAAGAAAGGAAAGGAAGAAAAGGCGTAAATTGATTTTATGGGAGTTACTGTACGAATTCTCCAGAAGCACGACGTTACACGGTCTTAGATATATTACTGAGCAAGGGCTGAGTATCACTGAGAAGTATGTTTGTATGTTTTTATACTGTAGAAAAGGTACTCAATTAAATAAATAGGAACTAATTATTTCAATAATGACGATTAAGATTCTGCTTACTCGCACACGATTGAAACTGGTAAAATGTACTGAACCATGTATTTCTAGGAATAACACTTGTATACAACTACATTTATCCAAGAATAAATAAATATTTCATTTCATTTAATTTGAAATATTTCATTTCAAATATTTTATTTCATTTCATTTCAAATATTTCATTTCATTTCAAATATTTCATTTCATTTCAAATATTTCATTTCATTTCAAATATTACAATTCATTTCAAATATTTCATTTCATTTCAAATATTTCATTTCATTTCAAATATTTCATTTCATTTCAAATATTTCAATTCATTTCAAATATTTTATTTCATTTCAAATATTTCATTTCATTTCAAATATTTCATTTCATTTCAAATATTTCAATTCATTTCAAATATTTTATTTCATTTCAAATATTTCATTTCATTTCAAATATTTCATTTCATTTCAAATATTTTATTTCATTTCAAATATTTCATTTCATTTCAAATATTTCATTTCATTTCAAATATTTCATTTCATTTCAAATATTTAAATTCATTTCAAATATTTCATTTCATTTCAAATATTTCATTTCATTTCAAATATTTCATTTCATTTCAAATATTTCAATTCATTTCAAATATTTTATTTCATTTCAAATATTTCAATTCATTTCAAATATTTCATTTCATTTCAAATATTTCATTTCATTTCAAATATTTCATTTCATTTCAAATATTTCAATTCATTTCAAATATTTTATTTCATTTCAAATATTTCATTTAATTTCAAATATTTCATTTCGTTTCAAATATTTCATTTCATTTCAAATATTTCATTTCATTTCAAATATTTCATTTCATTTCAAATGTTTCAATTCATTTCAAATATTTCAATTCATTTCAAATATTTCATTCGATGTCAATCTTTCTTTATTCATTTTTACAATATATTATCTGCTCTACTTAGCCATTGCTAAAAGTGCCTGCCGGGATCTACTGTTCTGTTCATACTAGATACCTTTCCATTATCCTTACATCTGGAGTTGTATGATCATTTACTTCTAAGTATTGTTTAATGACATTCAAATTAATTGTTTAAAATGGCAACTGTTGAACCTAATGTATAAAATTAAAATCTAATTGTATAATAAACCTACGTTTTAACGATTATAAGCGCGGTGATTTATTTGATTTCTATTATTTCGACGTTTCGGTTACTTTTCAGTAGCCGTGATCACAGAAGACAAAGATTTCAATTGTCAATGAGTATTGTTAAATTAAATCTATTTTATATTACTTGTGTTGCATTGTCCTCCGTGACTCCACCTGCTGGTCGCAAGCGGAAGAACAGTGCTGGTCTCAGCGGCCGGCATTACGCTGAGTCTGGGTCCAATTTTAGGACTTATATTGATGCCTTTGTTTTATTTTTCTCAGTATTGTTAACCCTTTAGCTCACTATTAGCACATATGTGTCCGCGATGAGAGTGCAGATCGCGTTTGTGCACGTGATCGTTAATTGTGTTGTTGTCTCGCTCTGTTTATATAGGAGTTGTATGATTTGTATGAAATGGGTATATTTTCTTGGTATATTACGAGATAGTGATAGTGTTAGTCTTGCGGCTTTTTGGTATATCGATAATTGTCTCAAGGGTTAAACTGTTTATTTGTCCCAAATAAAACATTTTTTTCGTTCTTCTTTCTCTTCGTATTTTTGGAAATTCTTGTTTATAATTAATTTTTGAAACAAAGAGCCGATGTATAGATCAAAACAGTGAGTTAATCGATGAATGCAGCGATTAATATTGTTTCAGAGTATTTTGGTTCATAACATTCATGACGAGTGTCTGTATGTGTTCTTATTTAATTTACAACGTCTACGATAAATGGCAATCGACTCCTGTGATTGTCACCATTAGTGAGGATTTGGTACCTGTGACTAACGTAAGTGGCTTTCTTATCTATATCTTATACTAATATATAAATAATTTATGTAATATAAAAAAAAAAATATCCGTACAGGAACGAAGAAAGATTACAATTTTTTTCCTGAGATTAGCGCGTTCAAGCAAACAAACAATCTCTTCACCTTTTTTTTAATTATTATTGCAGGAGTTCAGCAGACAGGCAGACGGCCCACTTGATGGAAAGCGGTTACCATCGCCTATGGACATTTGCAACACCAAAGTTGCTACAAATGCGCTGCTGCTCTCTTAAGGGAATCTGGAACCTGGTCACTAATGCCGGCACACAACATCCAAGGTGGTTATGGCGACATAATCTAGACAAATAATCGGGCAAATGCCCTACCACCTGGCTGTGGGTTGTTAAGTCGCCTCTTACGACAGGCCGCCCGGCCGCAGGAAATTGTATTCTTTCTCCGTTCCTGCACGGATAAAATATGTGTATTTATGCGGATGCGATACTAGTATACGTGCGTCGCGGTAGCGTGGCGTTTGGACTGGCTCACGCGCAGCGCGAGCGGCGGCAACATGCGGGGTTGCAAGACGCTATAAACCCAAGACCCAATTGGTAATTGGGAAGTAAGTGGCGCCAACACTGGGTGAATGGTGGGTACTGGCCATAGGGAGCAAGAAGGAAAGATTCATAAATTTCACGCAGTAGAGTGTAATATAATATACATTATAGTCTATGTATACTTTTATCCGTGCAGGAACGGAGAAAGAATACAATTTCCTGCGGCCGGGCGGCCTGTCGTAAGAGGCGACAAAATGAACAAGTGGGAGGGCATTTGCCCGACTGGATGGCGACCACCCCTGGTCTAGGGTATGCCGCCATAACCTTGAGTTGTGTTCCGGCGTTAGTGACCAGGTTCCAGTCTCCCTTAAGAGAACAGCAACGCATTTGTAGTACCTTTGGTGTTGCAAATGTCCATAGGCGATGGTAACCGCTTTCCATCAAGTGGGCCGTCTGCCTGTCTGCTGCACTCCTGCAATAAAAAAAAAAAAAAATATACGAGTCACTATTTTGAATTAACTCTGGTATGATGACTCGCCCAAATTTTTTTTTCATCTAATATACATACATACATACATACATACATACATAACTTCACGCCAGTTCCCTTGCGGGGTAGGCACGAACAACAGAGCGCCATTTAGGCTTATTCTTACACACCTCACTTGCTTCTTTGACATTCATAACTCTTGTCATGCACGCTCGTCTGTTCTTAAGGCTCCTAACATCACCTTCTGCTAGTACACGATCAATTTGATCATGGAAAGTGTGTCGTGGCCTTCCACGACATCGTTCATCGTTCATCTAATATCAGGATTATAATGCCATAGTCAGACGTTAGAATAGATTTTTTTTTAAATATCCAATATGCTTAATTTCATATACATTAGAAACATATTTGACTGCGGCACAGAAACCTCATAGGTTGACTCGTGTCGCAGAGAGTCGTGTACACAATATTGTTACATCAAAAATAAAATACAATACAATACAATACAATAATTGGTAGACAAACACATACATACATACATACATAACTTCACGCCAGTTCCCTTGCGGGGTAGGTACGAACAACAGAGCGCCATTTATGCTTATTCTTACACACCTCACTTGCTTCTTTGACATTCATAACTCTTGTCATGCACGCTCGTCTGTTCTTAAGGCTCCTAATATCACCTTCTGCTAGTACACGATCAATTTGATCATGGAAAGTGTGTCGTGGCCTTCCACGACTTCTGCATCCATCCACTTTTGCATTGTATATCTGTTTATTCATTCTTTCATCATGCATTCTTTCTACATGTCCGAACCACCGGAGCATTCCTTTCCTTACCTTTACCCCGACACTCTAGACAAACACACATATTGTATATCCCCAAATTAAGCAAGTTACGCTTGTGTTATGGATAATATACAACGGACTACTTTGGGGCCGATCCCAGACACCTAGACCATAGTAAATAACGGAGAAAATACGTTTCCGAAATTTACTATACCAGGAATCGAACCCGGAGCCTCTGCATTGCAGTGAGGTAGGCCGGCAAAGGCTTAACCCGCTCAACCATAGAGGCTCAAAAATAGTAGCAGAGAAGAGTAATTGTTATCATCATTCTAATGTTTAGTTCTGATTTGATAATATGAAAGCTTACGTTCATCCAATATGATATGTTACTTCTATATCCTTGCTTGTGATATTAAACACTTTAGTCTCGACGTTTCCAGATACCCTTTCCATCAGTTACAATATGTCCACAAACGAAGTGTAGATCTTCAGAGTTCAACTATAGTTTTTATCAACAAAAAGTAGACCGAATATTTGATCAATGGTACGTATATATGTTTAATCTTATATCTTATACTAATATATAAAGCTGAAGAGTTTGTTTGTTTGAGCGCGCTAATCTCAGGAACTACTGGTTTGATTTGAAAAATTCTTTCATTGTTAGATAGCCCATTTATCGAGGAATGCTATAGGCTATATATCACCACGCTAAGATTAATAGGAGAGGAGCACCAATCAAGAATGTTTCAAAATCGGTTTTGAAAACAAGTTCCACGCGGACGACGTCGCGGCCACAGCTAGTAAATTACGGGCCCAGATGGTAGGGCATTTGCCCGACTGGATGGCTACCAGCCCTGCTCTGGAGCATGCCGCCGTAACAACTTTGAGTTGTGTTCCGGCATTAGTGACCAGGTTCCAGTCTCCCTTAAGAGAGCAGCAGCGCATTTGTAGCAACTTTGATGTTCCTAATGTCCATAGGCGATGGTAACTGATCTCCTCCAATAAAAAAAAAAAATATATATTTTTTTTTTTAATGCAATATACACTTTCTCCCATTACAGTTTTAACCAACTTCAAAAACGACTTTTAAACTTCTTCGTTTATAAGTTCTAAACTAAATTACACTAATATTATAAAGAGGAATTATTTGTATTTTTGTATTTGTATAAAGTACAGCATTTTGTTGGCTTATTGGCTGGCTGGTGGTTGTGCGCAGCTCGTCGCATATATAATAAACATTTCTGGTACACGCTGATGGTGGTGGGTCTAGGATACCCAGGTCGATGTAGAGAGAGAGAGAGATAACTCTTTATTGCACACCAAAACATACAATTACAAAAACAGACCATATTTACAATATTTTCTAGGCGATACAATAGGCGGCCTTATCGCTCAAAGCGATCTCTTCCAGGCAACCTAAATCAAAAACAAATTTGAATCAGGTGATGTAGGTGGTGCAGGAAAAAGGCAAGGGACACATAAATACTCAAACAAAACTAACAAACTAAGATGTAGTCGTAGTTTTTTTTTTTTTACTCCTTCTTTAGCCCGGGCGAACGAGATATGCCCGAGTCTACTACTATCTATTTTCTATCTGTTTATATATATATACTACTACTATTTCGGATTTTAGGTTGGATTGGTATGTTATTGGCTTAAGTTGGTTTATATTGGGAATGATATTATACACTTACAAATACTATATATAGATATTCTGATACTAATATATATATACTAACTATATATACATGAACGACCGCTTTGCCTCTCCCAAGTCAAGACCCCCAACTCGATTTGTGTTTAAGCTGGTTGTCTTCCCGGGGGAGATGTCGTAGAAGTTAAAACACTGTTAGTTGGTGAAAACTTGTAATGAAAAGCGTCTGCCTTCGGCTACAACCCAAACGGAAGAAGAACAAAAATGCAACCACAATGTTGCTAGTTAAAAGATACTTTATGTTGGTGTTGCCAACAGTGGTTGCTGGCTACTTTAATATTAGTATAAATAATGCTCACAAATACATTGTGTTTAAGTCGCTACGAGTTGTTATTAGCCGTGACATACGACTTCAACTACCACTAAGTTGACCCCAGGGTTTAACATACAAAATCTACTAGTCCGAGAATAAATCCTAATAAGCAATAAGGTGTACTTACTACACCCTACTACAAGAAAGCACCAACACTCCAACTACTACCAGCATCTTACTTTTTTTTTTGCCCATGGGAAATCCGTTTGAGTACTAAGCCGCGACAGGCACAGAAGCCTGGGGGGATGTTCGCGACCCGTGTGAGTGTGGGATTCGCCAGATCGGGGGTGGCACTAGCGTGCCCGGTCAGAACCGGTGCCACGCTATTGCCACTCCCCAGTTAGGGATACCCACTAAAACCCCTGGGTGTTCCGTCCTGTGCCTTATGCCAGGGCTACGTGAATGCGGGATTCCCAACTCCGCGTGCCCTGGCAGGCGTGGGCCTCACTGGGCCTATTCCTATGCCGGAGGACGTATCCCCCGGCTACTGTTGAGTCTAGTCCATGCGTGGGGCGGTCTGTAACGCGCCCCACGGGAAGAGAGATGAGCGCGCGCGGAACACTCGCGCTCTCATCTCGACGGCATGTGCGGGTGAGTGAGAACCCCTATACTCCTAGGGGCCCCACCCGCGCCGCCCGCTTACGGCGGCCGAAGGTCACTGTCTGACCTCCGGCGTCGGCGCGTCCTCCTTTGGCGGGAGCGGAGCAGGGAATTACGCTCACGCTCCCGTTCCGCCTCCTCCTTCGCGAACATGACTTGCTCGCAGAAGGAGGAGACGGCGTCCCATCCGGTGGAGCTCCCGACCATGGTGCGTACCACGGCCGGGAGCGAGGTGTCAAATCCGGTAAGGGCGACGAGCTTCCGGCGCTGCTCCGTCCAGGCTGGACATTCCTGGAGAGTGTGCAGCGCTGTTTCCTCGTCGCCCGTGTCACAATGATGGCACCCTGACGTGGCCTCGCGGCCGAGGCGACACAGGTACCTTCCGAAGCAACCATGCCCCGTCAGGACCTGCGTTAGCCTACCAGCATCTTACTAGTACAACCAAGAGCAAGTGTACAAACTGTATATGTATGTATGGACTTTTGTATTTTTAATAAACTCAAAACCTATTGAACTGATTTTAAAAATTCTTTCACCATTCTAATTCTAATTATCCCTGATTAATATAGGCTATATAAAAATTAAGGAACCCTACTAAAACTTCAACAATGCAACCCATCAACATAAACAAAATACATGGCGCTGGTATCGGGTTCTACAATTTTGATGAAATTTTATGCGTGTTTGAGTAGATCCCGGGTGGTTTAGATTCATAATTAGATCCGTAGGTAGCGCTAGAAACGGGTTCTAGATTTTTTTAGGGCAGCACAAAATCTGCCGAGACCTCTAGTATTTCAATAAACACATTAGTAGAGATAAATATCCTAAAAATAAATTATAACTTAAAAGTAAATTTTGGACCGTTTTGTACGAGTGGAAATCGGGGCGTATGGAATGTATAACATCGTGGTGACACTAGCACCTTTGCAAAGGAGTTATTGCAACCTACGGTCCGAGATACGCACTAAAACCCGTTTCGGTTGCTCTATGCGTACCATGTCTTGGTTCTGGACTCGCTCACGCTCATTCACCCCCAGCCCGGACGAACGATGACCAGCCTAACATACCTCATTGGGATGTCGGATCCCGCAGGTGGTTTCCTCCGAGACACATGGAACACCATGGCCTCGGATGTTTGCAGAGCCTCCTCGAGGCTCGAATATGATAATTATACCGACCAAATATGCATTATGTATTTAAGTTATTGGATAAAACACTATGATGTTAACCTACTATTGTGTGAAATCTTTTTGGACACGCACGTTTGGTAAACCGCCTCTTTTCTTGAAATGAGGAAGTCCCACTGTACCCCTCACACTAGGACTGTTATGAGCTGATAATTAGCTTATCAATATCGATTAATTTATCAATATCAAATATGGGCTTAAGAGCGACCTACGCTTTTTATATTTAATTTCTAACTAGACAATCACAGTGTAAATGATATGTACTAGAGTGAATCAAAAAGTTCTTAGAAATGCATATATATAAAACCTTTTAGGGAGAAGTTCGATATTCAAATTAAAGAGTGTCAATCACACAATATTTAGCCAACTGTCACTTGTTTTTGTCAGTTCATTCGCACGTGATCAATTGTTTTGTGCGACGAGTTGCTAAAAACACAAAATTATGGATAAAAGTGAGCTACGTGCGGTGATTAATATAATTAAATAATCTCAGCTTGAAAGATTTTTTCGGTCATTCAGTAGATATTAGGGAATGATGCTGTACCCTGTTCTACGGTTGCGTAATGCGTGGCTGAAATTAAGAGGTAGATCAAGCTGTAAAGATGACCCGCGTTCTGGGAGGTCCTCAAACTCCGTTACGGAAGAAAATGTCAAAAAGGGTGAGAATCTGGTTTTGGAAGACAGAAGAATAACTATAAAACATATAGCTGAGATCCTAAAGCTATCTTTTGGTAGCGTACAATCGATTTTAATTGATTCACTGGAGTTCAAAAAAGTATCGGCAAGATGGGTGCCACGAATACTGAACTGAACTGACGAAAACAAAAAGCGACGTTTGGAAATTTCTACGTGTAATATCGAAATGTTCCTGCGTGATTTGGATAATTTTTGCCGTCGCCTTGTCAACATGGATGAAATGTGGGTCCACCATTTCGATCCTGAAACAAAGAGACAAAGCATGTCTAGGAAACGAGCATCCTCTACATCTATTAAGAAATTTCAAGTTGCTATCAAAACATTGAGGCCATAATTTTGCCAACAGTTCAATGTTTTGGGATAGTGAAGGAATCCTTTTTATTGATTACATGCCAAAAGGCCACACACTTACTGGACCCTGTTATTCAAATATAATTCCGAAAGTGCGTCAGCGATTAAGTAAAAACGTCGTCGAAAACTGTCGTTGGGCGTATTGTTTCTTCACGATAACATAGTCCCAAGTGATTTTCACTTATTCCCAAAATTAAAAGAGGAAATTCGTGGAACTAAATTTCACGGTAATGACGGGGGCTGCGTAGAGATAGATTGATTTTCGAGACTCAAGAAAATCTTTTTTTTCGCAAGGAATAAGGAAGTTAGAAACGCGTTATTCTAAGTGCCACAGGAGAGAGTTTATGTAGAAAATTAAAATATTTTGTTTAATTTTTTGCATTTTTTCATATTGATTCCAAGAACTTTTTGATTCACCCTCGTATATGTTATATTTTGCTTCCATATTTCTAGACATAAGGAAATTTAGTGTTCTAATTTTTCATTATACAATCCGTATATCTACAAAGTGAATAAAAAATTAGATTTTAACAATTTGCTTACAGGTTGTTATACGATAAAAATGAGACTGAACCATGGCTTATGAAATTTATTGATTTATCAACGATTTGTGAAAACGACGTAAACCGTAACTATTTGCTAGATCTTGTGTCTCAGGAAACCCCAAGAAACGCTTCATTAGTACATAATTTAGAGCAGGTATCTGAAACTTCTTTGAACCGTCACTTATATTGGCTGCTAGGTCTTATGTGGGAATAACAAATTGCCAGTCCATTTTTATATATCATATCAAGTTTTTGTCTAGTCAAAATTACAGTTCAATTTTTAACGCATTATTTAAAAGTCTTGGATGTTCTAAAGAAAATACAATAATGAAAACGCTAAGATCTGTAGCTGTGTTCGTAAAAGTAGTTTATTATAATAATTATTTAATTAATGGACCTTAAAATACTATGCAAATTTTTTTACCATTTGATTATCCCTAACAATGGAATAGTTGCTGTAATGTTTAACAACATATATTGTATTTTTGTGGTTCTAATATGTATCCGAATAAATTGTAAAAAAACATTTCTACCAAATATCTTTGACATCTCAGGTTGCTGAGCCCCTTAGTGGTATTTTTGCGAGATGCAACTGGCGGACTGATAAATGGGCCTTTTGCAACGATTACTTCAACAAAGTTTTGACTCAAGAAGGCGTGTGTTATAATTTCAATTCTTTGGCAGCAAGTGAGATATTGAAACTAGAAAAGTAAGTTATAAGTGTCTGTACTGTTTACTGTTAAGATGTTTAGACTGTAAAATTCTGAGGTCTTGAACATCTACAAGGAGCTTTCGTCCGGTACATCTTAAGAGGTATTCTTGTTAGTTTACTTGGAAATTCACCTATAGAAAATTTCCTACGCTACATTTATATTCTCAAAAAATAATCCTTTCTTTGGGTTGGGTTATTTCATTAATGAATAATAATTAATTAATAAGCCAATAAACCAGATTTCAATCATGAAAATAATAAATGCGCTATATTTTTTTGACAATTAAATACACAATGTATGTAATAGAAAATAGACCACTTTGGGAGGATCCCAGAGTAAATAATAAAAAATTGTCTATGAAATTTACTATGCCAAGATTTGAACCAGGAGCTTCTGCATTTCAATGAGCCAATAATTCGACGTTTCAGTGTTCAAAGAAATTATTCGTATTTAGAAGCGGGTGATGAAAGTTTACGAAATGGATGGCATCCCGATCATGGCTATTTGAATGCAAGCCGAAATCTATATCCTCGACGTGGCAGGGTGAGTCAAAGAAATTGCAAATACATGTAGGAATATTAAGAATGTTTGGTGTGTAACGGAACGCAAGTGTAGATTGAATGATAAAGATTTGATTGAATTAAACGAACGGTTAGCAGAGGGTCGTTAGTCAAGACCGGAAGAGGGTGGTTGGTTGCGTGTAAGACGAAATTGTTTAAAGTTGTTTTTTCTGAGGTGTATTTTAAAAGGACATTAAAGTGTTTGTCCGAAGAAGATCTGTTTTATTCCAACGAGCCAACTTTCATCAACCACGCACCCATCCTCATATATATAAAACAGTAACAAGATTATAAGTGTTTATTTCATTTCTAAAAGGTAAACGGCGCTACTCCTGATTTAGATCTTATAATGATTAGAAACGTCACCGAAAAGGGCGAATCATGCAATACTCTATTCAATGGTTATAAGGTAATTCATTTTTGTTGTCAACGTAGAATGCTTTATACACATTTCCGTTCAGAAACAAACTTTGAAGAAACAAGGGACTGGCCACATTAACGCAAAATATTCCGGTTCTTCGATTAATCTGAGTTAGGGTAGGGCGGTGGACCATCATCGCGGGAAGTGTAGACCCGCCGCATCTACTTCTTCAAGCAAACTTCTTTCTCCACTTACCGGAAGATGAGAAAATATATTCAAGTGAGACATGTGCGCGTAGCGGACCTACATAACCACGTGTCTCACGTAACACGTAATACTTAATATGCGGGACGAGTAAAGATCATCCCTTTAATTCTTCATCTGTAGTGAAATCAAGGGTACACAATCATTAACATGTAGCGTTAAATCTCCGTTGGATTATAAGTATAATTATATTTTAGAGTCTAGTATTTGTTTTTCTACCTTTTCCCCTACGTCTTCGGCATCTCTTATTATTACACCATTTACAAGGATATCACATATCACGCCATCAAATTATCCGTTATTAAGCCTAACATCATTTGTACCAGTACCCGTGGAAAACTACACACCAAGTTATTCCCCACATAATTAGTTGAAATTGAAATCAAACTACTTAGTATTTATTAATTCTAACTTACATTTTATTATTAAATTGAATCTTTTATTTCTAGATCTACATACACCATCCAGGAGATTTACCGAAATCATCTTTGTATTACTATGCTGCATTGGATGACCAGTTATCAACAATAGCAGTTAAATGTAACATAGTTAATACATCTTCTAAATTATTAAAAAAGTTACCGAAGGAGTAAGTCAACGTTTAATATTGTATAAAATATAACTTTAAATACCTGGAGTATGGGAAGGCTCCTGGTGTAGGATGTTACATGTGCTGATACACTAGCGCTTTCTGATCTCCTAACATTCAAAGATGGGGCCGTTCGCACTGCCACTTCTGCTAAACACCTCAAACGGCACAAATATAATATAATTCTCGGGAAAAGGTACGTATTTGAGCCATTTGGGATGGAGACTTTGGGTCCGTGGGGATGAAATGCCGACAAACTTTTCAAAAATATGAAAAAAGATTGGTCGAGGCAATAGGAGACCAAAAGGCCTTTGTATTTAGCGAAGTAATCCTGCCAGCCTTCTAGGTATATTGCCCTACGACAGTCGTCTGGTGGGGCTGGACGAGTTTTAATTTAGGTTTTTTATTGCATATATAATAAAAAATCCAATCCATTTAATTTGATCCAATTAATTGGATTGGATTTTTTGTATAGTAACGTTTTAAGGTAATTTAGTAGGAACTAGCTCTCATCTAGAAACTGGTTTAATTTAATTTTTTTAGTAATGTGGTCTAATGTTTTTCATAAAATAATTTAGAATCATGGATTACTCCAAAATCTCGTATCTCATCAACTTCCTTAAGATTATTGATAGTATATGTAGAAATGCCGAAATAAAATTAGTTTACAATATTCATTTACTCAATTTACATTCGAGGCTGAAGATAGGAACGTTATGATTGAAAATAAGTGCAGAATAAATTACAAAAAATTTCTTGTGTTGCTATCAGCATTAGGCCCCTCATATGCCATACTTGCCAGAATACAATTAGAAGTAATCAAAATGTCTGTTTTTGCACAGGTAACACTTGTATTCTTTTTCACAGGCGCAAATGCTACTTCGAAGGAGAGAAAAACTTGACATACTTCAACATGTACACGGCAAAGAACTGTATGTTGGAGTGTCTATCGAATTACACATTTCAGAAATGCGGCTGTGTTGGATTCTATATGCCACGTAATAAACAGTTTCTAATTTGTTACTGTACTATGTTCCCGATGTGGATAATATTTACCCAACGACTAACATTTTAATAACTTGTTTTAGATAATGACAGCAACCAACTCTGTCATTTTGCTCACATCGATTGTATGTCTGAGGCTGAAGGTAAGTTTACGCGCGAATTGTTAATGCCGAGATTGTCCTAAAGACATTTTTTTTTATTACCAGCTTAACAAATATTGTAACATGTATAATAAGTAGACGCCGATGCTTTCAAAACTGAAGTCATCAGGCATTATAATTTTCATGACAATTAGTAAATATCAGTAAAACAAGAAATTGAGCATTGGATGAGCACAGACACCTAATACACTACAGGTTTCTAGTTGTCAGTGTCAAAGCCCCCCCATATTAGTTTTAGTGCAAACATTACTGTCTTTTGATAATGTTACTTTTGTACCTTTTTACTGAATAAACGAAAAATTATGTTTAAAAAAAGATGTGTCCTGAACATTCGTGGCGGGATAATTCAATAAATTTAAGTTGCCTTTAAATTTGATAGCTCTCTGTCCAACTGCCTGATTGCTAATAACTGTTATTGCTTGGGTATGCTATTCTACTTAATGTTCTTCTCATTTTCAACTACTATTTTTACTTCACTAATCACGTTTCTTCAAATAATTTTTTTTTCTTTCACGTACTAACAAATTCTTAGTAGGCACCATGTTTCGCCCATGCACGTCTCGACCTGAGCTGAGCGTGGCCATCTTAATGCCTCACGCATTCAGAATAGTTATATTTTGCTTCGCTTGCTCACTCTATGTATAAGAAATACAGTATTAAGTTATGTGAAGACTACAGAATACTTTAGGATGTAAAATGACCAGAGAGATATATGAAAATGGATCGGAAGAGATATTTTGAGGAGTTATTAATCTGTACTTCAACGGTTAATAAAAAGTACGTACAAAATTATTTTGGGATAGCCGCGCATGAGAGCTTTTGTATGCAGTAAAGTTTCATAGGAACTAACCTCACGAGGCTGTCCGTTAAATGAGAACCTTTTACTTTAATCTTACTCGCTATCCATAATTCAGGATATCCCGAGGCCTCCAGAAGTCTAATGAAATTAGCTGCCACCAATGATCAGCATCAGACCAGTTGGTCAGCCAAATATCGCTGGAGTGATGTAGTGGAGGCTGATCTGCGCGAGCATCATGCCGATGACTGGCAGGAGACAACGCTGAACAGGATGGAGTGGAGTATCCTCATTTCGGAGGCCAGGACTCATTTTGGGTCGCTGAGCCGCAGCAGTTAGTTAGTTAATGATCAGCATACTATGCAAGTGGTTCTTACTCTGAGAGAACTTTACGAATAGATAAAAAATACTTAGAAAACATGCTTTTACGATCCTAGCAGTACATAAATAAACAAAATTTTTACAGATGAGCTAGCAGACATAGAAGCTTCAAGCAGTAATTCTCAGGGGGAAAATGTACAAAGGTGCGATTGCTTGCCATCTTGTTACACAGTTGACTATGATGCTGAAGTTCTTAAGACAGGCTTTGATATAACAACAGTTATAAAAACTGCCAATAATGGAACATACGAGAACGAGTAAGTAAGGTTAATAAGTGTAACTTTATTATTCAGGCTGTTCCCGATTCAACCCACGAAAACGCAATCTACTTAAAAAACAATCCAAATCAACCCGAATTCAACCCACTACTTACTTTTAATAAGTTTCCTATCTCGACCTAAATGTTATAATCGATTCAACCCAAAGCAAAAATAATGGAAATCAAGTATGGATAGCGTAAAAATGAAAGTCTGTGTTTAATATTTTATAAATTTAATTAGCATTCACCCGCGACTTCGTCCCCGTCGAACAGGTAACACAGATTACAGTACTTTTGCCAATATTTAAAATCAAATGTTATTTCCAACAGAGTAATGGATTTTATACTGCAAAAAGTACATAAATCCCGGAAATTCCTTTAGAAACCAAAACTACGCTTTGACGGTTGACTTTTATTATTCCGACGTTTCGGCCACTTTTCAGTAGCCGTGATCACGGAAGACAAAGATGTCAAGTGGTAATGAGTATTGTTAAAGTTTTATTTAGCCTACCGCCAACTTGTTCATTTTAATTATTTAGTTTTAATTTTGTTTATGGTTATTATTTACTCTATGGGAGGCTTATCTAATTTACCACCGCTTCGCTTCATGTTGTGGCGTGAAGAGAAGAAGCGGCGCAAGAAACTCTTCAGCAAACAAGCCTAGCTTTAATAATTTTATTTTCTACTCAGATATTACCTTACCGAAATAAGAAAGAGAGTTGGTCTGAAAGAGAGTATCGGGGTGAAGGTAAGGAAAGGAATGTTCCAGTGGTTCGGGCATGTGGAAATAATGCATGATGAAAAAATGACTAAACAGATATACAATGCAAAAGTGGATGGATGCAGAAGTCGTGGAAGGCCACGACACACCTTCCTTAATCAAATTGATCGTGTACTAGCAGAAGGTGATGTCAGGAGCCTTAAGAATAGACGAGCGTGCATTACAAGAGCTATGAATGTCGAAGAAGCAAGTGACGTGTGTAAGAATAAGCCTGAATGGCGCTCTGTTGTTCGTGCCTACCCCGCAAGGGTACTGGCGTGAAGTTATGTATGTATGTATATATATTACCTTAGCATTTTTTTCTTGGCCTAATTTAAATATACGAGTACAGTTTTAAATCAAAACTTAATTGGATTAATTTTGTATTATTATTTTATATTTTTCTATTTTGTACTTTATGTAATTTTTGTAAATATTTTCTTATGTTTCAGTATAAAGTACTCAAGAATCGTAGTTTTTTTTCAACAGCCTGAGTTTGTGTCGATGCGTCGTTCTGAGCTGTTCGGGAAGATCGATTTCGTGGCCAACTGTGGAGGACTGCTTGGATTGTTCCTCGGCTTCTCCGTTTTGAGTATTGTTGAAGTTATCTACTTTGTCACTCTTAGGTACCGTAATTGATTTATCAAGCTTATTCACATTTTTTTAATAAAATTATTTTCTAGAGCTACTACCCTCAATTACATAGAGGTACTCTAAAACGTTTATTCCTCGGACGACAACGACTTGGACATAACTTCCTACTAAGGTTTTCTTTTATGCTACGACATGGGGCTGTAGTGAAACATTTACAAGTCAATAGATGGCGCTGTAGAATAATTGAGGTTGCAAACGATTCCCGTAACCTACAAAGAATATATACAAATTTCAATTTTAAAATTTGACAGCTTCTATGGTTGAGCGAGCTATGCCTTTGCCGGCCTACCTCGCTGCAACGAAGAGGCTCCGGGTTCGATTCCTGGTATAGTAAATTTCGGAAAAGTTTTTCTGTGTAGTTAGTAAAAGTAGTTCTGGGTATCTGAGATCGGCCCCAGAGTAGTCCATTGTATACTACCCATAACACAAGCGTAACTTGTTTAATTTGGGGATGTACAATATGTGTATTTGTCTGCCGAATATTATAAGTTTTGAGTTGGCGGCCGATCCCTCTCCGGTCTTCTATTGTTCTTAAAAGAGAAATCGTACCGGGAACTTCTGTTGCCGCCATCTGTGGCATGGCGTGAACATCCTGTATTATTAAAATTCCAACAATAATAAACAGGCCTAGGCCTGCGAGTGACAGCAACAGCCTCGCTGGAAGATCTGCTTTGAGACGGAGGAACATTCCATCTCTCTCCTCTGCCCTATATGAGGACTCTCTTCAGGACAATTTTTCACTGTTTTAGCCTAAAAAAATATTATTATCACTTTTATTTCGGTCCAAATTAGACCTATGTTTAATCATCAGTCTTATTGATTATTTATTTTTTTAATTGCAGGAGATGAGCAAACAGGCAGACGGCCCACTTGATGTAAAGCGGTTACCATCGCCTATGGACATTTGCAACACCAAAGTTGCTACAAATGCGCTGCTGCTCTCTTAAGGGAAACTGGAACCTGGTCACTAAAGCCGGAACACAACTCAAGGTTGTAATGGCGACATACTCTAGACCAGGGGTGGTAGCCATCCAGTCGGGCAAATGCCCTACCACCTGGCTGTGGGTTGTCAAGTCGCCTCTTACGACAGGATGCCCGGCCGCAGGAAATTGTATTCTTTCTCCGTTCCTGCACGGATATAAGACTTTGACTCTCTAATCTGTGCTACAAACGTAAAACTAGTATCTAATTCTCTCGCAGTCCTAGTCTTGTAGATTAAAAAAAAATCGTTAGGTGTTTATTGTAATTGAACTTACAATTAATGTAATATTTATTACTGTAATTGACACGGAATAATTGTGAAATTATGGTTGTGATCTAATTCCAAACATACACAGATGGCGGGATTACTTTCGACCATATCTCAGTCTGTCTGTTAGTTTGTCAAATATTGACTATAAGAGGAAATAACTAAAAAGTTGTATCATCAATTAATCCGCATAACTTGGGCATTAACATATTTTACAATATGTGTTTGTATGCTAATTTATAAAAAAAACATGCCAAAATTCGGCCAAAAAGTTACTAATAACTTTGTAGATACATACATACATAACTTCAAGCCAGTTACTTGTAGGTTCGAACAACAGAGCGTCATTCAGGCTTATTCTTACACACCTCACTTGCTTCTTTGACATTCATAACTCTTGTCATGCACGCTCAACTGTTCTTAAGGCTCCTGACATCACCTTCTGCTAGTACACGATCAATTTGATCAAGGAAGGTGTGTCGTGGCCTTCCACGACTTCTGCATCCATCCACTTTTGCATTGTATATCTGTTTAGTCATTCTTTCATCCTGCATTCTTTCCACATGCCCGAACCACCGGAGCATTCCTTTCCTTTCATGAATTTGTATCAGTTATAATATTTAAATCAGCTATAAGCGTTATCTTTATTACATCCGTGGGCTTTGTTCCAGGTTGTGGTGCAGCCTGCGACGCGATTTGAAACAAGAAAAGAAAAAAATAAAAAAAGCCACTAAAACTTCTTAATAAATAGGAACATGTCTGTTAATTATATATTTTGCACCTATTTAACTTACGACCGCATAACGATCGCCTTTTAATAAAATTACTGTTGTTGGCATTATATTTTTCATAATAATTATTAATCTTTCATCCACTAGTTTGTAACATTCTCACAATAAAATAATAATAAGAATCTTATTCGTTTAATTGAATTATTACTTTTTTTATTGGTCTGCAAAATTGAATATAGATTATATACATGTTTTTTAAATATTATTATGAGTTGCAGGACTCCAATTAAAATGCCGTTGGAATTATTATAGAATTTATTAGAACTATACAACCACGTTTAACACAGGTACAAATATAACTGAACACAACCAGTCCAAACGTAATGCACAATTCAATAACACGCGCAAAGTCCGTCACTAAATAGATTACCGAATTACACAAGCCTTACTTTGCTTGTGGTTATCACTAGACTGCCTCGTCCATCAATCGAGGCATGTCTTTATACTGCACGGATGCAATATGTCTGCTCGGCCGCGTGACCGAATTTCCGAGAATCACACTTGGCTAATGACCGCTATAAAAGATTATAATACACAATGGGCTGTTTTTCTAATCACAAATTTTAAACACTTAATAAACAAAATAAGTGCAAATGCCGAAAGGTAATAAAATGTGTTTTTACAGGTATGCAAGTGTGAATTTGTCAATGTCGGCATGTAGGTCGTAACATTATATTACCTATCTATATGTTAAAATAAAAAGTGAAATATCTAAATTTTGTCCTGTCGCTTGCGAAATTTTTCTATAACATGCTCGATATGACTTAATTAAAGTGAAAGTAATTATATTAAGAACGAAGTAATTATATTGTCCATTGACACTATTTTACTGTCTCTAGCGTAAAAACGTTATTCATTCGCTCTTTATTAATAGCTGGTAACACAGCATGTTAGTTTTGTTTATAGTTCTAATTAAAAAGGTCTTGCCCTTATGAGCATTTTAATAAAATGTGTTTCTACAGGGCTGCAGGTGTGAATTTGCCTTTGTCGGCACCTCGGTCGTAACAAAATATTAACTAAACCGTTTCATAGCATAAAACTATAATCTATTTATGCAAACACGGCATGCATAATATAATTGATTATCTACGGACTATGTATGTACGATCTTATAGTGGTAAATTCAAAATACAAGTAGGTATGACAAAGTTAAGAGGATTCGAACAAAGCGTTGAGTCGTTTCGTAATAGAAGTTTTCTTATCTGTGTAAGAGGCGGCAAAACAACCCACAGCCAGGTGGTAGGGCATTTGCCCGACTGGATGGCTACCACCCCTGGTCTAGAATATGCCACCATAACAACCTTGACTTGTGTTCCGGCATTAGTGCCCAGGTTCCAGTCTCCGGTTGGGGAAAAAGTCTTTTCGCATATAGTATGTATGAACTTGTATTAAGATCTCTTTGGCTATACCATTTGTATCTGGCTGGTTTTTGTATAATTAAAAAGTTTGAATTTTAAAGAAGACAATTCCAAATTAAAATTAGAAAAATGTGTGACTTTCATTTGTTTTTCTTATTGTTCAAATGAGTGAATCTAATGAAGAAATTCGATACATTTTAAAATTTTACTACAAAAAAGGTAAAAATTCAACACATGCTGCGAAAAAAATTGTGATGTTTATGGACCTAATGCAGTATCTGTGAGATTAGCGCAAATTTGGTTTAAGCGTTTTCAATCCGGAAATTTTGATATCAAAGATGCACGTCGCTCTGGTCGCCCTGTTACGGGCAAAATTGATGCTATTTTTGAAAAAGTGGAGCAAGATCGGCATATTAGTAGTTACGATGTAGCTGGAGAACTGGGAATTGACCACAAAATGGTTTTGGCGCATTTGAAAAAAGCCGAGTACACAAAAAAGCTCGATATTTGGGTGCCTCATGAGCTCACTGAAAGAAACCTAACGAACCGTGTACTCATTTGTGATTCTTTATTACGACGTAATGAAACCGAACCATTTTTGAAGAAGCTGATAACTGGTGATGAAAAGTGGATCACGTACGATAAGAACGTGCGAAAAAGATCGTGGTCAAAGGCCGGTTAGGCTTCACAGACTGTGTGTATGGTGGGATTGGAAGGGCATTATTCATTATGAGCTGTTACCGCCAGGCAGGACCATCGATTCTGAACTGTACTGCGAACAACTGATGAGATTAAAGCAAAAAGTTGAGAGAAAGCGGCCGGAATTAATCAACAGAAGGGGTGTGGTTTTTCACCATGATAACGCTAAACCTCACACATCTTTAGCCACTCAGCAAAAATTACGCGAGTTTGGCTGGGACGTGTTAATGCATCCGCCGTATAGTCCTGACCTCGCACCTTCAGATTTTCAAGAAAATGGCACCTACATACTCGCAGTTTTTTTATCAAATGTTTCGGTCTCTGCAGAAACTTTTTCCCCAACCAATATAAGTTGTATTTTTCTTTCTTTTTTGCTAAACCACGCGCAAAATTATTTATGTAGCATGTAATTATTAGCGAATCCATAAAGTAAGCCCTAGTTTATATTTTAATTGTTGTTTAAAATTATCATCAAACTCTCTGTGTACGGAAGTTAATGGGTAATTTAAGATATGTATTAAAGTTGATTGAAATCGACATGATACTGATTATTATATCTAATAAATATTACTATCATAATTTTGAAATATCTTATATGGAGCTTATGTGAGATTTTAGCTGTTAGTAAGGCAAATAAACGGTCGGTAAAATACAGGAACAGGCCATAACTGAAATTGGTGCTTGACACGGCGTTTCATACGCTAGTCGAGTGCGCAGCCTGGGCACCACAGAGGTTTGAACTCGAGACAATAGTAGGTCCGATTGATTCGCTTGGCAGTCTGGTGCAAGCCATGCTGTAGAGCGATGATCATTTACGCTTCAGGGGTCTCATGCATCAAGGGAACAGAGGAGTCTTCACCCCTGTCGTCGAAGTGAGTTAGCTCTTCCAGGGGCTTTCCCAGGCACTTATTGCGCTAGGATCGGCGTGGGCGTAACTACGTTCTACGTCTCAAGCCTTTCCTGCCATAAGCGCGGGGCAGCGGAGGAGGGTGGTTTTAGTGGGTATTAGCCATTTGGGCTCGAGTCTCCACACAAGCCGGTTGATTACTGTTTGGATTACCCCTTCTGGGAATGCCTCCATGATCGACTATGGTCTAATCCCTTGCAAAAGACCCGGTATTGTGCGTAAATAGCATTTCCCCCGCCTGAAAAAAAAATATGCAATGTCACGTAATTATCATCTTTAGGTAAAATAAATACATATAAACCGGGATACAAGCATCTTGAAAGCGTTCCATCCTAGCTGGGTACTGCATATAACTTAAAAAACATAAATGATAGTTACATAGAAGAAAAGTTAATAATAAAACTACGTTTTAACGGTTTTAAGCGCGGTAATTTTATTTAATTTTGGTTTTTCCGACGTTTCGGCCACTTTTCAGTGGCCGTGATCACGGAAGACAAAGATGTCAAGTGTCAACGAGTATTGTTAAAGTTTTATTTAGCCTACCGCCAACTTGTTAATTTTAATTTTGTTTATGGTTATTATTTACTCTATGGGAGTCTAATCTAATTTACTACCGCTTCGTAACATGTTATGGCTTGAAGAGAAGAAGCGGCGCAAGATACTCTTCAGCAAACATGCCTAGCTCTAATAATTTTATATAATATTAAAATGGGTGGAAGGAAAAATAAAAGTAATTATCAGTCAAGTTGGTTTCTGTTCCGATGTACGCAGAAAGAGCTCATAGTGTTTTAAGGTCTGGCAGCTGGTTTTTGCTGGGTTTGAATCTTAATAGTTTTGATGATTGGATCCCAAACAGGTGGTACTTGCCACCCATCTTCTCTATTGAAATTTGGGTGTTTTTTGATTTCAATAGCCTCACGCATCATTCTAGGTATGAAAAGATTCTCTTTCGCAAGGATTTGTGGGTGATGTAGTGATGTAGTGGTTGGGTTTATCCAGCGTGTGTTCACTGAAGAGTTAATAGAAAAGTTAATATAAAAATAATATAAAATCCATTTACAAAATTGAATAAATCATAATAATAACCTAAATGGGGTGTCCACATAGTGTTAACGAGCGAGACATGTGCAAACGTAAATAAATCGCAGCGATTTATTACCCGCAAAATCCGTACAACCATAAATTATAATAACAACGGATGGTGAAATAAATATGAGACTTTATTATTGAAACCGATTTTTGAGCATTATTTATTTACTTTGTTTGTGCAATATACAATAATTAATATTCGTAAATAGTTTCCACCTAAAAAATAATTTATATAATTGAATATGGCTCAAAAAATTAATTACAAAAAAAAATACATATATATTTTTTTTTTTTTTTTTATTGCAGGAGTTCAGCAGACAGGCAGACGGCCCACTTAATGGAAAGCGGTTACCATCGCCTATGGACATTTGCAACACCATAGGTGCTACAAATGCGCTGCTGCTCTCTTAAGGGTCACTGGAACCTGGTCACTAATGCCGGAACACAACTCAAGGTTGTTATGGCGACATGCTTTAGACCAGGGGTGGTAGCCATCCAGTCGGGTAAATGCCCTACCACCTGGCTGTGGGTTGTTTAGTCGCCTCTTACGACAGGCCGCCCGGCCGCAGGAAATTGTATTCTTTCTCCGTTCCTGCACGGATATATACGAAAATTATATAAAATTTCTATTTAAACGAGGTCAGTATTGAAAAAAAAGTCACTACAATAATTACTAACAAAAAAAAGAAAAAAAAGGAAGGAATTATTATTAGTGTAACAGCCTCGAGTGACGCTCGCGGACCGCGTTCGTAATACCGAAGTAAGAAAGAGAGTTGGTCTGAAAGAAAGTGTCGGGGTGAAGGTAAGGAAAGGAATGCTCCGGTGGTTCGGGCATGTGGAAAGAATGCATGATGAAAGAATGACTGAACAGATATACAATGCAAAAGTGGATGGATGCAGAAGTCGTGGAAGGCCACGACACACCTTCCATGATCAAATTGATCGTGTACTAGCGGAGGGTGATGCCAGGAGCCTTAAGAACAAACGAGCGTGGATGACGGGAGTTATGAATGACAAAGAAGCAAGTGAGGTGTGTAAGAATGGGCCTGAATGGCGCTCTGTTGTTCGTGCCTACCCCGCAAGGGAACTGGCGTGAAGTTATGTATGTATTTACTCTATGGGAGCCTAATCTAATTTACCACCGCTTTGCAACATGTTGTGGCTTGAAGAGAAGAACCGGCGCAAGAAACTCTTCAGCAAACATGCCTAGCTCTAATATTTTACTATTATTATTTATCTAGCTGATGTCCGCGACTTCGTCCACGAGGTGCGGTTTTTTAATTATACCACGGGAACTCTTTAGTTTTTCAGGATCAAAAGTATCCTGTGTGTTGACCAGGGATATAAGCTACCACCATACAAAATTTCACTTAAATCAGTGCAGTTGTTTCGGAGATGAGTCGGTACAAACAGAGAAACAAAAAATTTTAAAAAAATCGAAATTAATTCTATTTCACTTATTACATCATTTGACTCGGTTTTTAGCATTTTTTTCATTGTCTAGAAATTCGACGTCTACAGTTTTATTATATATATGTATGTAGATTATAATGGGTCGTATGAAAAATAAAAATAAATTATCAATCAAGTTGGTTTATGTTCTGGTGAAGGCAGAAAGAGCTCAGTGTCTTGAGATCTGGCCGTTAGTTTTTGCTGGGTTTGGATCTTAATAGTTTTGATGATCGGATCCCAAACAGGTGTTACTTGCCAACCATCTTCTCTATTGAAATTTGGGTGTTTTTTTATTTCATTTTACTCTTTTAGGTTTAAAGAAGTTTATTCTCAAAAGAACATTACAGTTCACTTATATGAGATACAAAATTTATATTCTAACATAAGTCCTATAAATCTAAGAGCGAGTAGACATAGATAAGAAATAATAATAATAAATTTTTGAAATATAATTTTTTAGATACCTTTTATAGGAATTTATGTTTTTACACTCCTTTAGTTCATTTGGTAATTTGTTGTAAATATTGGCTCCTTCGCATAAAATATTTCTTTTGCCGTATTTTTCTGTTCTAGGTGCTCGAATAATAATTTTATTAGTATTTCTTAAATTGTCTTTAGATATTTTATGAGGGAACTGAATGTTTGTTTGTATGATATTTTCCATGATTTTTTAAATTAAAATGCACGTATTATATTTATATAGTTGATGTAGATTTAAGATTTCAGTTTCTTCGTATATAGTTTTTTCAATAAATTAACGATTAAAAGTTATGTTAATCTTAGGCAATAATATATGTATTCTATGCTATTTTACTCAAGCTTAGATTGCAATCTGCTGTCCATATATGTCATTTTATCTATATTTTTTCTGCGTCGTCACTGTATAATAATTACATATAGAATTTCCTTAAGTCAGGTTGCCTGGAAAAGATCGCTCCTCCTTTTGTATTACCAGTTAACTAACTATTGTAGTTATGAATTGTTGTTATCATTTTGGTAAGCAACAAGCTTAGAAATCATACATTTATAATGTATAACGAAGAAACATGAAATAAAAAAGAAAGAAGAAAATAGTTATTTTACTAGTACTAGTAAATTGGTAGTTACAAACGAGTAGGCGAATGTAAGCTTGAGACCAAGTCGAGGGCTTACCATCAACGTTTTTCAACACATTTGCTAGAAAACAGTACAATAAGTAATGAAATAAACTTTTTCATTAGATTTCAAAGTGCGACAAATATATCGATCGAAAGCACTTCCAAGGAGGTTCGATCATTCAGCTTATATACTCTCGTAATGTGAAACTCCGTCGTAGAATTCTTATGTATTTTTAAGTAGAAGCTTAAAAAACTGTATAGGATACACACAGCACATGCAATGGAGTATGCAATAAAACAGATACTTAGGTGAGAGTACTTATTTTACCACACATTCCGTTGTATGGTGCGTTAACTTAACTTTCGAATAATATATACAGGCTTCGTAAATACATTTTTTGAGCAAACGTGTTAAAGCAATTATTAATTTATCTATTTACATCAATAACTCACGGATAAAAAGCGATTTTTCAAATTTTCCATACAGCGCAAGACATAACTCATTTCGAAAATAAAAGAGGGTAGTACGGCAATAAAAAGGGCAGATAAATAACAAAAAAGAGAACGCGTCACGGGGCATTAGACGTGAATTGAGAGAGTGGCTCCATTAGTTATTATAACACGACAAAATATGTGTAATAAAACGTAATTTATCGCGCAAATAAAATATAACGGCGGTTTGGGGCGGCAGATGGGGCGGGTGATGCTGGCACGTGGCCCAAGTGATAGGAGACCTCTGCTTTAATAATAATCACGGAAAGGAAAAATAATATATTTATTTCATAATGGAATCTTAAGCCCACATTAGACGACATTTCTTTTGTTTTAGATCAATTAATCAATCAAAAGTAAAAGTCGTGGTAGCGTAATGGCTAGCGTAAGGGTCCCGAACTCAAAGGGCGCGGATTCGATCCTGGTCGGAACGCATGCACCACTTAGTCAGTTTTTTGATCTGATGTGCATATTGTTACAATTACCAAGTACTAACAACGGTAAAGAAAAACGTCGTTTTGCAACCTACACATCGAGATAACCGATGTGTCAAACCTGCTAAACCGCCTCGGACAAGCGTGGCGGGTATAGTGTCCGTTCCCCCCCCCCCCCCCCCCCTATAATGGGGGCCCAAGCCCAGCAGTGGGACATTTATGGGCTAATATTATTATTTATTATAATCAAGCAAAGTGATATACTCGTATACTCGTAAATATAAACTTGAATTATTCATTGAATTCCATCGTACCCTTTAATTATGTGTCTTTGTACCGAATTTGTTCAATATGTTCAATTGATCAGTCTAATATCAGCATTATAGATTAGTTATTTGAAGTCATGAGTCTACCATCGCTTTAAAACATTTTTTGTTACACTACGAAAAGTGGCGCAACAAACTCCCCACATTATTACATTTAGAGCCGATTTTTCAATCATCAGATAGTAGTTATCAGCCTAATAAATTATAACCTGACTATAAAACCGTTCAACTGTTTTATTCATGCAACTGACATTTTTAATTAATCCATGTTCTATTTTGTACTATGAATATCTTTTACCTGGTGATCAAAATATCGGCCCTTAGTCATATAATATATTCGTGGTCTTATTTTAAATGTATTTTAAACTAATAGAAGGTTTAAGAAAGTAATTTTCCCGTATAATCATTGAAAGAGCTTGATAGCGGTCGTATTATTCCCAATAGATGTGGTCGTTTAGAAAATGTTTTGTGGAATAAGTCTAAAACATATAATAACCTTCAATCACGTTCCGACATTAGCCAGATTTGTTCCTTCTTTTGCCAGGCCGGCAGTACATATAATATAATAATAACAGCCCATAAACGTCCCACTGACGATCTCAGGTCTCCCACTAGAGGGGAACGGACAGTGTACCCGCCACGCTTGTCTAAGGCGTCTTGGCAGGTTTGACACATTGGCTATCTCGATGTGCAAGTTTCATCACGATGTTTTCCTTCACCGTTTTTAGCACGTCTTAAATGTAACATTATGCAAATTAGGATAGAAAACTGCCTAATTGGTGCATGAGTTCGGGTTAGGATTCGACCCCACGCCCTTTGAGTTTAGGACGCATGCGCCAGATGTTACGCTACCAAACTTGCCGGCAGCAGACTGGTGTTGCAAATACCCACAGGCAACGGTAACCATTTTTTTTAATTGTCAGCACTGTTGTCTCTAACAAGGAGATGATCAGAGTCCCTGGCACTACACTTTTCTACTCACTGACTTTATACAATATTTTAAAAAAGTCCTTATAATTTCTACACCTTACATATATAGATAATATTGTATAGTAGGTAATAATACTAATTAATAATAGAGACGGTAATCATTGCCTGTCATCCTGTCAGCTATATTCCAGGAATAAATAATAATTGTAATACCCGCTGAATGCTTTGAATTGGGCCACACCCGCCTCGGATATATTGACAGAGTCCTCTGGCACGGTTGCCGACGAAAAATGGCGGTCATTTGTCGGCGTCGCAGTTTTGTTCGGTCGCCTTCGAGAGTGGAGATAATGGCTGATTTATATCGCACGATTACGTGTGACATGCGCGCTCCAGCGGGATACAGATCCGCCCGCTAACGCTTATGTACTATATTGTCGGTATTAGTGTTGACTTATGCTGGACTTCTATATTTTAATATTCATTCATTTGCTTTAATACTGGCATGGGAAGGTTTGCTCTCATTTTTCATTTGAGATAGAAATATTTATTTCCAATTGCGATACGCACATAATAAAACAGAACAAAATACATTACATACAGAAATTTAATGCCGCAATTTCAGAAATAGGGTTGGCACTTACTGTTTTGCTGTGCCAAAACAGTACGTCACAGCACTGGTTTTTAGTGCCCAAAATCACATAACAATGTTACGAGTTGCAGGACTCGAATTAAAATGCCGTTGGAATTACTATAGAATTTATTAGAACTATACAAACACGTGTAACACAGGTAATGCGCGACTCAATAACACGCGCAAGGTCCGTTTCGCTACTGATTATCGCTTGACTGCCACCTCTCTCCATCCTGCCGTCGTTTTATACTTCACAAATACAAGTGTGCCCGCCCGTATCGTCGACTTAATTTCCTAGAAATCGTAATCCGCACATCTGACTAATTATGCCTGCAAACGGCCATAAACGAGTACAATGATATGTCATAAGACCCCAAGTATGTAGATAGCCTTAAGCTATTACATGAATAAAATACCTCATATGAATTATACAATAATATACCAATCCCAAAAAAACACACTCTATTCAGACACAATATGCCAATTTCGGTTCTGGCTTCAAGACCTTTGGCCTTGTGGATAGTTGCCATCGACAACCAGGACATTTCACATACGTAAACGTCACATTAGCAGTGACAGATAAAACGTCACTTACAAACTTCAAGTCACTTTATACTTGATTACTTCATTAATTCGCCTGCGTCTTGACCACTGTTGCTGTGAGTGCGGCTTAGCTGACGGCTCTGTCCATCACATTTTTTTCGAATGTCCCAAAATAGTTTCTCCCCTCTACAGTATATTACTCAAAGATTTTCCCCGAGCGGTCAATGTGGACTTTCTCCTTACCCTAGCTAATAGTAGACATGTACATATATTATCAAAGTTTTTAACAATAAATAACATCTATCTCTAATGTAGTTAGTCTAACACTCTATGTTTTGTGTTGTCCTCAGGATCTCAGAAAGTGTTTTGGAAGATCACCGACCAAATTTTTCTTTTCGCATTTCCACTTTTATATGCACCTGACATTTTACCACCTACTGTGACATTGGCCAAATCAATCAAACTGCGTTGGAGCCATAATCCAAAAAAAGAAAAAGAAGATTACTTCATTAATATACGTTTAAAAATTTACCAGCGTAACGAATTTGTCAAAACGAATTTATACGAGAAAAAACCTCTCATTTTTGGATATTCTTCGTTCCTTTATCTACACAGTAGTTAATATAAGTATAAACATATTTAATCAATTTAATATAAACTCTGGCGTAAGAGACTAGCTGCCAAGCCATAAACACGACGAAACAGGATAATGAAGTCTATGCTATGCTATATAGTAGGAAAGTTTTATCCGTGCAGGAACGGAGAACGAATACAATTTCCTGCGGTCGGGCGGCCTGTCGTAAGAGGCGACTTAACAACCCGCAGCCAGGTGGTAGGGCATTTGCCCGACTGGATGGCTACCATCCCTGGTCGAAAGTATGTCGCCATAACAACCTTGAGTTGTGTTCCGGCATTAGTGACCAGGTTCCAGTCTCCCTTAAGAGAGCAGTAGCGCATTTGTAGCAACTTTGGTGTTGCAAATGTCCATAGGCGATGGTAACCGCTTTCCATCAAGTGGGCCGTCTGCCTGTCTGCTGATCTCCTGCAATAAAAAAAAGTAGAATATAATAACTATTGGTGGCAGTTGCTTCTCGGGTTTGGAAATTAAAATTCGACGTAATAATGGACTGTATGATTATTATTAGATTATAAATATACATTTAAAGAGCAGAACAAAGTATGCAAGAGAGTTGAGTACAATATATGAATAGCTGAGTGGCTGAATTCATAGTTGTTCTTGATGTAGTAGTTTTTTCAGGTTTTTTCGGCCTCCTATATCCCGCATTCCGTCCGACGCCTAGTTGCTAATTGCGCCAGCTATGGCCGTCGGCGGTATGCGGGGCGCGGAGTGTAGATGTGCTCCGGCGGGCGGGTCAGGGGGGTGCTCTCTGTCCGCATCAATAACAATTTATAATGTTTATGTTACAGTATGATATCATATGAAACATTTATACGTAACATTAAAGAGAATTGTTGCCTCATGTCAGTGACGTGGCAACAGTAGACAATCGCTGTATCCGATCATATTCGATTAGATGAATCGATACACGTTGTTATGCGCAATATTATATACATGTATGTTAGAAGAGCTATGAATGTCAAAGAAGCAAGTGAGGTGTGTAAGAATCAGCTTGAATGGCGCTCTGTTGTTCGTGCCTACCCCGCAAGGGAACTGGCGTGAAGTTATGTATGTATGTTACAATATAGACAAGCATGAGTTATATTTTTTATTTAAATTATAAAGTTAACGAAATATTTATACTGTTTATTTGATGCAGGAAGAGAGAGAGAGAACACTTTTGCACACCAAAATATATTTACAAAGGCATCATCATAGGCAATACAACAGTCGGCCTTATCGCTCAAAGCGATCTCTTCCAGGCAGCCTAAATAAAAGAAGTTTAAATCAGGCGATATAGGTGGTGCAGGAAAAAGGCAATAGATTCATAAATACTGAAACTAATTTAAGAAATAAATATGCAAATACATATGTATATATATAGACATATATATATAGACATATATATATATATATATATATATATATATATATATATATATATAATACATTTCAAAATACACAAGTTATTATTATAATAAACTAGCTGTCCTGGCAGACGTTGTTCTGCCCTGAAGAAATAAAATTTAGAACCCGATTCCAGTGCTACCTACCGGGTCCAAATGTAAGCTATCCTATCTTTCAAGTCGGATCAAACTGCACACGGTGTGCAGATTTGATTAAAATCCGTCAAGTAGTTTAGGAGTCCATCGCGGACAAACAACGTGACACGTAATTTATATATATTAAGATGTATTAGCATGATTATATTGTGTTAATCAGACATAGCTATTTGTGGACAAATAGTGTTTTCTGAGCAAATTTCTAAATATATATATTATTATTTACAAATTAAAGAATTTTTAAATTAAATTCACAAAATATTCGAGTCGTTTTAGTACATACATACATACATACATAACTTCACGCCAGTTCCCTTGCGGGGTAGGCACGAACAACAGAGTGCCATTTAGGCTTATTCTTACACACCTCACTTGCCTCTTTGACATTCATAACTCTTGTCATGCAAGCTCGTCTGTTCTTAAGTTCGTCGTTTTAGTATTACGCCAAAAAGAAGGTTTGCACTGAAAATCAGCGTTGTGTCGGATATTATGTCGGCACAGCAATAAGCTGAGTGCAAACCTTGTTTGCTGAAAATGCAGCGTACAAATTCTCAAAATATGTTTTTATTTTTAAGATACATGTCACATGTCAGCAGTTTTATCGGTGCGGGAACGGAGAAAGAATACAATTTCCTGCGGCCGAGTGGCCTGTCGTAAGAGGCGGCAGAACAACCCACAGCCAGTTGGTGTGCATTTGCCCAACTGGATAGCTACCACGCCTGGTGTATAGTATGTCGCCATAATAACCTTGAGTTGTGTTCCGGCATTAGTGACCAGGTTCCAGTACCCCTTAAGAGAGCAGCAGCGCATTTGTAGCACCTTTGGTGTTGCAAACGTCCATAGGCGATGGTAACCGCTTTCCATCTAGTGGACCGTCTGCCTGTCTGTTGAACTCCTGCAATAAAAGAGACCAATGTAAGTACATCACTGAAGGGTGAGCCCCGATAGGGTGGAGGACCGATATGGAATGCTCCTCCGTCTCCAAGGAAGATCTTCCAGCGAGGCTAATGTTGTTCCTCGCAGGCCTAGGCCCATCTGTTATAGTTGAAATTTTGTATATATTCTTTGTATGTTTCGGGAAACGTTTGTGACATCAATTATCGCACAGCGCCATCTATTCGCTTGTAAGTGTTCCACTACATCACTATTTCTTCAAATATTTTTTCTTTCTTTCTAAAATGTGATTGCTACATCACGGATCCGAATGTTGGCAATACTAAAGTACTAGACCAAAAATGTCTATGTAGTGGATGCACTTACCACGTTTAGTTGTAGTTTTATATTATATTTGCTTAAAATATACCACGATCCTGGTTACCACACGCTCGGTTTTCCAACTCAATTATTTGTTTATACATTTATGGAATTTCATTTCATTTCTATTAGAAACTTTCGTATTATAAATAAAACTTGTATTTTAATCCAATTCATATTCATAAACAACAGTAGGTCAAGTTCAAGGTCAATCTTTGGCATTTGACTTTTGACGTTTGACAAGTGCTACCTTATGAAAAACATAGCAACAACATTCTTTTGATCTACGCTATGTTTTCCATTCATGTTTAAATCATAATTTCTAATCGTAAAATAAATTATATTTAAATATCTATTTCAATTTTCTTATTTATTTAATTAAATTTAATTTACCAATTACATAATGATCTACTTTTGTTATGTTAATGCCTATATTCCCGTGTTAGCCAGGACGTAAGGATACGACTAACCAATGAGAGATGGGTATAAAACTCGCTCTCATTGGTGGGAATTCAAAAATGTAAAAAGAGACACGGTTTTTGAATTCAGTGAAGAGAGACCATTTTGTACGACAAAAAGATACTTACAAAGGTGAAAATAAAAAGTCAGTTTAAGAGTGAAGTTATATTTATTCAAGAGCCTTACATCACAACTATAATATCATAGCACACTCTTCCACTACCATCGCATTGCATTACACGCACACTCCACAAACAAACCAAGACACACAAAGAGCCTAAAAATTAGGCTCTAAAAATTAATTACTAGATAGGACTATATATAAGTATAGATATAAGGCCAACACTGCACATGCACTTGCTCACAACACCAGCATGTAACAGATACACTCTACATTAGTATAAGTTTAGTATTAAAATTAGAATAAATTAATATAATAAGTTATTCTTAAGGTACACCAAAACAGAAAAATTACTACATATAATGTCACATACACTAACAAAAATGAACAATAAGCGTGTACGGAGTCTCAAATTTTTCATAGAAATTAAGTATTAAAAAAGGGTACGGAACTCGAGTCCGTAGAGAGATATATATAATAATAAAAAAAACCTAATTATCTAATTAACTAGCTAGACGTGTTGCTGGGGAGTTTCTTGCCGCTTCTTCTCCTCTACAGCATTAACACGTTGCGAAGCTGTGTACATAGAATAGGAAGTAAAAATTAAATTTTAACTTACATGTATGACCTTCAAAAAGTGTTCTCCAGTGGAACTTATTTTGAATAAAAACTTTTGAATTTGAATTTGAATAACGTATAATAGCCATAAAATATTACCTAATTAGATTTTAAGACTAAAAATTAGCTGTCGATTAGTGTAAATCGCCTCAAAATCGGCTCAGTAGTTTTTATGTGAATCCCTAACAAACAGACAAACGAGAAATCTAAAAAATAATGCATCGTGTTCTCCTTCGTTTACATAGTCTATTCCAGTTGTTTTTTTTTAATAGCCTCGGTGTAAAGATACGGTATGTTTAGAATTTTGTAATATCACTAGCATATGCCCGCGACTTCATCCACGCTTGACTTGAAATTCCCGCGGGATTGCCGGGACACAATTTACCACAGCATTTAAGAAAGAATGCAAGATATCGTTTTAGTGAAAACTGTGTCGGAATAAGCAAATTTTTATGCACCTGAATAACTACAAACCGCTCCCGGGAAAATTCCCGCGGGATTCCCGATTTTCGGCCTGTCGTAAGAGATATCCGTGCAGGAACGGAGAAAGAATACAATTTCCTGCGGCCGGGCGGCCTGTTGTAAGAGGCGACTAAACAACCCACAGCCAGGTGGTAAGTCATTTGCCCGACTGGATGGCTACCACCCCTGGCCTAGAGCATGCCGCCATAACAACTTTGAGTTGTGTTCCGGCATTAGTGACCAGGTTCTAGACTCCTTTAAGAGAGCAGCAGCGCCTTTGTAGCACCTTTGGTGTTGCACATCTCTATAGGCGATGGTAACGGCTTTCCATCAAGTGGGCCGTCTGCCTGTCAGCTGAACTCCTGCAATAATAATAAAAAAAAAGATAAAAAGTAACGCAGATTTTAAGTCTGAGAACTTGCTGTCGATCAGCGAAAACCGCATCGAAATCGGTCCATTAGTTTTTACGTGAACCCCGAACAAACAGACCAGAGATCTAAAAAAATTGCATGGTGTTCATCGAATCGGCCGTCTTGACCAAATACATCAGTACACCGACAACGCCAAATACATGAGTACATTCAAGTCACCATTATTATGTTAACAACCACCTCGCCAAAACAAAGAGACACTCTAGAAAAATGAACTCTATTCTAAATGTGATAAGTGTCAAATCGAGATGATTTCATACTAAATCAAAATTTCAATAGTATGATTACTGTTATAAAAATCTTTTTCATTTTTATAACGTAACTAATATTTGCCCTCGACTTCATTTTCATTACTAAGATAGCAAAGATTAAAGTTATTTTATCAATATGTAAAATTGAATAAATATTTAATATGACAATACATGAATCCTAGATATATCCAACCATAAACCCACGATATTTGTAATGTTACTAAAGACTTATTCAACTACAGATGTTTCACTAAGGATTTCTAATAATTACAGACAGTGTCTTGTAATTTGCGAACATTGCGTCAAAGTTGATCTAGTGGTTTGAAAGTGGAAGGAAATCCCGGGAAATCTCAAGAGTCCCAATATAGTCATGTATAAAAATGTCATAAAGTATTTAACTATGCTGTAATAAGAGTAACACGACTAGTTTTCATGCTATATCTAGGCGCATTATTCCCAAGAAAATTTTGGAACTTTCCGTCACTAAAGTTAGAGTAAAAACATAAAAAAGTGAATCCGGTTTCCTGAAAAATTACACTAGAATTCCCATGATATTAGCTTTTTCAGCATTTAAGTAAAAAATGTCTGTATAATAGTGAAAACCTCATAGAAATTAACATATATTTATGAAAAAAAACATTAATTGTTTCAATTTTCCATCAATCAAACAATTTGATCGCAATCGATTTTTTTAATAGCTTCAATGTACAGACAAAGCTATTTTACAATATTAACTTAATTTTAACATTTCATTTGACATAATACACTATGTATATGTGAGTATACTTTCTATGTATATATGAGTTTGTTGAAATATCTACTAAAGAGTTTCAATACACAAGAAATTTAGAATTCGAGATAAAACTTTTTTTTATCAGCAATGAATAATTGATGTTTCTTGGATACTGTTTTAATGTCTAATACGTATATGAATTCTCGTGATCTATACTTAGATCATACTATACATATATATAATATACCCCAGTCATTGAAAAAAAGCTTAATCTAACGTTCTGGTGAAATCGTATCGGAATCAGGCAATGTTTATGCAGTATAACGACTTTAAACCACTCCCGGGAAGTTTTCGCGGGATTCCCGGAATATAAACTAACGAAGCATTCGAAAAAGAACGTGGTTATCGTTTTAGTATCAATTGAATCTGAATCAACTAATTGTTATGCAAATAAATAATTTATACTATTCCCGACAAAAATCTCGCAGGATACCCGGGTCCATATCCATCAAAGTACCGCAGTATTTGAAAAAGAAAGTGCATTGTGTTTTACTATAAGTTGTATTCAAATCAGCTAATTTATATGCATACTAACCACTAGAAACCACCCTCGGGAAAATTTCCTTGAGATTCCCAGGACACAAAGTATTGCTGTATTTAAAAAATAATGTATCGTGTCTAAAATCGTGTAAGAATAAATAAACTAATTTGTAAGCGTCCTAACAACTTTAACCAGCTCCTGAGAAAATTCGCGGGATCCCCAGGATAAAAAGCATCACAGATTTAATTTCAGAAAATTTGCTATCAATGAGTAAAAACATCGCATCGAAATAAGAAAGCTTTTTTTATTCTGGCCTCTTCAAACCGTTCCCGGAAAATTTCCCGTGCGATTCCGGGATAAAAGGTAGCGCAGAATTTAAGTCTTGAGAATTTGCTCTGGCCTAGTAGTTTTTACGTAAATCCCGAACAAACAGACAAACCGACTAACAGACAAGAAATCTAAAAAAATTCACCGTGTCTCCATCGTTTATATAGTCTATTCCAATTGTGTTTTTTTAATAACTTCAATGTAGAGAGACGACATATTTAGCATATTATAATATTATAGACTATCGTCTGCCCGCGAAACTTCCTTCGCGTTTCCATGATGATGATACATTTGATAGTGAAGTATGTTTGAACAGTTCTTTATGGTGGTTAAAGAAGCGTTCAACCTTACTCTAACTCTCTATGAATAAGACAGTTAGTATTTAGTAAAAACGAAAACTCAACGCTGAAAAACGGTGTCATCAAGTATTAAAGAATGTTAACAAAAGTATGAAAAACCTGATTTAATTAAGAGAACTGAAATATCTGGTTAGAAACAGGAACTTGAGACTATTTATAAAATTTGTAGGTTAATAATATATCTTTAGTTAACTGGGCTCGCCTAATATCTCTGTTCTATCTGAAATAATATTATAGTTAGGTACTGTGGCCAAATGCGTCTTAGTTATAAAGTTAAAATGAACGCCGTTAATAATTGGCTACATTAGAGTATATATGTCATCGTTAAATTGTAAAGACCGTTAGATTATAATCTATCTCGAGAGCTATTGAAATATTGTGAACCGGAACAAACTGCTTACAATTTAACGCATTATTTCCCGATAGATTATAATCTATCGACGTGAAATCGTTCTGTGTCCATAGAGTTACTAATAAAACAGGTGGGTCAGTCAAAAATACTAAAGATTCGATCTCTGCCCTTATGGGTTAGAAGTTTTAACAATGTTTGTAAGTAGTCAATAAATGATACTTGATTGAAAAAAAACTGGCGTTTCCTTCCAATCCCAGTGTTGACCCTGGATTAAACGTAATAAATATTATTATGCACATATCATCCTCTTCGTCAATCACACTGCTGTGATTAGGAGTTTTTTTTAAGTTTCAAACGCCTTCAGAATTGATTTCATTAATTTCAGATTAGAAAAGAAAGGTACTTTTCATTCAGTGCAAATTTAGCAATAAGTAATTCAATTTGAAATACATAATTCGAAATACAATTTTGGTTTAGTATGAAATCATCTCGATTTGACACTAATCCCATTTAGAATAGAGTTCATTTTTCTAGAGTGTCTCTTTGTTTTGGCGAGGTGGTTGTTTACATAATAATGGTGACTTGAATGTACTCATGTATTTGGCGTTGTCGGTGTACTGATGTATTTGGTCAAGACGGCCGATTCGATCTATTAGACGACAATGGTTGTACCGATATTAATGATCACTTTCGATGTTCTTATCTATTTGATCATCTTGGCTGTTTCTCAAAATCGTCTTTCCCTTGCGAATGTCACGATTTAACTCCGTATTAGGGGACAACCTTATTACCTTCTTCTATGGTCATAGCGTTGTCGGTTGCTGTGTTAACACCATTTCTGTTGTGTCACATTGTGGGCTACTTGCCTTCCCCGGAACGCCGCCAGTGCGGCGCACCCGACACGGCGTTTCACACGCTAGAGTGCGCGGCATGGGTGCCGCAGCGTTTCGAACTCGAGGCACAAGTAGGAGCGATCGACTCGCTCTGCAGTCTGGTGAAAGCCATGCTGCAGCGATACCTGGGGGGCTGCGGTTACTTTTTATGAGACGGTAATGTCTCTCAAAGAGGCCGCCGAACGAGATAGGGAGAGGAGTATTATTGCGCGTACTAATGCGACTCCACCCGGACGCCGGCGGTTGGCTGGCATCCGGAGACGCAGGTATGCGCATGACTTCCCACCCTGAATAATACCGCTTCGGGGGGGCCTTTAGCTATCAAGGAAGCAAAGGATTCATCACCCCCGCTGACGAAGTGGATGTGTTCTGATTCCCGGGGCACATTCAGGCACTTTTTGCGCTGGATCGGACTGTGCGTTCTAAGTCTCAGCCTTTCCTACATAAAAAGCGCGGGGCACATGGGAGGAGGGTGGTTTTGGTGGGTAGTGGTTGTTGCCCGTTGCAACTTCTCGGAGTCTCCACACAAGCTGGTTGATTACTGTTTGGATTGCCCCTTATTAAAGGGTAAAGTCTCCATGATCAACTATGGTCTAATCCTTGGCAAAGGACCCGGTATTGTGCGTAAATAGCATTTACCCCGCCTTAAAAAAAAAACATTTCTGTTACTCGCCTCCTATGCTAGTTCATTTCTACAGAACCCTTTGATCTGCGGAGTCCGGTACGCACTTGGTTGATTTTACTATCATTAGGTACCGAGACCCAAAATTTTTAAACTATGACGTAGATGAATGAATTTTAATCGCGTCAAATGTCAAAGGGGAACGTCTAAAAAAATTACAATATTTCTATTGCGTTTCTTTACAACTCTATGTATCTACAATAAAGTTCAGTTTCACCTAATTAAGAAATGTAAAGGTTTGTATTAATTAGGGTAAGAAAACCATTCATTAAATTCGCTGTAGCATAAAGTAATTAGGCTCTTTGTTGCGATGATGAGTAGCGTGTAATCGATAGCAGTAGGTTAGGGAGAGAGCTTATTCATGCATAATAAACGGTTCAAATCGGCAACAGGAATGGTTTGTATTTTTATAACGAAGAAACACGATATACCTACTTAATGATCTGCACCACCTACATCGCCAGATTAGGTTAAATTATTCCTTAAGTTAGGTTGCCTGGAAGAGATTGCTTTAAGCGATAAGGCCGCCTATTGTTTCTACCATGACAATATTGTAATTGTGTATTTTTGATATTGTATATTTGGTGAGTAATAAAGTGTAATCTATCTATCTATCTAAACACAAAAACTACTGGACCGATTTCAAAAATTCTTTCACCATTCGAATGATACATTATCCCTGAGTAATATAAGTTATATTTATTATTAGAAAAATTGGGAATCCTTACTAAAACTTCAATAATGTAACATAAGGTGTAAAGAAATTAGCCATATAATGTCTTTCATCGCATGCACTGCGGTAACTATTGATGATAGAACAATCAATATCTACAAAAAACTTCGCAATACCATACGTCCAACTATTATAGTTATGTCAATGTAACTACTTATTTACATTTTAAAAGTTGATAGAAAGCCGACCAAATCAGACTATGTTCTCTATATCTTTGTATAAATCCTTATACAAATAAATCATTTCGTATTCAAGGCTGTTTCAATACTGGTAGATTACTTCTTGAATTATTCAAATCGGATCTTCCATTGAAAAGATATTACGGATTTAAAAATGTCAATCTAAACAAAATACTTGGCGCTGGAATCGGGTTCTAGGATTTGATGAAATTTTATGTATGTTGAGTGGGTCCCGGAATGGTTTAGATTCACAATTAGACCCGATAGGTGGCGCTGGAATCGGGTTCTAGATTTTTATTTCTTCAGGGCAGGACAACGTCTGCCGGGACCCCTAGTTTATTATATTACTACATATATACATACACAACTTCACGCCAGTTACCTTGTGGGGTAGGCACGAACAACAGAGCGCCATTTAGGCTTATTCTTACACACCTCACTTGCTTCTTTGACATTCATAACTCTTGTCATGCACGCTCGTCTGTTCCTAAGGCTCCTGATATCACCTTCTGCTAGTACACGATCAATTTGATCACGGAAGGTGTGTCGTGGCCTTCCACGACTTCTGCATCCATCCACTTTTGCATTGTATGTCTGTTTAGTTATTCTTTCATCATGCATCCTTTCCACATGCCCGAAATTATATTACTAGTTTATTATATTACAAATGTCAATAGATGGTGGTGACCGCGTTCCATCAAGTGGCTGGGTTAAAAAAAACATGATCTCCACTCCAGGATTTGTCTTACTCCATCGATCTTTCGACACACCTGACCAGCCTTCTGCCACATTAGCTTAGCAATTTATATTGATACTTGGCAAGGTTATGTAGATATAACCTAAAGACCATAAACATGACCGTACCAAAGTTTCTCTTTCGGGCTTAAATCTCCCTAAATGAAGGGGATAAGTTAAAGATTTATCGTTGTAATAGCGGTCAGAAATCGGTGTAACGGTCGGCCACTAGCAATTATTTAACAGGCGCGCCGACGACTAAATTAAAGGGATCCAACGGGTTTTATTATCCTACCGAAATTGGCGAGGGGATGTTCGGGATATTAGTTATCATAGTTGCTATAGAATTAAAGATTAGAAATGTTTTTGAGTGTATTTTGTATGTATGTAGGGGAAATGTAAAAGTAACAAGTTTTATCCGTGCAGGAACGGAGAAAGAATACAATTTCCTGCAGCCAGGCGGCCTGTCGTAAGAGGCGACTAAATAACCCACAGCCAGGTGCTGGGCATTTGCCCGACTGGATAGCTACCATCCCTAGTCTACAGTATGTCGCGATAACCACCTAGAGTTGTGTTCCGGCATTAGTGACCAGGTTCCAGTCTCCCTTAAGAGAGCAGCAGCGCATTTGTAGCACCTTTGGCAATATCCATAGGCGATGGTAGCCGCTTTCCATCAAGTGGGCCGTCTGCCTGTCTGTTGAACTACTGCAATAAAAAGAAATCTTGAATTCTTTTTAAAGCTTTTGAAAATGATTAAATGTAAACTCATATTATGATTTAACCACAAAGTCTGGATTATCTATCTCGGAACATTAATAAACAACACCAGAACAAAACATCATGGAAGACAGACACAGCGATTACAGGCATCTATTAACCCTCGGGGGCCGTTTAATTCAATTAACAGAAGGCCAAAGTCATCTCTTTCTAACTTGCCTCTTTAACATATTCTCCTCTTTATCGCACAGTAATCTACAAGCCTTGCGGTGACCCCAGGCAGTTAACATGTTGCCCATTGTTCCAAAATCCAACATGCCGCAGGATAAACTTAGCTTAGTACGTTTGTCGTTGTGGATATATTTGATACTGCCTTTATATCTCTGCTCGACCACAGACGGCCTCTGTGGTTTAGCGCAGTAAGCCTTTGCCAGTCTACCTCACAGCAATGCAGAGGTTCCGGGTTCGATTACTGGCATAGTAACATCGGAAACGAAGTTTCTTCGTTATTTATTATGGTCTGGGTGTCTAGGATCGGTCCCAGAGTAGTCCGTGGTATATTATCCCTAACACACGTGACTTTTGACAGGTGGTAGGGCATTTGCCCGACTGGATGGCTACCACCCCTGGTCTAAAGTATGTCGCCATAACAACCTTGAGTTGTGTTCCAGCATTAGTGACCAGGTTCCAGTGTCCCTTAAAAGAGCAGCAGCGCATTTGTAGCAGCACCTTTGGTGTTGCAAATGTCTATAGGCGATGGTAACCGCTATCTATTAAGTGGGCTGTCTGCCTCTCTGCTGAACTCCTGCAATAAAAAAAAACACAACACTAAAGTATGTCGCCATAACAGCCTTGAGTTGTGTTCCGGCATTAGTGACCAGGTACCAGTCTCCCTTAAAAGAGCAGCAGCGCATTTTTAGCACCTTTGTTGTTGCAAATGTCCATAGGCGATAGTAACCGCTTTCCACCAAGCGGGCCGTCTGCCTGTCTGCTGAACTCCTGCAATAAAAATAAAAAAAACACAAGCTTAACTTGCTTAATTTGGGGATATAGAATATGTGTGTTTGTCTGCCGATTATTATTATTTTAACATAACATATCTGGTGTTTTGTTAGCTGCAACTCCATGAACTCTTGAAATAATACTTGCCTTTGTGACGGCCAGCGACAAAGGAGTTCAGCAGACAGGCAGACGGCCCACTTGATGGAAAGCGGTTACCATCGCCTATGGACATTTGTAACACCAAAGGTGCTACAAATGCGCTGCTGCTCTCTTAAGGGAGACAGGAACCTGGTCACTAATGCCGGAACACAACAAAAGGTTGTTATGGCGGCATACTCTAGACCAGGGGTGGTCGCCATCCAGTCGAGCAAATATCCTACCACCTGGCTGTGGGTTGTTTTGTCGCCTCTTACGACAGGCCGCCTGGCGGTAGGAAATTGTATTCTTTCTCCGTTCCTGCACGGATGAAAATAATGTCTACTAGATTTGTATGTTTGTAACGAATAAACTCAAAAACTGCTGGACCGATTGCAAAAATTGTTTCACCATTCGAATGCTACATTATCCTTGATTAATATAGGCTATATAAAAATTAGGGATCCCTACTAAAACTTTAATAATATAACCTATTAATCTAAACAAAATACTCAAGCTGGAATCGGGTTCTACGATTTTGATGAAATTTTATGTGTGTTAGAGTGGGTCCCGGGATGGTTTAGATTCACAATTACACCCGGTAGGCGGCGATAGAATCGGGTTTTAGTTTTTTATTTTTTCGGGGCAGGACAACGTCTGCCGCGACCGCTAGTAATTAATAAAATATAAATGCTATTTTCCTGTCAAACATTAAGCTTCATGTCATATCGATTTGTTATTCAGTTATGCCAAGGGCTGGTGGAAGAGCCTATAAATATTCCTGCCATAAATTATGCAGGGCTGAGCCCCCTTAGAAATATGAATTAATCACCGAGCTGTCAACAGAGTGAAGTGTCATAGAGTGGGGAATGAGGCCCCGGCAGCGGAGCCGGGGAAAAAATAACATAGAATAAATTGCGCTTTACATTCCATTCCAGTGTAGATATGTCTTTCTTTATATGACTATGAAAGAAAAAAAGAAAAGAAATTATCAGTCACGGTTTAGATGTTTAACTTATCACCATTGCCGTAACAACCTTGAGTTGTGTTCCGGCATTAGTGATCAGGTTCCATTCTCCCTTAAGAGAGCAGCAGTGCATTGCAAATGTCCATAGGCGATGGTAACCGCTTTCCATCAAGTGGGCCGTCTGCCTGTCTGCTGAGCTCCTGCAATAAAAAAATAAAAAAAAGATTTAGTAAAATACAACGACAGAATACTTTGCACTGCCAAAAATAGTAAATGATCACCATTTTTTTTATAATACAAATCGACGGACTCTTAGGACTTCCGTACCTTATTTAAATGTATTTAATTGATAAAAGTATAGATTATTGCTTGTTTATTTTTTATACATTGTTGGTGTGTATGAAATTTATTTGGTTATTTTGTGTATTAAGGTGTCCTTTAGTTTACTTATAATATATTATTATTATGGGCCGCTTGCATAACGATCGCCTTTAAATAAAATTAGTTAACCATATTAAACTGCTTAAATACGTTTTACACAAAACATATTGACAGTTCTTTAAATATATTTAGCGGCAAATTTTGCGTTGTCCAAGAGGCTATTCTATATGTATAATAAAATTGTAGAGATCGAATTTCTGTACAATGAAAAAAAAATGCTAAAAACCGAGTCAGGTGGATGTAAGAAGTGAAATAGAACTAATTTAGATTTTTTCAATTTTTTTGTTTCTCTGTTTGTACCGACTAATCTCCGAAACGACTAGACCGATTTAAATGAAATTTGTATGGTGCTATCTTATTACCCTGGTCAATATATAGGTTACTTTTGATCCCGAAAAATTAAAGAGTTACCGTGGGATAGTTACAAAACCGCACCACGCGGACAAAGTCGCGGGCATCAGCTAGTTGTATTTAAGGGTGTTGAATACATTTTGTGTTCCTTAAATAAACTTAAGCAACCTTATGCAATTGGCCCTAAGTCTATCTTATAATGCTTTTTCTAGTATGTAGTGTTTCTTTTATAGTATTATGGTGTAGAGTACTTGCGTAGTGTTGCTTACAATTTATATACTTATTTCTATGGTATATGTTTATGTTGTTTTTTATTATTTTTAACACTTAACTATTTTTAAAACTAAACTCTATTTAAATTTGTTACTTAAATGGGGTAATGCGTACTTACCGCGCATTAATTTGCTGGTTAAGATCAGCTGTGCAATTTTAAAACCTAGCAAATGCATTGCAAAAAATTTACACTAGAGCACAAAAAAATTTCATTAACTTGAATATGTCACATCAAAACTAACAAACAAATTTGTTATAATTATTGGGTGCGATATTATATTTTGATGCAGTCATTGCATATTTTAGCAAACACAATAAATACCTAGCAAGACAAGAAATACACAGATTCATTTATAAAATTAATATCAGTTGCTATGTTTTGAAATTGAACAGCTGAGATGTGGTGATCATTTACTATATTTAGTGTTTGAATACTATTTAGTAGTGCAATCAAGACTAAACCAGAAAGTGTTAGCCTAGTGTAAATTGTAATTTTAGACTTGACATTTTTATTTTCTTAGTGATTAATATATTTTTTTTGGGTAAGGGAGCTTGGTCTCAAAGTATTTTTTGGTGGTTAGAATATTTATTGACATTTCCTTATTATGAAACCGTCAACGTACATATATTAATCTCATAGTTATGGACAAGACGGCACGAATAGTGATGTTCGTCAAGTCATCTCAATCATAGACAAGGACGGAAATTGATATTACAATTTGTTTTCAAATTCACAATCGGGAATTATATTTTATCGTTATTGAATGAATTTGGGGAAGCACGTCCAGCCTATCTCCAGGACAGAGACTGGCTGAAGAAGAAAAAGAAGAATGATCTACGCGAGAAGACAACGCGCACATAATTAACACAAAAGCGATGTTCGCCTTGATTTCTGGTTCTAATGACGATGACACTGATTTAGAATGTATGATGGTACTGATTTAGAATGTATGATGACACTGATTTAGAATGTACGATGGTACTGATTTAGAATGTATGATGATACTCATTTAGAATGTATGATGATACTGATTTAGAATGTATGATGATACTGATTGAGAATGTATGATGGTACTGATTTAGAATGTATGATGATACTGATTTAGAATGTATGATGATACTCATTTAGAATGTATGATGATATTGATTTAGAATGTATGATGATACTGATTTAGAATGTATGATGATACTGATTTAGAATGTATGATGATACTGATTTAGAATGTATGATGATACTGATTTAGAATGTATGATGACACTGATTTAGAATGTATGATGATACTGATTTAGAATGTAGGATGATACTGATTTAGAATGTATGATGGTACTGATTTAGAATGTATGATGATACTGATTTAGAATGTATCAAGATACTGATTTAGAGTCAATAATATTATTATGACATTTTTAAGTGTTTAATTTTATTTATCTGTAGTTGCTAAGTACTTTCTCAGCACTAATTACATCAGTTTGAAAGATGCAATCTAATCAAGGTTTATTTTAAGGAATACAATTGGAAGAAGTGCAATTTTCAAAGTATACAAAATAAATTATATAGAATATTTAATTATTCAGCATACGAGTTTTAAAAAAATTATAATGAATCGGCTAAGTGCGTGTTAGTTCACGCACAATTAATTACTCAGTTTTCAGTTTTAACCAACTTTAAAAAAAACTGAACAGCAGAACATCACTTTTTAAGTTGCCGTCAAAATAGCATGTTTACTCTTTGGCAGCAAAGTGAAACAGCTAGCGGCAGACGCGTAGGGTGCCTCCAGTTGTAATTACCCTCGACGCCATACATAATGTATGCGATGACTACAATTTTAAGCCTATAAATAACACCCAACGTAATTCGGACGAAAATATGGTAACGCATTTATTATACATCCAACAGGCTTAATGGCTGGTGACATGATGAGGAATTATATAGAGATGTTAAAACAAAAAAATACCATTTTTTTATTGCAGGAGATCAGCAGACAGGCAGACGGCCCACTTAATGGAAAACATCCAGTTACCATCGCCTATGGACATTTGCAACACCAAACATGCTACAAGTGCGCTGCTGCTCTCTTAAGTGAGTCTGTAACCTGGTCACTAATGCCGGAACACGACTCAAAGTTGTTATGGCGGCATGCTCTAGACCAGGAGTGGTAGCCATCCAGTCGAGCAAATGCCCTACCACCTGGCTGTGGGTTGTTAAGTCGCCTCTTACGACAGGCCGCCCGGCCGCAGGAAATTATATTCTTTCTCCGTTCCTGCACGGATAGAACCACCATGTCTATTTTAGGATTTTTAATATTACAATAAAAATGTGTGTGTATGCAGTTCAAACGCAGTAGAAGTGGAACTTCAGAGAATATAATCACAGATAATATTTATCTAACTTTTATTAATATATATATATAGTTTAGCCTACATCTGTCTACATATTATAATCCAAAAAATCACTTTAAAGTTTAAATCACTAGCATTAAGTTCAAAATTCTATGCACTGTTTCGCACAATTTCCTGTGATCTACGTATAAAAGAATATCTGCCTTAAGTACATACAGAAAGAGTTAAAATTCATTTGAAATCTTTTAAGTTTTATTTAAATTAAAAATAAATACTAACGGGTAAAGAGAAATGTGTTTTATTTCGAATTTAATAAGGTTGAATATTATGTGTTTATCTGTTTTCAGTGTCACTTTTTCGTTTCATCGATTCAACTTCTTTAGAATCACAACGATTCTAAAGAAGTTTCACTTCAATAATAGAATTATGTGTTTAACTTATTGTTACGAGTTTAGCGGGACTCGAATTAAAATGCCGTTGGAATAATAATTATTATAGAGTTTATTAGATCTATACAAACACGTATAACACAGGTACAAATATAACCGAACACGACAAAGCCAAACGTAATGCAGAAGATCGTAATTCCATAAAACGCGCAAAGTCCGTCACTAAATAGATTACCGCATGTAGTACACACGTCTTGCTTCGTTTGTGGTTATTGCTAGACTGCCAATCTCTCCATTGGGCCATTTCTTTATACTGCATCAATACAATATGTCTGCCCGACCGCGTGACCGAATTTAGAATCAGTCCGACACACCTGGCTAATGACTGCCATAAAAGATTACAATACACAATGGGCTGTTTTCTAATCACAAATTTTAAACACAAAGTAAACAAAAGAAGTCCAAATGCGGAAAGGTAATAAAGTGTGTTTATGGTATGCAGGTGTGATTCCACTTTTGTCGGCGTGTAGGTCGTAATAATATAGTATGAAATCAGGAATTTTGATGTGGCGTCACTTGGTCGGTTTCTCGTCGAAAAATTTCACCGTTTTCGGTATAATAATATATGGAATGGAATGTCGGCGACGCAACCGTCCTTGCTGTGAACTTTTTAGCTACCCTCATGATACGTGCCCACTGTTCGGAAATGGCAAAATCCCGAATTTTGCAACTGGTTACATTTCCTGTAAATTTAATGATGAGTTCAACTGAATTTTTCAACTGAATTTAATTTTTTTAGAACAATTTTTTTACAAAAAAAAAGTCCGACATTTCAAAGGCACTACATGGATTTGATACATCAAATAGCATGTATGTAATATTCAAAGAGATAGCCACAAAATCGGAATATATATACAAACCAACATATTCATTTTCACATGTATACTATTATATTTATATATATTTGTAAATTATGTTTAAATTACGACGAGCGTGCATGACAAGAGCTATGAATGTCAAAGAAGCAAGTGAGGTGTGTAAGAATAAGCCTAAATGGCGCTCTGTTGTTCGTGCCTACCCCGCAAGGAACTGGCGTGAAGTTATGTATGTATGTATGTTTAAATTAAATTTATTACTAGAGGCCAGCTATTTCATGATTAGTTATTTTATTGTATCTTATAGGATATAAGGATATATCAGGATATATAAATAAACCAAAGACAAAAATTTAAAATAAACCAGCTGTTTTAAATCCCTAAATTTTTCATTTAAACCCATTGAAACATTTCGGAACCTTTTAGAGACAAACTTTATTACTAATTACCCTCTTTTTTGAATAAACACTTGTTAAAGGGAAACATAATTATGCATTAATTTCATTCATTTATGTTCTAGATTAGGTCCTTATTAAAATTCGAGCTTAATTTTGCTACGCTACACAGTCCAATTTAAAAGTAATAAAAAAGTATTGCTGAGCTCTGAACATCTTTGACGGCCTCTGTGGATGAGCGGGCTAAGTCCAAAATGACTTAACTCACTGAAAGGTTCGATTTTTACCATGGTAAATTTTGGAAACGAACTTTCTGTTATTTACTATGGTCTGGGCGTCTGGGATCGGCCCCAGAGTGGTCCGTTGTATATTATCCATAACACAAGCGTAACTTGCTTAAGTTGGGGATATACAATATGTGTGTTTGTCTGCTGATTATTGTATTGTATTTTATTTTTGATGTAACAATATTGTGTAGACGACTCTCTGCGGCACGAGTAAACCTATGAGGTTTCTGTGCCACAGTCAAATGTTTCTAATGTATATGAATTTAAGCATATTGGATATTAAAAAAAAACATCAATTCTAACGTTTGACTATGGCATTATGTGTGTTTGTCTGTCGATTATTTATTTATCTCAATCCCATAAATATCAGATGGTGGTATTAACATATCTATATATGTATTTCATAACATACAGTTGGCCCTAAAATATAAGGAAGCACCCCTCAGCTTGTTTGTGAAATAATGGATTCATTCCATATTCATTTACAACGCTAATAAGATCGACGTGACACTGTCACTGTCAAAATTACGCTGTCAAATGTAATCTTATTTTGTTCACGCGTCAATGGCATAAGGGACTTTTGACACCAGTCCGTTCTGTTTGTAATTTTATGTTCAGTTAAAAAAATAAATACTGTATGAGCTTAGCAGTCAGGCTGCCGGCCCACTTGATGGAAAGCTGTTACCATCACCTATTAGCATTTGTAACACTGAAGGTGCTACCAATGTGCTGCCGGTCTCTAAAGGCAGGCTGGAATCTGGCCACGGACGTCGGAACAAAACTGAAGGTTGTTACGGCGGCATACCCTAGACCAGGGGTGGTAGCCATCGAGATGGGTAAATACCCTACCACCCGGCTTTCTTGTTATTATATTATTATTATAAACACCAATTATAATCTTCTTATTATGTTTATTTTTAAGTATTTTACAGAAACTCTTAGTTATAATATTTTCTTAAGTTTTCGCGACTTGTATAACTACGTTTTAATGGTTTTAAGCGCGGTAATTTTATTTGATTTTGGTTTTTCCGACGTTTCGGCCACTTTTTAGTGGCCGTGATCACGGAAGACAAAGATGTTATTATATTGTTATTATTTACTCTATGGGAGCCTAATCTAATTAAATTAGATTAGGCTCCCATAGAGTAAATAATAATCATAAACAAAATTAAAATTAAATAATTAAAATGAACAAGTTGGCGGTAGGCTAAATAAAACTTTAACAATACTCGTTGACACTTGACATCTTTGTCTTCCGTGATCCCGGCCACTGAAAAGTGGCCGAAACGTCCCAAAATCAAATAAAATTACCGCGCTTAAAACCGTTAAAACGTAGTTATTGTGAAACTCTTAGTTATTATTTTAACAAATATATCATATGATAAATGCTTGTGACCGTGTCCTGTTCAGCCATTAGAAGGAGGCGAGGAGCTCGATGATCAGTCTCTTGTCATGATTGTTTGACGTTAATGACAATGACGTTTGATTGTACAGATTAAATACCACTCTTAGGTACAGGTTGTGGTTTGTTTTGTCACCTCTTACGTCAAGTCGCCCGACCTAAGGAAATTATATTCTTCCTCCGTTCAAGCACGAATTTTTTACCACGAAATAATATACTCAGTTCTACAGTCACAGGTTGAAAGTAACTCTATATACGATTAATAACGGATAAGTGTAAGATTCCCTTTATGATTTATTGCGTACAAAAAGAGATCTGCAAATAAATGACTTGTCTAATTTGAATTTCCTCCCTGTCTGATTGTATTATGTCAGACTAACTTAAACCTATGACTCTGAACGGATAGTACTGACGTGCCGTGCTCATTATGTTTTGAAAGAAAGAAAGAAAAAAAAATGTTTATTTAGAGTTATTTAGAATAATTAAAGTATACATAAGCAGTTTAATAAAAGCCAAAACTTAACTAACTCTAAACAGGCCCTAACTCAGCAAATGCTGGTTGATCACAACCAACGCTGGTCTTCCGTTAGTGCCAGGCAGTAACGTCACCTTCACAGAAGAAAAAATAATAAAATAACTAAGGAACATTTAATATTATTTATAATTAGAACACCATGAAACAAAGAATAGACTTATTTTGAATAATTTAATATAAGTGCATAATATGTTATGTAATAATTATTGAAATTTGAAAATAATGATTTTGAAAAATAATAATAGGTATTACGAACAAAAAGAAATTAAATTAAATAGAACTATAACTATAAAAAAGACTCAACTAGGCTTACTAAAAGGCGCTTGTGTCAAGTGCGAGATCTGCTTGCTGCCTCTGGTGTTCGTAGAGGAACGCTTTCAGTTTACTTTAAAAAATATATGCACTTCGAGCGGTTCTTATTGGTGGCGGAATATTGTTCCAGCACCTGGAAGCTGAATACCGGAAGCTGCCTTTAAAAGCCGCTGAATGGTGTCGCAAAGTAATAAGCTGTACTGCACATTGTCGTAGATTAGTAGATCTATGTGAGCCTGCCCATAAAAGTTTTTCAAATAAATACTTAGGTGCTTTGTTTTTAATTACACCGAAAAGTAGACACGCGAGATGAAGCTTGCGACGGTGTTTCATTTTAGGTATAGAATAATCATTTAAGTTTTAAAGTATTAAAAAGTATAAAATCTTTCGTGTGTAAGCTTAATAAATTGAATGTAATATTTTACGCTTTGGAACGCGCTGCCTGTTGCTATCAAACATTGTTTTAAATATCAGTAGAGATTGTGCTAATCTCTACTGATATTTAAAACAATGACCAGGAAATATTACCTGTCTTTGGAACATGAATATGTATGTATACCTATATCTTCATTAATAAACATTTACATAATTTGTATAGATATGTATTTGGTCTGAAGGAGAGTGTCGGGGTGAAGGTAAGGAAAGGAATGCTCCGGTGGTTCGGGCATGTGAAATGAATGCATGATGAAAGAATAACTAAACAGATATACAATGCAAAAATGGATGGATGCAGAATAATGATGTAGAAATAAATGATTCCAATCTCGTTAAATATACATACATACATACATACATAACTTCACGCCAGTTCCCTTGCGGGGTAGGCACGAACAACAGAGTGCCATTTAGGCTTATTCTTACACACCTCACTTGCCTCTTTGACATTCATAACTCTTGTCATGCACACTCGTCTGTTCTTAAGGCTCCTGACATCACCTTCTGCTAGTACACGATCAATTTGATCATGGAAGGTGTGTCGTGGCCTTCCACGACTTCTGCATCCATCCACTTTTGCATTGTATATCTGTTTAGTCATTCTTTCATTAAATATACTCGTTAAATATGCTTCTACATATTTTATATTCAATTGTGTAATGGACAATAAGAGTAGATTAGATTCCACAGCTTACATTGATTGTAGAAATAGTAAAACTACGGCAATCAATTGATCACGTGCAATTTTTCTTATATGCACAACTGGAAGTTTTGTGTTAAATATTTAAAATCATCGGACAGTTATATGAATCTGAATACAATTATAATCTCACCTCAGATATAGACTTGATGCCTTCAACTAATCAATTAAGAGAAAAGCTTGACGTAATTTGTAACCAAAAAAAAACGCAGGGACCTGGACGGTGGTGCCGATAAAAGTCGCTCGTTTATTACTCACATTACGATAGCATTGAAACGATGGTTGATTGCTGCGGTTATCCGGTAGCAGACTTACGAATGCCGATGGCTGTACGGTTAGCAGAAAAAACTTAATAATAAAATTAATTAGGTGAGTAGCGACACTTCGGACCTGACTTTGGGGGCATGGAAGGCCCCCGCCTCTACCCATTTTTCCATGTTCCCCGAAAATTGCGACGGGCAGACGCCATAGTCCCCATATTCCCAGAACCCTAGTACCACTAGCAGTTCACCCCCCATACCCGGTACTTTTTGTTCTCATTTTCCACAATAGTCCTACAGTGGACGGTGCTTGCCCTATTGCCTTGGGTGCAATTATTATATGGTGTAGACAGACATAATAGCAAATCAGTGTCGTGCCACATTTGCATTAAATTTGTCAAGGGGCCTCTACGTGTTGGCCTTCCTATGGCCCCACGCAAGCCCTCCAAAAATCCGGGTCATTTTTATGGTCCGTGGTCTTCAAAGACATACATTAAATTAATTATATTAATAATATAAATTTCTATATTTAGATGTATCATATTTTATATTAATTAATTTAATTTTGAGTTTTGTTTTTCAAATGTATAATAATAATGTATTGGTATATAAATAAAACTAATTATCAATAAGCGTTACAAATAAAACAACAACAACATAAAACAACCCACAACCAGGTGGTAGGGCATCTGCCCGACTGTATGGCTACCACTCTCGGTCTAAAGCATGTCGCCATAACAACCTTGAGTTGTGTTCCGACATTAGTGACCAGGTTCCAGTCTACCTTAAGAGAGCAGCAGCGCATTTGTAGCAACTTTGATGTTGCAAATGTCCATAGGCGATGGTAACCGCTTTCCATCAAGTGGGCCGTCTGCTTGTCTGCTGAACTCCTGCAATAAAAAAAACAAAAAAAATATTTATAGTACAAATAACAATATAGACCACTCTTTATTATACAAGAAAGTAACAAATTATTGAAAAGAAAAGAAAAACGTAAAGATTGTATTTCTAAAGAGCAATTCGCAATAACTCTGGGCTAGGATTAAAAAGTATATACCTAGTACCTACAGTCTACAGAAAAGAAAGAAATAAGGGAGAAGGTGTTTAGCCATTTGTTACAAAACGAGCATACAGATTAAGGAAAAAGTAGGTATTGAACATATAAAGTAGTAAAACAGCTGACCCTATAAGATTTTTTTTATCGGACTGAGACATTGTTTATTCGGGAGTAATGTAATGCGTATAAAATATTCGATCATGTATTTATTAAATTTAATTTTTTAGATTGTCTTGATTTTTCTGCTGACAGTACAACTGTTCGTAAGTATATATCAGGCGATCGACAGCGACTGCAACCGGTCTGTGCCCGTCTAAATGATATACTTTTGACAGCAGCCGAGATAACAACTGCGATAACATTGACAGCCGGTCGGTTGCACTCACAAAGCTTTTCAATTTGATTAATAAAAAATAATCTACAACTAATGAGTGCAACTTTGAGTCGGGGCTTGACTGATGTGTCAAGAAATCAGCTCAGTTTCATGTTGCGGCTTTCGTGGTAGTTACTGTTGCTTACTTACTTAAGCCGTATTAGCTGAGTGGACGCTCGCGGACCGCGTTCGTAATACCGAAGTAAGAAAGAGAGTTGGTCTGAAAGAGAGTGTCGGGGTGAAGGTAAGGAAAGGAATGCTCCGGTGGTTCGGGCATGTGGAAAGAATGCATGATGAAAGAATGACTAAAGATATACAATGCAAAAGTGGATGGATGTAGAAGTCGTGGAAGGCCACAACACACCTTCCACCACCAGAAGGTGATGTCAGGAGCCTTAAGAACAGACGAGCGTGCATGACAAGAGTTATGAATGTCAAAGAAGCAAGTGAGGTGTGTAAGAATAAGCCTAAATGGCGCTCTGTTGTTCGTGCCTACCCCGCAAGGGAACTGGCGTGAAGTTATGTATGTATGTATGTAGCTTAGTGGATACAGCAATCGCGTCCTCAACTCGAAGGGCAGGTTCGACTGCTAGCCGGGAAGCATGCATCACTTAGGCAGTTTTCTGACCTAATATGCTGACGGTGAAGAAAAACATCGTGATGAAACCTACACATCCAGATAGATAGACAACACTTTATTGTATACCAAGGCATAGATAGATAAAAAAAAATAGAAAATTACAAGAGATAGTACAACGGGCGGCCTTATCGCTAAAAAGCGATATCTTCCAGGCCTCGAAATAAGCGATCAAATCCACCTTAGACAAGCATGGTGTGTATACTGTCCGTTACATTATAAACGGGAGACAGGTATCACAATATTGATAGTGGAAATTAGTAGGTTATAGTAGCTGTGGACCGGTGGCCGCTGGAGCAGACCAATACTCAAATGGAGACAGCGTCTCGGTAAATGTAATATAAGGGATGCTCTTCAGCCCGATGGACCGATGAACTTCGCAAGCTCGCCGGTGGGAGCTGGGTGTGTATGGCGGAAGATCGGGAAACAACGGTTGGCTTTCATTTCGTAATATTTAGAAATTCTCACGCAATATCTGCCCAAGGGAGCTTGTCTTATTAGTTCTCATGTGTACTAATAGTTACTAGAGCAAATATATATAAACAGAATTGGAGAAAGCTTAAGCGTATCACATTCAGCAGCGCATTTGTAGCACCTTTGGTGTTGCAAATGTCCATAGGCGATGGTAACCGCTTTCCATGAAGTGGGCCGTCTGCCTGTCTGCTGAACTCCTGCAATAAAAAAAAAGTGAATCTCAAACTATCGATCCATTTTCCATAATATACTTTATCCGTGCAGGAAAGGACAAAGAATACAATTTCCTGCGGCTGAGCGGTCTGTCGTAAGAGGCGACAAAACAACACACAGCCAGGTGATAGGGTATTTGCCCATCTGGATGTACGTTACTTTTTGTCCTCATTTCCCACAATAGTCTTACACTGGGCTTGTACTTGGGTGCATTACTATATGGTGTAGACAGGGATAATCGCCGGTCAGTGTGACGCCACATTTACATTAAATTTGTCAAAGGGCCTCTACGTGTTGGCCTTCTCATGGCCCCCCACGCAAGCCCTCCAAATGACCGGGCCATTTTTATGGCCCGTGGTCTTCAAATACTTAGTCTATCATTATGTGCTTGATAAACTATCAGGCAGAATTACGTAGTTTTACATGCAAAAGATGTATAATATAGGTGCAGCAAGTTTTCATACATACATACATAACTTTACGCCAGTTCCCTTGCGGGGTAGGCACGAACAACAGAGCGCCATTCAGGCTTATTCTTACACACCTCACTTGCTTCTTTGACATTCATAGCTCTTGTCATGCACGCACGTCTGTTCAAGTTTTCAATTTGACAAATTACAAATTTGGGTTAAGGCTGGCTGCCGACGTACCATGGTCGGGAGCCGCACCGGATGGGATGCCGTCTCCTCCTTCTGCGAGCACGTTATGTTGGCGAAGGAGGAGGCGGAGCGGGAGCGTAAGCGTACGTCCTTGCTCCGCTCCCGCCAAAGGAGGACGCGTCGACGCCGGAGGGCGGACTTCGATCTTCGGCCACCGTAAGCGGGCGGCGCGGATGAGGCGCCTTGGGGTATATGAGAGCGCGAGTGTTCCGCGCGCGCTTATCTCTCCTCCTGTGGGGCGCGTTACAAACCGCCCCACGCCGGTTTGACCATGGCGTTGCCGGGGGGTAGTCCCCCGGCATTTGAAGAGGCCCAGTGAGGGGGGCCCACGCCTGCCAGGGCATGCGGAGACGGAAAGCCCAATTCCGTAGCCCTGGCATTAGGCGCAGGATGGAACACCCAGGGGTTTTAGTGGGTAACCCTAACTGGGGAGTGGCAATAACGTGGCACCAGTTCTGACTGGGCACGCTAGTGCCACCCCCGATCTGGCGAATCCCACACACTCACACTGGTCGCGAACATCCCCCCAGGCTTCTGTGCCTGTCGCGGCTTAGTCCTCAGACGGATTTCCCTGGCCAAAAAAAAAAAAATTGCTGCCGTCGTAGGGAGCCATAAACATCATATTATCATGATTATATTACACATACTAAGTATCGATTCAGAATAATTTATTTCATTTTTATTTCACCAAATGATTACACCTATTGTCTTTGACATGCAAGCATAATTTTAAGCCATTTTAGGCGCTGTAACCAGTAGCTGACATGAATTGTATACATCCATTTATCACGATCTACTGACAATCACTCAAAGAAAATACAACACTAGTACTTACACATACTATTGATATTTTCTACTTTATTACTATACCGATAAGGGTGACTACAGACGAATTAAGTCGGCTTGAAGAATGTTCAATAGAATCGAGACAATCGATTGATTGACAGATAAAAGAAATGGACGAACCGATTCTTTGTCGTGGAATCGATTTTAATCGAGAATGTAATTGGATAACGGTTGTATAATCGATTCATTACTATTAATAATAGTTGCATGGGTATTGCCTTCTATGAAGTGCTATGGCAATCTTTAACATTTGATATGGCGAGTAAATTTATTCCAGCGATTACGACGCCTCGGGTGTGGTGTAAGCCATGTTTGGGAGCCCGCTCGGGTGGAATGCTGTCGTCTCTTTCTGCGAAGCAGTAAGAATCTATAGAATATAAGAAAATAATCACTACTTAGTAGTACCAGATAGAAATGATAAGGAACGCTAATTCTATCCCATTATTCTTATATTATCCTCCCTATCTGATCTCTTCTATCCCATCCTGTCCATCCAATTCCATCTATCTCTTTCCAGATGCTGGCATCTCAAATTGGTCATCAAATCGAATTGGTATTGTAATTTTGACAGTTGTAGTAGTCTGCAAAGTGTTAATCATCTCGGCTCAATATTGAATTAATCTTGAGTTGAGTGAGGCTAATCTTAATATATATAAATTACGTGTCACGTTGTTTGTCCGCGATGGACTCCTAAACTACTTGACCGATTTTAATCAAATTGGCACACCGTGTGCAGTTTGATCCGACTTGAAAGATAGGATAGCTTACATTTAGACCCGGTAGGTGGCGATGGAATCGGGTTCTAAATTTTATTTCTTCAGGGCAGAACAACGTCTGCCGGGTCAGCTAGTGTAATATAAATTTCAGATACTACGGATATTTGACCATCGATTAGTCGAAAGGATCTTGACTGGCATGGTTATTTGGCAATGTTACAGACTTGGGGGCCTGATGTTGCAAACGTCCATAGGCAACGGTAGTCGCATTCCATCAGGTGGGCCGCTTGTGTGTTTATGCCAGGCAATAGAAAAATATTTTTTTAAAAAGCTACCTTAGAATAAATGCACAAACCAATTGCTGACAAAATAATACAATAAGGAGGCCACCGTCATCGTGACAGATGGCCTCAATAGCCCGAATGCATGTATATTTAGGCTAAGAGCAACTCGAACGCCGGGAGCACGCAAGACAAATCAATTTGGATGAAATTGTCAAAATCTAATGTAGTGTTTACACGGGGCAAGTGCTGGAGCGAGTCACTCGACCGCATCACGGTAGCTGTTTAAGTGTTTAGTTTATGTTACTAAGTAAATATGAGTGGTGAAGTGGATGATTTGACGTTTTCAAAACGAACTTGGGTGGTTTCTTGAAGAAATAATGCCTCCTACGGGTGTTTGAATTATTTTTATTAATACCTAATACGTTTATGAACTAGTAGATACAATTAAGGAAACTTATATTGTACTATGTTATCCCCGCGATTTCGTCTATGCTTGACTTGAAATTCCCGCGGGATTCCCGGGTCACAAAGTACCTCAGCATTTAAAAAAAAATGTTAGCTACCATTTTAGTGAGAACTGTGTCGCAATAAGCCAATATTTATGCACCCGAACAACTTCAAACCGCTCCCGGGAAAATTCCCGCGAGATTCCCGGGATAAAAAGTAGCGCAGATTTCAAGTCTAAGAATTAGATGTCGATCAGCGGAAACCGCATCGACATCGGCCCAGTAGTTTTTACGTGAATTCCGAACAAACAGACAGGAAATCTAAAAAAAATTGCATCGTGTTCTCCGTCGTTTATATAGCCTATTTCAGTTGTTTTTTTTACAGCTTCAATGTTCATGTTTAAAGTTTTATAATATTGTTACATGCCGACAAAAGTGAATGCACACCTACCTGCCATAAAGGACAGTTTATTACCTTCCCGGATAAAAAGTAGCGCTATTGTGTATTGTAATCCTTTATGATGGTCGTTAGCCATGTGGTTCTTGGAAAATTACGTCGACGCTTGGCAGGTAGACATATTGTATTTGTATAGTTTAGTATAAAACAATGCCCGAACGGAGGGGTGAGGCAGTCAAGCGACGATTACGATACGAGCAAGACGTGTGTACATTCGATAAGCTATATAGTGACGGACTTTGCGCGTGTAATTGAATCGTGCAGATTGTACTGGTTGTGTCCAGCTATATTTGCACCTGTGTTATATAGAAAAGAAATCTAAAAAAAATTGCATCGTGTTCTCCGTCGTTTATATAGTCTATTTCAGTTGTTTTTTTTTACAGCTTCAATGTACATACATACATACATACATAACTTCACGCCAGTTCCCTTGCGGGGTAGGCACGAACAACAGAGCGCCATTTAGGCTTATTCTTACACACCTCACTTGCCTCTTTGACATTCATAACTCTTGTCATGCAAGCTCGTATGTTCTTAAGGCTCCTGACATCACCTTCTGCTAGTACACGATCAATTTGATCATGGAAGGTGTGTCGTGGCCTTCCACGACTTCTGCATCCGTCCACTTTTGCATTGTATACCTGTTTAGTCATTCTTTCCACATGCCCGAACCACCGGAGCATTCCTTTCCTTACCTTCACCCCGACACTCTCTTTCAGACCAACTCTCTTTCTTACTTCGGTATTACGAACGCGCGAATTATATATGTTTATTATATTTTACAATTATGATGCGGAGCGGGTTATTTATATAATACACACATTTATGAGTTGCTGACGCGGTATTCTTTTTTTATTTTTTTTTATTGCAGGAGTTCAGCAGACAGGCAGACGGCCCACTTGGTGGAAAGCGGTTACCATCGCCTATAGACATTTGCAACACCAAAGGTGCTACAAATGCGCTGCTGCTCTCTTAAGGGAGACTGGAACCTGGTCACTAATGCCGGAACACAACTCAAGGTTGTTATGGCGACATACTCTAGACCAGGGGTAGTAGCCATCCAGTCGGGCAAATGCCCTACCACCTAGCTGTGGGTTGTTTTGTCGCCTCTTACGACAGGCCGCCCGGCCGCAGGAAATTGTATTCTTTCTCCGTTCCTGCACAGATAAAATATTTTATGGTATTTTATTTATTTACAATGTGTGCGGCGATTTAGTTTTTTTTTTATTTTATAACATTGGTCCATGGCTCCACGACTAAAGTAATGTTCAGTTAGTTCATCCAAATCGGAGTTTATTTACAAATTTGCTTCTTCTAAGTCTAGACTAAATTATTCAAATTACATAACCACATTCACGAGGATGGCCCTGTAGATATTAAAGAATTTATTCCAAACCATAAACACAGTGTACAGAAACAATTTCGAGGGTTGAAAGGCTATTTGTTTTAAGCGACATTTTGTGTGAGACTTAACACCATGGGGTTTTTTATCCTAATATCTCAACTTAAAGAAATATAAAGAACCTGACATCTAGTTTCAATCTATGGATGTTTTTTTTTTTAAAGTATGGTATGGCTCGTTAGTGATGTGTTTTTCTGGGTCATTTGAAACTTCAAACTTTTCTCCCGACAATTTTTAAAAATGTCGTTTAAAACATATAACCTTTCACCCATCGCTTTGGTATCGCAAACAACTGCTGTAGTATAATACTGCGTTGCAGTTGTTAGCGCTCACTTCCAGACAACTCGTTTGTTATACAATTTTAAAAAGACAATTATTTTAATGTTTATACATTTGTAAATTTACGTGTTAACTATTGTAATGTATGTGTAAATGCATAGATGTGTGAATGGGTGTGTATATGTATGTATGTATATATGTATGTAGTGTGTATGTGATGTGTATATCGCCTGTCCCTATTAACAGAGTCAGATCTGCAAATCAGCAACTTTACAGGAGAGCGCTCTGAACTTTGAATTGCTTATATTTTTTTTACTACAAGAATTAAATTTTCAAAAAAAATATTATATGTTAATATATGTTCGAGAGCTTATTTGCAATGCAATTAAATAACATTTTTATTTATTTAAATGTTTGAAAAGCTAGTATGTAGTAATAGTAATAGCAATGGCTTTGTTATCCGTACATGGGTCATCATGATTAGTCGGATCTGTCACATCCAACAAAGTTACATGGACAAACATATTTATTCTTTGTAAGAAGTGCCACATACAACATTGTCATTAGTAAATCCTGTTTAAGTTTATGTCGTAGTTAAATTGATATTATAAATTAAATCCAATTTTTAATAAATTTGTTTCACAAATAACCAATAATCAAACATAATTGACAATTTAGGGACAAAATGAAAACAATCTTTGCCATAAAATTTGTTAAAATCATTAATTATAAAGTCTACTTGTATGAATGGCACCTAATAATCACATTTCAGGTTTCATTAGCTTAGATAATCAGTCTTAGTCATTTCTTTCTTACAAAAATATACCCCGCATACCCCCCTCGCGCCCCGCTAATAACTGTGGCTATAAACATCGGTTTTGGTCTTCAAAATGCAGGCTTCACCTAGTTTGGGACCAGTAGGTAATATAAATAATGTAAATTTGACTTTCTGACAATTTGACTTTTGATGTAATATATATTACCTATAATTTATTTTTAAATAATATGTACATGTCAATCAGCTAAATCTACATGTCATGTCAATATGTATAAATTGTAAATTAAATTAATCGGCTTTGGTCGTCAAAATAGAGGCTTCGCCTAGTTTGGGACCAGTAGGTAATATAAATAATGTAAATTTGACTTTCTGACAATTTGACTTTTGATGTAATATATATTACCTATAATTTATTTTTAAATAATATGTACATGTCAATCAGCTAAATCTACATGTCATGTCAATATGTATAAATTGTAAATTAAATTAATCGGCTTTGGTCGTCAAAATAGAGGCTTCGCCTAGTTTGGGACCAGTAGGTAATATAAATAATGTAAATTTGACTTTCTGACAATTTGACTTTTGATGTAATATATATTACCTATAATTTATTTTTAAATAATATGTACATGTCAATCAGCTAAATCTACATGTCATGTCAATATGTATAAATTGTAAATTAAATTAATCGGCTTTGGTCGTCAAAATAGAGGCTTCGCCTAGTTTGGGACCAGTAGGTAATATAAATAATGTAAATTTGACTTTCTGACAATTTGACTTTTGATGTAATATATATTACCTATAATTTATTTTTAAATAATATGTACATGTCAATCAGCTAAATCTACATGTCATGTCAATATGTATAAATTGTAAATTAAATTAATCGGCTTTGGTCGTCAAAATAGAGGCTTCGCCTAGTTTGGGACCAGTAGGTAATATAAATAATGTAAATTTGACTTTCTGACAATTTGACTTTTGATGTAATATATATTACCTATAATTTATTTTTAAATAATATGTACATGTCAATCAGCTAAATCTACATGTCATGTCAATATGTATAAATTGTAAACTAAATTAATCGGCTTTGGTCGTCAAAATACAGGCTTCGCCTAGTTTGGGACCAGTAGGTAATATAAATAATGTAAATTTGACTTTCTGATAATTTGACTTTTGATGTAATATATATTACCTATAATTTATTTTTAAATAATATGTACATGTCAATCAGCTAAATCTACATGTCATGTCAATATGTATAAATTGTAAATTAAATTAATCGGCTTTGGTCGTCAAAATACAGGTTTCGCCTAGTTTGGGACCAGTAGGTAATATAAATAATGTAAATTTGACTTTCTGACAATTTGACTTTTGATGTAATATATATTACCTATAATTTATTTTTAAATAATATGTACATGTCAATCAGCTAAATCTACATGTCATGTCAATATGTATAAATTGTAAATTAAATTAATCGGCTTTGGTCGTCAAAATACAGGTTTCGCCTAGTTTGGGACCAGTAGGTAATATAAATAATGTAAATTTAAATCTGACCTAAAATAACTAGATATAACTTAAACTAAGAATGTGTCTAATAACAAGTTTCTTGTTGTCTTTGTTGAGGAGAAGCACTTTGTTCATGTGTTCTATGTTAATGTTTAGCACATAGCACTACACTTTATTATTATGAGAGTATAATAACACTGACTCAAATGGTTTCGTCCTTTTGAATCTTCTTAATAAATCTGCATTATCAAGGGGCTGGATGGCCTCGACATTCACATGGTGATGAAGCCGTTGCTGGTGGGCTTCAGCGTATTTTTTTATTACGTTGATGACGAGGTCCACTTTTAGATCTCGACGGAGATCATCTGATCTTATGTATCAAGGAGCATTGACCATGTCCTTGAGTACTTTATTTTGGAACCTTTGTATGATGTTTAAATTGGTTGGCTTGGTGCAGCCCCATAGTTGTATACCATAGGTCCATACTACCAATATATATGAAATCGGAAAATTGTATCTATTTTATCCGTTCAGTTTCAAGTGTAACGCCCCTAATGTTAATAGAATAGGACATTGAGTTTAGGAATACAACATTTGTGTGCGTCCTTAATTAATGTTGTATTTTTTGTGTGGTCTTGTATTATTTCATTCATTTTTGAAGTGATAACTTCTTATGGGAGGATAAACCGCTTCGTTACGTAACGCGTTACGGCGCCAGTCTGTCTGGCTTCCCGTTCTCTCACGCATACGGCAGCACTAGAGGGGCTCCTCCTCTCTCTCTCTAACCTACAGCGCTAGCCGTATTTCGGTAATTAGATTAAATAGTGATACTAATAATGTACATACACAAAATTCTAAAGTACATATTTAAGAATTGTAACTAAGAATAAAATATATTTTATCTATATATATATAGGTATATCAAAGAAAGTCGTGTTAGTTACACTATTTATAACTCAAGAACGGCTGTACCGATTTAGCTGAAAATTGGTGGGGAGGTGTATTAGAACCAGGAGACGGACATAGGATACTTTTTATCTCGTTGGAACCGGTAGGTGGCGCTGATATCGGGTTCTAGAATCCTCCTAATCACCTGGAGGGATTTTGGTGATTTTGTTTTTATGTGTTTGAGTAGGTCCCCGGATGGTTTAAATCCACAATTGGAACCGGTAGGTGGCGCTGTCGGGTCCTAAACTTTTATTTATTCACAGCAGGACAACGTCTGTCGGGCCGCTAGTAATCAATAAAAGATTTTATTAATAAATAACCTTTCCTTACATTATCATATATAATATTTAAGTAATAACGTAAGCTTTTCTCAAGTTAAACAATTTCAATATTAAATAGTTCAATTTAGATTAGTTAAGTTATCACTTCTGTCGGGCGTCCCTAGACGCACACGTTTTTTAAATTAATTTTCCAATATTATATCAAATATATTATAATTTTCTTATAGTTAGTTGTATAGAAGTCGTGGTAGCGTAATGGCTAGTGCACGCGTCCCAAACTCAAAGGGCGCGGGTTCGATCCTGGCCGGACCGCGTGCACCACTTAGGCAGTTTTCTGACCTAATATTGTTACAATTACCACGTGCTAACAACGGTGAAGGAAAACATCGTGATGCAACCTGCACATCGAGATACCGATGTGTCAAATCTGCCAAGCCGCCTTGGACAAGCGTGGCGGATATACTGTCCGTTCCCCCTATAATGGGAGGCCCGAGCCCAGCAGTGGGACATTTATGGGCTGTTATTATTATTATTATAGTTGTATGAGCCAAATGTGTAACATGAATTATTTTTTTAGTGGAAACATAGCTGACATGTGTATTAATTTATGTTTTTTATATTGTAAGAATTATAATTATTGTATGTTTCCCAAATAAGTAAATAAATAAATAATAGAGCCAGTTTAAATAGAAAAAAACTTTGTATATTACGGAAAGTTATCTTAAACGCCGTTAATCGGTGTTATCTTTCACTCAAGTCAACACTTAACGGTTATCTTGGTAATTTAAAATACTTAATTGATCTTTCAAACTAAAATGTGTGTCTTTGAAAGGTGGTAGAGCAAGTATTTACATTTTTGAGATACTTTCAAAATTTTAATCAATTTAGAAACGTGATTAAGTATATACATATTTTGTCGACATGAAAATATTTTTATCCTATGACATTTTTGAGATGATTTCGAGTTCTTTTTCAAAATTAACGCGTGGTCTGCTTGACAGAATCTATACCGATAAATAAAATTCAAATGTCTGTTTGTAATCTTAAAAATAAAAATGTGAAAGAAATCAGGAAAGATAATTTGAACTAGGAGATTCCGAAAATGCCATTTTTATAATTTCAGTCTGTGTGCCTGTCTGGATGTTCCGGCAAAGCTCTGAAACGGCTAGACCGATTCTGACGAACAGAATTATTCCAATTAGGAAGGAGGTCCCCAAGATACACGTCGACCTAGTTTGGGGACCAATGTAGTACTTAAAGAATATTAATAATGCTTTACTTGATAAACGATTTCTATAATATTATACAGATATACAATGCAAAAGTGGATGGATGCAGAAGTCGTGGAAGGCCACGACACACTTTCTATGATCAAATTGATCGTGTACTAGCAGAAGGTGATGTCAGAAGCCTTAAGAACAGACGAGCGTGCATGACAAGAGTTATGAATGTCAGAGAAGCAAGTGAGGTGTGTAAGAATAAGCCTAAATGGTGCTCTGTTGTTCGTGCCTACCCCGCAAGGGACTGGCGTGAAATTATGTAAAATATTATAAATCCTAAACATGTCGTGAAGCCATTAAAGCTATTAAAAAAAAACAACTGGAATAGACTCTATAAACGATGGAGAACACAATGATTTATTTTATACTAGCTGACCCGGCAAACTTCGTACCGCCTCAGAACCAATAAACAAACAAGCTGAATGATAATTTCAGAATGTTTCAACTTTAGTAAGAAAATGTGGTCAAAACTTAACCGGAACGAACATCAAACGTTTGACATTCAAAACAAAATTAATGAAAAAAAAACTTCACTTTTAAATTTAATTTGATTTCTGAACGACTTTTAAATTTAATTGATTTCTAAACGACGGAACGAACATCTAATGTTTGACAGGTAGCAATAGTTTCTAAGAGAAAGCGAAATTGTTGTTTTTACTATATTCCAAGCATTTTTTTTTAATTTACTCACCTTTAAAACCTTCCCTGGACTTCCATAAAGAATTCAAAACCAAAATTAGCCAAATCAGTCAAGCCGTTCTTGAGTTTTAGCGAGACTAACGAACAGCAATTGATTTTTATATATATAGATTTCTTGTCTGTTTATTTGTATTTGTTTCACGTAAAAACTACTAGGCCGATTTTGATGCGGTTATCGCAGATCCACAGCAAATTCTTAGACTTATAACCTGTGATATTTTTTATCCTGGGAAACCGTGCAGGAACGGAGAAAGAATACAATTTCCTGCGGCCGGGCGGCCTGTCTTAAGAGGCGACTTAACAACCCACAGCCAGGTGGTAGGCCATTTGCCCGACTGGATGGCTACCACCCCTGGTCTAAAGTATGTCGCCATAACAACCTTGAGTTGTGTTCCGGCATTAGCGACCAGGTTCCAGTCTCCCTTAAGAGAGCAGCAGCGCATTTGTAGCAACTTTGATGGTGATGGTAACCGCTTTCCATCAAGTGGGCCGTCTGCCTGTCTGCTGATCTCCTGCAATAAAAAGGAACCCGCGGGATTCTTTCTGGGGATGATTTTAAATGACCAGATTTAAAAAAATTAATTCCAATGTAGTGTTTTCATTGATCGTTAGCAAATTTTATGTAATAAAAGAAAGAAAGAAAAAAAATATTTGAAGAAATAGCAAAAAAATAACAATAAAATGTGTGATATTTTTGATCCCGGGATCCCGCGGAAATTTTCCCGGGAGCAGTTTGTAGTTGTTCGAGTGCATAAAAGTTAGCTTATTCCGACACAGTTTGTACTAAAAAAAATCGCTCACATTCCCTTTTAAATGCTGCGGTATTCTCTGATCCGGGAATTTCACAGGAATTTCAAGTCGAGCGTGGACGAAGTCGCGGACATACCCTAGTTAATACTTGTCATTATATTAACACGTAAAGCAAAAACTTTGTACCCGTTTTTACGAAAATTGCTCGGACGGACGAGTATGAAATTTCGCACATTTATAGTTAACAAAATAAATAAGTGTGCAAAATGCTATTTTTTTTTAATTATGCATAAAAAACACATTAAATCAATAACAGTACCATGTATTAAAGTCAAATTAACAGTGTAGCCTTGGCGAAGTCTGTGATTATAGAAGTATATATAGTCTTTGACAACAGACCCTTTGGTAAATATGTTCGTTATGGGATATGTGAGGGCAAGGAAGGAAAAGGTACTTACCCAGCTTTGATCCTCGCACCTGGACCCCGCACAGTTTTGATAGTTTTTAAATATTTTTCGGTTTATTGCGCACGTACGTGTCGTTTGAGAGAGAGAGAATTTAAGTTGACAGCCTTGACGTTTTGCAGTCGATCGCGCATACAGATGACGCCATCTCTTGACATCTTCGGGGTTTCTCCTTTTAGTTTTTTTTTTGCCGAGTTTATGCAAAGGGAATGGTTTATTTAGGTCGACACACTCTTAATAATTCAAACTTATAATTTACATACATACATACATACATACATAACTTCACGCCAGTTCCCTTGCGGGGTAGGCACGAACAACAGAGCGCCATTTAGGTTTATTCTTACACATCTCACTTGCTTCTTTGACATTCATAACTCTTGTCATGCACGCTCGTCTGTTCTTAAGGCTCCTAACTTATAATTTAAATTAATTATGGTCGAATTTCAACCACTGGGCGACCACTAGTTATTTATTATTAGTCGTGTAATACTGTACCTATGTATAAGTTTAAAGATATTGATTTGAGGAGTCGTCAGTCGTTTACCCTCAGCGCGGCTCTATTTAATCTTAAAACGTCATCAATATGTTATTAACATTAGACTTATCCATCAATAGAGCAAAAAATGACCGCGGAGTCATGTCGGCTCATTGTGTGTAAACGACCCAATCATTTATATAACTCCATCCAAAATCCTACTTTACACCGTAATACTAAAGTCCACATTTCTTCAAAGATAATAATTTAAGCAAATTTCAACTTTATCTGTTAGATGTAAGGTTGAAATTTACTTGTTAGTAGATGGAATCTAAAGCCGAGTGTTCAAGGTATCACGTCACAATACGGCTGCGTGAAAAAGTGTTATCAATCATACGTGACTATGATTGACGACATGAGACCGGGCGGTTAGCATTAGCAAGTTTGCTACTGTTAAAAGTTTATTTAGAAATACTTCTTGCTTATGTTCATAGCTTTATATTCAGATTTAAAATAATCAGCAACAAATTGTACGAAAGTTTTTGTAGCCGTTTGAAGTATGCTATTTTATTGTATAGGTTATTTTTTTAATGTATGTATGTATGAGTGTTTTTACATTAATATTAGGATGGTTTCCATGGGATACAGTGAGTTCAAGGCTCTAAGAAACAAAAGCATAACATAACTGGCACGGATACTTGAAAGTGTATTCTTAAGTTTGCATTCGAAATTGAATCTGAAATTGAACTTGGAACCTTCAGTGAGTTGCAGTTTAATGAGTGAGTGAATAAGTGAGTGAGTGAATAAGTGAGTGAGTGAATAAGTGAGTGAGTGAATAAGTGAGTGAGTGAATAAGTGAGTGAGTGAATAAGTGAGTGAGTGAATAAGTGACTGAGTGAGTGAGTGCTATGATGACCTGAATCAATAATGATGTTGATATGAGAGTATGAGTCTCATCGACTAACTAGGCAGCCAGAATGTTGAGCATTTTTCAATGAAAAATCATCAGAAAGAAATCTGGCAAACCAATTTTGTCACTACCTTTTTTTCAAGGCGTTATTCCCATATATGGCAAATTACTTCTTGTGTTATTGCCTATTTGGAAATAATATAATAATATATGTCTAAAATGAACATCTTTATATTCCGTATTTAAAATTAGTTATGTAAAGAAAGAGATTGTTTAATGTTTATATAAGTGAGTGAGTGAGTGAATTAATAAGTGAGTGAGTGAATTAAAAAGTGAGGGAATGAAAGAGTTTAGAAGTGAGGAAACGATTGAGTGTGAATGACTCACTCAACCATTAGTATAGTGACACTATTAGAACTTTATAATGTGATGATGATTTTATGCATTTAGCTGGAATTCTGTCCCTTGCTTAATGTCAATGTATTCGGAATTGTTTTTGCGTGTCACCACCCGCGAGCTCTTTTGATACGAACTTGACATTTTTGGCCGTGGCAGTTGACTTGTTACCTGAATACCGTCTATACACAGAGTGTTTGAAATTTTTCCATTAATTTTAAAATTGAAAGTGTTATTTTCAAGTCAAGATCAAGTCACGTGTGAATATGTATTATCTACTTAAGCGTGCTCAATCTTCGACCGTATCATAGACATTGAGCGTGATTGTGGTCAAACTCGAACCTATCTATACTAATATTATAAAGAGGTAAAGTTTGTGACGTTGTAGGGGGTAATCTCTGGATCTACTAAACCGATTTTAAAAATTCTTTTACTATTGGAAAGCTACGTTAACAGGAAGTGACATCGGCTATATAACATGGCGCTATATACCACGGGAGCAGGACAGAGCGCGGGTAAAACCGCGCCGGGCCGCTAGTTTATAATAAAAAAAAGAGATTGGTACATACTTTCAACGCAACTTCTTTCGTGTCCTTTAAAAAATAAAACTTGAAGTCAGTTATCTTGCGGAGATATCCTCTTTTCTTGTATAAAACGAATATTTTTTTAGTTCCTGAAACAAATACACGGCCCACCTGATGGAAAGTTGTTACCCTTACAAAACTGTATGTAAAATAGAAAGTACTCAGATTTAATTTTGAATTTATTTGTACGACCTTAAAAAATGATCTCCAGTTAGTTTAGAATGGGATAGTTGAAATAAAACATTTTAATTTTAATTAAAAAAGGGAAATATATGTAAACTAGGTGTCCTGGCAGACGTTGTCCTGCCCTGAAAAATCTAGGCCCCGATTCTAGTGCCTTCTACCAGTTCCAATTGTGAATCTAAACCATCCGGGGATCCACTCAAACATAAAAAAATCGTCAAAATCGGTGCAAATTAGGAAGATCCTAAAACCCGATTTCAGCGCCACTTACCGGTTCCAGGGCAAAAGGGCAAAAGGGCAAAAGGGCAAAAGGGCAAAAGGGCAAAAGGGCAAAAGGGCAAAAGGGCAAAAGGGCAAAAGGGCAAAAGGGCAAAAGGGCAAAAGGGCAAAAGGGCAAAAGGGCAAAAGGGCAAAAGGGCAAAAGGGCAAAAGGGCAAAAGGGCAAAAGGGCAAAAGGGCAAAAGGGCAAAAGGGCAAAAGGGCAAAAGGGCAAAAGGGCAAAAGGGCAAAAGGGCAAAAGGGCAAAAGGGCAAAAGGGCAAAAGGGCAAAAGGGCAAAAGGGCAAAAGGGCAAAAGGGCAAAAGGGCAAAAGGGCAAAAGGGCAAAAGGGCAAAAGGGCAAAAGGGCAAAAGGGCAAAAGGGCAAAAGGGCAAAAGGGCAAAAGGGCAAAAGGGCAAAAGGGCAAAAGGGCAAAAGGGCAAAAGGGCAAAAGGGCAAAAGGGCAAAAGGGCAAAAGGGCAAAAGGGCAAAAGGGCAAAAGGGCAAAAGGTTGTAAATCTAAACCATCCGGGGACCCACCCAAACACACACAAAAAGTTTAATCGAAGTCGGTAAAGTCGTTCTCAAGTTATGTGCGTACATACATTTCCAAGATTCATTTTTATATATAATATTTTGGCGTTAATAGGTTACTTCTCAATGTTGCGAAGAAAAGTAAACAAAAGCACTTTTCCAAATAAACTTTAAACCGGTATTAAAGGATTCATTTATGTCTTTCACTTTGCATGAACGAAATGAAGTGATCAATATAAATTATAAAACTACATTTTACCGGTTTTTATCCGTGCAGGAACGGAGAAAGAATACAATTTCCTGCGGCCGGGCGGCCTGTCGTAAGAGGCGACTTAACAACCCACAGCCCGGTGGTAGGGCATTTGCCCAACTGGATGGCTACCACCCCTGGTCTAAAGTATGTCGCCATAACAACCTTGAGTTGTGTTCCGGCATTAGTGACCAGGTTCCAGTCTCCCTTAAGAGAGCAGCAGCGCATTTGTAGCAACTTCGGCGGTGCAAATGTCCATAGGCGATGGTAACCGCTTTCCATCAAGTGGGCCGTCTGCCTGTCTGCTGATCTCCTGCAATAAAAAAAAAATATTTGAGCGCAGTAATTTATTTGATTTTAGTTATTCCGACGTTTCGGCCACTTTTCAGTAGCCGTGATCACGGAAGACAAAGATGTCAAGTGCCAATGAGTATTGTTAAAGTTTTATTTAGCCTACCGCCAACTTGTTCATCTTATTTTTTTTCAACCCATATCGGTCCACTGCTGGTCGTAGGGCTCCCCAAGTATGCGCCACATATCCTGGTCTCCCATCTTCCTCATCCAGCCACTGTCGGAGATCTTGCGCAGGTCGTCAGTCCACCGGGCTGGCGGGCGTCCTACGCTAAATTTGCCGAGACGCAGTCTCCACTCCAGGACATTCAGTCATTTTAATTATTTAGTTTTAATTTTGTTTATGGTTATTATTTACTCTATGAGAGCCTAATCTAGTTTATCCATATAAAGGTATACTTGAGTCATTAAATGTTATGAAATACCGTCGAGTTCTTTGAGTTCCGTGCTTTTTAACCAAATTGGTTCATACGTCTAATATCGTATAACAAAAAGCAACTGTTACTCTAAAATGTGTATATTTCATGTATATATTTCAAGCATAAATTATTTATTAATAGTTTAACTATATTTCAACAAAAGAAGTCAGAAATATTCGGTTTAGTCGAATATTACAGTATTCGACTAAATATCGAATAATTAAAAAAGTGGCCGAATACCGAGAGATATATCTGTTGCAATTTTTTTTTAAATAACAACCTGTATAATATATCCTACTTTACACATTATTTATTTCTTTAACATTTGCATTCCAAACGATCAGAAGAAATTGGCAGCCGAAAAGAGAAAGTATTAAGTAAATTTTAACTATTTGATATTAGGCCGAATGTTGTGTAGTATTTATGTGAATATTGAATAGTAAATCGTGAAAAAAGCAATTGTTACTCAAAAATGTGCATATGACATGTGTATATTTCAATCATAGATTATTTATTGATAGTTAAGTTACATTTTAACCAAATATGCTATGAATAATCGGTTTAACCAAATACTATATATACAGCATTCAACCGAATACCGAAAGATATATCCGTGGCATATCTATTTTTTTAGCAACAACCTGTATGTTGTAATCTACTTAATACATTATTTATTTATTCAACATTCGCATTCCAAACGATCTGATGAAACTGGCAGCCGAAAAGGGAAAGTATTTAGCAGATGCAATCTCTAGGCTTCTTTAGGTCATCTCGGTTTCTTTGATCTGAATCATGTCTATTAGTCTACGATGCTATTGGATACTTGATACGTTCTTCTATTTCTAACACTCGTAAATCTATATCCCGTCTCAAACCACTGTAATATATTATTATAAATGGGAATATGAGTTTGTTATGCTTTCAGGCCTCAACTACTTAAACGATCATCATGAAGGAGACGGAGTCTTTTGGGCCAAAGAAATATATATATGTAATGAAAATGTTACCAAAGGAACGCATGTTTAAACGTTAAATACACAGTATATCACAATTTAAGTGGAACGCGACCTAAGTGACACACTTAAAAATTACGAATGACGGTGGAAACAAATATAGTTTTTGATAAGTGTTTAGTTTTAAATAACAGTTTTAATTATTATTATAGCGTCAACGAGTATTGTTAAAGTTTTATTTAGCCTACCGCCAACTTATTAATTTTAATTATTTAATTTTAATTTTGTTTATGGTTATTATCACCACCATCCTAGTCAGTTAGCTACCGTGGGCAAATCTTTGTTTCAGAGAGCACGGAAAATTTGTGACGAGAACCACATAGCTGGAGAGCTTCAGCATGTCAAGCGAGTTCTACAACGCAATCAGCTGAAGACTCCACACCAACGTCACAAAGGCCCCAAACCACCTTCAGTTGAGCGGTGCCCTGCTACCCTACCCTACATCAAGGGGGTCACAGACAGAATTGGTCACATCCTCAGGCGAGCTTCAATCAAAACATATTTCAAGCCGCAGAAAAAGATTACCCAATTTCTGAGACCTGTGAAATGCAATATACCACTCCAGGATGCAGGGGTTTACAAGCTTGATTGTGAGTGTGGATTGTTATACATTGGGCAAACAAAGAGGAGCATAAAAACACGAGTAAAAGAACACATTGCTGACATGAAACACACAAGGTCTACGAAGTCTGCGATCAGTGAACACACGCTGGATAAACCCAACCACTACATCAGATTCGATAACCCACAAATCCTCGCGAAAGAGAATCGTTTCATACCTAGAATGATGCGTGAGGCTATTGAAATAAAAAAACACCCAAATTTCAATAGAGAAGATGGTTGGCAAGTACCACCTGTTTGGGATCCAATTATCAAAACTATTAAGACCCAAACCCAGCAAAAACCAGCTGCCAGACCTCAAGACACTGTGAGCTCTTTCTGCGTACAACGGAACACAAACCAACTTGACTGATAATTACTTTTATTTTTCCTTCCACCCATTTTAATATTATATAAAATTATTAGAGCTAGGCATGTTTGCTGAAGAGTTTCTTGCGCCGCTTCTTCTCTTCAAGCCATAACATGTTGCGAAGCGGTAGTAAATTAGATTAGGCTCCCATAGATTAAATAATAACCATAAACAAAATTAAAATTAAATAATTAAAATTAATAAGTTGGCGGTAGGCTAAATAAAACTTTAACAATACTCGTTGACACTTGACATCTTTGTCTTCCGTGATCACGGCCACTGAAAAGTGGCCGAAACGTCGGAAAAACCAAAATCAAATAAAATTACCGCGCTTAAAACCGTTAAAACGTAGTTTTATTATGTATACAAGTCGCGAAAACTTAAGAAAATATTATATTATAATAGCTTCAAAACTACTGTGAATGAAGCTCTTTACCGAGAAAAAATGGCTTACTTTAAGTTTAACATTAATAACAAATTAAACAACCCAAAACTGTTATGGAAAAGTCTTAAGCAGTCTGTCATACCCAAGATCACTATGGATCATCCGCCAATTTTTAATGAACCGAATGTCATTAATAACCATTTTTTGAACATACCCGGTACTTCCGAAGCATGTCCTTCTTTAATGTCATATTTTGATTACAACAAATTTAGTGACTCTGTATTTAGTATTCAGCCAATTAGTCTAGACATATTACAAAAAATATTTAATTGCTTAAAATCAAATGCCAAGGGATGTGATTCTATAAATCTTGACATGCTTCAGTTGACATTACCTTATACAATGGAAGCAATTAGGTCCATTTTAAACATATCTATAAAAACATGTATATTTCCTGATATCTGGAAAACTGCAATTATCCGTCCTATTCCTAAGACTCCAAATCCAACTGACTTAAAAGACTTAAGACCGATAAGTATATTACCATGCCTGTCAAAGATTTTAGAAAAAGCAGTTTGCTTACAATTGACAGGGTTTCTTGAGTCCAATAATATTTTGCCGGAGTTACAATCAGGCTTTAGGAAGGGTCGCGGTACGGTGACAACACTACTAGATGTTACGGACAATATACTATGTGCACAAGACGAGGGAATGTGCACCTTGCTTGTTCTCCTTGATTTTTCCCGGGCGTTTGACTGCATAAATATTAAGTTACTTCTTTCAAAATTAAAATATTATGGTTTAGATCAGAAAGCACTTCGCTGGTTTACTAGCTACCTAAGTAACCGGTACCAATTCGTTAAACTTGATCATAGCAATGGTACTTATTCTATATCTGAGAAGTTGGCGGTGGGTAGAGGGGTGCCTCAAGGATCAATTTTGGGTCCTCTTCTTTTTATTTTATATTCAGCAGTTGTCACAGTGTGTCACTTAGGTCGCGTACAATAACTCTCAGAGAGAGAGAGAGAGAGAGAGAGAGAGAGAGAGAGAGAGAGTTATTGTACACCAAAATATACAATTACAAAAACAGACTATATTTACAGTACTTTCTAGGCAATCAATACGCGGCCTTATCGCTCAAAGCCATCTCTTCTAGGCAACCTAAACGAAAGAGATTTGAATCGGGCGATATAGGTGGTGCAGGAAAAAAGCAATAGATACATGAATACTCAAACTAATTTAAGAAATAAACTATATACAAATACATACACATATACATAGTCACATATATCTGCAATATAATGAGTATGAAATGGACCTACTTATGCAAAACAGAACCAATCCACAAACATGCCAAAATTGGGTTAAGGACGCAGAAGAGTTTCAAAATGCACCTTCTATCGACTCAATAAAAATCATAACGAGAAAATATAATATACAATATTCTAAATGGTTTTTCCAAAATATACACATATTTTTTTTGTACGCAAAATTTTAATAAAAACGGCTTTTTCTCAAAACTGTCAGTATGTGGGTTGGTTCCATTTTGTATAAGTAGGTCCAAATATATGACATGAAAGAAAGTCATATGAAATGAAATTAATGGAGCATAAGATTGTTTAACAATACAGGTACAATTTTATAGGAGCGTCCAAACTTCACTTTGGTACCTGTACTAGGTCTCTACAGAACCTGTGTAGCGGGCCGCGATGGAGTTCGGATATAAACGCCTTTCTCACTCATTACGTGGTATTGTTATCTAAACTAATATTATATCTTATCCGTGCAGGAACGGAGAAAGAATACAATTTCCTGCGGCCCGGCGGCCTGTCGTAAGAGGCGAGCCAGGTGGTAGAGTATTTGCTCGACTGGATGGCGACCACCCCTGGTCTAGAGTATGCCGCCATAACAATCTTGTATTGTGTTCCGGCATAAGTGACCAGGTTCCAGTCTCCTTTAAGAGAGCAGCAGCGCATTTATAGCACCTTTGGTGTTGCAAATGTCCATAGGCGATGGTAACCGCTTTCCACTAAGTGGGCCGTCTGCTTGCCTGCTGAACTCCTGCAATAAAAAAATAAAAAAATAATAATAAAGAAGAAAGATTTGTATTTTTGTTATGTTTGTAACTCAAAAGCTCAAAAACTACTGGACTGATTTCACAAATTCTATCACCATTCGAATGCTACTTTATCACTGAGTAATATAGGCTGTACTTATTACTAGAAAAAATTAGGGATCCCTACTAAAACTTTAATAATGTAACGTAAGGTTTTTTTTATGGCAGGATCTCAGCAGACAGGCACACGGCCCACTTGATGGAAAGCGGTTACCATCGCCTATGGACATTTGTAATACCAAAGGTGCTACAAAGGCGCTGCTGCTCTCTTAAGAATCACTGGAACCTGGTCTTTAATGCCGGAACACAATACAAGGTTGTTATGGCGGCATACTCTGGACTAGGGGTGGTCGCCATCCAGTCGAGCAAATACCCTACCACCTGGCTGTGGGTTGTTTTGTCGCCTCTTACGACAGGCCGCCCGGCCGCAGGAATTTGTATTCTTTCTCCGTTCCTACACGGATGTAAAGGAATAAGCCATATTATGTCTTTCATATAGAACAGATAGAACAAACAAATGTTCTACACTATCAAAGAACATATCAATGTCTACAAAAGTCTTCCTGATATGTCTAAGTATTGTGTTTATGTCACTATAATTCCTTTTTTAAATTATAAAAGTTGATAGAAATGGCGACCAAAATCAGACCATGTTATTCATACCTTTGTCGTAATCCTTATCCAAATAAATCATTTATTATTCAAGACTGTTTCAATACCTGTAGATTACTTTTTGAATTATTCAAATCGGACCTTCCATTCAAAAGATATATCGAATTAAAAAATGTCAATCTAAACAAAACACTCGGCGCAGGAATCGTGTTCCAGAATTTTATTTTAGTTACACAAGCGTAACTTGCTTAATTTGGGGATATACAATGTGTGTGTTTGTCTACCGATTATTACTATTATTATTTCTTATATCAATTTATTTTCAAAAATTTTACATTTTTTTTTTAATATATAAAGAGTAGACATTTTTTTATAAAATAAATAAATAACATTATTCTTTTATAAAAATACATCAAAAATAAAATACATATTCAATAAAAAAAAATATAAAATCTTGTAGATCACCGCCAGCGGGGCCTAGGGTCCAAACTACCGGTGGATAGGGCTCCAGAGACAGGAACCTTCTCACAATCCGTGCCTTGTCCAAGAGTGCTGCCTTCTGTATCTGGCCCTTCACCCAGCCTTCCAGTGAAAGCCTCTCTAGATGACAGTCGAGGCTTTTCGCTATAAGTTATTATTATTATTTACATATATATTTAATTTACAAACTTTTTTACATTTTTCTTATAAAAAATACAAATTTATTTATAAAAAAAAAAATATAAAAAGCTGATCTTCGCCGGCAGTGGGGCCTAGGGTCCAGGCTACCGGTGGTTAAGGCTCCAGACACAGGAATCTCCTCACAATACGGGCCGTGTCCAACAGAGCTGCCTTCTGCATCCGACCCTTCAACCAGATACCAAGCGAGAGCCTTTCAAGGTGGCGATCAAGGCTCTTCGCTATTAGTCCATTCACTGACACCACTATCGGTACTATGATTGTAGAGTCCAGGTTCCACATAGCGGTAACCTCGTGAGCAAGATCAATATACTTTATTTGTTTATCTTTCTCGGCATTCACGAGGTTACCATCATGGGGAATCGCGACATCTACAATTATAGCACGTCTCGCAGACCGATCAACTATCACAATATCAGGCTTGTTAGCAACAATAGTTCTGTCAGTGATAATTGATCGGTCCCAGTAGAGCAGATATTGACCATTGTCAAGAACTGGCTCGGGCTTGTATTGGTAATAAGGTACCTCCGACGAGACAAGTCCGTATTTAAGAGCAAGTTGCTGGTGGATGATCCTGGCTACAAGGTTGTGCCTGTGCAAGTACTCGCTGTTAGCAAGACGTTATTATTATTATTATTATTATTATTTTGCAGGGCAAGACAACGTCTGCCAGGACAGCTATCGTTTATATAGTGTATTCCTTTCTTTTTTTTAGCTTCTACGTACAGACACGGCATTTTTCCTGTAATTGCTAGACACACCACAACAAAGTGTATTAGCAGATCACAGTTTGTCTTAAAACCATGGATTACACCGGGACTTGTGAGATGCATGAAACACCGGGATAAATTGCACTTAGACCACAAAAAAGACCCAAATGATATCGTCCGTAAAAGTACATACCACCGGTACAAGAACTTTTGCAATAACCTCTTACGCAAGCTTAAAAGAGACTACGAGAAAAACCAACTGGAAAACAACAAACAAAACCCCAAAAAACTATGGAAGTCAATCCAAGCTGTGATCGGAAACCATAGTAAACACTCACCTGCAACTGAACTTCTTAACAATAATTCTATCTCGTCAGAATTAATAAACAATTGTAACGAATACTTTTCAACCATTGGCTCTCAACTTGCTGATAAACTTCTTAAAAAACTCAATAAGACTGAGAAGCAGCTTGCGCGGAACCTAAATAACAAATTGTTCACTTCACCTGTCCAATCATTTTTTATGACACCGACCGATGAGGTTGAAGTTGGAAAGCTCATCGATAACCTTAAAATAGATAGTGCGCCGGGACTTGACGGAATCAGGACCGCCGTTATCAGAGAAACAAAAAGAGAAATCTTGAGTCCTCTATGCCATATTTTCAATGTCAGTCTAGCGACGGGAATATTTCCAAGCTACTGGAAACAGGCAAACCTCATTCCTATATACAAAAATGGGCTGAAAAATACGCCCGAAAACTATAGGCCTATTTCATTATTGCCCATTTTTTCTAAAATTCTGGAAAAAATAGTCAACAGCCGCCTTTCTAAATACATGGAAACCTTTAATATAATATCAAACATTCAATTTGGATTCAGACAAAATAAATCGACTGAAGATGCAGTTGAGCTTCTCTCCAGGCGAGTTGTTGAAAATCTTGACATGGGACGGAAGACGATTGGGGTATTCCTTGACCTGGCAAAGGCCTTTGACACAGTATCGGTTCCGACGCTGTTAAAAAAGCTGGAACTTGTCGGAATCAGAGGTCTTCCACTGCAATGGTTTGGTAATTACCTGGAGGGAAGAACTCAAAGAGTCAAAATTGGCGAGTACGTCAGTAACGTATTGCCGGTCCGCTTTGGAGTGCCACAAGGCAGTGTACTTGGCCCTACTCTTTTTACATTATATATTAATGATCTAAGTCTCGCCAGCTCAGAAACCGAACTTATTTGTTATGCGGACGATACTGTTGCACTGTTTTACGGTGATAGTTGGGAAACAGCTAAACACAAAACTGAGGTTGGAATGATGGCTATCAAGGAGTGGCTAGACAATAACCTGCTTACTCTGAACTTAAATAAAACCAAATATTTATGTTTTCACAAGACCAAAGCGTCTGAACCTAAAATAGATCTACATATTAAAATTCATTCTCTTTGTAATTTTATCACATGTAACTGTGAATCGATTTCACAAACTACATCAATCAGATATCTAGGAGTTGAAGTAGATGATAACTTTACTTTCCAAAATCACATTAAAAACCTTTCTAAAAGAGTTCGAAAATTAATTTATATAATGCGTTCGCTACGGGCATGTGCTAACAACCGAATTTTGAGACTAGTGTATACATCTCTGTGTGAATCCATTATTACTTACTGTATCACCTCATGGGGGGGAGCCGGCATCACGCTAATGATCGATTTAGAAAGAGCCCAGCGATCCGTGCTGAAAGTAATGATGAAGAAGCCGTTCCGCTATTGTACTAGTAAGCTATATACTGAAGCTGAAGTTTTGAGTGTACGCCAGCTGTATATCCAAAAAGTCACGTTGAAAATTCATCGATTATCACAAGACATAAAACCAAACAGCGAAAATAAACGTCGAGGAATTAATATTCCTATACCTCAAGTCAAAACATCTTTCGCACAGCGATTTCCCGCGTTCAGGTATCCTTTTATATACAACAGTATAGCTAAGCTAAGCAAAGGTAAAATTATTAGATTAACAATAAAACAGGCAAAAACGCTTACATTTAAACTCTTACATTCTCTTAGTTACTTTCAAACAGAAGAACTACTGCGTATTGTGTCTTAAATATATACAAATACATGCACACACACACACACACACACACAATCACACACACACACAATCACACACACACAATCACACACACACACACACAATCACACACACACGAATGCACGCACACAGACGGAACACACTCAAGCGCTCACACTTCCATACTATAAATATGTATTGAATAATGTTTCATTTTATGTATATATAAATTATATGATCCCTGCGATACAGGCTTTGCCTAGTGCAGGGTTCTTTAGGAGCCATATCTCGCTCAGAACGTGACAACCAGGATAACGTAACTTAGCACATTCTTTTGTTATAGCTGTCATGTAATGAGAAGTTTGGTTAAATAAAAAATTTGAAATTTGAAATTTGAAATTTTTAAAATGTTATAATATTATAGACTGTCAAATTTCTAACACAGTTATACCACCTTGACATGTATATCATAGTAACAAAGCCATAGACAACATCAATATTCAAATTGACCTCACCAAACAATTGGTTTGTTTGTGGTAGATGCAAATTTGTATGGACTGTATGCATAATTCATAGGATTGTATTGCATCTTGTGACAGTCATTAGAGACCTCCCAGGTTTCTATTCTATTATTAGGGCTTCTTTAAAATGGTTATTTCTTAAATATTCTCACATATTAATGAAGTTTTTCTTGTAGACCTTTTTTTTTATACAGACGGCCCACTTAATGGAAAGCGGTTACCACCGCCTATGGACATTTGCAACACCAAAGGTGCTGCAAATGCGCTGCTGCTCTCTTAAAGGGCCACTGCAACCTGGTCAGAAATGCCGGAACACAACTCAAGGTTGTTATGGTGACATGCTTTAGAGCAGGGGTGGTAGCCATCCATCCAGTCGGGCAAATACCCTACCGCCCGGCCGCAGGAAATTGTATTCTTTCTCCGTTCCTGCACGGATGAAAGCTTAAGAGCTTTTAAAAAGGCACTTTTCACTAAATAGTTGAAATTTTCAACGCAAACACAATTCTTTCTTAAAAACAGTTATAGTTTCATTTTCAACTAATTATATAAATATTTTTAGAATAAAACTAATAACTGGCAGACAAATGAATAGATGGTAAAAGTGGTTGTATTTTGAGAAGCTTTTAAGTCATCTTAATGATAGATTGGTTGAGCAACGCAGAGGTTGCGGGTTCAATTCCGGTGCGGTAAATTTCGGAAATAATTTTTCTCCGTTATTACTATGGTCTGGGTGTCTGGCATCGGCCCCAGAATAGTTTATTGCATATTACTTATAACACAAGCCTAACTACTCTTCTCTTCTTCGTCTATAGAATATATAGGGTACCTTTCATCCAGAAAATATACAGTTCTCAAGAGAATATAGCCGAAAAGATGGCGTCACTGTTGCAATTCCCTAACAAATACAACGTCATGGCAACGACAATGACAGCAACAATTTTAATGTGGTGCTCTCATGGTTAGTTTCACCTATGGTGTTCACAGGTATATTTCATTAGGTAATATGAACTAAAAATTAAGTTCGACAATTAATGACATATATATATATATATATATATATATATATATATATATATATATATATATATCGTTCGTAATACCGAAGTAAGAAAGAGAGTTGGTCTGAAAGAGAGTGTCGGGGTGAAGGTAAGGAAAGGAATGCTCCGGTGGTTCGGGCATGTGAAAAGAATGCATGATGAAAGAATGACTAAACAGATATACAATGCAAAAGTGGATGGATGCAGAAGTCGTGGAAGGCCACGACACACCTTCCATGATCAAATTGATCGTGTACTAGCAGAAGGTGATGTCAGGAGCCTTAAGAACAGACGAGCTTGCATGACAAGAGTTATGAATGTCAAAGACGCAAGTGAGGTGTGTAACAATAAGCCTAAATGGCACTCTGTTGTTCGTGCCTACCCCGCGAGGGAACTGGCGTGAAGTTATGTATGTATGTATGTATGTATATATATATATATATATGTATATATATATATATATATATATATATATATATATATATATATATATATATATATATATATATATATATTCGTTTAGTAGTCGTCGTTTAATAGTCGTAGTAGCGTAATGGCTAACACACGCGTCCCGAACGCAAAAGGGCGCGGGTTCGATCCGTGCCGGACCGCATGCACCAATTAGTCAGTTTTCTGATCTAATGTGTATATTGTTACAATTACCACGTACTAACAACGATGAAGGAAAACATCGTGATGCAACCTGCACATCGAGATAACCGATGTGTCAAACCTGCCAATCCGCCTTGCACAAGCGTGGCAGGTATACTGTCCGTTCCCCCCTATAATGGGAGACCCGAGCCCAGCAGTAGGACATTTATATGGGCTGATATTATATCGGGCATGTGGAAAGAATGCATGATGAAAGAATGACTAAACAGATATACAATGCAAAAGTGGATGGATGCAGAAGTCGTGGAAGGCCATGACACACCTTCCATGATCAAATTGATCGTGTACTAGCAGAAGGTGATGTCAGGAGCCTTAAGAACAGACGAGCGTGCATGACAAGAGCTATGAATGTCAAAGAAGCAAGTGAGGTGTGTAAGAATAAGCCTGAATGGCGCTCTGTTGCTCGTGCCTACCCCGCAAGGGAACTGGCGTGAAGTTATGTATGTATGTATATATATACACACTCACACACTCACACACACACACACACATATATATATATCGCGCGCGGTGCTGGTACCTACGTTCACGTATGCAAGAGAGAGCATGAAAGTAGAGTAAACGCTAAAAAGATGCGAGCACTGCGCAAAATTTGCGGAGTGACGCTCGCAGACCGCGTCCTTAATACCGAAGTAAGAAAGAGAGTTGGTCTGAAAGAGAATGTCGGGGTGTTGGTAAGGAAAGGAATGCTCCGGTAGTTCGGGCATGTGGAAAGAATGCATGATAAAAGAATGACTAAACAGATATACAATGCAAAAGTGGATGGATGCAGAAGTCGCGGAAGGCCACGACACACCTTCCATGATCAAATTGATCGTGTACTAGCAGAAGGTGATGTCAGGAGTCTTAAGAACAGATGACCGTGCATCACAAAAGCTATGAATGTCAAAGAAGCAAGTGAGGTGTGTAAGAATAAGCCTGAATGGTGCTCTGTTGTTCGTGCCTACCCCGCAAGGGAACTGGCGTGAAGTTAGTTTTTAAAGCGAATAAAACCGCAAGCACTAGCTGGTTTGTAATAGAGGTAATTATTCCAAGGACACGTTAACTTCGAGTCTATATCTCTAAAGGTAATAAATAGTAATTTTTTTCATTATTACCTTTTCCGGCTTAGTTTTTACAAAGGCACTCTTTTCGCTTATAAATAACATCATAAAACACCATTCATCTTTCACAACTTACACTTAAAATAATAATAAAAAAACCTCCATTCATACTTAAAACCACCCACGTCGTTAAATACTGAAAAAAGGACGATTTAGTATAATTTTTATTGGTTACAAGTCTTTTGGCGCTCGTTCTTAATTGCCGTTGGCGCCGGTGCGGGCTTGGCTAAAAAACTGACGTGAATTTGGCAAATTAGAGACATGCGAGATTTAGGGGAGGTTGTAATGGATTAATAATTTACTAGTGGTCGCCCAATGGTCGAAATTAAACCATAAGGTTCTGTTGTCAAAGACTATACTTCTATAATCACAGATTTCGCCAAGGCTACACTGTTAATTTGACTTTAATAATAAACAAAAGAGTATATATGCGTGTGTGTCAAATACATGGTTTGTGTGTAATGTTTTTTTTATTGATTTAATGTATTTTATATGCATAATTAAAAAAAAAATCATTTTGCAGTCCTTCTCTATATAAACTACTAGTTGTCCCGGCAGACGTTGTTCTGCCCTGAACTAATAAAATTTAGAACCCGACTCCAGCACCATCTACCGGGTCCAAATGTAAGCTATCCTATCTTTCAAGTCAGATCAAACTGCACACGGTGTGCAAATTTGATTAAAATCGGTCAAGTAGTTTAGGAGTCCATCGCGGACTAACAACGTGACACGTAATTTATATATATTAAGATAGTGTGCGAACTGTCATACTACTCCGTCCGCACAATTTTCGTAAAAAGGTGTACAAAGTTTTTGCTTCACGTATTAATATAATGATAAGAAAGGTAATGATTTTTTTGAAGTGAAACTTCTTTAGAATCGTTGTGATTTGAAACTGGATGAAACGAAAAAGCGACACTAAAAAGAGATAAACACCTAATTCTATAGAACTAAACTAAACCTGCGAGAGGATGAGATACGAGTTTTACATTTTTGCAGCACAGGTTAGAGTAAATAAGACCGATGGTTAAACATAGGCCCAATTTGGACCGAAATGAAATTGATAATATTGTTACAACTTAGCCCCCGACAAAGACAAATTTCACGTACAGACTGTAGAAGCACATTTTATTACCTGTCGGCATTTGAACTAATTGTAATCCTTTTATGATCGTCTACTTTTGTTCACTTATTTATTGGTATACGTTTCTAAGTTATTGTGGAGAACAGCCTATTGTTCTATTGTACTCGCTCATTAGCATCATTAGCCAGGTGTTGCGGATTACGATTACACGCTAATTCTAGGAAACTGTGTCGATCTTGTCGGGCGGGCATATTTTGCATTTGTGAAGTATAAAACGACGGCCTGGTGGAGAGAGGAGGCAGTTGATCTACGACTACGATACGGGCGTGACGTGTGTACATTCGGGAATCTAATAGTGACGGACTTTGCGCGTTATATTGAATTACGACCTTCTGCATTATGTTTGGATTTGTTGTGTTCGGTTATATTTGTACCTGTGTTATACGTGATTGTATAGTTCTAATAAACTCTATAATAATTCTAACGGCATTTTAATTCGAGTCCCGCTAACTCGTAACAATATGTTTTAGACTAAAGCAGTCAAAAATTGAAAGTGATTGTTAAGAAGTTAATTTTGAATTATAATATGTTGATGGATGTAGGCTAAAGGAATTATATTTATATTAATAAAAGTTAAAGATTATCTGTATGTTGTCTAAAGTTTCACTTCTACTGCGTGTGAACTGCGCATAATCACATTTTTTTTTAATGCGAAGCTCAGAAGAGTCAGGTATATGGCCCACGTCATGGAAAGTGGTTACCGCCACCTATTGACGTTTGCAACACCAGAAGGGATGCCAACGCGCTTCCAACTTTTAGGATGGAATAGATGGTATGGGATAGGGATGGATGAGAGCGCGAGATTTCCACGCGCCCACACCTCTCATCTCGTGGGGTGAGTTACAAACCGCCCTACGCACACAGAGTTTGAATATGCGGGGGGATAAAAAAAAGTCCTTCGGCAGTGGAAGTGGCCTTGCGAGGCCCACGCCTGCCATGGCTGCGGAGAGGCTAGGTCATATACCCGTAGCCCTGGCATAAGGCGCAGGACGGAACATCCAGGGGTTTTAGTGGGTATCCCTAACCGGCGACTGGCAATAGCATAGCACCAGGTCTGACTGGGTATCCTAGTGCCACCCCGACCTGCCGAATCCCACGTACGGGTCGCGAATTATCACCCCAAGCTTCTGCGCTACCTGCAGTTAATACTGCTCAGATGAAAGCGCGCCGGTCTTCAGCGTGCGATCACCTCTCCTCCCGTGGGGCGCGTTATAAAACACCACGCGCACAGAGAGCATGGCGTCGCCGGAGGCTTGTTCCCTTCGGCAGTGGCAAGAAGCCTTATGGGCCGTCGCCTGCAAGGCTCTGCGAAATGGATAGGCCCTATACTTGTGGCCCTGGCATAAGGGCAAAGGACGTAATACCGAGAGGTTGTAGTGGATGTTCACGCTACGGAGAAAGAATACAATTTCCTGCGGCCTGGCGGCCTATCGTAAGAGGCGACTCGACTGGATGGGACCACCCCTGGTCTAGAGTATGCCGCCATAACAACCTTGTGTTGTATTTCGGCATTAGTGACCAGGTTCTAGTCTCCTTTAAGAGAGCAGCAGCGCATTTGTAGCACCTTTGGTGTTGCAAATATCCATAGGCGATGGCAACCGCTTTCCATCAAGTGGGCCGTCTGCCTGTCTGCTGAACTCCTGCAATAAAAAAATGGTGGCAACGAGGTTCGGTACGGCCGAGTTCTCTTTTAAGAACAGTAGAAGATCGGGGGGGGAAGGTAACGGCCGCTGGCCAAATACGGCGTGGGCCCAACCCCAGCATTCCCACATACTTCTTTCAACAATCAACATAGATAGATAGATAACACTTTAATGTACACCATTACAGAAAACTTACGAACTAATTGTGTACAAAGGGCGGTCTTATCGCTAAAAAGCGATCTCTTCCAGACAACCCGTGGCAGGAATATTGCTGATTAGGAGTGGCGATGGTGGTATACATAATTATTGTACGATTACTTACATTTTAATTAATATTTATTAATTACAACATATACACTCACCAGAAGCCAAGTCGCGCTATTTTATATCAAAACTAATTGTAATTGTATAAATTAAGTATAATTAAATTTTTTTTTTTTTTTTTTTTAGTTAGACCCGGGTGTCTCCGTCTTGGGGCATGACAGAGGTACTTTTTTCTTATTTATTATAGCTATTCATAGGTTTCAATTTTTTCCTATCTCTATAGCTGCTTAACTATTACATAAGGAATTATACTGCAGGGTATGGTTAGTATAGGTGCAGTGGGATGAATAAAGGTTTTGTATAGATACTTATATATTTATATTAGGAGTTTTAATAGGTATAGGGGCTATTTGGATAATGCTGGATTAGGTTGGTGTTATGAGTTGGTTAGGATTGGTTTTGGTTGGGTAGGGTTGGTACTATGTTTTCTTTATTTATTAATATTTTCTTACATTTCCTTAATGCTATTACATTTTAGTATAATTAAATATTGTACACATTTAAAACTGTGTTTATATGTAGCAGGCGTACAGTGGGTATCCCTAACTGCGGCATGACCGCGTTTCCCCCGCGGTGTATAGTCCTCAAACGGATTTGCCCTCGTTAAACAAAGTGGGGGGTATAGGATAGGATCACCAACCATCTCTACTAAACACGCTGTTGTCATAGACTTGTTTTGTCAGACTCGTTTTAATTATTCTCTCTAAATCATAATAAAATATATAATTAGGTATATAGGTATATCTATTACAATTGCAGAAGAAGTCGCAGGTAACACCGAGCATTTTTATAACTGCCGTTCGTTTATATTCTTCTTTAAACTTATACCAATCATAATTACGCCAACACACTTGCACTAAGCATAGCTAAGTTATACTTAAGTTGCAGTTAAGAGCATTTTCAAGTAATGCCAGGTACCGTAACTTGACTTTAAGTGATGATACTTAAACGCGACGGGCGTCTGTTGAGACACTAATAACATAATTCCTGTTATTACATTGATTTCCTATTAAATAATGGTACGGATTTAGAACCGTATAAAAATGTATAACAATCTACTAACTTGCATTTACCCGCGGCTTCACTTGCGTTAAAAAAAGGATACGTATGTCATGAAGTTGGCATGTTATGATTCTTAGAAATGTCAAAATTAATTTTTACCTCAATGTAGCTGTAATTGTAAATACCCGTAACGCCATCTAGCGACACGAAGATGCAACAAATCACGATAGCAACACATTCAAATTGTCGCTGTCATTGTCGTTGCTATGGCGATATATTTGTTAGAGAATTGCAACAGTGACGGTATCCTATATCCTATTTTATACTGAACTAAACCCCAAAAATATAACAAACTGTTTATTGTACACCAAAGCATAGACGGCCTTATATTTAAAAGCGAGGGATAAATAGATATTAATAGAAAAAAATAAAAGAGAGATTACCAAAATACAAATATTTTTATGACTCTACCCTACACCGTCTCTGTCAGAACCAATCATTGTTCACGGCCTTCAATAACATAATGAGTACCCATCCAACAAGGCGCCAACATTCGGCGTTCGAATTTCGAATCACCAAATGATATATAATTTGGACCTTCGAGCCGGACTCATACCCGCGCCAATTAGAAAAGCCAACCCGGCGGCCCCCGTCCAAATTACAGACGTGCGTTTCAAATCGGCCGCCTAACCACATATTTGGTTGATGTAGCTCCAGTCATTCATTACCTTTAAAGACAGGCTTGCAATTTTGATTTGCCTTAATACGTACCTGTATCTCGTATTAGAGATTTATTTTATTGTAAATTGGATAACCTTCATATTATCTACTAATGGTCTTATTCGTATTGAGGTAGAGTAAAGATCATTAATTTTCTTATATTTAATGTATCATTGATCATTTAATAAATTATTAATTATTTTGGTAATGTATCCAGCTGTTTATGAACGTACCCTCCTGACAGCGTTCTAGAGCTAGTTTTTATTACTTTAATTTTTTTTTTTTTTTTTGTTGCAGGAGATCAGCAGACAGGCAGACGGCCCACTTGATGGAAAGCGGTTACCATCGCCAATGGACATTTGCAACACAAAAGTTGCTACAAATGCGCTGCTGCTCTCTTAAGGGAGACTGGAACCTGGTCACTAATGCCGGAACACAACTCAAGGTTGTTATGACGACATACTTTAGACCAGGGGTGGTAGCCATCCAGTCGGGCAAATGCCCTACCACCTGGCTGTGGGTTGTTAAGTCGCCTCTTACGACAGGCCGCCCGGCCGCAGGAAATTGTATTCTTTCTCCGTTCCTGCACGGATATTTATATAATACCAGCCCATAAATGTCCCACAGCTGGGCTCGGACCTCCCATTATTGGGGGAACGGACAGCATACCCGCCACGCTTGTCCAAGGTGGCTTGGCAGGTTTGACACATCGGTTATCTCGATGTGCAGGTTGCATCACAATGTTAGTACGTGGTTTGTAACAATATGCACATTAGATCAGAAAAACTGACTAAGTGGTCATGCGTTCCGGCCAGGATCGAACCCGCGCCCTTTGAGTTTGTAACTCGTACGCTAGCCATTACGCTACCACGACATTTTTAACCAGACCATTAATTAAAAGACGTGATCTCGGATTCTCAAAGTGAAGCCGGTTAAAGGATGCCGATCGCTTTACAGTGCATGAGAACTCAGTATTTTTATCAAATTAGTACAGATAAAGTTAGAATGGTTTCCAGTAGATATATTATTATTAACTATACAGACACAAACCACGTGTAAATTATATGTAATATACGTATATAATTTAGTGTGTTTAGAGTCGTAGTAGCGTAATGCTGCGTTTCCACGCTTGCCAAGGCTCGGCAAGCGTCCACAAGCACAAGCGTATAAAGAGGGCGTTTGGCTTGGCTTGCGTGAGCTTGTGGATGCTTGTATTCGATCCGGGCTAGTGTCGGTTTTTGGACACAAATCAAAGGACGGTTGCGACGCGTTCACATGTTGGCGCGCGCTTAGTAGCCGCATATACATATACACCGGCACCGTAAAATTTTGAATACCGAAAATTTTTAGAAGGTTTTAGGTTCACCTTCGAAATTTTTTTGAAGTAACCGAAACACCAATTAAACTGAAAAACGTATTAGTCAGCGGGTACGATTTTTATGCATCTTTATCATCCACCATCTTCGTGGTCGTCGGGCTTTCCTTGCTTTTGTTTTACTTTGCTTGTATTTGAAATAAAAGTAAGTTAAACCAACCGTAATAGCCGATACAAGTTCGACGTCCGCCATGCTTGGATGTACGTAACACACTGACGGATTCACAAGCGTGTAAACGACTCCCAAATGCCAAGCGAGATTTGTGGACGCTTGGGGCTTGTGGACGCTTGCCGAGCCTTGACAAGCGTGGAAACGCAGCATAATGGTTAGCGCACGCGTCCCAAATATGTAGGGCGCGGGTTTGAATCCTGGTAGGGGCGCATACACCACTTAATCAGTTTTCTGATCTAATGTGCATATTGTTACAATTATTATGTTATAATAACGTAAGCTCTGTCTATACTTTTAGTTGGTTTGAGATACTAGTTATACACATACATACATACATAACTTCACGCCAGTTCCCTTGCGGGGTAGGCACGGACAACAGAGCGCCATTTAGGCTTATTCTTACACACCTCACTTGCTTCTTTGACATTCATAACTCTTGTCATGCACGCTCGTCTGTTCTTAAGGCTCCTGACATCACCTTCTGCTAGTACACGATCAATTTGACCATGGAAGGTGTGTCGTGGCCTTCCACGACTTCTGCATCCATCCACTTTTGCATTGTATATCTGTTTAGTTATTCTTTCTACATGCCCGAACCACCGGAACATTCCTTTCCTTACCTTCACCCCGACACTCTCTTTCAGACCAACTCTCTCTCTTATTTCGGTATTACTAGTTATAATTTATCTAATTTCACTACACTACTGTACAGCGGCAAATAAGTATTTTTTATTTTTTTTATTGCAGGAGTTCAGCAGACAGGCAGACGGCCCACTTGATGGAAAGCGGTTACCATCGCCTATGGACATTTGCAACACCAAAGGTGCTACAAATGCGCTGCTGCTCTCTTAAGGGAGACTGGAACCTGGGCACTAACGCCGGAACACAACTCAAGGTTGTTATGGCTACATACTTTAGACCAGTGGTGGTACTACGACAGGCCGCCCTCCGCATGAAATTGTATTCTTTCTCCGTTCCTGCACGGATATTTATATAATACCAGCCCATAAATGTCCCACAGCTGGGCTCGGACCTCCCATTATTGGGGGAACGGACAGCATACCCGCCACGCTTGTCCAAGGTGGCTTGGCAGGTTTGACACATCGGTTATCTCGATGTGCAGGTTGCATCACAATGTTAGTACGTGGTTTGTAACAATATGCACATTAGATCAGAAAAACTGACTAAGTGGTCATGCGTTCCGGCCAGGATCGAACCCGCGCCCTTTGAGTTTGTAACTCGTACGCTAGCCATTACGCTACCACGACATTTTTAACCAGACCATTAATTAAAAGACGTGATCTCGGATTCTCAAAGTGAAGCCGGTTAAAGGATGCCGATCGCTTTACAGTGCATGAGAACTCAGTATTTTTATCAAATTAGTACAGATAAAGTTAGAATGGTTTCCAGTAGATATATTATTATTAACTATACAGACACAAACCACGTGTAAATTATATGTAATATACGTATATAATTTAGTGTGTTTAGAGTCGTAGTAGCGTAATGCTGCGTTTCCACGCTTGCCAAGGCTCGGCAAGCGTCCACAAGCACAAGCGTATAAAGAGGGCGTTTGGCTTGGCTTGCGTGAGCTTGTGGATGCTTGTATTCGATCCGGGCTAGTGTCGGTTTTTGGACACAAATCAAAGGACGGTTGCGACGCGTTCACATGTTGGCGCGCGCTTAGTAGCCGCATATACATATACACCGGCACCGTAAAATTTTGAATACCGAAAATTTTTAGAAGGTTTTAGGTTCACCTTCGAAATTTTTTTGAAGTAACCGAAACACCAATTAAACTGAAAAACGTATTAGTCAGCGGGTACGATTTTTATGCATCTTTATCATCCACCATCTTCGTGGTCGTCGGGCTTTCCTTGCTTTTGTTTTACTTTGCTTGTATTTGAAATAAAAGTAAGTTAAACCAACCGTAATAGCCGATACAAGTTCGACGTCCGCCATGCTTGGATGTACGTAACACACTGACGGATTCACAAGCGTGTAAACGACTCCCAAATGCCAAGCGAGATTTGTGGACGCTTGGGGCTTGTGGACGCTTGCCGAGCCTTGACAAGCGTGGAAACGCAGCATAATGGTTAGCGCACGCGTCCCAAATATGTAGGGCGCGGGTTTGAATCCTGGTAGGGGCGCATACACCACTTAATCAGTTTTCTGATCTAATGTGCATATTGTTACAATTATTATGTTATAATAACGTAAGCTCTGTCTATACTTTTAGTTGGTTTGAGATACTAGTTATACACATACATACATACATAACTTCACGCCAGTTCCCTTGCGGGGTAGGCACGGACAACAGAGCGCCATTTAGGCTTATTCTTACACACCTCACTTGCTTCTTTGACATTCATAACTCTTGTCATGCACGCTCGTCTGTTCTTAAGGCTCCTGACATCACCTTCTGCTAGTACACGATCAATTTGACCATGGAAGGTGTGTCGTGGCCTTCCACGACTTCTGCATCCATCCACTTTTGCATTGTATATCTGTTTAGTTATTCTTTCTACATGCCCGAACCACCGGAACATTCCTTTCCTTACCTTCACCCCGACACTCTCTTTCAGACCAACTCTCTCTCTTATTTCGGTATTACTAGTTATAATTTATCTAATTTCACTACACTACTGTACAGCGGCAAATAAGTATTTTTTATTTTTTTTATTGCAGGAGTTCAGCAGACAGGCAGACGGCCCACTTGATGGAAAGCGGTTACCATCGCCTATGGACATTTGCAACACCAAAGGTGCTACAAATGCGCTGCTGCTCTCTTAAGGGAGACTGGAACCTGGGCACTAACGCCGGAACACAACTCAAGGTTGTTATGGCTACATACTTTAGACCAGTGGTGGTACTACGACAGGCCGCCCTCCGCATGAAATTGTATTCTTTCTCCGTTCCTGCACGGATAAAAAGTATAAGAGCTTCTAGCCGTAATTAATCCTTACAAACACAGTAATCTAAAAAAAATGGGTATATCATAAGAGGAACAAGCAGAAGAAGGTAATGATTTAAAAAGGCTTTAATTTCTGCCAAAATGACAATAGGAAATATTTTTCTACTATAGGTAATATATATTTACATGTACTTAAAAGAATTGACGAAAGTATTAATAATTAAAATCTTTATAAATAAATGAATTGTGACGAGATAAGCATAATTTTAGAAAATAGAAGTTTAGTTTTATCAGTTTTCCGCCACAACGTCTTGCAGTTGCGTTGCAACTTTGCAACGCGGCGGCCATGTTTTCGCGTGACGTCAGCGGGCGGGGCCTACAAAGCCACGCCCACGCCCCCGCCTCGAACAATCAGGCAACGGGTTTTAGTGAACGTAGTTCCGATTACATCTTTATAATTTACATAATTACTGCATTACGTTACTTGGGTAACATAAGACGTATCCAACTGGTCATACATACGTGTAGATAAATTTATTAAAGTTTTGACAGTTAAAATTTATAAATACACCAGCGGACCCGGCCGATGTTGTCAATTGCAGCGCCACCTACCGGATTTAATTGTGAACCTAAACAATCGCGGGATCCACTTGAACATTCACAAAAAATTCATCAAAATCGGTCCAGGAGCTTAGGAATTCATTGACATGCTTACATACGAACAGAAAATTTTTATATGTAAAGATAAAGAAATACCAGCATCTATCAGAAAACGTGTCATTGGTAGACACGTTTTTAAATTGCTTAAGAAATTACATTTTTTTAATAATTTTTATTTCAATATTTTTTAGCCGTAATTATTTTTATATTATTACTAGCGGCCCCGGCAGACGTTGTCCTGCTCTGAAAAAATAGAAATCTAGGACCCGATCCCAGCGCCACCTACCGGTTCTAATTGCGAATCTAAACCATCCGGGAACCCATTCAAACACACAAAAACAAAATCACCAGAATCGGTCAAGGTGATTAGGAGGATTCTAGAACCCGATCTCAGCGCCACCTACCGGTTCTAACGGGATAAAAAGTATCCTACGTCCGTCTCGTGGTTCTGAGCTACCTCCCCACTAATTTTCAAACAAATCGGTACAGCCGTTCTTGAGTTATAAATAGTGTAACTAACAAGACTTTCTTTTATATATATATATAGATTTTTACATACCTTTGCGGCGTTTAAGGTGGAACCTCTAGGTCCGTGGGGTCCTAACACTCTAAAACTGTATCGAGATGTTGCCGAAGGCTTAGTAGACCTCTCAAGCAAACAAAAGGCTGGCGTCTATTTTGCTCAAAGGTTAAGCATGCTATTGTTATTCAACGTGGTAACGCCGCCAGCCTTTTGGGAACGTTCCCAGTAAGTGACAGTGGGTTGGGACCAATATTTTATCTAAAATTATGCTTTTTTTATTTAGATCTAGTATTTAATTGTAGGTTTCTATCTGTGCAGGAACGGAGAAAGAATACAATTTCCTGCGGCCGGGCGGCCTGTCGTAAGAGGCGACAAAACGACCCACAGCCAGGTGATAGGGCATTTGCCCGACTGGATGGCTACCACCCTTGGTCTAAAGTATGTCGCCATAACAACCTTGAGTTGTGTTCCGGCATTAGTGACCAGGTTCCAGTCTCCCTTAAGAGAGCAGCAGCGCATTTGTAGCTACTTTGGTGTTGCAAATGTCTATAGGCGATGGTAACCGCTTTCCGTCAAGTGGGCCGTCTGCCTGTCTGCCGAACTCCTGCAATAAAAAAAAATTATAGTGTAGTTTAATTTTGAAAATAATTTCAGAATATATTCTAATGAAATCAATTTTCATTTCCGAATATACATTAGATATAAGCTACAATATCAAACAAAAACATACCTTAATAAAATCAAAATTATTGTAATTATTTAAAAATTAAAACTTATAGATTACTCATTGAAAGCCATGAGTCTACCAAGTACTGCATCCAAAACAATTTTAATCACTGGTACAGCAGTATAAGCTGCTCAATAAACTCCTTAAACAATGTATCTATCTTAAATTTACTTCATAATTATCATGTATATATTCGTGGTCTTTTTGATGTACTTTGACCCCACGAACCTAGTGTCTGAACTGCAAACGGCACATATGTACTTACATTACATTACATTACCGGCATTAGTGACCAGGTTCCAGGCTCCCTTAAGAGAGCAGCAGCGTATTTGTAGCACCTTTGGTGTTACAAATGTCCATAGGCGATGGTAACCGCTTTCCATCAAGTGGGCCGTCTGCCTGTCTGCTGAACTCCTGCAATAAAAAAATAAATAAAAAAAACATACATTAATAACCTCTATCTAAGGTTCAATATTTGCGTTGTTTGAAGGCTTAGGATAACATGTTTAAAAAAACTAATAATTTAACCTCTTTCTTGCTTCTGAAAAGAAGGAACTATGGATCTAGAAGATGCTTACTTGTACGCACCAACACACACACACACACACACAAATAGATGTATGTGTAAGTAAATGTAAGCTTACATTTTTATACATATTATTTACATGACAAGAGCTGTGAATGTCATAGAAGCAAGTGAGGTGTGTAAGAATAAGCCTGAATGGCGCTCTGTTGTTCATGCCTACCCCGCAAGGGAACTGGCGTGAAGTTATGTATGTATGTATGTATTTACATATTTTATATTATCTCATATAATAAATACACAATTTGTATTTATATGAGATTATATATATATTATAATTATTGTTGGGGAATTTGTGAATTTGGGGAATAGTGTGAATGGAGCGTTAGGTAAACTTCTAGGCGCTAAGAACCTCAGCCAGAAGGCCCAGCTCGCCATACACAACGTGGTGCTGGTACCTACGCTCACGTATGGAAGCGAGAGTTGGGTATGGAAGAGAGAGCATGAAAGTAGAGTAAACGCGGTTGAGATGCGAGCACTGCGCAAAATCTGCGGAGTGACGCTCGCGGACCGCGTTCGTAATACCGAAGTAAGAAAGAGAGTTGGTCTGAAAGAGAGTGTCGGGGTGAAGGTAAGGAAAAGAATGCTCCGGTGGTTCGGGCATGTGGAAAGAATGCATGATGAAAGAATGACTAAACAGATATACAATGCAACAGTGGATGGATGCAGAAGTCGTGGAAGGCCACGACACACCTTCCATGATCAAATTCATCGTGTACTAGCGGAGGGTGATGTCAGGAGCCTTAAGAACAGACGAGTGTGCATGACAAGAGTTATGAATGTCAAAGAAGCAAGTGAGGTGTGTAAGAATGGGCCTAAATGGCGCTCTGTTGTTCGTGCCTACCCCGCAAGGGAACTGGCGTGAAGTTATGTATGTATGTATGTAATTTTTACTTTTAGTGTGTTTGTTGTATATGTCCTAAAAATAAACTTGTTTTCTTTCTTTCTTTCTATAACCTACACATAAAGTGTATTATATACTAATATGTAATTTTTGTATCTAATTGTCTATTTTGATTTGCAATACCTATAGTGTTATCTACCTGTCTTTTTTTCGACCTGGCTGCCATTTTTTTTTTAATATTCGCCCCCTTTTTTTCTGGCCGCTATGTGACTGTAATATTTGCCTCTTTACTTCTGGCCGCTGTCCTACGGAATTTATGTACTTAAATAGTTTTTCAAAAATTTATCAATCATCATTTAAAATAAGTCTAATGTTTAACAATAATGAATCCACATTTGAGAAACAAGCGTAACGATCTAGATAACCGTACCCAAAACCCATAAACAGCACATCAAACCACTTAAACTCGTAAAACGGTGTTAAATTAAAGATGACTCAAGACCGGCTAGACCATAATACTTGTATGGTTTGAATCACAGTATATAATCAACAACAGCAAGTCCACGTCTATGATGTCGACGAAAAGGTCCACAGCACGTAGATGCCATAGTAAGCATTGTGTTTTTCTATAAAATATAATATAATTAATTAAATACATTTTTTCATACAGGCTAATTTTAAATAATTTTAGTATGACGTGGCTTAATTAAAATAATAAACTCAAATCGTATTATTTCAAATTAACAGTCTATTTTCTAACATAAATTTGTTGTTCTTAATTTTACATGGGAATTAGAAAAGTTGCTTGTTTTTAATATTTTGTATTGATCTTACTTGAAAACAGAATAATTTTTACAAAATAATAAATAAATAAAAATCAAAAAGCCTTTGTATCTATCGTTATAGCTGTTAAAAATAAATACATAATTTGTATAATATTAAGTTCAGATTCAAATTCAAAAGTTTTTATTTAAAATAAGTTCCATTGGAGATCACTTTTTGAAGGTCATACATCTAAGTTATAATTAAATTTTACTTCTTATTCTTATTCTAAGGAGAAGAAGCGACAAGAAACTCCCCAGCAACACGTCTAGCGAAAAATTGTTTTTCTTTATATTTCTTATTCTATTTATATCTCAAGTTCTTCTTTTATAAGTTTCATACAGAAGTATGTTACAGAATTACTTTTCGAAGAATTAATAGAGTTGTAGCAAACAGTGCATGCTCAGTAAAACAAAGACATAATAAGAGGAAAGAAGAGTATTATTATTGTTATAATAATGACGAGACGTACTAAAAGTTTGTACTGCGACATATCTCCATAAATTCCTTACATGTGTGGGAAGATTAAAACGTTATACAGACGATGGTATAAGAGGCTGGAGCGAGCTGCTACGTAAATGGAGTTTTAACATTTAAATAGTCTTCAATAGTTTAATATCTCTTTTTAAGCAAACTAAAAAAAAACTAACTCCGTTGGCTCAGCGACCCGAAGTGAGTCTTGGTCTCCGAAACGAGAGCACGCCACTTTCCTCTGTCCTGCGCAGTGTCTTGCCAATTGTGGGCTTGTAGTGCGGTCAGGTCAGCTTCCACTCTATCCTTCCATCGATACTTGGGACGACCAACCGGTCGTCGACCGACTGGTCGCCCCAAGTATGCTTTCTCCACTCCCCGATCCTCCTCCATCCGCTCTACTTGACCGAGCCAGCGGAGACGGTGAGATTTTATCTCCCCAATTATGTTGGGCTCGGCCATGAGGTCTTCTATCTCGGAGTTGGTTCAGACCCTCCAGCTGCCATCTTCTTTTATTGTTGACCTGTGACCAACAATTGGTTCTCCTCCTTCAGTGTCCAGGCCTCACGGCCGTACATCAAAATTGGTCTAATGACAGTTTTGTAGACGCAAATTTTAGTCTTCCTGCTTAGGAGCCTGGACACTAACACCTTATGTAGGGCAGCACTGCACCTGAGGGCATTTTGGAAACGGATGTGTATTTCTTCCTCTCAGGAGTTCATGTCTGTGAGCGTGCATCCCAGGTATTTGAACTTGCTTGCACCTTTATACAGTGTATCTCCAACATGAAGGTTTGTGCACGCAATGCGGGTGTTTTTGTACCGCTTCTATCTTTTTAAGCAAGGTACTTTTAATTTGGTTATAAATTTAGTGAAAGGCAGATCTAACATTTCATTCGGAATCTTATTGAAGAAGCGTATACCAACTCCCAAGAAAGAGGACAATACTTTTTGGAATCTAAAAGATGGCAATATCAGTCTATTACAATGCCTGGTGTTGAAATTGTGAACATCCATATACTGCTTGTAGGCTGTAACGTGACAGTGGAAGTCGCCTCTGTGACTTAAGTCTTTAAAAATAATACTGTTATGCAATTTTAAAACATGTACTTAAAAAGATAATTTACCACATATTATTACAAAGAAATGTCTGGAACTTCGACAACAGGCGTTTTTGATAAACGCAATATATCGCCAAATGCCTAGCAAGAATTGTCTGTCTAGGCACTGACAATTGAATTCATTGGAATTCAAAAATAGACGGCCTTGAGCGGTCTCCTATGGAGAATCGCTTATTGAAATTGATTCGTGTCTAGATACTTTATACTGGTAGGTGTAGGACGTACCATAAAGTTCCACTTCATGTTAATGCTTGTCATATTCAATATATAAATCTGCGAAAACGACATATTTAGGCCCTGTGTTCTTTAGTTGCATTTCACAGCTAAATTACGGTAGCATATGTTTTTTTATTGCAGACTTCAGCAGACAGGCAGACGGTCTGTCTGTCTGTCTTATCTGTCTGTCGGTAAAAAAAATTACTACAACTTAAAATGAAACTCGATTCAGAGCTAGCTTTATATCCTGTATCGACACTTAGGATACTTTCATCCCGATAAATGATGTCGTTTCCGTGGCCTGTAATATAGCCAAAAAGATGGAAGCTGCGTTTCTTTTATTCCATTGAAAATCACAAACATCTTCATGGCAACGTGAACGAAGTTTGGCACAGCTAGTATATTAACAGTTTTATTGCAGGAGTTCAGCAGACAGGTAGACGGCCCACTTGATGGAAAGCGGTTATCATCGCCTATGAACATTTGTAACACCAAAGGTGCTACAAATGCGCTGCTGCTCTCCTAAGGGATATTGTAACCTGGCCACTAATGCTCTCTCCAGACTCCAGACCAGGGATGGTAGCAATCCAGAGGGCCAAATAACCTTCCACCTGGCTGTGGGGTATTTTTGTCACCTCTTCCTCTTGCCGCAGGAAATTGTATTTGTACTCTGTTCCTGCACGGATGAATAAGATATGTATCATATTTCGTAACATTTTAATGCTAACATTCAATAATAACTAATTTGGCAGCACTTAGCACTACTACACTACACTACTGTGTGGGCAGCACTTACTTCACAGACCGTCTGCGTGTACTAGATAACGTTATGAAACTACTATTAAAAATTTATATACTGTATTCAAAACCATTAGAAAATCCACATCGATCAATCAAAATAATTTTACGGCCATTTTCGGCCCTTTTGAAGGTCTAGGCGCCATTTAATTGATAGTTTCGGGATCTTATTAAAATAATCACGGACCCCCCGGGCGTTGGGTAAATATAAATATTGTGTTAGAAGCAGGCTGTAAAAATTAGTGTTATGCTCTGAATAGGGCTGGCGGGTTTAAAATTGGATTATTTTTTTTCACTTCTGTGTAGAAATATAAAAATTATCCTAAATTCCTTATTTTCTTTATGTTTACTGTCAAAAAGTCAAAATTACCCTAAATTCCTTATTATGTTTACCCTTATTTTCAAAAGGTCAAATTTACATTATTTATGTTACCTACTAGTCCCAAACTAGGCGACATCTATATTTTGAAGACTATTGGTGATGTTTGTAGCCACAGCGCGCAGTCGTGCGTGTATGTGTGTGTATGTGCGTGTCTGTGTGTTTTGTGTGTGTGCATTTTCGTATCACATTACGTATAATATAGTAATTCTTCTTCTCCGTCGTCACACTCTTGGCAGAATGGTCGTGGTCCTCATGACGGGGTGGTGGCAAGCTTCACAATTCGTCGCCATTCCTCTCGCACTGTAGCTTTCCTCGTGCATTCGTGAAGTGGGCCATTTAGTGCGGATTTGATTTGGTCGGTCCAGCGCATTGGTGATCTACCGCGCGCCCTCGTGCCCTCCACTTTGCCCTGGACCACGAGTCACTCCACCGACGTGTCCTCTCTATATAGTAATATAAGAGAATAAAGCTACGTTTTAACGGTTTTAAGCGCAGTAATTTATTTGATTCTTGTTATTCCGACGTTGCGGCCACTTTTCAGTGGCCGTGATCATGGACGACAAAGATGTCAAGTTTCAACGAGTTACGTTAAAGTTTTATTTAGCCTACCGCCAAATTTTTCATTTTAATTATTTAGTTTTAATTTTGTTTATGGTTATTATTTACTCTATGGGAACCTAAACTAATTTAAATTAGATTAATTAATAACAAAACTTAAAACGTAGTTTTATTATGTATATACAAGTCGCGAACATTTAGGAAATATTATTTTAAGGACTTATTTTTGATGTCACACTATTTAACCACCGCTTTATAGACGTGTATACTAAGGAGAAGTCAAGTGTGGTGAGCAAACGAGCTTTTCACCAAGATACCCGGCAGTCGGCAAACTCTTCGTGCTGTCAACTCGATGTAGTCGTCTGATGTTAGTACTGACTAATGTGTTGTCAATGACGTATTCAAAATGAAAAGCTGCTAATGCGTGTTGAAAATTCCTTATTATACATTTTTTTGGATAAAAAAGAAAGTAGTTAAAAATCTCGAAACGTAGCCAGCCTTCTGGGCACCTTACCCATAGAAGACGGTGATCTGGGCTCAGTATTCTACTTATAGTCTTGAGGGAATATGAGTAGAATACAATACAAATAAGTCAAGTTTTCTTGCAATGTATTCATACATACATACATACATAACTTCACGCCAGTTCCCTTGCGGGGTAGGCACGAACAACAGAGCGCCATTTAGGCCCATTCTTACACACCTCACTTGCTTCTTTGACATTCATAACTCTTGTCATGCACACTCGTCTGTTCTTAAGGCTCCTGACATCACCCTCCGCTAGTACACGATCAATTTGATCATGGAAGGTGTGTCGTGGCCTTCCACGACTTCTGCATCCATCCACTTTTGCATTGTATATCTGTTTAGTCATTCTTTCATCATGCATTCTTTCCACATGCCCGAACCACCGGAGCATTCCTTTCCTTACCTTCACCCCGACACTCTCTTTCAGACCAACTCTCTTTCTTACTTCGGTATTACGAACGCGGTCCGCGAGCGTCACTCCGCAGATTTTGCGCAGTGCTCGCATTCAACCGCGTTTACTCTACTTTCATGCTCTCTCTTCCATACCCAACTCTCGCTTCCATACGTGAGCGTAGGTACCAGCACCGCGTTGTGTATGGCGAGCTGGGCCTTCTGGCTGAGGTTCTTAGCGCCTAGAAGTTTACCTAACGCTCCATTCAAACTATTCCCCAAATTTACTCTTCTGCAATGTATTCGATTATATGTTATATAATTAATTTATGTCAGGTGATGTCAGGAGCCTTAAGAACAGACGAGCGTGCATGACAAGAGTTATGAATGTCAAAGAAGCAAGTGAGGTGTGTAAGAATGGGCCTAAATGGCGCTCTGTTGTTCGTGCCTACCCCGCAAGGGAACTGGCGTGAAGTTATGTATGTATGTATGTATAATTAATTTATTGTAATTATATTTATTTTTGCAGAATGTATATTATATGTTAATGATTAAATTTTTTTATATTATGTTCTGTCTCCGGCTGTAATTCTTTTTTTAGTTTTTTGATATTTTTTTCTTTTTATTTGCATTTCTTGTTTTGGTATTTTAGCGTCTTTTTTCAACTAAAAACTTTATATGTTATATTGGCAGGTTTCTTATTTTTTACTTGTTTATTACTTTTCTGTTTACATCTTCTTATGTTCTTTGCTATTTACAACTTTATTGCATGAATGTGTGACATATATATAAGGCCGATTGGCGGGTTTGACATATCGGTTATTTCGATGTGAGGGTTTCATAACGATGTTTTCCTACCCCGTTAGCACGTGGCAATTGTAACAATATGCACTACTATAAAACTAACTAAATTTATATAGATTTTCTGGTCAGGATTCGAATCCTCGCCCTTTGAGTTTGGAACACAAGTACACTAACCACAAACGACTGACGGGTCGGTCATGGACTAAAATGACCCGTTAATTTGTACTTACAATGACATTTATATTGTAGAAGCTATTAACAATTTATTTACAACTAGCCGTGCCCGCAACTTCGTTTGCGTGGATTTTTTTTTCATGGAACCGTAGAACAAAAAAGGTAGCCTAAGTTACTTCTCATAAGATCAGCCAGTGAAAGTCCCGTCAAAATCGGTCGAGCTGTTACAGAAATTAGCAGGAACAACCAGACAAAAAAAATGATATATTTTTATATAAATACTGTATATACTTTCATATGCATTTAATAAAAATATGTTATTTTGACATTACAAACAAACACTTCAATTCTAGTTATTTGTATAGATATGATACCTAATTTAGGATTTAATTATTTTTTGTCGACTATATTTCTGCCTATAATTGTGATAGATAAATAATACAATTTACATCATCTTTGGTCAATTAATAAAAAGGTCCGCCACACTACCTCGGCATGCATACTTACCTTTATATCGTTGCTTAATTTCAAACTGCAATTAAAGCTAAAAGGTAATTTTAGCATAGCAAATTCAAAAATAGTTAATGAAATTTCAAAAGTGGAAAGTGCAGCCCCTATTAACCGTCGTCGGCGCCTTTGATGTAGCGGCATGTTTACACTAAGCTAACTGAGAAACAAGTCATTTCGGCGTCTGTGCTCGCCGCCGCTTTGATCTCGCCGCCCCGGACGCTTTTTGCCTGCAACGCTGAGTTATTGCCGACGTGCTGGTGCCACGGCTGGTTAGGCTGTAGTAAATCAATTTCAGAGGCATAATTGGACTGCTAGAGGGCGTGGTGGCCTGTGGTAGTGCTCTCAATGTGCAAAGTCACGATACGTAAGTTGTTGAAAAGAACACGTCATGCTTGAAACGCAGTTTATACTTGTTACGAAATGGTGACTGATAAAACCAGTGGCCAATGACATACCGTCATGCCTTTGGACTTCATACTACAACAGAAGATACTAGCAGACAACTTAAATCAATTATTAATAAGCAAGTCGTTTCACTAAACCAAATTCATCCGTGCAGGAACGGAGAAAGAATACAATTTCCTGCGGCTGGGCGGCCTGTCGTAAGAGGCGACTTAACAACCCACAGGCAGGTGGTAGGCCATTTGCCCGACTGGATGGCTACCACCCTTGGTCTAAAGTATGTCGCCATAACAACCTTGAGTTGTGTTCCGGCATTAGTGACCAGGTTGCAGTCTCCCTTAAGAGAGCAGCAGCGCATTTGTAGCACCTTTGGTGTTGTAAATGTCCATAGGCGATGGTAACCGCTTTCCATCAAGTGGGCCGTCTGCCTGTCTGCTGATCTCCTGCAATAAAACAAAATTAACAACGCATATATTTTCGCTTACAATACTTGCATATTTAGTATCTGAACATACATACATATTATCACGCCTGTTTCGCGTGGGGTTAGGCAGAGACTATGGATCTCCGCTTGCGACGATCCTGACAAACATCTTTCGCTTCATCTACTTTTATCAACCTCATCATGCATGCACGGTTATTTGAGATGCTTACCTGATATTTCTTTAACACTTCTACTATTTAATCATGGTGTGTACGTTTCGGTGTACCGTCAGCAACTCTACCATTCAAAATGCTGTCATACACTTGTTTTATGATTGTTCTGGTATCCATTCTCTCTATGTCTAAACCACCTTAACATTCCATTTTCAACTCTTGTTATTACAAACCTGGTGTGTGAGACTGGTGCCTGAAATAGATTTACAAGAAATCTGTAAGACAAGTCACTAGTGCTCCACTCCATGGCTACCAAGAATAAAGGATTTTTAAGGTTAACTTAAATAAACTTACTAAAATAGGAAAATACTAACAATTATTACAAAAAAAAATATGTGTGTTTGTTTGGGTGGGTAATATAAGTATATTAATAATTTCAAATAGGCGTATTACTTTAAATACATTAAAGACTAACTAATATGTGGCGTAAAATATGGGATGCTTACGTGGCAGTGAGCCGCGATTGGCTGACGAAGATATGTAATGTAACCACTTTTATTTCTTTCAGATTACAACAGCGTAAAAGAATATTGGGATGCTCTAGGAGAATATGAAGCTGGTACACTTAAAGCCTGGGAGCTGTGGGCATCTTCTTTCAATCCATAAAGTTCCCTTATTACACTGTTCCGTATCATATTATTCAAGTTAATCGCACATATACTTCTCAAAGCTCTCATTACAACTGCGTTTATCCTACTTTCATGCTCCTTCTGCCATACATCAGTGTTGACACCAACACCCCTTAATGGACAGCCAAGCGTGCCTTTACAGGCAATCTGCTCATAAAAGAGTTTAGCGCTGCATTCACCTTATTACCTGCCATTACTCTTCTTTTAATATCGCTTTCATTATTTCCGTCTCTAGTAAACAAGTTCTCTGACTTCTTCTAACTTTTGGTTTGCTATCTGTATATTACCAATTGTCACTCTTTCCTCTTTCTTCCTTTTCATCTCTTTCTTTTTATTGGGTTTCTTCAGTATCAAAATATTTTGAGCTCGTTTTATGATTGTCTCCAAAGTTTAATTTATGGTATGCCCGATATGTTTCAAAAGTTTATTGAGTTATTAAAAAAAAAATTAAATATGGATTTTATTTATGAATAGTCTTTTTTTTATTGCAGTAGTTCAGCAGACAGGCAGACGGCCCACTTGATGATTAGCGGTTACCATCGCCTATGGACATTTGCAACACCAAAGGTGCTAATGCGCTGCTGCCCTCTTAACGGTGACTGAAACCTGGTCACTAATGCCGGAACACAACTCAAGGTTGCTATGGTCACATACTTTAAACCAGGGGTTGTAGCCATCCAGTCGGTCAAATGCCCTACCACCTGGCTGTGGGTTGTTTAGTCGCCTCTTACGACAGGCCGCCCGGCCGCAGGAAATTGTATTCTTTCTCCGTTCCTGCACAGATACGGATAGTCTAGGTATATATAAAAAGTTTAGTTCTATATGACTTTTTTGCACACTCTACATTGCTAGATTAGTTTTAATTTGCCTGGGAAAGATCACTTTAAGCAATAAGGTCACCAATTTTTCCCAAAATAGTATAGTAAATTAGAAGTTTTACAAGCTTTTATTTTATTTGCAATGTTGGTTTGTTTCGGTTTTAGGTTAATTAAGTCTTGCAGGCTTAATTAGTACAAGTTTCTTTAAGCTAACAACTTTGTGATTTGGCATGCTTGTTCTGTCCTGAGTCTGTCTGAGTCCTGAGTCCTGACGAGAATACAGGAAAAATTTAATACACGCCTGGCGAAATAAAATAAAAAGTACGACCAGTTTTTATCTATACATAATAAATATATACAATTGATGTGTCTGTTTCTAATGTCAAAATAACAGCTTTGTACTAAATGCAGATGAACGTATATACAGTACTTACTTATATCAAAAATATTTTTTTTTGAAATTTTGACTGTTTGTTTGTTCCAGATAATCTCTGAAACGGCTAAATTAATTTTGATGGTACTTTCACTAGCACATCGCTGATGTTATAAGGTGTGATTTAGGCTACTTTTAAAATTACTGTTTTTAGAAAAAAAAAATATCCACGAGGACGAAATAGTAATATATAAAATTACACAGAGTAACAAATTGATGGTTTTTATGTACTGTAAAGATTTTTCCTTTTCACAGTATTTATTTAAGTTATTTTTTAATACAATTTTTATTTATTAATTTTGCTGAACAATAAATTTTATCTATCAAAATATTATTGAACGCCACGACTGTTTGTAAATGAACTATACTGAAATAACGATTTAATTTTTCTCTCAATATTAAATGAAAATCTATAATATTGCCCAATAAATACGAACTTGTGTTACTATTTCTCGTTTAACCATGACCGTGTTGAGTTATTGACAACGTGTTTCGCTTCAGACGAGTGACAGGCGTTGCGTTTCGCCAAATTTCCACCAGCCGACATCCTGTCGGTATACTGTACTATGAATACACCTATCGATTCCAATCAGACGTGACCCATACTCACTGGATCTAGCAACATACGTATGCTAAAACTTCTCGGATTGTAGGGAAAAGACAGTAGCTTGGATAATAAAAAGAAGTAAATAGGTTGGTTAATAAGGTTGTCTGGAAGAAATCGCTGTTAGCGATAAGACCGCCGATTGTACTAGTTATATGATTGTGAACTCATGTGTATTATTTTCTTGTGTGCAATAAAGAATATTCTATTCTATTCTATTCTAAATAGTTTAAGAAAATTGCCAAGTTGGCAAGCAGGCAGATCGTCCTTATAACGGAAAGCCGTTACCGGCGCATATTTTATAGACAGTTGTAACACGTGAGATAGGAGGGACGGATTACAGAAGATATCATTGGCTAATGGAATGGGGGGGGGGGGGTTTAAATGGGGCATCGGAATTCTCACTCATGGTACGAAACACCATTAGCTCAAGTCCAACTGTTTCACGCCAATATTCTGTGAGAGCGTGGTATAACATCGATCGAGCCGATCTCAAGAGCGGGAATCAAGCTCATGATTCCAGCATGGCTCTACCAAGTACAAATAAAGGTACAAGATTATAAATAAATGCAACAGGGATCTGTCCTTATAGCCGGTTTCTCAGCGTGATATTAGACGAAGTGTCGAACAACATCAGAGAAGCGTATGAGCAACCTCCATGGTTGGTCATGTATACTGACGCTATCGCGCTGGCGGATTCGGACAGGGGGTGCGTGGAAGAGGTCGCTAGAGAACTGTGGTCTGAAACTAAATGTCGCGAAGAGTGAGTTTAAGTACTTAGGATTTGTACTTAGCGCGTCCGGGGATATCGACCAAGACATCAAGGCCCGTATCTCAGCAGCTTGGGCCAAGTAGCGTGAAGTGACCAGTGTCATTTGTGACCCCAAAATGCCGGTTAAATTAAAAGGACAGGTCTATAAATCCATCATTAGACCTGTCCTTTTGTATGGCAGTGAAGCGTGGCTTATACTTGAGCGGCACAAGCAAGAGCTGCGTGACACGGATATGAATATGTTGCGACGCATCCGCGGCAGTCTTCATGTCCGTGACATAGCAGACAAACTGCAACTGATATGGTCACGTTTTACGAAGACCAGCTAATCACGTGGGGAGTGAATGTCTAGCTATGAGTCCTCCGCCGGGTTCCAGTCGTAGGGTAGGCCCAAGAAATGCTGGCTTGACGTTTCGAAGGTTGACATGCGCACTAGTGGTCTTAAAACGAGGGACGCTGAAGACCGTGTGAAATGGAGAAGAAAAAGTAGGAAAGTGGACTCTGGGCGTCGAAGCAAACGTTCCGAACGCAACGAGGATTTAAGGCTCGGATGTTCATGATGATGATTATAAGTAAATGTAACAAAAATGTGTCCTGAAAAGTGCTTGGAAGTCCACGTAGGGTTTCCACCTCACAACATAGGGTTACATAGAGATTACAAACGTCCACTATTTTAGTTATTTGTAAATTCTATATCTATACTATAATAGTTTGTTTGTTTAAACGCGCTAATCTCAGGAACCGCTGGTCCGATTTGAAAAATTATTATTTAAAAAAAATTAGGGATCCTTACTAAAAGTCCAATAATATAACCCAAGGTGTAAAAAAATGACCTGAAAAAATCCTTACACGGCGTGCGCTGCGAAAACTATTGATTATAGAACAAAACAATGTACTACCACTTTGCAGAACATATAATTGTCTACAAAAAATATCACGTAACCATATGTCTAACTATTGAAATTATCTCACATAAGTGTTTTCATTTATTTTTTTAAATAATTAAAATGCCGTCGCTTCAAAACCTCTTTATTTTGTACCTTGTTATTAATCCTTATCAAAATAAATTACTATCAATTCGGACGTTTCATTCAAAAGATATCGCGATATTTAAAATGTAAGTATTAGTGTTATAGCCAAATATACTAATATTGCTTGATTGAACGCGCTAATCTCAGGAACTACTGGTCTGATTTGAAAAATTCTTTCAGTGTTGGATAGCTCATTTATCGAGAAAGGCTATAGGCTATATATCATCACGCTAAGACCTATAGGAGCGGAGCACCAAGGAAGAATGTTTCAAAATCGGGGGGTTTTGAAAGCAAATTCCACGCGGACGACGTCGCGGGCACAGCTAGTGTATAATAATTGTAAACACCCAATATCTTACAAACTACTTAATTTTGTTGACGGTATTTTTGAGTTGTATAATTTTTTTTTTTTCAGTTTTCAACAAATATAAACTAAAAGTCAGAGCATACGATTTTCACGACTGTTCTACTTATTATTGAACTAGTTTTAGTCCACGGTTATTTACCTGAGCCGTCCCGAAAGTGAGAACTGTACTCCATGCAACCAGATATCAACAATTTCTAAGCAAACTACTCCCTGTCCATTCAGCGATAGAAGTGTGTGATGCATTGTTAATCAATCCCAGAGGGTGGTCGTAGGAGGCGCAATTAAAATTCCTCCGAAGTCACAGCAGTGACGGCACCGCGGCGATTGCAGTCCGCGTTTCAATTAGCCGCGTTTTCACGCCGCGGCGCGAGTATCGTTCACGCGGAGCTGCGTGGCTTTGTGGCACCGACAGGGTTGGCACGTGTCCTGATTTTGAAAGCAATATAATTATTTTCAACATACATATATAGCTTCACGCCAGTTCCCTTGCGGGGTAGGCACGAACAACAGAGCGCCATTCAGGCTTATTCTTACACACCTCACTCGCTTCTTTGACATTCATAACTCTTGTCATGCACGCTCATCTGTTCTTAAGGCTCCTGACATCACCTTCTGCTAGTATACGATCAATTTGATCATGGAAGGTGTGTCGTGGCCTTCCACGACTTCTGCATCCATCTGTAAATTAATCAGTAGTAATAGATATTTAGTTATTTAGATGCAGAAAGTTGTTACATATAAGGATAAGAAATTGGATGTAGTCGACCTGCGTTTCAATAAACAAATAAAAACCACAAAAAGAGATAAAGATGATAGTATAGATAATCAGATCTATTCAATTATAGTATTAATAAAAAAATGTATTAGACAGTAAGAAATTTTATTGAATGAATGAAAACTCTTTATTGATCACCATAACTTAAACCTAGATATTTATTACAAACATATTTAAATTAGACCAATGGGCGGCCTTATCGCTTATAGCGATCTCTTCCAGGCAATCCGGTGTCTAAGGAGATATTACAAGAAAAATTAAATAATATTTGGTGGCATAACTAAATTGAAACTAATTCAATCGTAATTGAAGAAAAAAAATTACAATAATAAACTAATAAAGACATACATAATTAAATAGATTAAAATAATATAAATTACATATACTTACATGCGAATAATAATAGAATTCCATTTACTGCAACACATTTTATTTAGCGGACAAATAATGGTCAGTGATCAAGTGTTTGAATGTACCAATGGATGTAGCTTGTCTGATTTTCAAGGGGAGGGAGTTCCACAGACAAACAGCCTGTACGGCAAAAGAGTTTCCTACAAAGGACGAAGTGTGTTACATCCATAGTTCCCTATTTCTTAACTTTGAAAGTGATTAAATTCAAATAATAATAAAACATCTATGGGCGACATTGTGAAGTGGTCTATAAAAGACCAGTCAACTTATCAATTAGTAAAAATTTGTTCATTGTTTTAGTGGGTACTTTTAAGTTTTTCGCGCGATTTGACTCATGTCAAAGTTTAAATAATCGCGCATTTCGGCCATTTTAAAATTTCGAATTCTCACCTTGAAAACGACACCTAATTGGTCGTCTTCTCCATACGTCATATAGGAATTCGTAAGACCACACATACAACGGAATAAAACTATTTCATTGGCCCATTTCGTCATTACGTTCTGTTACATGCAGAATTCTATCCACCATGTTTAAAATTGCATAAACTAGGTTGCGAGCACAGTCGTGATTGCTAGTTTTTAAATTTTGAACGGATCTTCAGACGACACAGATACTTACGATTATTATATATTATATTTTGAAAAAAGGTGCTGGTACCTACGCTCACGTATGGAAGCGAGAGTTGGATATGGAAGAGAGAGCATGAAAGTGGAGTAAACGCGGTTGAGATGCGAGCACTGCGCAAAATCTGCGGAGTGACGCTCGCGGACCGCGTTCGTAATACCGAAGTAAGAATGACAGTTGTTCTGAAAGAGAATGTCGGGGTGAAGGTAAGGAAAGGAATGCTTCGGTGGTTCGGGCATGTGGAAAGAATGACTAAACAGATATACAATGCAAAAGTGGATAGATGCAGAAGTCGTGGAAGGCCACGACACACCTTTCATGATCAAATTGATCGTGTACTAGCAGAAGGTGATGTCAGGAGCCTTAAGAACAGACGAGCGTGCATGACAAGAGTTATGAATGTCAAAGAAGCAAGTGAGGTGTGTAAGAATAAGCCTAAATGGCGCTCTGTTGGTCGTGCCTACCCCGCAAGGGAACTGGCGTGAAGTTATGTATGTATGTATTTGCAATAGCTAGTGTTTATTATAGATTTATTTGTATTCTTTTTGAACTTGCCAACCCTAGATATCAAGTGGCAGATGCCTAAAAGGATTCGACGGGTCAGCACATTCAGCAGCTCACCGAAAAAGAAACTCTCTTTGATGCCGTATCGTGTTGCATACAACTAATTGCCCGCGTCTTTGATCTCGGGCGATCTGTTCATGGTTTGATGGGTAACAACACTGATTTGTTTTGAGATATTCCATTACGGCGTGTTATTGGTAGTGATTTAAGAGTACGGCCAGTATTTTTGATATTCAAAAGTAGGTTCAATATGTTGTCGGTTTCTCGCTGTGAATTGGCAATTTATTTAAATTATGTTGCCATTAATGATTACGAAACCTACTTTAATCGATTTTGAGAGCAGAAAATATGAGAAATATTTTAAGCTTTTTTTTTAAATTTATTATTCAAGACACTTATATTCATACATAAGATATATATTCGACTGTGGCACAGTGACAACAAAATGGATTTATCCTTGCCGCAGAGAGTATCATGTAAAATATATTACATGCATACATACATAACTTCACGCCAGTTCCCTTGCGGGGTAGGAACGAGCAACAGCGCCATTCAGGCTTATTCTTACACACCTCGCTTGCTTCTTTGACATTCATAACTCTTGTCATGCACGCTAGTACACGATCAATTCGATCATGGAAGGTGTGTCGTGGCCTTCCACGACTTCTGCATCCATCCACTTTTGCATTGTATATCTGTTTAGTCATTCTTTCCACATGCCCGAACCACCGGAGCATTCCTTTCCTTACCTTCATCCCGACACTCTGTTTCAGATAAAGTATATTAATTTGTAATATATAGTGACATTTATCTCTGCATGAACGGAGAAAGAATACAATTTCCTGCGGTCGGGCGGCCTGTCATAAGAGGCGACAAAACAACCCACAGCCGGGTGGTAGGGCATTTGCTCGACTGGATGGCTACTACCCCTAGTCTAGAGTATGCCGTCATAACAACCTTGAGTTGTGTTATGGCATTAGTGACCAGGTTCCAGTCTACCTTTACCTATATTAGACGGCCTAGACGGCCTCTGTGGTTCAGCGGACTAAGCCTTTGCCGGCCTACCTCACTGCAACGCAGAGGCTCCGGGTTCGATTCCTGGTATAGTAAATTTCGGAAAACATCTTTTCTCCGTTATTTACTATGGTCTGGGTATCTGGGATCGGCCCCAGAGTAGTCCGTTGTATATTACCCATAACACAAGCGTAACTTGCTTAATTTGGGGATATACAATGTGTGTGTTTGTCTGCTGATTATTATTATTATATTAAAAAAGTTCGGATTCGTTCATAATAAATAAACGTGTCGTATATCTATACCCCACCCAAGAAGGACGTTATAAAAATTGTTAGAGTAACCACTTTTCATCAGGTGCGTCATCTGTCTGGTTGCCTACAAATGTCAAATAAAAAAATAACATTTATAAAAATGTCGAATGCATTGAGAACCGACAAAATTGTGCTGACAAAAACTAATTGAATGAATGCGTTGCAATTAAAAAATACCGTTATAATTTAATCAATTCTACGAAACTGTCCAATATACATTACTGCAATATAAAAAACCTTCGCAATAACAATTTATTATTGCGGGTATTTGTAAATATTTGTAAATTGCATTTAATTTACAACTTTAAATAATACACTTACTTGACAATTATCAACTGTAAATCGATAGTACTAAGAGTTAATTGTTAGTATTATTAGTTTTGTACCTCACATGTACGAAACAGTCGAAAATGAATTGACATGACAATGTCATTTTAATTGGCAGCTTCAAGATAACTGTCATGCTTGGGTGAAGGACGATTCACATTCAAGGTGAAAATTGCAAATTATATTTCTAGATTTTTTGGGTTTTTTTAACAATATAATTTTTTTATATTGCATGCCTAATGACGTAAAATGTATTGATACTACCATACCATACATACTATACCATACACTGTGCATACATTTTAAGCAAAAATTATTCCATTCTATTCTGTTCTATTTAGTTTAAGCCTGACATTATAAAAATGAATGAATACATTTAACAACAGCTATAAACCTTATAAGTAGGAGAGACTAAATTTCAGTCAAGACGCTTTAATGTTTATAGTTTTATCCGTGCAGGACCCGTCTAGATGGCTATCACCTCTGGTTTAGAGTATGCCGCCATAAAAACCTTGAGTTGTGTTCCGGCATTAGTGGCCAGATTCCAGTTCCCCTTTAGAGTGCAGCAGCGCATTTTTAGCACCTTTGGTGTTGCAAATGTCCATAGGCGATGGTAACCGCTTTCCGTCAGGTGGGCCGTCTGCCTGTTTGCTGATGCAATAAAATAAAAAAGTTTTTAGTATTTAGTTGCCCTAATAACTAACATACCTAATATACACTATCAAGCTACGAAAAAAATATAAATTGAATCTCAGGCTAATTATTATATATTGTTCTTGTATAATTATAAACTTTGACATTTAGAATTTTTGTATGCCTATGTGAAAGTCTGGCTTCATTCACGAAGAATCCGATACAAAAATAATAATTGTAGACGATAGTTAGTAGAGTAATTATTATTATTATATTATTTTTTATTTATGGCATCCTTTTTTAGGTATTATTATGACATTATTTATAGGACATTTAATTATATTTGTTATTGTAATTTTTTTATGCCTAACTGGCCAAACATGATGCACCTTTACCTTTATACCATCATGCATAATTTGATATGTAAATACTCATGTTTAAGAAATAAATAAAATTTGATTTTGACTTTGACTTCAGCTCAATAAATTTCAATGAAAAAATTTGGACTAAAACAGGTATTCAAATTTACTCTACAGTTTCATGTTCAAAAGATATAAAAATTCCAAGCCTCACCCGAATAAAGTGGCAAACATTACTATACTAGTTCTTTCTCTCTACAGAGTTTCTTGCGCCGCTTCTTCTCTTCAAGCCACAACATTTTGCGAAGCGGTGGTAAATTAGATTAGGCTTCCATATAGTAAATAATAACCATATACAAAATTAAAACTAAATAATTAAAATGAACAAGTTGGCGGTAGGTTAAATAAAACTTTAACAATACTCATTAACACTTGACATCTTTGTCTTCCGTGATCACGGCTACAGAAAAGTGACCGAAACGTCGGAACAATAAAAATCAAATAAATTATTGCGCTTAAAACCGCTAAAACGTGGTTTTATTATGAACACTACTAGTGTTTATAAAAACCTAAATAAAAATTGAGCCGTTTGGGGTGGAGACTTTGGGCCCAAGGGGCCAAGTGCCCACAAATTATTTAAAATAATTAAAAACGCCTAGTCGACAAAACAGGAGACCGGAAGGCTGGAGCTTACCTCGCTCAAAGGATTAGCCTTTGTATCCAGCGAGGTAATACTGCCAGCCTTCTAGGTACAATGCCCAGGGATAGTGGTCTGGTGAGGCTGGGCGGGCTTTATTTTAATTTTAGTTTCTTTACTATTGTATATATATTTTTAATTTAGGTTTATTTATAGGATATTTTAGATATACAATGCAAAAGTGGATGGATGCAGAAGTCGTGGAAGGCCACGACACACCTTCCATGATCAAATTGATCGTGTACTAGCAGAAGGTGATGTCAGGAGCCTTAAGAACAGACGAGCTTACATGACAAGAGTTATGAATGTGAAAGAGGCAAGTGAGGTGTGTAAGAATAAGCCTAAATGGCACTCTGTTGTTCGTGCCTACCCCGCAAGGGAACTAGCGTGAAGTTATGTATGTATGTATGTATGTATTTTAGTTTTTGTTAATAGATGTTAGTTAGACTTAGTTTATTTGTAGTATTTAATTATACTTTTATTATTAGCAATAAAATAAAACGATCGATAATAAAATAAAATTTTAAAAGTATTTGGTGTAAATCGTCCTTTTATTGGCATTTTGTCATCCAGCCAGGGCAGTTGGTAATTTGTTGTGCAGAATGTCATGTCATTAAGAGAGGTTTTTTCCAACACTACACATTCCATGTTTAATTACTCGATTGTCTGAAACGTAAATGGACAATGTTATGGCATGTTGTATACTTAATGCGACCGTTAAGATTTAATTGATTTCTGCACTTGATGACTTTTAAAACAAAAGTAGCAGAGTGTCTGTTACGCATGGCATTTTATATGATTGACGATTATTATAATTTTAAACAGACGGATCATAAGGACGTAATATAATAAATCGACTAATAGTACATTATGGTACTAGTGTGTAACATTGGTGATTACCATCGAGGCGCCATTGAGACTCGAGCCGTAGGCGAGGGTCTTAAGAGAGCCGAGGACGGTAATCATCAATACACACGTGTATCATACGACGTTTTTCAACACACTTGTGAATAAAATAACAACAAAAACTCATTTTATTTAGTAGATAAAAAAAAGTTATATATGAGTGAAAGTTTTATTTATTAAACACGTACGAGTTAAATTTATGTATTTAAATAAGAAGTTGCATGAAATGAGCAAGCAATAGGAACTTTAATTTATTTGTTCTATAGAACACGATCTTTTTTTTTGAATAAAAACTTTTTTAAGAACAAAGCAACTCAACCAATAAAATTTAAAAAAAAATCTATAACTCACTAGTGAGTTATAATGTTTTTTACTCACAGTTTGATAATGGGTGTCATTCTGTGCCTAATTGCGGTGACCATAGAGCCACTTTATGAGCAAGTGTGTTGAAAATTATATTAAACTGTTAATGACATTATCTTAATTTAATTGTTTTATGAATAACTATAGTTTACCCCGCGGCTCCGCCGCGCGTCAAACTCTAGTGCGTACCTCTTGTTTTAAGAGCAGACGTTAATACAGGATATATTGTGTTATATTTTTATGTTGGTGCTATTTGCCCTCGGAAGATTTACTTCATTTTATATCGCAAACTATCCCATCTACCGGGATGAATAGTTTCTATGTCCATTTTCGGTATTCAGACAGACAGATCGAGTGAAAGTCGCATTTTTTTAAAGACTATGAATTTTTATATCTATAAACTTAATAAATGATTGGTCCCCCATACAAACTTTAATACCCTATTTCAACCCGTTCTAGTTTTATTTATATAACTAAATATTGTGTAAACTACACAAACGACCAAAACTACCAAACGTACTAAAACTACCGAAACTACCAACCAAACTACCAAATCCACCAACCAAAACTACCACAACTACCTAAACTGCCACAATTACCAAATCTACCAATCAAAACTACCACAACTACCAAAACCACCACAACTAACAAAACTACCGCAACTACCATAATTACCTAAACTACCACATCAAAACTACCGCAACTACCAAAACAACCGAATATACCAAATCTACAAAACAAAACTACCGAAACAACCAAATCTACAAAACAAAACTACCACAACTACCAAAACCACCACAACTAACAAAACTACCGCAACTACCATAACTACCTAAACTACCACATCAAAACTATCGCAACTACCAAAACAACCGAATATACCAAATCTACCAACCAAAACTACCAATACAACAGCTAACCACAACTACCAAATCTACAAACCAAAACTACCGAAACTACCAAATCTACAAACCAAAACTACCGCAACTACCATAACTACCTAAACTACCACATCAAAACTATCGCAACTACCAAAACAACCGAATATACCAAATCTACCAACCAAAACTACCATAACTACCAAAACTACCAATACAACAGCTACTACCACAACTACCAAATCTACAAACCAAAACTACCGAAACAACCAAATCTACAAAACACAACTACCACAACTACCAAATCTACCACAACTACCAAAACAACCGAAACTACCAAAACTACCAGCATAAGCTACCTAAAATGGCAAAACTACCAACCAAAACTACCACAACTACCAAAACAACCGAAACTACCAAAACTACCAGCATAAACTACCGAAAATAGCAAAACTACCAACCAAATCTACCGCAACTACCAAAACAACCAAAACTACCAAAACTACCTAAACGACCAAATTAACCAAAATAAACAAAATGACGAATAGCAAACCACAAAACAAAAAAACCTATCCTAGTTTCCGGGATAAACTTTACATAAATCTATCCCAAAATCTATCCCAGTATCCGGGATGAAAAGTATCCCTTGGCCACCCTCGGTATTCAAATTACATATGTACCGAGTATCAGCCAAATTGGTTCAATAGTCTTTCCATAAAAGGATAACAAACAGAGACGAATATACTTTTATCCCGGAAACTATCCCACTTTCCGGGATAAAAAGTATCCCATATTCATTCTCGGCATCTAAAATATATATATACTAAGTTTCAGCCAAATCGGTCTAGTAGTTTTTACGTGAAAACGGAACAGACAGACAGAGTTACTTTCGCATTTATGATATTAATAGGGATATATAACTGAAAGAGATAATAAATTGTATATTTAATATTTGTTGTAATTCTAATAGCATCATAATCAGTAACATAATCTTATCTTATACTAATATATAAAACTGAAGAATTTGTTTGTTTGAACGCGCTAATCTCAGGAACTACTGGTCTGATTTGAAAAATTCTTTCAGTGTTAGATAGCCCATTTATCGAGGAAGGCTATAGGCTATATATCATTACGCTACCAATAGGAGCGGAGCATCAATTAATAATGTTTCAAAATCGGGTTTTTTTTTAACTGACTTTTTTTACTATTCCACGCGGCTGAAGTCGCGGGCAGAAGCTAGTCAATAATATAATCATAATATCATAAGTTATAAGGACTACAAATGGCTTGTAACCAAAACTACAACAAAATTTGTGTTACTTTTATCACTTAGCATAACATCTGCAAAAATGTCCATATTTCAAATAAATAAATTGCTTTGACTGATTAGCGGCCTCGTTTCCAAAGTACTCGATTGCGTTGTTGGAACAACATAAGGCATCTGTACACATTTGTACAGTTTGTACACTTGCTCAGTAGTTGATGGTAGTGGTCGATGCTGGCAGTAGTTTGTTGTTGGATTGCTGGTGATCTCTTGTGTGAAGATCATCTTGTTGCTTTTAGAGACTAGGGTGGGTTGAAATGCAACTTAGTAGCAACTCGATCATAAAATATTTGTGAGCGTTTGATTGGTGGTTTAGATTCACAATTAGACCCAGTAGGTGGCGCTGGAATCGGGTTCTATATTTTTATTTTTTCAGGGCAGAACAACGTCTGCCTAAACCGCTAGCTAGTGTTGTATACATAAATTTAAAGTTTAACAATTCACATAATCATTAATGCTGAATAATTGTTTAGTGTCTTCTACGATATAACAGTATATTTAATAAGAACGTCTTAATAAGTTGCCTATCGTAAATGTTGAATTTCAATAGACTCTTTATTTCAAAGTGACATTTATGGTAAAGCAGCTGTGGCAAGTCGAACAGAATTCCAACACACAAAAACATAAAATTATATTTTTGCGAACTAAAAATAAATATCTTGTAATTATAAAGAAGCCATAGGTTAATTGTAATGATGTTATTTTTTGCTTATTCTTGTTTTGTGCTATTAATTTTTTATTTAATTTATTTAGGCCACAATGACATGTGAATTTGCTTAATAGCACCTAAGTACGGTTTCTATATCCTATGCGGGTATGGGACGGTTGACATCTGTCTTTTAATCATTATATTAATACGTCAAGCAAAAACTTTGTACCCCTTTTTACGAAAATTGCGAGGACGGAAGAGTATGAAATTTCGCACACTTAGGGCCGCTTGCATAACGATCTCCTTTAAATAAAATTAGTTAATCATATTAAACTGCCTAAATATGTTTTACACAAAACGTATTGACAGTTCTTTAAACATATTTAGCGGCAAAATTTGCGTTGTGTAAGACGCTAATTGTATTTAAGGGTGTTAAATATGTTTTGTATTTCTTAAATAAATTTAAGCAACGTTATGCAAGCGGCCCTTATATTTTTTATAGAGAAGGAGTGCAGAATGCTGATATCTTTTTTTAATTATGCATAAAAAATACATGTGTACTAGCAGAAGCTGATGTCAGGAGCCTTAAGAACAGACGAGCGTGCATGACTAGAGTTATGAATGTCAAAGAAGCAAGTGAGGTGTGTAAGAATAAGCCTAAATGGCGCTCTGTTGTTCGTGCCTACCCCGCAAGGGAACTGGCGTGAAGTTATGTATGTATGTAGAAAATACATTAAATCAATAAAAGAAACATTAAACACACTACCATATATTATTACCATATACACGCATGTATACTCTTTTGTTTATTGTTAAAGTCAAATTAACAGTGTGGCCTTGGCGAAATCTGTGATTATAGAAGTATAGTCTTGGACAACAGAACCTTGATAATGTTCCAACTTACAATTTAAATTAATTATTATGGTCGAATTTCGACCACGGGCGACCACTAGTCATTAAAAATCAATATTACGGACTACTAAAGAATTAGAACTAAAGTACATGATGTAGCAGATCACTGCCAGCATGGAGCGTGCCCAGAAGGCTGGCTGCATTGCCACGCTGTATTGCAATGTTTATCTGTTGAGCAAATGATGAGCCAGTCTTCTGATCACGGTTGATCTAAGAGTTTCTTATATTACCGTGCAGTAACGGAGAAAGAATAAAATTTCCTGTGGCCCGGCGGCCTGTCGTAAGAGGGGACTAAACAACCCACAGCCAGGTGGTAAAGTATTTGCTCGACTGGATGGCGACCACCTCTGGTCTAGAGTATGCCGCCATAACAACCTTGTGTAGTATTCGCCGGATTAATGACCAGGTTCCAGTCTCGTTTAAGAGAGCAGCAGCGCATTTGTAGCACCTTTGGTATTGCAAATGTCCATAGGCAATGGTAACCGCTTTCCATCAAGTGGGCCGTCTGCCTGTCTGCTGAACTACTGCAATAAAAAAAAAGATGTTGAAACCATTTGCTGATGGACTCCTTGGACCCACTGTTTCTAGCCCAAAAGGCACAAGGTCAATACAATAATACCAATGTGATATTAATATAATCTTAAATCATTCAATGCTGAAAACAGTCAAGTTGTTACAGTACTTTTTCTCAACCCTAATCGGCAGACAAAATCACACATTGTATATCCCCAAGTTAAGGAAGTTGCGCTTATATTATGGGGTCTTATCCAGACCATAGTAACAACGGAAAATTTGTTTCCGAAATTCACCATACCAAGAATCGAACTCGGAATATCTGCGTTGCAGTGAGGTTTTTTTTTATAACTGGAGTACAGCATACAGACAGACGGCCCACCTGATGGAAAGCGGTTACCGTCGCCTATGGACGTTTGCAACACCAGAGTTGTCACCAACGCGTTGCCGGCCTCGAAGAAATTTTACGACACCCTTTTTAAAAAACCCCATATCATAGCGCTGTGGGAAAATCACGGCTGGGGGCTCATTCCAAATCCTCAAGGTGCGCAAGAGAAACGTTCTAGAGAACCGTTGCGTAGATGAGGTAGACCAGTTGCCAGGTTTGCCAGGTGGTAGGGCATTTGCCCGACTGGACGGCTACCACCCCTGGTCTAAAGTATGTCGCCATAACAACCTTGAGTTGTGTTCCGGCATTAGTGACCAGGTTCCAGTTTCCCTTAAGAGAGCAGTAGCGCATTTGTTTTGCTGTTGCAAATGTCCATAGGCGATGGTAACCGCTTTCCATCGAGTGGGCCGTCAGCCTGTCTGCTGACCGACCTCCTGCAATAAAAAAAAAGACCGGCAAAGACTTCCCTGGTTGTACCACGGAGCCCATTGTTACAGTACTGTGTTTTTCAATCATGATTCAATTTGGTTGATAGGTCTAAGATCAGCATTAGACGGTTCATGTTCTTTCAATCTTATGGAATCAACCAAAGCGATGCATCTAAACATAAACCTGAATTATTCAATGTTATTGAATACCATCGTGTTCTTTGAAATGCGTCATCGTCTGATGCGCGAACCGAAGACGGGCACACGAGTGAGGGCAGACGTCGTTGACGGTTGTGTCCGTTATGGATTTTCAGAACAAACTCAGATGAAATTGCGAGCGGCTGCTAGTACTTTAATACAGAAAAACATTGCAAGTATGCAATTATAAATTAATTTGTTCTCATCAAATGTTCTCCATTTTTGGATCTCGTTAATTAAAATTTTTAATTGAATTTGTGTCGACTAGTATTAATTAAAACTGCATTATATGGTAAAACCTAGTCCAGCTTCGTTTTAAAGACATGTGTTATTAAGTAGCTATTAATTGCAAGAACGTATTAACGATTAAATACGTTACAAAGTAATGAGCAAGTTATAAAAATATTAGTAATATTTTTCATATCGTTAAGGATGCATTACTCCAGATCTTATTTTAGCCTGGGATCTTGCATATGTACACCATACAGATACGCCTGTGGGACAGAGGTAGTCGATCCAGGATACCACGGTCTTTCCTGCCGACGTGGTGCCAACAGATAGTCCGTCCGCCGTCTTGAATGACCTCTTACGGAGCGCCCTAGATACCGCTAACGTGCCGTCTCCTTTAGAGCCGAACGGTATTGTACGTGACGATGCATTCCGGCGACGCGCATAGCTCACACAGTTAGCAGCTAGGCGTCGGACGTAACATGCGATACAGAAAGCGGCCTTGGAGGCCGAAGCTATGCATATATATATATTGCATCGCACTACTCTCTCTCTCTCTGTCATTCAACATTACATTCTCTGTTCCTTGTCTATGTATAGCTCTTAAATTAATTGTAAATATCAAAATAATAAGTTATACAGTCCAGTTTTATTTGGAAGAAGCTACTGCCATTAATACTCATAATTCCTTTTAGCACTTTGTGTATGACGTAACCCCTTTCCAGTTTACAGCACGTCGACAAACGCGTTTCGCGTTGGATAGTGCGATAAAATTATAATCGTGATTTATCGTCGTGTCGGAGCGTGCACCTGCATTATTCATCCGACTCGCAGCGATGTCACGCAAAAGATTTACTCGACTCAACCGAATAGTGTTGTGCAGTACACGAAAGTGAATTACGAAAGGCAGTCAAATCGTCTGAGATACTTTTGTCATGTGATAAATCGCCTACTTTTTGTACTAGTATAGCAAGTTAATGGGTCTAAACATATAATCGCATATATATATATATATATATAGTATATAAGAAGAGTGAATTTGGGGAATAGTGTGAATGGAGCGTTAGGTAAACTTCTAGGCGCTAAAAACCTCATCCAGAAGGCCCAGCTCGCCATACACAACGCGGTGCTGGTACCTACGCTCACGGATGGATGCGATAGTTGGGTATGGAAGAGAGAGCATGAAAGTAGAGTAAACGCGGTCGAGATGCGATCATTGCGCAAAATCTGCGGAGTGACGCTCGCGGACCACGTTCGTAATA